>CM040121.1:488154204-488754204 GCA_022559845.1 Amorphophallus konjac
GCTGCTCGTGTGACTCCTGCGGATCCGTCACCGTACCAGGTAGCGTGGAGTACGCTCCACTCCAAGTAATAGTCACCTGCTCATCCCGTATATATTCGATATGCACATGCTACGGTTGGAATGAGGTTAGTGGTGGACACTCCGGGGTGGGGTCACTCTCAAAGGAAGGAAATGACTCAATGACTCACTAGGAATCACCGCGGAGTCCCTATATGTGACTAGATCTGAGAGGTAGAGCCGATCCTACATTCTGACAAGTCTACAACGTACGCATTAGACCCGACTTGCCTCACACTCAAAAGGGACTGACATCGCGAGCTGACATGAGACCGACTATGGGACTCCTAATATGCTCGACACATGTATGTATAGACTCTGAACAAATTGAAAAAACACAGACTCACACAAGACCCTAAACAAACCTACTGTTAGACCGACCCATACATATGCAATGGTAGACCAGGACATCCGAATGTGTGCCATGCATACACAAAACACAACCAAATGTAGGTGGCATCATGGAATCCTAGACATCCCACTATGCAACACTCATGCACTAACAGCCTTTTGGATTTGGGAGGTTTGGGAGGTTTGGGTGACTTGGGTGGGCCAGGAGAATCAAGTTCACCTCCTTCATTACCCCAATGAACGGGTTCCTTGTGGAGTGTAAGTGGACTAGCTTGTGGGGTAGGGGTGTGATAAGGGACTTCCCTAACAAGGTGGAATGGGGGTTGTGGGTCACGAGGATCACTAAGGAAGGGATCGAAGGGATCAAAGAATATGTGACCCCTCGATATATGACACGGTCCCAAGTTTGAAATTCTTGAAGGTGTAAATGATCACATTCATTCATTGTGGTAGGTGAGACGGCGGTCATATATAGTAGATATGGTTCCTCCCTTAGGATAAGTGTAATGAAATTAGGCTCATCAGGAATGGGGAAAAGCAAAAGGATCTCCGTGGTGACATGACCCACGGTGCACACGGAGGTAATGGACCCCAATGTCGGATGTGTGAAGCTACGACTATTGAGTTGGTCGAAGCCTGGGGCCAACATGTTCGTCAACTCCCATTGCTAGTCTAATCCCTTAAGAAGGTCATCCAATGTATCAACATGGTGACAAGACCAGAATGTGGTATGGAATGAGTTGACTGGCACTAATGGTAGTGTGAGGTCCATGGATGGGTAGCAAGGCGGTCTAGAGACCAAGCCTATCTTGAGCCAACTAAGTAGTGACTCGACGATGAATAGCTTTCCCATTAGAAACATAGGTAGCTCTGGCTGAGGTGGCTCTGAACAAAGATCGGAAGGTGAGGGTGGCGGTAATGGAGCTCTCATGGGTGGGGAAGGAATATCCTTCCTGAGGGGGAGAGGTCCTTGGGGTGGCACCGGGTTGGGAGGCTCGGGCAGGAGTCCGTCAATTTGAGTACACATCCTATCCAACCGATCCGACATGATTTTGAAGAGTTCGACAACAGTGGGGGTTGGAGTAGGGGCATCATGGTGGACTCGCTCATGGTCTCTCGGCCTAGTCTTGGGTTTAGTCTTATCGACATGCGGGGCTCTTTGCCTCCGACTATGACAATCCCGGTGGGAGGTTACTGGGTGGGGCTGGGTGGAGGCGACTGGGCGGAGCAGGTAGATCTTTCTAAGCTCGCCCTTCATCTCTCGCCACGACTCGATAGACCATTGCCTCCTAATTTCTCTCAAGTATTCTATGTCCCTCCATTTTTCGGTGACTTTGTAAAAAAGTATCCTTGTGGCAAAGTTGACTTGCATGGCATCAGACATAATGTAACACTCAAAGTATTTATCCATAGCAGCTTCCCACTCTAGGTAGTCGCTCGGGACTTTGGAGCCATATGTTGCATCCCAACGGTTTTGATGATGTCTCACACTATAAATCAATGTGTTTTATTACAGTTTTGCAATAAAGGTCCGTGCATTTTCCTGTTCATATGCATTCAATAGACCAGTGCATGCTTTACTCTAGACGTGGTAAGTCCTTGTCTCGGTGCAAGTTTCTTTTAATAAGCTCAACACTTGTGCTCGTCTCAGTAGAGCTCGGTGCATCTCGCATAAAGTCTGTGCATATTTTGCTGCGGTGCATTTCTTTGTTTCTAAGCATGAAGGAGGTCTGTGCTTGTTGCATGATTGAGGTCCATGCATTATTTGTCATTCATCTTTTTGCTTAATGCATATTAAGTCAGTGCATGCATTGTCTCGTTCATAAGCTTGCTCGGTGCAAGTTTCTCCAAGTTCTGCATTTCTCGCATAAAGTGCTTGCCTCGGTGCAAGTCCTTGTTCATGCACAAGTTCTGTCGTTCATATTCTGTCTCAGTGCATTTTACTAGGTCGTGTGCACCAAGGTCCGTGCATATTATGTCTCTGCATCTCACCTCTCGAGGTCGGTGCAATATTTGGGTCGGTGCAATTCTTGACTAGAATGCATTGTTTAGTATGCTCATTTTTTCTCAGTGCAAATCCAACTCGGTGCAAGCTTTGACTTGCATCTCTCTTTGTTCCGCGCATTTCTCTCTGCTATCTCGGTGCAGCTCTTGCATGGACTGCATATCCCGACTCGATGCATTCTTTCTCTTTCTAAATAACATGAAGTCGGTGCATTTTCTTTTTTCATTGCATTAACATACTCGATGCAAGGTTTGGTTTGCACCTAGTCGGTGCAACTTTTGGTTAGACGTACGTATAGGAACACAACTCGGTGCATACTTTGCTTAAGATAAAAACATGATCGGTGCATAGCCAAGTCTATACTGATCCTTGTAGCAACGAGGTCTGTGCAGTGCTTGTTTCAGGCCTATTAGACTTGGTGCAAATCATGTAGGTAGCTAAAGTAGATTGGTGCATTTTCTGCTTCATTCTGCATCGGTATTTTTTTCCTGCCAGTCTTAGTCGGTGCTTGTTTCCGACTCGGTGCAAACTTTCCTTTTTGGCAAGAATAAAGTCAATGCGTCTTTGTGCCTTACGGATTCATGTCGGTGCTTATGGTGTCATGCGTATTCATAAGTCAGTGCATTTCTCGCTTTTGCTCACATCAACTCGGTGCAACCTTTTGTTCACCCTGTAGTAAGTCAGTGCAATGGTTGACTTGGAAACTCCTACTCAGTGCAGTTTATGCTTACTTACTCGCTACGTCGGTACGACTTGTGCTGAGTGTGTGATAAAATGTTTATTCCTTTTCTGACAGTTTGTCTGTGCATTCACCAGGTGGATGTCATGTGATCCAAGGAAGATAGATGTCAAGAATATTCCGACATGTGCCTCAACCTTTCAGGCGGGAAACATGGTATCCATACGCCTAAGCCTCTGGAACAGACATATATATATATATATATATATATACTGGGGAAAAGGTTCGAAAAGAAGAGTATGGAAAAGTGAAAAAGAAGAGAAGCGTGAGAGCAGTGCTGTGGATCAAGAGAGAAAAACCAGAGACAAACCATTCCATCAAGAGCAGAGAGAAGATTCTGAGAGAAAGCTGTCTGTGAATCTGAAGATTTGCTTCTACGGAAGCTACATTGTTCTGACCTTGAGATAATAATTTTCCATCAGTTTTTTATTTTCAAGTTTCCTTCATTTTCCATTTCATTTTGTTACCCTCCAAGCTTGCTCGGAGGAAGGGAGAAGTTCTCTGGTTTCCCTCCATTATTCTTGGAGGAAGAGAGATTTGATCCTCTAGTTTTGTGAGTTTCTTGGGAGCAATTTCACAGGGTTCCTTTTGCTGCGTGCAAAGGAAGGGAGATTTGTTCTCCAGTGCTTCTTCTGGTTGATCAGAAGGCTGAGGAGGGTGTTTCTCAGGGCAAGCTGTTCGTCAGCGGTTGTCGCAGACTGAGTCTGCTGTGTGCAATTGATCATTGCAAGGAAACCTTACTCTTCTGAGTGAGGGGTGGACGTAGATTGCGGGTAGCAATCGAACCACCTAAAAAATTCTCTGTCTCTCTTGTGGGTTTTTCTATCTACTTTGTGCTCGCTCTCCATCTACTTGATATATTGCTTCATCGTGAATTTCTTTATCGATCTCAATCCACAGTCTAGATATCTCTATTACCTATCTCCGAAGTTTTCTTCTCTGTGTTTTGAGGGGTTGAATAATTGTTTCTGAGTGTATCGATTTTGGGAGTGATCTATTCATCCCCCCTTCTATCTCACTTTCCGCTGTGCGTATCACCATAGAAGTCCGCGGCTTTGGGCCTTCGGAGGTGGTAGGGTTGGATTCCCCATCCTTGGGTGTGTCGCCACCATTCATATGACGTGGGCTTTTGGGGATCCATGGGACACGGGGGAGCTATAGGATAGCCATGCCGACACTTGGTGAAATGACAAACCGACTAGACACGACCCTACAACAACAATGCAAGTTGGAATGTAGACTCGACTACAAACCTAGACTCACCCAATATCTGGTACGTGGCAGAGGCTTGATCCGAAGATCACACTCACGCAAGTGTGCTACCTTCCCGATAGGCGTAACCTATCATCCCGGGAACACCTTTTGATATACCAGGTATAGGAATGCAATGCGACACCTTGGACCGACTAACCGACTACCGTAGACTCGACTTAGCTCTGATACCAATTTGATGCAGGACGAGACGCGACTTGAGACAACAAGAGACTCTAGCTCGCGGACGTCCCTAAGCGAGGGAAACACGTGGATCTGCGCGGTTGAGGAACCGACAATGAGTCACGGGTATCGGCTTTTTCGCGTACTCGGATTGAGTCACAGGACGGGTTCCACTCACTCACTCTCGCAACGGTGATAAAAATATGATGAGCTACGTTCCTATCCCTCATGCAGCGGAATAAAGAAACATATACGAGTAAAGCAAATGCCAAGTGGGGAGCGGACACGATACCTTCACGCTCCGGGCATGGGGAAGATGACCCCGGCCAAGAGTGTAACTCATGGTACAGTAAATGTAATTAATTACAGTAGTGAATTTCGATGCCCAGTCCACGCAAGGGGGTAAAGGGCTACAGTGGGACCCGGGAGTGGCGGTCTCGGGTTGACGGGCAGCAAGCCGGAAGGGCTCTCGGATCAGAGGCGGGCTGCTGGTCTGACTCGGTACTATTCCAACTCAGTTCAGCAACTCAGTTCAGGCATGCCGGACAGCAATTGAACTCGATTGCTGGGGCGGCGGCTTGCGATCACCTTCTGGCCACGGTGGTTGGCTGGGATGCCGGTGGAACACTCTTCTTTGTTCCCCGAAGTCGGCGGCGGCAGAATCGACGGCGAAATAATTTTTCAAGAATTAACTTGCTGCTGTCTTTGCTGGCCTGTTCACAGAACAGGTTTGCGCGACCCGGCAAAAAGAATTTTTGTGCCCAGATCCGATGTTGGATCGAGGCGAGATCATCGCTGTTGGATAGAGGACTCAAAGGGCTACAACATATAATTATTTCAGGTCTATCCAGTAAACAGATTGGAAGTGAAAAACCCTGTGGTTTGTAGTTGTTTCTAGCCTGAAATTACAGATAGTCAGGACAGAACATGATCTGCCTAAAAATGAATTTTGACCGACAGGGGACTGGTAGATCTAGACTCTAAAAAAATTATGGGTTGAAGGGGGGGATGTGAGAAACACGTATGATTTTTTGGAGAATTTTTGGAGATGGCTAAGGTGGCGGGAAAAATACAACAACAAGACACTATCCCGCAGATTGCTGATTGGCAGACTGTCAGGGATGGAACTAAAATACTGAGAAAAATATCAAACGGTGGCGGATTGACATAAAATTCAAATTGGGGATGGCTAACAAGGAGGGGGATGATATATCAAAATTTCAAGATCATTAGATAACTGGATTTGGCGTACCAACCTTTTCTTTCAGCTATCGTCTTGGATCTCGGAATCCTAGACAGCAGGGTTAAGAAATGGTTATGGCGGCTCGACGACGGCACGAACGGAGGCGACGGCGGTGGCTGGAAGTTGCATCCATGGGAGGTGGTAGAGGTGGGAATCACTCCCAGAATATGGCTTCACACCATGGATTTCTACTGCATTCTCTGCTACAAGAAGGGGAGTGGGAGGGGGCGCCCTTGGGCTCTTGTGAATTTTCCAACTTTTCTTCTCATTAATTCCATGAAATGTGAAAATACAAGGGTTATATAGAAATGGAAAAAATACTTAAACTACCCTCAGATCTAGGGTTAGGGAGGGGCAAATAAGGTATGGGACAATTAATCCCCCATGTGGTCAAATGACCAAATTAAATAAAATACAACCTAAATAAAATAGGATAAAGGGGGGCACCCCTTTGACCAAGGAACACAATTTGCAATTTTCTTCTTGGTCCAAGTCCAACTTGGACTTTGAACCAGCCCTACATGGGCCCTAGATCCTAGGTGTACCAATGGGAAAGAGGGTGGGGGACCCTGCTGGACCCACTAGCATTTTACATAGAAACCCAAAGGCCTTTTTGCAAAGAATCACAAAGATTCCAAAGGACTAACATATTGACTTATAATTGCCACACAATTGCAAACCCAATTATCCAGGGATATAAATGTAAACAAAAAGGATACAAATACAAAAACAAAATGTTAGTGCCCGGTGTTGATTCCCATCATCCTGGGTCGACTGAAACTGGGCTCGAAACGAAGTTGCCTCCCGCCGAGAGACTTCGAGCTCGGAAGTCAACTAATTGATTCTCCGATCAGACTCAGCGCGAACCCGAGAGAGGGACCTCTCTTCGTTGTCCAGCCCAGCGAAGAAATCAGTTATCTCGGCCCCCAGCTGGGCCATGATCAAACCGCCCTCCATAACCCTCTCGAAGATCAGAGAGGGGGGACTGCGTCTGAATTCTTCCCGATTCAGCGAAGCCACCAAGGATCGGCACCATTGATATAGATAAGCTCGAACGGTGGGTGCACCAACCGAGGGAGGAGGAATCCTCTCTAGAAGAGCCGAGACTGGGGCGTCTCCCCCGAGCATCCCCACTTTCAGGTCGACAACGCTCGGCTCGGGCTGGGTTGTTGCCTCGCCCTGCGCCCCATCACCCTCGGCCGAAAATTCAGAGCCCACCGCCTCTGTCTGCAGTCTGACAGGCTTGGCAGTAGTTTTCCCGCCAACAGAAGGCATTTCTGGCTTAATGGACGGGAGATCCAGATGGCAGACTTCCTCGGCTGAACGCTCCTCGACCGGGCAGACACGCTCCTCGATCGGGCAAGCACGCTTCTCGACCAGACAAGAGACCCCCGCCTTCTTTAGCCGCTTCTTCTCGGTGGTCAGTGCCTTCATTGAAGACAGGAGCAGCCGCTCCCCAGGATCCTTGCATTTAGCCCCACGACGCTCGGGGGCATCACCCCGAGCAATCTGTTTGCCCCAGTCTCGGCGCAGGAAGGGCCCCCTGAAGCTTGGGGTTCACTCGGAGCAGGCGTCTCCTCTAGCTTGATGATCTCCTGCTTTAACGACTGTTCCTCCTCATCATTCATCCGCCTTGAATCTGAACAATGGAAGTCAAATCGTCAGAAAGAGGCCTACCTACCCGACCCCAAAACAGCAATGTAGGACCTTAGGGTTCTCAACTTGAAGAAAGAATGAAAAAGCTCCAACGAAATGCGAAGCCCACAGAAGCGGCAGAGAAAGATGAAGGAGAAGATAAAAGTGTACGAGTTGGAGACCAACTGGATAGGAGCCAGTCGGTAAAATTGAAGCAACTGTGCGACAAAGGGGTAGAGAGGGAGACGAAACCCACATTTCCAGGCTAAAAGAAAAGTACAGAAAAGGCCTGAACGAGAAGCCAAGTTAGACTCATGAGGTTGGGACGGAGAGAAAAAGTACTCCCACGGCAACCCATAACACTTTTCCATCCTCTTCACCTCAGCCTCGCCCAACTCGCTGTGCATGGGGTGTTCAGGCTGCGGCACTAAACCCCCTGCACCCTATTCAACTTCCTGCACCTCGGTTACGGGACGCTGCTCTGCCATGGAAGAAAGAGAGGAACAGGAAGAGGAGGAAGAGAGCGCCAAATCAGACGATTCTGGAGGAGGTGGAAGCTGGCGAATCGCCGCCGCCGTGATCTCCACTAACTCTGCAAAGGCCTCCGCGAGTCGCTGCTCTTCCTAATCACCCTCGCGGTGCATGAGCCCTTCCGAAATACAAGTGCAATAGAGAGGGAAAACCCTAAACGAAGGAGGCTTGGAATGCAAGCACGCGTAATATTTATACCCCCTAGAGGCTTGGCGGGAGACGGCACAACATTTTGAACTCCAAAAGGGGGCTCCTCACAAAAGAGTCATCATCATGGGCGTACTCCCAGGACAGCAGCATTAAATGGCCCCTGCCGAAGATAATTCCCCATCGCCACCAACACCATCCCCACAAGTGCTACTCATCCGAGCCTAGGCATGGCTCGGGAGTAGGAGGGGGACAAGTGGAAAGAGGGAAAATCTGCAGCCCAATAGCACGGCCCAACTAGGTCTAATTCGACCAAACTAGGCCCATCTCCCCAAAGTGACAGCCCCATTTCAGGCCCACTTACCCAAGCCTAAAACTCACTCGAAGCAGAACGTCCTAGGCGACCCCCGGGTCCGGAAGTCTGAGCGACAGATCGGTCGAGAGAGCCCCTGAAGGGATCCACCATGGTCTACCCGAGCTACACACCCATCGCTCGGGATAAAAACCCCGAGCGATCGCCCCAGGGTCGGATAGACTTTTGGAAGCTTATCCAAGCGTCCGTTACGCACCCTCCAGGAGTAGGGAACTCCAAGGGATAAGGGAGAGCAAGAGTCCTAGTTCCATAAGAGCCCATGACGAGGACGTAACCCCCCCTAAATCCCCTTGACTCCCAGGGCTCCTGCATTATACGGATTGCTATATAAACCCTAGAAGGACCCCCTGGAGAGGTAAGCAACAATCCTGAGAGAAATCCACCACACCTCTTGGTGGAGAATAATCTCCCATCATCTTCTCCTCCTACCACCTCTCTTCGCATCAGGGCCCTATCATATTCACTGACTTAGGCATCAGAGGGTTCTCCCCGGGGTTTCATCCCTGGGCACCCCTGATCTATTTCCCATTTTGCAGATTGTACACACATGGTGGCCGTGATCCAAGATTCCTCCAGGATCTCACGACTCAAGATCAGCACGAGATTACACCTCTTCAGGAGCCATTTGGACGCACCTTAGATTTGAAGCCGGCGGATGGTGAAGCTTGAAGGCCTATTCGACGAGTGGCAGTTTCCCTTGGTGAGATCTATTCTCCACAAGCCACGCACTGACTCCCGACAAGAAGGGCTTGAACGAAAGCCCCTTGGGTGCTCGGAGAAGAAAGGGGGCCGCGGGTGCCACAGGATGTCTGCGTCGGAGGTTGGACTATGTGAGGATGACAAAGAAGGTGTTTATGGCTGAAAGAGGGCGGCACGGGGTATGTAAGGGAAGCATTGTGTGTTTTATGGTAATAAGGGTCACTTGGGATCGAAGAGGAGTGGACCCCTAGCAGTCCGGTTCGCGCATTTGGACGCAAATGGAAAGTGTCGACTCTTTGAGTTGACACTTTTTCGCACCCGTTCTGTCCCGCGAAGCAAAAGAAAGGGCAAGATCTGTAACGCTCCGAGATCCGATTCCCAATTTATGGGCATATTATTTTTTCATCGGATCTCGAGACATTACGTCGCACATATCACGGAAGCACAATTATATAAACATACATACACTCGCATGAGAGAGAGAGAGAGAGAGAGAGAGAGAGAGAGAGAGAGAGAGAGAGAGAGAGAGAGAGAGAGAGAGAGACCACAATTACACGAAATGTAAATAGCATTTCAACCATTCATAATTTCCAAAGAGAGTACATGCCCATTTTTCCAGATTAAACATGAGTCCATATAGGCTCATCACTCCATAACCATACATATAAGAGAAACATTCATCCACAACATACCCAGATGAACTATGATCTAGCACTACTCCTCAGCTGCAGCCTCCTCCTTAACCTCCTTCTCTATGTCTCCAAAAAACGTGTGTCACAAAGGGGTGAGTGTGACGCTCAGTAGGCAGCCTAAATAAACCGGAGTTAACTCGCATCTATACCGGCCTTACCTTGGACTTGCTTAGACCTGTCAAAGGCTACACCACAAGTGCACCGAGCTTACCTTGGGCCTAGAACAAATGTGCATAGACCCTGCCCAAAGGCTGACCTTCCCAGGGACTGTACTAACCCTAGAGACTCGGAGGAAACTCATAGATCCTGAATTTTGATGGAACTAAAAACTAAAAATGAACATGGTGGTGGTCCCCACATGCCCTTAGTCCCTCTTTAAAGTATAGAAAGTATATTTGAAATCATTCTAATGCATCATTGGCCCCTAAAATTTGAGGTTAGGTGCCTACCTTTGGAATGTTCAACCGATTGATCCGAGGATGATATCCACACCCCAGATCCTCCTAAGCTTTCACCTTTCGATCTGGAGATGAGATCCAAACCCCAGATCCTCCCAAGACCTTGCTCGTTGCCCTAGGTACTGCAGGTCTGCCCTCCTTCGCAGGGCCACGGTCCCTCACCTTTCTTTCTTACTTAAGAAGGGTAGAAGATGGCAGAGGGTTGATGGGAATGGTTGCTAAAGGCTTACCACCCTTTAAACCCACAACATTATATAGTTTTAAAGCCTCCCAAGGTTCTACTCATGACCCACAAGGCTCAGTTCAGCCCCCAAGGTCACTCGTTTAAAGAGGGGTTAATGCTAATCACCCCTTCGGGTTTGAACAGGTGTGACCCTTCGACCGCTGGTCATAAGTGCTAGTGGACGCGCTTTTCTTTTGGGAATTAGGTTGGGATGTATTCATATGAGATGAAGAGGACTTCGAGATCTAACTTTGGGTCATAGTTTCATTGAATTTTATCAACTCTAGCATGGGTTATGATTTTCGCAATATTAAGGTTATTTCTCCTCTGTTCCAGTCGCGACCCTTCGTCTACCTAGTCATAAATGTGAGTGGGCACAATCTTATGTTATGATTTGGACTAGGATGTCTTCAGATGAAATTAAGAGGACTTCGAGATCTAACTTTGAGACCTAGTTTCATCAAATTTTCTCATTCCTAGCCCGAGTTATTATTTTCGCAATATTATCATTTATTCTCCCGCATTCCAATTGTGACCTTTTGGTAGCCCGAGGTAATTCGGGTATAACTCTAGCATCCAAGCATTATTTGGTCTCGACCTCAACATAGATGTTATAGATAACATCCCACTCGGAATTATGGCCTTAATTTCAGGTCATTTTATTAACCACGGACGAAGTTATGAATTTCCAATTAATTACATTTGAATTCTCTTAATAGTCACACCTCTTCGTGATAGCTGGTAGCCAAAGGGCTCTGAACCTTGGGTTCTGATGCGAATTAAGCTTCCACCCAAACAGAAGAGTTTGGGTTAAGGGTCCAAGTTTTCTAATGAGCTAGGTCTCATCCCATTTGGTTGACTGTGGACTAAGATATCCTTATTTTAATGGGTGACTATATTTTCTGTAACTATTTCGACCCATTATCTCAAACTCCCTCTTAACCCTACTTGGCCTCTTTTTCAGGAGTCATACTCTTCACCAAAGTTATTCCTTACCCAAAGATCATTGCATGGGCTTTAGTTTCACCTAATTCTGATCTCCCTAGGTTAAGTTCTGAATTTTCTAATGGTTCTTCAATAATCTGTCTAGATTTTCTAGTTCGTTGAATTCATGGGTCTGAATTATACTCAATTGGGCCAGTGCCCAATTGGCGGTCATAACATCCTACCCCCCTTAAAATAATTTCATCCTCAAAATTTACTTCAAAATTTCTTTAAAAGGAAACTTTTACTCACTGAATAGTTGAGGGTATTCCCAACGCATATTGTCCTCCGGCTCCCAAGTTGCTTCCTCGGAATGAGAATTCCTCCATAAGACTTTCACCAGCCGGATGGTTTTATTTCTCAATACATGTTCCTTCCAATCTATCATCTTGCCGGGCTGCTCCACATAAGACAGATCTGCTCGAACTTCAGGGGCTCATATCCTATAACATGTGAGGCATCTCGTACATATTTCCTGAGCATGGAGACGTAAAAGACCGGATGTACATGTGATAGGGCGGGCGGAAGTGCAAGTCGATAAGCCACCTCGCCGACCCTTTGAAAAATCTCAAAAGGCTCGATATATCTGGGACTGAGCTTGCCCTTCTTTCCAAATCGCATGACTCCCTTGGTAGGAGACACCTTTAGGAACAGATGGTCTCCTTCTGTAAATGTCAACTCTCTCCGCCGCTGGTCTGCCTAATTTTTTTTGACGGCTCTAGGCTGTAAGGAGTCGTTGCCGGATCATAGATATCTTCTCCGAGCAGTTACTTCTCGCTGTAGATTGTTTAATAGTTTTGCCCTGCCCCCTTAAACTAATATGTATGCATCATATGAGCATGAACAAGCATGGAAGATAATGAATAAAGGGCGATGAATAGATGAGAAAGACATATTATGATCGCCACCAAGGGTTTAACAATGCCAAAGGATGAAGATATGAGTGCAACGATGCCATATACCTTGGAAAGATGAAGAATTGATCACGCTTAAGGAACGGGGTGCGGGGAACTTTGTGGATTCAGCCTCCTCTCCTTCCAGCCGGCTAGAGGAAGAGGGCCTCACGTTCTATTCATGCTCTCCTGCAAAACAAAGACTACACACAATGGAAAAATCCAATAGAAATATGAAGTGTAGCATCAATCCCGCAGTGATAAAATAGGGGTAGAAATTGAGGGAGAATGCACCGGGTGGAGGTTTTTAACCCCTGGGAAAGGGTGAAAATAATAGGTGTGTGTGTTATGATGATATAGAAACAAATAGGAGGAGAAAACATGCAGTAGAACTGCTGGGAGAGTGCATGCAAAACAGAGAAAAGTGCAAGAGTGCAGGGAAAGTGCAGAACACTGTGATAAAATCGAGATTTGGGAGGACGAGAACTAAGAGTAGAGATAATGAAATCAAGCCCTTGAGCGTGGAATAGAAACCCAATACTTCTCACTTCAAGCCAGGGTCGAAGAGACGGGATGACGTTGCAGCATGGCTTCGCCCCAAACTGAGAAAGAGCCCCCCTTCGCAACCTGCGAACCTGGGTGCTTTAAATAGGAGTAGGAAACTTCTGGAGATAGATCCAAGATAAACACCCAATTTCGGGGATATAGATGCAGAAACCTCAAGATAATGGTGGTGGGAAGAGTCCCAGATCAACGGAAATCGAGGTGGAGCCTTATCTCCCTCGAAAGTGGTGTCAACAAGGGTTCCAAAGAGTCCTACGGTGAAGAAATCAGAGTTCAAGAAGTTTAGGACTCTCTGTCCGGCAAACGGTCTATCACACGACCGTTTCTTGATGAAAACGATCTAGACAAGGACCGCAAGGGGATGGCAAATGGTCTATGGGGTGACCGCGAGGCTCCAGGGGTGAAATGGGATAATTTCAGATAAGTTTGTGAAAAACGGTCTAGCAAATGACCATTTTTTATGGGCTAGCGGTCTAGCAAATGACCGCTAGGCTACTGGAGGAAAAATTTTGAACAGACTTTGCTCGACTTTGGAAATCGGATAATATCTCAAAAATGGTGCAGAATTAGCAAAAGTGGTATAAGAAGAATATAGATAACAAAAAGATGAACAACTTTTATGAAGAGAGCGAGATGATGAAAATGAGTGGAAGAGGGAGAAAATGGGGAGAGAATAGAGAAAGAATGTTGGGACATAGGTGAACAACATAGCCTGCCAAAAAAACGTGAATAACTTGAAATTGGTGCAGAACTGGCCAATGACGTAGAAGAAGAAATTGTAGAGCTTTGAAAGGCAAACAACTTTAGTGAAGGGCACATTTTGAATAGAGGAATGAAAGGGGATGAAAAAGGGCCATTTTCAAGACTGTGTAATAAAAGTAGCCGAATGCTTGATGGAAAGTCATCCTAAATGGGCTGTAAGTCAACTTGGAAGGCCGAACGTTGATAAGATAACCTCCAGGGCTCTAAGAAATCATGATCTCTAAAGTTCAAAGGCTAGGAAACAATGAAATGAGCTCGGACTCCATCCAAGGAAGACTCCAAAATAATGGGTAACTCGGGACATCAAAAATGACGAATAATAGAAATAACGTAACTTACGGGCTAAAAATGGGTGTCAACAGATGCCCCTCCTTGATGTCCACTTTGCAAGGGAACGAGCGAAAGTAACGTGGAGGTGGAGTGGAAAAGAGCTGGAGCGAAAGCGATAGCGACGAGAAATGAAGATGACACAGAGATGAAGCGGAGAGAACTAAAAAACGGGCATCAAGGCAAAGACACCCGTCACGACCAACAAGCGACTGGAATTCTTCCGAAAATGCCGAACTAACCACCTGGAATGGATGACGCGGATGAGACATGTCTAGAGAACTAAACTAAGGAAGGAAAAGGAAACACGACCAGTCTCATCGGGGACACAATCCATGGACAATGAGGGGATCAGAAAGAACACAGTTGAAAAGCTCGAAAAGGAGAGATAAAACTAAGATAAAATCCAGACAGGAATCACGCTAGCCAACTAGACCAAGCGGGCAGATTAGAGAGATCGTTTAAATTTAGAGTGGAATGAAAATCTCTTATCCAAGAGAATTAAAGCGCAACTAACCATTGTTGAGGAGAAACCATGAGAGGATCACGAGATGTGAATGCTCAAAAATGACATGATGCATGCTGGGCCAAAATAAAGAAATCATCAAAACAAATGCAAAGAAAGATAAAATAGAAAGTACTCAAGGATATTATTGCTAGACTGAGCAAGACAGGGTCAAGAGTCTTCTTGCAACAACGGCGTGCGAGACAGAGTATGTCATCCCCCACCCGACTCAACCGAGCGGCCTATCCAACAATTAACCGTATGCTTCTAGATGATCATCGTTTTTGTTAAAGGGGAACATCAGATCCCAGAACACACGGGCAACCAGCCGGTCCTTGAGAGGCTATAATAACGTAGATACCATATAGTAATGCAACAAAGAGAAGGGATATAGAGCCATACCTGACTTACCTGTCAAGCGAAATGGCATTTTTTTTTGAATTTTTTGAATTTCTGATTTTTATGAATTGTCCAATAAAACAACATGACCAATAAGCATGAACATAACGAAGATAACATAGCGATCAACTGAACGACAGACAACACAACATAACATAACGATCAAACGAATGAAAAATAATACAACAAGACAAACAAGCACATATGCAATGGCATGAACAAACCACATGTATGCACGATGAACACGGCGGGACAAGATAACAGTGCGGTGGGACAAGACCATGGTGGGACAAAGACACGTGGGATGGCAATATCACGGGAGGCAAAAGATACGGACAACACATGTGTGGGACGAAAATATGACAGACACGGAGGGACAACACATGGTTGGGACAAGAACACGCGGGATGACCATAGGGGATGAGACAACACGAGACATGACATATATGCTCTTCAATTAAAACCCAAGATCTGAAGAAGCAGAACTGCTAGGTTCATAATCGTGAGGCAATGCCCTCTCAAGGAGACATGATGAGATGAAGCAAAGCAAAAGTTGAGAAGGACACAAGCTTCAGAACAGATCGAGAGAATAGATCGAAGAAGAGAGAACAGATCAGAAGTCATGAACAGGAGGCAGAGCGAAAGATAGAAGAGAGGACTTGAATACCTGCAACCTACACACTGAGCAAACGGATTACATATCTGTCCTCAAAATAAATAGATAGAAAGGAACAAAAAAATAAATATTTTTAGATTTCTCAATTTTCTTAATTTTTTTAAACTTTCAACAATATTTGATTTTTTGGGTTTTTAAACAATATTTGATTTTTTTGGACTTTTGAAGTATTTGATTTTTTGGAATTTTGACAATATCTCATTTTTTTGAAATAGCAATCCACAGTACATAAACGGGCTCAAACCACTAGTTAGGGATCGTCATCCCTCCCCTCTCATTAAAGACATCCCTTGAACATGGAGTGCATATGAGGGTGGCTTGTCACAACCAATCGCCTCTAAAGAACAGTACCCCTACTAAGGCCATACCCGGGATACAACCCAACCTAAGAGGGAGAAGCAGAAGAAAATTGAAGATAAGCTTTATGCAGGATGGGAGACATCAAGACTCGAATTCTTTCCAAGGCACTACCACTCAAAGATACAGTCTGTTGTGTTGGGGCTTTGTGTCTTTGATTTTGAGACCCATATTTATCAGTCATGCATGCGACCGGGCTCATGACGTCCCGCGGGGAACTGTACTACCACTCTTGCCCTACCTTTGATTCATAATTTTGCATTGATTCATTTTGATTTTGATAGCCCTTATTGGCTAGATATAACATGAAAGCTCACTTTTCGAGGGTCAAGACTGCTCCTATTTGAGACCTCTCTTGTATTAGAGAGCGCCTAGGTTGGTCATCTCATCCATCAATCTCTTGCCCCTGCACTTGGCCCAACAGAGAAAAGAAAAGGCCTTCGTGGATACCCATGGTATGGTCAAAGCAGCAACGGTGTGCCTAAGAGGAATCGACTATGGCTTACCGTATAGTGTGTGAATAACCCATACAAAAGGGTCACCCTCAACCATCGGGGAAAGGAACTAGACTCCCAACGCGGAGCTATAACCAGTCTAAGAATGTTGCAGAAGCGAACTCATTTTGACTAAATTAAGCAAACTTCCTAAAGCCACTCAAACCATGTTGAGGAAACAGCATTATAACCATGCATAGGTGTTGGCCCAGACTAGATGGCGGACAAGAAGGGGGGTTGAATTGTCCCCTTGACCTAGATGGCAGATTTTAAAAACTCTCTTAACTGAACACAATGGAATTAAAACAAACTACTAGATTGGCCTAACCACACATGAGATTTAACAGGTTCTCTCGATCTTTCCGATCTCACTCGTAATAACAATGCAACTGATAGATAAAATTATGCCTAACACGGATAACAGAAGTAGCAGTGTGCAGTGGTGTAGTGAGTAAAAATCTATTAAATTAACCTGTAAAGGGAGATAGAAGAAAAGGACAAGCACACAGGCATTCACACGAGACACAAGGATTTTTAGGTGGTTCGGGATCACGACGGGCTCCCTACGTCCACCCCTCACCCAACCGAGTGAGGCTTCACTACACGCTACTTTTGTAGCAACAAGGGGATGAACCCCAACCACACACACACACGCTGCTTCTGCAGCAATATCCACACACGGGGAAAATCCCCAACACACTGCCACCGCAACACACACCCACACACAGAATCGGGGAACACGCCCCAGACACTAAATCCACACGGAGAGGCAGCTCCGACAACACATAACCAACCATAGGGAAACTTTCCCCACAATAAAGCCCAACACACGAAGACGTAGCTCCGCCCACACACTATGATATTCTGAGTTTGATAAAATAAAAGGATATACAATGAACACCCAAAATATTTATCTATGCTCAACAAAAAGGATGGAAACCCTTGTAAACCGGAAGTGGATGACTCAAAAAGATGGAAACAAGATGCAACAATAAATCTCCATAAGTAGAGGGAGGTTGTAGAAGATCTTCTCTTAGCCCCAAGTCGGAGGGTAGCCGGATGTTGACACTAAGAACGTGTATGCGTTCCTCTTTACGTTCCGCTTCTTTCTTCCTTCAATCACGATCGCAAACTCCTCCTGGATGTAGATGATATCCGCGTTCTTCTCCAGCTCCTCTCCTTCTTCCCGTCGTTCTCCTGCAAAACAGATAGAAAGATTAGAGCTCCACACTATTTCTTCCAAATTCGTAACATATATATACCATGAGGATAAGTTGTGCAAAAGACCACAATACCCTTGTAAAACCCTAGCAAAACCACCCTAATATGTTCATTAATGACCCAAGGGTATTAGGGTAAAATGTCATCCCATTTGGTTGGGCTACGGTGGCCCACGATTTTCTCGCGCGGAGCTGCGAATCTGGGGGGGTCAATCCATCTCCAAGGGGGGGTCGACCCATCTGTTTCCAGAACCCTGTCTGCTGCAGAACAGTTACAGGGGTCGACCCACTTTGTGAGGGGGGTAGACCCACTTGTAGCCAGAATGTTGAAAGCTCCCTATTTTGCCGAGGGGACGACCCATTGAGCATGGGGGGTCGACCCATTGACCTTGTGACATAAACAAAAGGTTTCCTAATGATGTTCTAATTATCTAACATGCACCCCAATGTAATCAAACATGAATTACATTAAAAATAAATTCTCACCTTTGTCTTTCATGATTTTAAGAACATGATGAAGCCTGCACTTTATAAAAGCTCAATCTCATCATTCTTTCATCAATGTAAAATGAAGAGGCTAATATGGAAGATGTAATATCCAACCAATATAAATAGCAAGATTAGAGAGTATCTAGAACAATGACTGAACCATGGTTCACAAAGATTTAACATTGACTTAAAGGAATGCAAATGGAAATGTAAGCTTACCATTGTTCCAACTGAATGATATCAATATGAACCTGCATTTCAGAGAACTCAACGTCATGTCAAACACAATTCAATTCATATGAGGAAATTAGCATCAAACTTTCTCTCCATATAACTCTCATCCTACAGAGGAGAATGTTGAAATGCAAGTAGAAAATTAGTGATGCAAAGCCTTTCAATCTATTTTCTCCATAAGCTAACATCACACATGATTAGCTCAAACCAGCCATGAGTTGCTTAGTCAGTCCGAAGCAACTAGCATTTTCACACCCCACACATATCAATTAGACTGAAATAGTCCAATTCTGAATAAGGAGCAACATAACCATTTTTGACTGAATCAAGGTTAAGTGAATGTGCATCTAAATTTATAGACTTTGTGTATGCATGAAACTGAATGTATAGACTTTGTGTATGCATGAAATTGAATGTATAGACTTGGAAAGCTTGAAGGCACAAGACAATGTATAGACTTGGCCAATGTATAGACTTGGTGGTCAATGTACAGACTTGGTGGCGAATGTACAGACTTGGAAAGCTTGAACCAATGTATAGACTTTGATGCCCAAAGACAATGTATAGACTTGGCCAATGTACAGACTTGGTGGCGAATGTACAGACTTGGTGGCCAATTACAGACTTGGAAAGCTTGAACCAATGTATAGACTTTGATGCCCAAAGACAATGTATAGACTTAGTGCAGTGCAGAGGCTATATAGACTTCAAATGTAAAGACTTTGAACGTGTGTGCTGGCAATGTATAGACTTTGGCACACAATGCAACAAGACTCTGGACGATGTATAGACTTTACCTTCAATATGCAACAGAGTGTATAGACTTTGTATCAAAGAGTGTACAATATAAAGGAGTGTACAGACTTTCAAAATAAATGAAGCATTTCAGAGCAACTCAAAACAAACATTCATGTGAGGCATAATCAGTTCATAAACATGAATAAACATGAATTATAAATGTAGTTTAGAGCATGTATAACCATGGGCAACAAGATATCACGCATTTGTCAGTTCATTAAGAACACCAACATAATGTTTCCATGAAGACACCAATGTGAACATCAACATTAAGGATGTGTGCATGAAGGACCATTGTTTATGAACCACCTGCAAAATAAGATATTATGGTGTTAGCTTGTTTATTGTGCAGATGCCATTTAAGCATAAAACACACAATATATTAGAATCATCACAACCATTGTCAGAGACAACAAGGGGGCGCACAGAACCCAACAAAATAATAATGAGAGTAATAACAATGATAGCATATTCTTGCACAAAACAAAGATACCTTGCAAGTCCATGGCGCGGAAATAACATCTTGACGTGATCTTGATTATCAAGCTTTGAGCAGCATGAGCTTTGTATTCCTTGCTTGACAGGACGAAAGGGAAAGGATAGCAAAGGATCAAAGATTCCTCTACACGGAGGAGTGGCAGACACCAAACTGGACGAAGAAGGATAAAAAAGGAAGAGAGACGAGGGTTAGAACTCCCTCGTTAAGGCATAGAGGCCTTGATAATAAGGAACCAGATACAGAATAGACAGATTAGCTGAGATCAAGGCGGGCTAAAGCCTCGAAAATAGCAAGAAAAAGGGCAAAAACCCCGGAAGGGTGAAGAAGTGTGAGTAGAATGATGATAAGGAGATTGCTGTGAAAGTGAGGAAGAGGAGGAGAAATCATCCGACATGGTCAGAGAAGAGGAATCGAAGCCATCTGACAGGGTCAGAGAAGAAGAATCATGGACATCCGACAGGGTCGGAGAAGAATTAGAAGCAACACCCGGGAGTCCCGGGGAAGAGGAATTGGGTGACGTCCCGAAATCAGGATGAAGGGATGACATAGGCCGAGGCCTAGAATTGTGAGAGGAGGGAAAGTCCGGAGGTTTCGGATGGTGATTCACGGACCTGGAAAGAGAGGAGAAGATGATGGTAACATGATTTGAAGTGGGAAGATAGACCACTCAAGGGTGGGAGCTGAGCAAGAGAAATGATGAATGGGAGGAAAAAGATCGAGAAGAAGGTGAAGTGGACCCCTGAGCGCACAGCTGACGGCCCCTGAACTTGCGCCGCCGCCTCTTCTTAGAATAAATTGCTTGAACACGGGCTTGCCTGACGTTAACCTAGACCTTTAGGCTTCTTGATTTGTAGTGTCTCCTCAAATAACGGGCCCATCTGGCAGATGACCTGACCTGGCTATGAATATGAAGCCTTGTTGGGGCAGTTGCCCCTATACATCCGGTGCTAACCATATGTGGACATTCTTGAACAGTGAACTCCTTAGATGGATGGGCATCAGAGAACCATGGAGTCTTGTAACCCGGCACAAGGATCCTGAGATTTGGCAACTCTACTCGGCAATCAGGCTTGAAACACAACTCTCTTGATAAAAGAGTAGGACGAGACTGAGGGAGAGCAATACACGGCGTTGACGTGGCCGACGTATTGATAAACTAAGAGAGATTGCATAAGGTGTGTAGAATGTCTTTAGAGAATACTGAGAATACGGAAAATTACCCCTTGAATATAGAATCCCTAATCTGCTTGGCGGCCGTATGAGTTAGCACAATACGGGTAGAGAACCCTTCTTGGCCAGTTATCTGAACTGTGACGGAGCGAAAGGTGATAATAGCATCAATGGTAAGACCTCTGGTGGGCAATGGGATTGCCACCGGCTTCGCTCGAGAAGAAACTGGCATTAAGGCAAAGGAACTCTTCTTAGCAACTGCTCCTTGAAACATAGGGTCATTGGCCCCGAAGTAGCCAGAGATTAGGACACGGATTGGCATCCGACAGACGAAATCTCGAATCTTGAATTGTATAACCGGCACTGAATCATCCTAACTCGGCTCATTGTCTCCATGGGGACCAGACTCGAAGGGCACCAACGACAATGCAAACTCGTCCCGTGGGTTGGAAGTGGATGGAGAAGTGGAGGTAGTAGATTCTAATAGCGGAGGTGATGGTTTAGAAGGCGTGGAGGTTTCAATGGGGATGGCGATGTGAAGTGAAGGTGCATGTGATGTGGTGATGATAGGCTTGGGTGAAGGTAAAGGTGGAGGCAGAGGTACATGTGTAGGTGTAGGAGTAGGAGTAGCTTGCTCAGGTTCGGGCGTAGGTGATAGCGGAGATGATGGCGTTTTAGGCGATGATGAGGGTGGTGGAGATGGTGAAGCAAGCACTGGGGGTAGTGGAGATGGTGTTGGTGGAGGGGGTGAATAGGAGGGTCGTGGTGCCCACCATCGACGTATCGACACGATGCGTCGGACGGCATTGGGAGTGGAAGTGGTGGTGGAAGAAGTGGAGGAAGAAGTGGAGGCACTATCCTGAGCAGAGGCTTGGGTTTGTGGAGGCGGAGCCGGAGTAGGGGAAGGCTTAGGTGGTGGGGTAACGGGTGATGGAGTAGGCGAAGGAGCGGGCATGGTGCTAGATGAAGATTCATAGGGGTGCCCCTGGTCTTGAACTGGAGATGGCTGCTTAGGTGGCGCTTCTTGTTACTGCTGCTTGTTGCGAAGATGTACAATGACTTTGTGAATAGCGGCCCAATCAATCCTCTTCTTGGCTTCCAAGTCATAAATATAATCCCAGAACTCGAGGTAATCCTCAACCAAATGCCCTTACTGGCGGTGATAATCACAGAACTGAAGCATATTCCCGATCGCGGGTTGGCAAGGCACAACCAGAGTGAGCGACAACGCATGAGTGGCCATCAAAGCTCGGAAGATATCGGTAAAAGACTCCGACAACGGAGAACAAGGAGCCTACTTCGGGCAAGGTGGATGCCGATGGGTATGAGGTGAAGTGGAAGGTCATGGTGATGGATGCGGCGGTTGCGTAGGCAAGAGTGCTTGGCTAGTGGTGGAGGGATTTGGTGATGGCATTTGTGGAGCAGGATGAGGGGGTATGTAGACGGCATGTACTTGCTTGGGGTGTGGTGTTCCCTTGACCGGAGGTGGAGACACAGGCAGAGGCACAGGCGGAGACACATGAGGGTACGAATAAGCAGACGGCTGACTCTTGGAGGGCTGACTTGCGGAAGTGTACATGTATGTAGAAATGGAAGGTTGACTCATGGAAGGATGACTCGTCAAGGTTTGATACGTGGAGGTCGATGTGGCGTGAGGCTGACTCATGGGAGAGTAGGGTTGGCTTGTGCAGGGTGAAGGTTGATATGTGGAGGTGGAGGTAGATGTAGATGGCGGGGTGTATGGAGATGTAGAAGGCAAAGAAGACTCGGG
Source organism: Amorphophallus konjac (assembly GCA_022559845.1). NCBI lineage: Eukaryota > Viridiplantae > Streptophyta > Magnoliopsida > Alismatales > Araceae > Amorphophallus > Amorphophallus konjac. Next base: position 488,176,934 of record CM040121.1, read on the forward strand.
GTCAAGGGAATCTTGGAGTTTTTGGCGGATGAAGCGGGCTTGACTATAGAGTTGCTGCCAAAAGGTAATGTCATTGAGGGCTAAGATAAACCGATATTCGGGCGTTGTATTGGAAATCAGCATCTTGATTAACTCATGCTCCGGAATGTGCCCCGGAACCTGCGCGGCGAGGTGGTGCCACCGATCAGAAAAGGTAGAGAACTCCTCATCGGGCTTCATCTTCTCGTAGGCCAAATCCACAACAGAGAACTTGGGCCCACCCTGGTCCTGAAACTGTTGAATGAACTTGTCTTGGACCACACAAAAATTCACAACCTACTCTTGCGGTAATGAGAAGAACCAATCCCGAGCTGGGCCTTCCAATGACAGACCGAATAGATAAGCCATCAAGCGTTGGTCGTGTCAAAATGGGGCTGACTCATAAACGAACTCCTTCAAGTGCACGTAAGGGTCATCGGCTCCACCATAGCGGCGATATGCGGGAATTTGAGAAGATGGCGGGAGTCGAAGATTTTGAAATGTAAAAGGGACACTAAAGGAATACTTGGGATCAATTTGACATTGAAGTTCATCAAGCGGGCGTTGGGTTTGAGCAATCATCTCTTGGGTAGGGAGAGATCGAGAAGAATATGGGCCAGCCTGAGCAAGAGAATGTGAATTCGGACCAGGAACACGATAATAGGTCGGATGAGAGGATCCGGGCTGAGAAGAAGAAGGGCCCATTCTAGGAGTGGAAGGATATGCGAGCCTGGAAGAGACGTTGGCATGTGGGCCGAATGGGCCAGCAGCAACATGGGCAGAAGGAGTAGGCCCATTAGAGGAATAAGGCCCATTGGAAATTAGGCCAGCAGCATATGAAGGAGAAGAAAGAGGCCCATGAAAGAAAGAGGGCCCATTATGAGAAGAAGGCCCATTAAGATGAGATGCAATGAAACGTTGGGCCTGGGCCGGGTCCATTTGGTGAACAAGGCTTGAAAGATGGGCCATTAGATTAGCCTGTTCCTCGGATGGATCAGAGGGACCATGGGAAGATGGGCCCGTGTGGGAAGAGAATTCCACGCAGGGATAGGACGAATATTGGGAAGAAGATTGATACAAGGGGTTGGAATGATGCTCCATGAGGGAAAATGGAGACTTAATATAAGGATATCAAGGAGAATACAAGTGGGGAAGCAAGCGCTAAATGGGCTTGAGGACAAGAGGGGGTTGACCCACTAATAGAAGGACAAAGACAAAACAGACCCATGACAACGGACAAGACAATGGACAAATAAAATGGGCTAACCTAAATGGTCCTAACAATAAAGAATATGTGAATGCAACACAAAATACCACTAATGAGCTTGGATAAGCCCAAACAACACAAACAATGTAATGTGAGAGTTTTCACCCAAGTCAAATAAGTTGATATGATGGAAAATATTTTAGAAGTTTTAATAGGCCTTTTAATGATTTTAAATTAAAAATAATTCCCTAAAGATAGGAATTCTATGGGAATAAGGTCCAAACATTCGGTTGATTAAGGTTAACTCCCTCACACTTATGCAAATGCAAGCCTAGGGGGTGGAAAGGTACAACCGGCCTGTCGTCCGTGTGGGAATCCACGGCTCACGGGGAGTTACGGAGGTCCTAGATAAGATCACCTAGTCGACCCCAAGGAATATGGAGGTGAGAGGATCACTTACCAAGGTAGGAATGCAACTATGATGTGCAATGCATGGCCCTATGTGCACCGGAGTGCATGCAAAAATCTAGCATAAAAGTGAAAAAAGAAAGCAAGATTTACCCTCACAAACACAATGGTATGAGTGCAAATAATATATGAAAATGAAGATGATACGATGGACAATAAGGTAGGACTAGGAAATAACACAATCGGAACCCGGAAGGCAAAGAAATCATCAATGCAAAACATACTTGTGAATCTGCCCCTGAACCTGCATGTAGATTTTATGCACAAAATGCAAAAATGGAGACAAGATTTGACTATGCAAACGTGACCCAAATAATGCAAATAACATATTGATGGAAAGACTATATAAAGGACTATCAAATGGGTCCAAGAACAGGGCAATCTGACCCCATAAGGTCAATCAAATCACTCAGCACATATGTACTTGCGAACCTATCCCTGTGCCTGGATGTAGATTTCATGCACAAAACTCAAAAATGATGATAATATTAGACAATGCAAATGTGACCCAAATAATACAAATAGTATATGGATGGAAAGATAATACAAAGCGATATCCAATGGAACAAAAATCAGCGCAATCGGACCCCAGGAACGAAAGTTATGCATCAACGAACAGGGCCCTGTGAGCACGCGTGCAGAACTGCCAGAATCCACAAGTGGTCTACCAAATGACCGTTTCTTATCCCTTGCGGCCTATCAAACGACCATTTGGCTGCCAGAAAGGCCCTGGCAGTCCCGTGATGACCGCTTGGGGTGCCTAGCGGTCCTGGAGACGACCGCAAGGCTCAGACAGACCCGAAAACACCCAGAATAGTGGGAAACTAAAGGAAAAGCTATCTAAACATGCACAAACCCACACCCAACTTACAAAAGAGCATGAAAAATGTGATGGGCGCTAATTGTCCCACCATGATCGCCAAAAAAATTGTAGATTGTTTAATTGTTCTACCCCGCCCCCTTAAACTAATATGTATGCATCATATGAGCATGAACACGCATGGAAGATAATGAACAAAGGGCAATGAATAGATGAGAAAGACATACCGTGATCGCCACCAAGGGTTTAACAATGCCAAAGGATGAAGATATGAGTGCAACGGTGCCGTATACCTTGGAAAGATGAAGACTTGATCGCGTTTAAGGAACGGGGTGCGGGGAACTTTGTGGATTCAACCTCCTCTCCTTCCAGTTGGCTAGAGGAAGAGGGCCTCACGTTCAATTCATGCTCTCCTGTAAAACAAAGACTACACACAAGAGAAAAACCCATTAGAAACATGAAGTGTAGCATCAATCCCGCAGTGATAAAATAGGGGTAGAAATTGAGGGAGAATACACCGGGGGGAGGTTTTTAACCCCTATGGATGGGTGGAAATAATAGGCGTGTGTGTTGTGATGATATAGAAACAAATAGGAGGAGAAAACACGTAGTAGAACTGTAGGGAGTGTGCATGCAAAACGGAGAAAAGTGCAAGAGTGCAGGGAAAGTGCAGAACACTGTGATAAAACTGAGATTTAGGAGGACGAGAACTTAGAGTAGAGAATGAAATCAAGCCCTTGAGCATGGAATAGAAAGCCAATACTTCCCTCTTCAAGCCAGGGTCGAAGAGATGGGATGACGTTGCAGCTTGGCTTCGCCCCGAATCGAGAAAGAGCCCCCCTTCGCAACCTGCGAACCTGGGTGCTTTAAATAGGAGTAAGAAACTTCTGGAGATAGATCCGAGATAAACACCCAATTTTGGGGATATAGATGCATAAACCTCAAGATAATGGTGGTGGGCGGTAAAGAAATCGGTGTTCAAGAAGTGTAGGACTCTCTGTCTGGCAAATGGTCTATCGTACGACCATTTCTTGATGAAAACGGTCTAGAGAAGGATCGCAAGGGGATGGAAAACGGTCTAGGGGGTGACCGCAAGGCTCCAGGGATGAAACGGGGTGATTTCAGATAAGTTTGTGGAAAATGGTCTAGCAAATGACCATTTTTTATGGGCTAGCGGTCTAGCAAATGACCGCTAGGTTGCTGGAGGAAAAATTCTGGGTAGACTTTGCGTGACTTTGGAAATCGAATCATATCTCAAAAACGGTGTAAAATTAGCAAAAGTGATACAAGAAGAAATTGTAGATAATAAAAAGATGAACAACTTTCATGAAGAGAGCAAGATGAAAAAAATGAGTGGAAGAGGGAGAAAATGGGGCGATAAAAGAGAGAAAGAATGTTGGGACATAGGTGAATAGCACAGCCTGTCAGAAAAATGTGAATAACTTCAAATCGTTGTGGAACTGGCCAATGGCGTAGAAGAAGAAATTGTAGAGCTTTGAAAGTCGAACAACTTTAGTGAAAGAAACATTTTGAATAGAGGAATGAAAGGGGATGAAAAAGTGCCGTTTTCAAGACTATGCAATAAAATTAGCTGAATGCTTGATGGAAAGTTGTCCTAAATGGGCCGTAAGTCGACTTGGAAGGCCGAAAGTTGATAAACTAAGTTCCAGGACTCTAAGAAATCATGATGTCCAAAGTCCAAAGGCTAGGGAACAATGAAATGAGCTCGAAATCCGTCCAAGGAAGACTCCAAAATAATGGGTAATTCGGGACCTCAAAAATGATGAATAAGAGAAATAACGCAACTTGCGGGCTAAAAATGGGTGTCAACACTCGCCAGCTTCATACCAACCCACCAGTGATCTACATGGCCGCCCGTAGAGTGCTTCATAAGGTGCCATCCCGATGGCGGAATGGTGACTATTGTTATATGCAAACTCTATAAGGGGCAAATGATCGTCCGAATTCCCCCTCCATTCAATACTGCATGCCCTCAACATATCTTCTAGAGTTTGGATAGTGCGCTCAGATTGCCCATTAGTTTGAGGATGAAATGCTGAGGTGAGCCACAACTCTGTCCCCATAGCCTGTTGCAAACTCTTCCAGAACCTCGCAGTGAGTCGAGGGTCCTGATCAGAGATGATAGATAAAGGCGCACCATGTAACTGAATTATCTCAGCGATGGATAGTTTCGCTAAAGATTCGATTGGAGTCTGCTTGTTGCTGGGCAAGAAGTGTGTAGTCTTGGTGCACCTGTCCACAATCACCCAGATTGTATCGTGCTTTCTTCTGGTCATGGGTAGACCTGACACAAAGTCCATGGTGATTTGTTCCCATTTCCATTATGCCATCTCATTGGTTTGGAGAGGGCCGCCCGGTCTTTAGTGCTCTATCTTCACTTGCTGACATGTGAGACATTTGGACATGAAATCCGCAATCTCTCGCTTCATTCTTGGCCACCAGTACATCCTCTTCATATCTTGGAACATCTTGGTGCTTTGGGGTGGATGGAGAACTTTGACCTATGCGCCCCCTGCATCAAGTCCTTCGTCAACTCCACATCGTCTGGTCCACAAATCCGTCCTCGAAAAATGATCAGTCCATTAATCCCCACCTGGAAGTTCTCATTATTTAGTTGCTTCTGCAATACCATGTCCCGCTTTTGTGCCTCAACAATTCTATCTAAGTATGCAGGTCTAGACGACAACCCAGCCAAGAGGCCGAATTGCCTCCTTTTCTCGAGTCGTGACTCAATCACACCCTCCATCATATCCCACTCTCGATGCAAGCTTAACGCCATCAGTTTATGGCTGAGAGCATCTGCCACCACATTCTCCTTGCCTGGGTGGTACTGTAAGGCGAAGTCGTAGTCTTTTAACAGCTCGACCCACCTCCTTTGCCTGAAATTGAGTTCCTTCTGAGTGAATATGTATTTGAGGCTCTGATGGTCAGTGAAGACCTCAAACTGAACTCCATATAAATAGTGTCTCCAGGTGCGCAAGGCATGGACCACTACTACCATCTCAAGGTCATGAGTGGAGTAATTTTTCTCATGGTCCTTCAACTATCTCGAGGCATAGGCAATCACTCTGCCATTCTGCGTTAGTACACAGCCGAGGCCGATCCTAGAGGCATCTGTATAAATAGTGAAGTCATCATTCCCTTGGGGGAGTGCCAACACTGGGGATGAAGTCAACTTTTCCTTGAGCATCTGAAAACTATCTTCACACTCCTCTGACCAGATAAATTTCGCTCCTTTCTTGGTCAACTTGGTCATTGGGGCTGCAATGGTGGAGAATCCTTCATTGAACCGGCGGTAGTATCCAGCCAGACCAAGGAAGCTCCTAATCTCCACGATTATCTTTGGTGCTTCCCACTTTGTCACCGCTTCAACTTTACTAGGGTCCACCGATATGCCGTTCCCGAATATAACATGTCCGAGAAACATAACCCGATCTAGCCAAAATTCGCACTTGTTGAATTTGGCGAAGAATTTAGCCTCCCTGAGGGTTTGCAGAGCCACCCTCAGGTGCTGCCGGTGCTCCTCCAGACTGGCAGAATATATCAAGATGTCATCTATAAAGACCATGACAAACTGATCTAGATAAGAGTAGAAAGTCTAATTCATATGTTCCATGAATATAGTTGGTACATTGGTCAACCCGAAGGGTACTACTAAGAACTCGTAGTGACCATACCGAGTCCTGAAGGCCGTCTTCGACACATCTTCGGGCTTGATTCTGATATGGTGATAACCCGTCCTCAGATCAATCTTGGAGAAGACTTTGGCAGATGATAATTGGTCAAATAACTCTTCAATCCTCGGTAGTGGGTACTTGTTCTTTATGGTGGCCTAGTTAAGCTTGCGGTAATCAATGCACAGCCGCATGGTACCATCCTTCTTCTACACAAATAAGACTAGTGCTCCCCATGGAGACACGTTGGGCCTGATGAAGCCTTTGTCTAGTAACTCCTGCAATTGCTTCCTGAGTTCGGCAAGTTCTGTCGGGGCCATCCGGCATGGAGGAACGGAGATGGGTGCGGTGCTCGGTACTAGCTCAATGGAGCAATCTGCTTCTCGAACGGGTGGCAGTCCCGGTAGATCATCGGAAAACACATCAAGAAATTCTCGGACCATGACCAAGTCCTCCAAAGTCTTGATGGTGTCTTCTCCAGTTACCACACTAGCTAAGAAATAGCTACATCCATCGCTAAACAGCTTAGAAGCCCTGATGGCTGACACTATCATTCTCCCCGTCTTGCTTTTAGGGCATTGGATGAAGAATGTCTTCTTTCCCGGCTTCTGAAAGATCACTCTCTTTCGACGACAGTCTAGGAAAGCACAGTGTTTGTCTAATCAATCTATTCCCAGGATGAGGTCAAAGTCATTCATATCTAGGATGTATGCTTCCCCTAGTAATATTTTCCCATTGATGTTGATTTCTATAGTAGGGATCCCAAGCTTGGTGTGGACTTGTTTCCCGGTTGGTGTGCTAACTATCATTTCTCTGAAGAATGTGGCTTGGGGTCTGTTCGTCAGTTGATTAGCAAAACTAGTGGATATGAATGCGTGTGTAGCCCCCGGGTCGAACAAGACATTTGCATAAATATTATTCACAAGGAGCGTACCTTCAGCAACGGTAGGGGTATTGTCTGCCTCTTCTTGCATCAGTGCATAGACTCACCCTCTATACTGAATTTTATCCTGTTGGGGAACTGGCTTTTGCTGAGCCTTCTTGGGGCAGTTCCTCGCAATGTGTCCGGCCTCGCTGCATTCATAGCACTTGCCATTTGCCCTCAAGCATTCCTATCCCAGATGGTTGCACCCACAATGGACACAAAATGGGACCCCTGGTCCGCCCGGTCCTTGGCGTGCCACCTTTTCCTTGTCTCGCCTCCCTCCTGTCTGCATAGGCCTTTTGACGAATTTCTTCACCTTTCGACGAGCGTCTTCGAATATGTGCGGGGCATATTAACCCAGAGCGGAGAACCTGGCCTCATAGTCGGCTACCGACGTGTTTTCTTGCTCGAGGCTCAAGAATTCTTGCTCCTTAGCATCTCGCACATGTTCGGGGAAGTACTTCTCTCAGAAGATAGCTAGGAACTCCTCCCATAACATGTCGCCGTCGTGGTAGTCCGCGAAGGTGGTCCACATCTTGGTCTTCCACCACAAGTCAACTTGATCTTGTAATACATAGGCCGCCAAATTCAACTTCTCCTCCTCGGGACATCGCATTGCACGAAATTTCTTCCTCATTTTGCTGAGCCACGACTCAGCCACCTCTGGACGGCTCTCCCCCATAAAAATAGGGGGCGCCAATATCAGGAACCGATCAAGCGGCGGCATGTCGTGACGTGGTGCGGGAACGGGCTGCTGCAGCATCTGTTGCTGCATGGCCTGCATCAGCCGTTGGAAGCTCTACAAAAACCCCTCCAGATTAATTCCCGCATTGGGCACCCGTCCGCCGTCAACTGTCGGAGCATGGACAGCCCTGTCATTCACCCCATTTGGGTCATCTACCCCCGATCCCCTCTCATCCGCCTAGGAAAGATCTCTTTGCCTTTTTGGCAGCATAATTCTGAGAAATAAACAATTGTTAAGTGAGAGGGTTTTTAAATGATTTCAAATATACTCTACCCTTTTCCCACTCTAGCCTATCTCTTCTCCTAAGACTTGGATATTTGGAATGGTTGTAACCATGGTTTGTCTCTCGTGCTCTGATACCACTCTGTAACGCCCCGAGATTCGATTCCCAATTTATGGGCATATTATTTTTTTTCTTTCATCGGACCTCGAGATATTACGTTGCACCTATCACGGAAGCACAATTATATAAACATGCTTACACTCGCATGAGAGAGAGAGAGAGAGAGAGAGAGAGAGAGAGAGAGAGAGAGACCAAAATTACACGAAATGTAAATAGCATTTCAACCATTCATAATTTCCGAAGAGATTACATGCCCATTGTTCCGAAGAGATTACATGCCCATTGTTCCAGATTAAACATGAGTCCACATAGGCTCATCACTCCATAACCATACATATAAGAGAAGCATTCATCCACAGCATACCCAGACGAACTATGATCTAGCACTACTCCTTAGCTGCAGCCTCCTCCTCAACCTCCTTCTCTATGTCTCCTAAAAACGTGCCACAAAGGGATTAGTGTGATGCTCACTAGGTAGCCTAAACAAACCGGGATTAACTCGCATCTATATAACCAAATTATATACATAATTCAGATGTTAATAATAGCATAATCTATTCATTATCATTTACTTAAAATAACTCATATGAGAAAAATACATATTCCTTACTTAACATATAAGGTACCCATGCATGCAACAAGACCTCAGTGAATGAGCAGTTACACATTATCACATTTTCATGAGTTTTCACATTTTTATTATTCATGGAACCGAACAGCTGCCGCAAACACAGGAGGCCCACACACACAAAGAATGAAAGAGTACTACGTAGAACTGGGAGCAAACTCCCACCTAGACTCCTGCTGGACGGGACGTTACGTATCACCGTCCCTCGAGTTCTGTGGCGTTACGTATCGCCATCCCACAGAATGAACCAGCCGACTCGATATGTTTTTGACCAGGGAGTTACGTATCACTGTCCCCTGGGATCTTTTACTTCCGCGGCGTTACGTATCGCCGTCCCGCAGAAGGGACTGAAGTCCTACCTCACAGAATGTTGCTGTTTTCCATTTATAACATTCACATAATATTCACATTCACATGCATACTAATTTTGCAATACTAGTATGTTACTTTATCATAATAACCATGCTTTAAAATGGTTTAAGTGGAAAAACCATAATCATAAGCTTACTGGTTATGGAAAGGAGCATGATCAGGTTACTGAATAAAGGAGGACAAGTTAATTTCTCGGCTAGAATCCATAGAAAATGACATCTAACTATCTATACGGAATTTCTGGGAGAATGAAATTTTTACAGTGAGGTACTGCCTTAGTCTCCTATCTTTTTCTAATTTTTCAGATTTTTGAGAATTAAAATGCACTTTCAAAACTCTCTTTTTCTAAGTTTATAGAAACTGGGACAGAACCACAGGTGCATCAACCCACCCACATGTGCATCGACCTTACCATGGTCTGCACCATATGTGCATCGACCTTATCTTGGACCTGTCCAAAGGCTACAATACAAGTGCACCGACCTTACCTTGGACCTGCTCAGACCTGTCTAAAGGCTACACCACATGTGCACCGACCTTACCTTGGAACTGCTCAGACTTGTCCAAAGACTACACTACATGTGCACCGACCTTACCTTGGACCTACTAAGACCTGTCAAAGGCTACACCGCTGTTAATGTTTTTATCGTGACGGTGATGATAGTGATGTGTGTGGATGAATATAATGTGAGAGGTATGAAAGATGTGTGAGCAAGTGGTGCACTAACTCAAGCAATCAACATGAAACTCATGGGCATGTCATCTCAATACGGAAAGAATGAAGAAAAACACATGCCGGGGCATGGAGCAAGGGAATAAAAGAAAAAAAACACACACCGGGGGTGTGGAGCAACTAAAGATAAAAGAGAAAAGAAAGTAAGCAAGATGATGAACAATGCCCAAATAAAGGAAGGTGTGATCGCCACCAAGGTAAATAACGTGGTAAAACAACAATATGTACCTTGGAAAGAGCCGAGTGAAGTCACCCGCCCACGGGAGAGAGAAAACCAGGCATTGTGGAAGGAAAACATTCTTCCAGACGACTGCCAGACGACATCAAACGGTCCTGCAATAGACCGCCTGAGATCTGCAAACGGTCTTCCAAATGGCCGCAAGAGCACCCAGAACAGAAATGTAGAACTTTGAATCTCTACCCCTCCTATCCAGCCAGAAGAGCTGGGCCTCGTGCTATGAACCCTGTAAACCTGCAAAAGAATGTAAACACGAAGAAAACAACCCAATAAGCCCTTGGACTAGTGTAGTATGTATAATGCAATTAAACAAAAATGCATAAAAGGAAGGGTGAATGCTTGGGGTTGGTGATTTTTTTAACCCCTGTGGGGAGTGGAAAAGTAGGAGGGTGTTTGAAAACGTGATGCAAGTGCAGAGAACGTGGAAGAGGAAGAGGGAATATGCTATGAAGATGCAAAGGGGGAATAGAGAAAACTAAGAGAAAAGACTCAAATTAAACTAATGGAACTCAATACTCCCTGGACCAGAAGCCTTAAGGACGTAGAAAGGACTTCTCCCGGGTTGGTACTCACTCCAGAACGCAGCAGCACTTCGTGGCAGCTCTAAAAAAATCTCCTCGCTTAGGCTATGAAGTCAAGAGTTCTATTTATAGACCCCCCAAACCCCAGGTCAAGTTGGAGAGATAATGACACGAAAATAGACCTGTGCTTAGATAAATCTCAAAGATAATACTCCCAAGAGTCCACAGAAACAAATAGAAGGTTCTCAGAGTCTCTATCTAGAGAGAAATCAACAAATCAAGAACTCTAGTTCGACCACGGCCGAAGAGAGAAAGAGTAGACAGAGCAGGACTCTTTGTCTCCCCAAACGGTCTTGCGATAGACTGCAAGGTTCTATAAATGGTTGACCGATAGACCGCATGGCTCAATCGTCCATAAAGAGATAAGACCAAAGAAACCCAACAGGACTCTCTGCTTCTTAGCGGTCTAGCGAAGGACCGCCAACGCCCACCATATGGTTGTGCGATAGACTGCATGGATAAGTGTCATGGCAAAAGAGATAAAGGCAGATAAATCTTTGAGTTAATCCACAATAAAACCCTTATTAGCCCTTATCTAGGCCCAATAAGCTGAAAAATGATGAGAAATCAAAGGAGTTAGGCCCAACCAAGGAGAACGACCCATGAAATAAGCCCAAAAAAATGACCAAAAAATGGCCCAATAATCAGTGAACAACTTGGGACATCATAAAAATTGTTAAGGAGATGACCCAACTTATTAGTCATAAAATGGGTGTCAACAGATGCCCCTTCTTAACGTCCTCTTTGCAGGGGAGCGAGTAGAGGTGAAGCGAAAGCGAAATGGAACATGGAGATGAAACGCAAATACAACGGAGTGGACTAAAAAGTGGGCATTAAGGTAAACCGACACCTGTCCTCAACCAACAAGCGATAGGAATCTTTCAAAAAATTTCAAACCAATCACAAGGAACAGCCAAACCGAACGACGCATGCCTGGAGGAACTAATAACTAAAAGAAATAAAAACACGACCAACCTTCTCACTGGAACACACTGCTGATAGACGGTCGGAGTAAACGGAAAAGTAAAGAGACGAGCAACTAAACTCCAGATAGGAATCCTCAGCTAACCAAACCGAACAAATAGGTCGAAGGAAACCTTCTAACTCAGAGTGGAATAATTCTCCTTACTGAAGATCATGGATATATAGTTATCCACCATTACTGAGACACTTTAGATAGATGAGGGCACATGAATGCTCAAAGACGCGTATGATGCATGCTGGGCTAAAATAAAGGAAATCATCAAAATGAATGCGAAGAAAGGAATAAAATAGAAAGATACTCGAAAATAGTATTGCTAGACCAGACAAATCAGGGTCAAGAAACTATCTGCAACCACGGCGTGCAAGACAGAACCATCGTCCCCCAACTCTTCCAACCTAACGGCCTATCCAACGATTAAGCATATGCACCTAGATCATCATCATTTTTGTTAAAGGGGAACATCAGATCCTAGAACACATGAATGACCAGCCGGTCGTCAAGGTAATATATCATAGATACCATATAGTAATGCATTAAGGGACTAAGGATCGAGATACTTACCTGACTTACCTGCCCGGTGAGATAACAACGGTATGTGATGACGCTTACGATTATGACAATAAGAGTGGTTAGCCAACAGTTGTATAGAATGAGTATGATTTATAGCAAAGAATAAAGCAGATATGGCATTCCAAATCATCAACATGCATCAGCCCACAAACGGTCTAGACAAGGACCGCAAAGAGACTCCTAACGGTCTAGCAATAGACCGCCAGACGAATGGCGGTTCACATTCTTCGATGAGGGTGACCCAGATGACAAACGGTCTGCATGAAGACCGCCAAGGAGGACCTAACGGTCTGGTGGTAGACCGTATAGCTCTAAGAGATTTCAAAAACATAACCGGCATTTATTCTCCCCCACTCTCAGATTCACTCAACCTCATTCACAACCCCCACTCCGGCCACTCCAGCAACCGACGACCGCCACACCACCGACCACCGTAAGCCTACACCCACCCATCCCCTAAGATGGTGAAAAGGAGGGCTATTCGATGATTCCGACGGTGGATAGAGGAGGAGGAGATACCTCCGGTGATAACGAACCAACCGGAAGGGGAAGAGGGCCGTCGGGTCAACCGGCGGTGGAGAAGTTTTCTACTGCGGAGGAAGGGCCTGGAGATGCTGCAGAGGAGGGTGATGATGAGCCAGCGGCCGAGGAAGCACCGGCGGTGCCGGCCGGGAGACGGTCATCGGAGGTAAGCCAACCTCCTTAAAAACCCAATTTTTAATTTTTCTAGATGATGCATGGGGGAGGATAGCAAGGGAATGGGTCTGGGGACCCATAAAAATGATGTAAAGGCCTTTTGGGTCATTTTCACAGCTTGGGGAAACATGGCGAACATGGGCCTCACGGTGGCAGCCTAGCGGTCCTTCCAGCGACCGCTAGGGATCCAAATGGTCTAAGGATGGCCGTTAGGGAAGAAGAAATGGTCCAGAGACGACCGTTTGGGAACCAGAGTGATTGATTTCTTTTTTGTTATTAATGCAATTCAATGTATGACTTATGAACTATGTGAATGACTGATTTTGAATGTTTGAATGAATGTAGGGGAAGAGACGGACCAGGATCTCCTGGCTGCAGGTCCGAGCAGTATACCTGGCGCTGCCGGACTACCAGAGAGAGAGATTGGCGGCAATGGGCTCCGGGGAGCTACTAAGCATCGAGGTGATGATGATAGACATTGCGTTGTTGTACGTGCTGCATGAGAGATGGGATCCGATCAGTAGAGCTTTCCTATTCCCGTGGGGCCATATGATCTCGACGTTGGAGGATGTGACGCGGATCACGGGACTTTGAGTACATAGAGCACCAGTGACGGGGTGGACTTATGCTGATTACCGAGAGCTAGCGCAGGAGCTACTCGGGGTAGAGCTGATGAGACCAGAACGCCACTCATTGATGCTGGGAGGAGCGACGCTCCAGGATAGCCTGGGGCTGAGGGCAGTGACGATAGCCATGGGAGAGCTACCCGAGGAGCACCTCGGGAGACTGATGGACAGAGCCCGGGAGAGAGTGGCGGTAGGACCGGGACCGGAGGGAGATGTCATCCTTCGTCGCTTCCTGATGCTGATGTTCGGGAAGCTGCTCTTCGCGACGAGGGCGGACGGAGTGAGCTGTAGGCTCTTTCCACTTTTAAGGGACCTGGACGGAGTTGAAGGGTATGCCTGGGGCGCTGCTGCATTGGCGTTCCTGTTTGACACACTCAGCACCACCGATCGGCAGACGATGCTGGGCGGCTTCTTGCCTTTACTCTAGGTAAGAGTGCTTTACTCTTAAATGCTTATACTCAAAATTATGATCATGATTGCTATATGCTGACATCTGAATAATACAGGTATGGAGCTACGTATACCTCCCTGGCCTATGGCGGGGAAAGGAGGTACATCCGGATCGGATCCCCATTGCGAGGGGATGGACAATGGTTCAGGACACGGGGTTTGTCACGCCCTGAACTTTTATGATAGCGGAAGTCTCGCTCGAGGAACGTGAACAATCGGTATGGTAAGCCTCTTGCAAGCAAGAATGGTTAGAGCGTAATACAATCACACACATAAATGCAATTGCACAATATTTGAATCAAACCTCCGACTTATTTCATTGATAATCAATATTCAAATACAATAACTTTCAACTTCTTCCAATCTATCAGACTCAAGAAATAAGAAAACTACATAGACTCAATCTAAATATTGTAGACTTCCTAAGTCTTTACTCTCATCTTGACAACACTTTCATTCGCTCTCGGACCCGCTACTTGTATAATCCGAATCCGAATTCGAATCACTCCATCTCCTGAAAAGAATGGAAATAGGTAATGAGCACACTTGCCTAGTAGGTATCTTCGCATCAACATGAAGGCATCATTAAAGTAATTAATATTTTAACTCTAAAGAAATAAGGTAAAATCATGCGAATGCGATCAACCATGCAAATACCCAAAGTAACAAAGATGATCGTTTAAGATAGAATGAGAGCAAGCATGAACTAGCAAGAATGTAACAAGAACATGTTATGGCCTTTCAAGAATAAGAATGTAACGAGAATGTACTAGCAAGCCACGTAATCATCACTCCAGTATTTTTTTGCTTATGAGCAAGTACTTCATGAATTTTTGTGGAATATCAAGTCATGTACAAGAAAGTCAAGTCGTGCCGTGGATCTTCACTTATTTATAGAGAAAGTACTCCCAGCGCAATGCGACGCCAGTAGCATCATACCCTATGGTTTATAATAGTATGTTTTCGGTAATCAGCCGAGGGGACTAGCATAGAGCCCTTGAACAGAATCAGTGCTCGATCGCATCTTCAAGTATAAATCAAGCTACTTCCACGCATGTAACAATAAAGTATGGCCAAGAATGTACAATTCAATAAGTTCATGACAACACTATTCAATGAATGAACGCTTCAATTTAATAATGCGAGAGTCAAGAATGACTTAAACAAGGTTATGCTTATGGAAATAAATCGGCAGCATAACGGTACATTTCTTTAACTTTTATTTCATTATATTAAGCCTCTTTGGATAATATGGCAAGTTCTAGATCATCAATAATCCATCTAGAAATTTTAGAACATCAACCCTTGGGTCAAATCTCAGGTTAAGCACTCAAATAATGTGACGGTCAATGACTGGGCCGTTACATGATGTGACGCTCCAGTATTCAGCCGTTACATTAGTCTGAATCCAGAAATAGTAAAATAGACTTAGTGAAATGTGACAGTCGTATATTGGCCGTTAGATGCTCCTGACGGTCCAGTATAGATCCGTAACATTGCTAGAACTAGAAACATCGATAGTGTAATCTACTAAATTGGCTTTAGTGGTACAACCAACTCGACATCCTAGTGGGAATCCCAGGCTCGCGGAGAATTACGGAGACCTTGAAACAAGATTTCCTAGTCCATTGGAAGGAATATCCAATAGAGAGGTCCTCATGTCCAAGAATAATGTTTCTATAGTGCAAAGTGTGAACTAATGGACAACATACCTGAATATGTGCCATGTACTTAAAGAAAATGACTCTATTGATAGAGAGAATGTGTAACAATATGAAATCATGATAAAACTCCGTCAATACATCATTTAAAATCATGGAGTTAATATAAACTATAGTGCTTTGGCATGAAATTAACATATCCTTAAAATAATTCAAGATGCTTTTAACATGCGATACTTATCATGAACCAATTAATAAATTTAAAGTCATATCAACAAGTCAAAACTTAGATAACTAGGCATATCTATAAGTTAATGTGACTGTTCTTCAATTCTATCTACAGTTACTCTGACGGTCGAGAATGGGGGCGTCACAGTGATTGTGACGGTTTATCGCTGGACCGTTACAGTGTTGTAACGCACTGAGTCTGGGCCGTCAGAGATAACAGAGAAATTTAAAAATAACAAAAGGTGTGACGGCTTGTCGTAAGGCCGTTAGATAACTGTGACGGTCTTACCTTGATGCGTCAGATAGTCTGCTGGCAGAAAAGATATAAAAAAAATCCAAGGTTTCAACTTACATCATGTTTGGAAATTATATATAAACTTCCACATGATAGAATGAAGGCTAACCTACTAGTATGCATGGGTTTTCTGTGAATTTGACAAGAGAGTTCCTTTTTAACTTAGTTAGGGTTAAGAGTATACATGTATGCATGTCCTACTAAAACATGAAATTCATGATCTATGATGTATGAAATGAATCAAAACCGGAGGACTTTTATCCCTAACAAGATGTTTTTACCAATCATGAGATGACCTACCTCTTAACTAGGTTTTAAGCTTCTAATTTGTGTCTGAAAACCGTGCCCTAGTTCTCCTTTTCCAGTGATTTTCTAGCAATTTCCCGCTGCTCTAACTCCACGACCTCTTGACCTAAAGATGTGAAATTTTGAGGGTAAAAATATGAAACTAAGGTGAATAAAAAGTTCTAAAGGATTGAGCTCTAATTACCTCATTTAGATATCCTAATCTCTTGATCTTAAGGAGTCTTGCGTTCAGTTTCCTGAGTTTTTATAGTCGAACCAGCAACTTTGGAAGCTTCAATCTCCTTGGTTACTTGATCTCCTAACATGAAATTTGGAGAACTATTAGTCTAAAGTATACTAAACAAAGTCTTTTAAAGAACTTACCCGAAATTATGACTCCTTACCTTGATTCTTCACGAGCCAAAAGTAAGGGTCGCTCAGTTTAGAACTAGGTCCTATTTATAGGGTTTTGGCTAGGGTTTGAAGATTAGATCGATTCTAGAGTCCTTAATTTACCAGAACCTAATCCCTAAGAGTCCTTAGTAATGTTATAAGCTCTCCCAAGTTGATCTCTTACATATAGGATCCCAAAGTTCTAATCTTTTTGCTCGTTCTTTCATTCACGGAACTAACAGGGTGTAACACATTAGTCTAGGTGCGTTAGGTGCATGTGGCGGTCGCACGATAGACCGCTACATCCCATGTGCACAGAATTCAACATAAATCAAACTCTTTTGTTAATTATTCATATTATTATCCATACAAATGGTATTTATTCTTAAAATACGTAAATAGGCTAAATAACCTTCTAGAATATGGGCCAAACTTAATGGGCTTGGTCCTTAAACCTTTTGGATTTTATTTAAATAGGCTAGGTTAATCATTTGACACAATTGGGCCTTATAATGACTTATAAATTCAATAATCCTTTTATTAATCTATTTAGCCCTTATAACTCCTAATAAATTCCAGAAATTTCAAAATTTACTTATATAAATTTTGGGGCACTATAGGGTCGCTACGACGCTTAGCGTGGGCGATGCAGGATGACGTGGACACGTTCCCCTATGCATCCGTAAGCTTCTAGACTTAAGACTCTTAAATGCACTTAAATGCTCTTATAAATGCTGACACTGGACTTGATTGCCCTTTCAGGTGCGCTGGACACCATATCGTGACGAGGGTCACACGGGACAACCCTGGGTGGAGGCAGCCCAGGGTTACGCGGGACGAGAGGTGTGGCTTCACTGCATGAACATCATCAAGCCACTGCACCACCGCCTGATCATGAGGACCAGGGGCGTCCATCAGCCGGAGGCGGAGTTCTCGACGCGGGATGACGAGCGGGTAGGACGGTCCTCGAAGGGACTGAGCGGCGAGATCGATTGGGTGACCCGGGCGATCGACCAGATTCAAGACTGGATGCGGAGGGGTCGGGTGGTATGAGCCCGAGCTACCAGTGATGAGGCCTACCTGAAGGCCTACGCCAGGAGGTACGGAGATCAGGTTTTCCGTGACGCCCGATGACCGATATGACCCTCTAAACTTATGCTTCTTAATCACTTCTAATGCACTGACATCTTGACTTGCTATATGCAGCTAGACCCCCAAGGATGGATAGCGGAGCTCTAGGGTCTCCTCCACTCCACCGTGTAGCAGAGGGATGAGTTCCAGTGCACGCTGGAGCTTCTAGTGAGTTTTGTTAAACCTTAGACTTAATATGCAAATGTTTCGACTGACTTGACTTCTAAAATGCATCGAGCCGAGGGAGTACAGTGGCAGGGAACGGACGCTCCATCCTCTTCTTCTTAGCCTGCGGGAGGCCGAGCTGAGTGGGATGCAGACTTCGCTCGGGCAGTTGCTCGGGCCGAGGAGGCTGAGGCCACTCTCGCAGAGAGGGTAAGCAAACCAACCGACTTCCTTTGACTAATGCTTATGATAATGCAAAATGACTTACCACAATGAATGCTTATGCAAATGAGGGAGTTGACCACGGAACTTGGCGAGGCAGAGCACGTTCGAGCGGAGGCAGAGCGACTCCGAGCCGAGGCGGCTGAGGTGGCCCCTCTTAACGCAGAGGTGGAGAGACTTAGAGCTGGAGCGGCAGCGGCGATGGATTCTCTGCTAGAGGTGAGAGAGTTGAGAGTTGAGATCTGGGCGCTGGAGAGGGCACTCCGGCTAGTGGCCGGACGGACCTCCCACAGTGTGTCACAGAGCGTCGCGCGCAGTGAACATCGGGACTACTTTACGAGTTCCTCTGTCCAGCGGAGGAATGAGGAGGATGAGCAGTGCCGACGTCACCGTGAGGAGGGGAACTCAGCCATGTACCCTCCGGCGAAGAGGCATGAGGGGACTGGGGACAGCGGAGGTCCAGGAGGGGGACCCACTGGAGAGTGATTTTGTACTTATGCATGCATGTTCATGATCTTTTGATTAATAAAATGTGATCTCTTTTTTACCTTTTGTTAAGTGCAAAAGTGTGGATGTGAATGCTGACTCACTAACAATGACCTTTAGGATTAATAAAGAGAGCAGGAGAGCAAGAGAGAGAGCGGATGTTTAAGATGAGAAAAGATAATCCAAATAGGACAGGAAGCCTGAAAATGGTCTAATGAAAGACTGCATGAAGGGACAAACGGTCGCAACATGACCGTTTGGAGAATGGAGAGAAGGCGGTGAAGGAAGGAAAGAAACGGTCGTCTGATGATCGCTTATGGGAGCTTAGCGGTCGCGCGATAGACCGCAAGGGTGAAGACTTAGGTAAATCCGAGTGGGACTCTCTGTGGGAGTCCTAACTCGTAGATAGAGGTTCCTAATCTACACTAAGACTTATCCTAACTTAAATTGAAGCTAACTAGCCTCAATCCTAATGCATTAGGACTAGAATTAGAGCCATATAACTTGAAATAGACCCAGAATTCGCAGCTTTCAGAAATCTCTACTTTAAGCCATGAAAATTCTCTCAAAATCACCCAAATCATCATGAAGAGGAGCTTTGAAGCTAGCACCATAGGAGAGGTAGCCTACACCGGGCCAAAGGCGGCTAGAAGGGAGCATGGGGAGCTGCAGCGGTTGACTTCCATCCCCAAGCACCTGAGCACAAGCCCTTCAAGAGAGGTGAGTTCAAATTAATCTCAAAAATCCATGAACTTCCTTAAATTTCTTCTCATGGCACTCTTCCCTTCTTTTCTTCTCTTCTTTTCCTTCCTTTTTCTAGCTCCTTCCTGGTCCAAGATGCTACTTTAGCTTGAAGTGGGTGGCTCCCATGATA
This sequence comes from Amorphophallus konjac, assembly GCA_022559845.1. Lineage (NCBI taxonomy): Eukaryota > Viridiplantae > Streptophyta > Magnoliopsida > Alismatales > Araceae > Amorphophallus > Amorphophallus konjac. The sequence goes on from CM040121.1 coordinate 488,196,774, forward strand.
AAAGAACTCCCTTTAGAAGTCCTCTCAATCCTAAGGGCATGGCACCTACACCCCTTATTAGTTCTAGCCAATAATTTTCAGAAAATGTCTTATGATTGGCATAGCATTTCAGCTTTAGTAGAATTGTGGCATCCCCAAACACACACTTTCATGTTCCCAACCTTTGAAGCTACTGTCCTTATAGAAGAGGTAGAGACCTAACTATCTCTTCCTAAGACTAAGGTGGTGGATGAAGATTTGATATGCCATACGGTTGAACCTATAGACCCATCACTCATCTTGGGGGATTTCATACACAATCCAAAGGATGTAAAAACCATGATCAGCCCTCGCTATATTCATTTGATACCCATGGCCCAATGAATCACTTCCCATTGCAAAAATAAGTGGGGGAGGTATGAAGCCATAGCTAAAGCTACTTCCATTTGCTTGTGCGGTGTCTTGCTCTTTTCTACCACCGACCACCTCTTAGATATTCAAAATCTCAGCATGATTAGTGGGTTGTGGCGGGGTTTATCCATCTCCCAAGCTGTCCTTTCTTACCTCTATGGAGGCCTTAGTTCAGCTTCTTTAGGGGGTCCCGTCTTTGGGTCAATGATTATTTTGGAATGTTAGATGGGAATTAGACTCAAATTTCTACCCAATGAGGATGTGCCTTCAGCTAGTCGCATATTCGGGAGCCACCCACTCTTCTTCATAGGAGGTGCATTTGGATTCTCTTCACAGGTTGAATGCCGGACCGCGGACAAGAAAACACGAGACAACTGGCACCTCTACCTCAACACCTTGCCAATTGACAAGTTCGTGATGCGACCTCGGGCTCTTCAAGGCACTACACTCAGATTACCCCGGTGATTGGGCGTAGACCTGCAGCTAGTGGGGAATACTACCTTGGTGATTTACAACCCACACCGGTGCTACCGACAAGTCAGGCTTCCCCGTACTATGGTTCCAACATTATCACACTACCCTCCCCTTCGAGCTAGGAAGATCGAGACCGAGGAGGACGAGCAGGCAGTCCGGAGCGCTCTGACCATGTGGGAGGTCAGCCGTGTCCGTGCCTAGCACGCAGAAGTGAAAGAAAGCGACGAGGAGTATCGAGCTTATGTGAAGGAATTGCGCAAGATCTGCCCCCATGTGGATAAGAAATTGAATGTAAATTGAACTCCATGATATGAATTTTGAATTTTATTGATAGAATGATGTATCATGAGTTTGGATGAATGGAATAAAAGATTGGTTTGAAAGATGTGCAATGAAATCACACTTTTAGCTTGATAGGTCAAAGAAGGATAGAGTTCTCTGTTTGCCAAACAGTCTAACAAAAGACCGCTAAGAAGGACAAACGGTCTAGTGATAGACCGTGATGAAAGAAGACCCAAAAAACTCAGAGTTTTCAGATTCTTGGGAATGGCATACCGATAAGTGCTGTATTTTACATCATAATTTACATCACATCCATCATCTTTGAACATTAAATGGATAAAGTTGTGCAACATGAGCATTAATTACATTCTTACACATTATTTGAGTCTTCATGTATTTTATCATCTTTTTGAGCTTAAAAGACCATGTGAGAAATATTTAAATATTTGCACAATTATTTTGAAATTAAATAGATTGATATTTTAAATTTTTTTCTGAATTTTCAGGAAACAGCGACCTAGATTAAGGCGTTATTTAAACAACGCTTCCATGCACGTGCGTGTATTCTTTAAACAACGACAACTTCAAGGGCGCATCTTAAGTAAACAGCGACGGTGTCACGGGCGTCACTTCATTTGATCAGAAAATAAAAAGAAAATGGAAAAGTTTGAGCGACGGCTTGAAGGGGCGTCAATTCAATAAATAACGACCGTTCACACGGGCGCTAAACCCTGCTGTACGGAAAAATAAAAAAATTGGAAAAATAAGAAAATCAACGAAATAACGCCCTAGATGAAGTCGCTAATTCAAGAAATAACGCCCAAGAGGAGGTCGTTATTTAAGTTGAACCGGAAACGGAAACTGAGTTTCCTGATCGAAGCTATCTTCTATGTTTGAGCTTATCCAAGCCATATTTAAGGAAGGAGGACTCTAATGATGGAAAGAAGTCTAAATGGATCATGTTGCATTGTTGGAAACTGATTTTTGGATCAAACTGGGAACCCACGATCGTAGAAGGGTTCTAAACCCTATAAAAGGGTGCTATGTGGGACCATAGGGATGGGAATTCACCTTTCTTCTAGCCTCTTTTTCATGCACTTCTAATCCTTATTTTAAATTACTTTCTTCTGCAATGTTGTTTGTTTTTAAGTCTCCTACAAATTCTTCTTCTTCATCTTCTTCTAATTCTTCACCGTTTTTAATCTATTCTCAGTTTTTCAAGCATCAATCTCTACATTTTTACTGTTCATCCAATTTTTACAAACTTTGTTCTTTCTCGTTTTTCTCCCCCTTCTGATCCTCATCGCTCTCTGTGTTCTTCACAAAAGTTGTGCGTTTTTTAAAGTTCTTCAACTTCTTCTTCTACCACTTTTTCCAAATCTTCTATGTTTTCAAGTTACAATCAATTTTTCAAAGTTCAATTTTTTTTAGATTTACTATTCATCCGCGCGGCTACTCTCTGGTTTTTCATATTTTTCTCCATCTTCCTCTCTTTATTTGCTTCTGCGTTCTTCATCAATTCTCTTCCTCTCTTCACTCTCTACAACTTTTATTTCTTCCACTTTCTCTAAATCTCATTAGTTTTTAAGTCATTTCTCCTCCAATCTCTCTCTGTTTTCAACTTCAATTTTTTCACTGTGTTTTCTATTTTATCACCCACCGTAGCCATCTCTCTTCCTCTCTTTTCACAGCACACATGTTTTTGTTTTAATTTTATTCTTCTTCCTCCACCTTTTCATCTCCCTCTCCTATATTTCATCCACACATCCCTTTGGCGGATTCTCTTCCAATCGGTCCTCTTACGACGTCGGCATCCAAGACGGGGTGATACACTCAAAGGCTCGGCAAGGAGTTGACAGCGTTCTTCATCCTATTGGCTTACAATTTCTTTTCTCTTCTTTTATTTTACAAGTTGTAATTTTAGTTTTCATATACATTGTACTTGCCACCTCTCATAGTAATAAAGTTGATCTTTGTGAAATTATGTTTATCTTTCTATCTTTTCCAAATTTCTCTACTTAAACCCTCTCATATTCTTTAAATAGTTTTCATGCAATTTATCTTTCCTTAGATTAATCACACTCAAAAATTCGGTTTTCAAAACATAAGGTATTTTTCCAACTTGTTCTATAAAGATTATTCCTCCTCGTGGGATCGACTCCGCTTACCACTATATATTTGATTTTTCCAATCTTTTAAAGTGAGTGAGTGTGAATATTTTAAAATTGTGACACAGCTTTCTTAACGACACTAGTCGGTGCGCATCAATTTTTGGCGCCGTTGCCGGGGAGGAAATTAATTTTTATGTTGGAAAATTTCCTGTGTTTGATTTGTATATAGTTTTACTTAAATTTCTATTTTTTTTATTTTGTAGGAAAAATTAAAAAAATCAAAAAATCAAAAAATTATAGAAATTCAGATCTGCATATCCTCAGAAAATAATCTGTCGCAGAAAGTTGAGAATCAGAAATTCTAAGAAATTTAAGCGTCACTAAAGGTCAGTATATGTAGGAAAAGGTTCTATTTTGTGAAATTCTGAAAAATTCAAAAAAAATCTGAAAAAATTTGAAAATTTTTAAAAAAATCAGAAATCCAGAAAAGTCCAAAAACATGATTTTAGATGTCACTTTACAGTAAGTTTACATATTGTTTGATATTTTTAGTTGATAGTTTCTTTTCTTCAAATTCTTTTTGAAAATTCAAAAAAAATCTGAAAAAATCTCTGAAAAATAAAAAATCAGAAAACAGAAAAACAGAAAAACAGAAAAAAAATTTATTTCATGCTAACATATATTTATCTTAGTTGCATTATTTTCATGCATTTTATATTTTAGTTGATTTCTTATTCACTTGCATCATTATTTGAAAAAAAAAATTCTCTTCTCATCTCTTTCCCATTCTTAAGGGCATTAGGATCCTTACACCCCTCTTGGATTTGTAAGGACACTCCATTGAGCATTCCGTCTCTTTGGACTTGAAATTCTATTTCTAAGATCTCCATAAGTCCCCGCACCCGTGGATTCCCTCACGGACGCCGGGCAGGTTGTACCACGAAGTACCTTGGAGTTAGAGTACCCTTAGAAGGTTTTCCTATAAAAAAATAAAAAAAATCATCATCATTCTCGTTGCATAAATCATTCATATAGGAATTAATTCATTGCATCTCAAAAATTCAAAAAAAAATCATCATGTTGCATGCATTATTCATATAGTTGCTGTTTACCTTGCATTGAAAATAATAAAAAAATAAAAAATCTTAAAAAGTGGGTGAGAAATTCATGTTTTTGAGTTGGACTTACAAATTTAATAAGGCATACCTTTTGGCCCACTTTCTTGATCCATTCTTTGGGCTATGAATCCAAACTCCTTCATGCCACCTTATTATCAAGATCATAATCATATGTGGGCTAGACTGGTCCATTATGTTGCCAATGGTCCAACTCAATCTTCCTCATTCACCCACAATGGTCTGGCCCATTATGATAGCCAATCCTCTTGGTCAGCCTATAATGGAAGCCCTTCTTATAATGACATTCCGTTCATGGGGCCCCAATTTCATTCTTCTACTCAAAGTCATATTCAAAATACTCAGTCTTTTCCTAGGCCGTATGACTCCACTCTAATCCAAAAGCAAGTTTGTATGACTCAAAATCTCTCCCTATCTTCCTATGATTTTTGTCCACAATCTTCAAGCTCAAATAGGAGAGGGCAATCGGAGTATTCTTGGAATTCTATGCAAAAGTTGGCCCAACATCCTTTACATCAAACTTCTCATAATTGGGCTCCATATTCTAATGATTGTTATGATCAAGGTCAACACCAAGATGGATGGTCTATGTTCTCTTCAATTGATCACTCTTCCCTTTGTTATTCCTTGGAATCTCAGTCTCAATGTTCATCTCATTCATCCTCAAATCCGAATTCAGAGGAGAAGTTCAATCAATTCTATCAATCAATCATGCTGCAAAATCAATCTCTCCAAGTGCAAATTGATAAGATGACTGGGGAATTTAAAAGAATAGAGGAAGAACAAGTGCTTAGCTACTCAGGTTCCACTTTTACTGATCAAATTCCTTATGATAACTATGATCAATCTATGATTCCTCAAGAGTCTAACACTCAAATCAATCTTAATTTTGAAGATGAAGAGATTATGGAGAGGTCTGGTCAGGAGACTTTAAATGAGGGACCTAAGAGATTTGAGGGGATCAAGGAATTTGATGACATTACATGTGAGAAAGATGGTGCTAAATTACTTGATGATCATATTTCACTTATGTCCCTTCCTAAAGTTGAGAGTGAGGAGCTTGCACTTACCTATGATTATGAGGAGAATTTTTAAGAAATCGATAATCTCAAGTTGGGGGGAGATAGTAAGATGCAAATTTATGATCAAATTCTACCACTACCCATATTTGAGGAGAGCATATTCCAAGTAGAAGAGGACAAAGAGGTGACTACAAGAAATGATTTGAGTGAAGTTATAAAACAATTGTCCTGGGTAAATGAAGAGGTGGGTAACTCCCATGACCTTACTCTCGATTGGGCATCTCTAAATTAAGGGGAGGATATTGATTTGCTATCTATTCTTGATATCGGCAATTCTATGGTGGATATTTTCATGTTAGCTGATTTATCTGATTCTATGGAGCCTACCAAGTTTCATGGTGTTGAGAAATATGCTTCTTTCGCTCTAGATTTTTCTAAACTCCTTGACACTGATCCTTTGTTTAAGACTACTCTCCCTTTGACCCCTTCTCACCTCACTCATGATCATGAAATATCTAAAAGTGAGGAAGAACAAAATATTTTACTTGATAATAAGGTCTTCATTAATGTTTTCAACACATATAATGACCACAAGTTTGAAGAAAATTTTCTGATTATTAATAAAGGGGATCCTTTTGGCCTAACTGATTCATCATGGTTTTTACCTCAGGCCACCCCATTAAGAGTTAGGTTGTTAATTCATACATTGCATGATCAACCGAATTGTGATAACAACCACTCTAGCCCATATACAATCATGCTCAATCTCGTCTTCTTGTGGTACAATGTTTGGTTTTTCAATGACGATGAGATAACGTGGTGGCTCATTCTTAAATCCACATGTTGGTTATAGAGCTTGCACTTTTGAGCTTTCATGCGTCTGGCTGAAGACGAAAAATTTAGCGCTTCTGGGAGGAAACCCAAGGTTTTTGTTATTTGATGCTTTTGTTTCAGTGTGTTTTAGTTGTTAGATTCAAGCCAAGGAGACGAAGTTGTCACCATTATAACCAAAGGAGGTTCTACCCCGCACGCCAGGTTGTCTCTTTCCTACTCAGCAAACTTCATTGTTACATTATTCTTTCATTTCAATTTTACATGCCATTGAGGATAATGTCATTCAAGTTGGGAGGAGAGAGCAGAAAATTTTCATTGCACATAGTACAATTTGGTAGGGATTTTGCATGAATTCTTGCATATCATTTTTTGCAAATTTGCATGAAAGTGAAAAGATGAAATCCCCGACAGAGTTTTATTAATTCATGCTTGAATTGAAAGTAATTCTGGATTAGAAAAGACTAGGAAAAGGTTGAAGGAAAATTAAGTTCGATCTAGCAATGGAAAACTGATATAAGAATCTTTTTAAAGTTCATGCGCACTATTAGAAAAAATATTCACTATGCACTCTAATGAAGCAAAATAAGACAAGTCCTCTGTTATTTTGGGTATTGTATCTGATACTCTGCATTTCTTGAGGAGGAAATCTATTTCAAGAAAAAGCTTTCTGCCAAGTTTTTTAGGAAAAGAAAAGAAAATGCAAAGGTATATTGTTGAAAAAAAAGAAATGATGAAATAGAAAGATCACGCCATGAAAAATGCCCCTGATCTGAGTAACCGGGCCTGCTTCACCTAAGACGTGTTGAGGTTCGCACAAAAAGGTGAACAGTAGTGCAGCATCATGGCTGTGCAAATGAAAAAAAAGAGAAAGTTCCAAAGGGACAAAAGAAAAAGGCAGACAAAAGCTAGTATGCTTAAATGCTCTGATCTAAGAGGTGCAGGGTTGAAAGTTACTTACTTGGAATAACAAATGGGGGATACAATTTTCTTAATTGCAGATTTGGAATTACACATGCACTAGTGCTATTGAACTTTGATTTGTATTCTTAAGTCATGTGCTTTAATTTCCAATCTAAGGCTAGTATGAGCATTAATGATTCTGGATTCTTAATCTTTAGTTAATTCTATGAAGGGAGAGCTGGATATAAGAGTATGATTTTTGTGAACTCTTGTTGGACCTAAATTTTAATTTAATTACATTGCTAAAGGACTAGCAATGAGTAAGTTGGGGGGTGTGATAAGTGCTATATTTTACATCATAATTTACATCACATCCATCATCTTTGAACATTAAATGGATAAAGTTGTGCAACATGAGCATTAATTATATTCTCACACATTATTTGAGTCTTCATGTATTTTATCATCTTTTTGAGCTTAAAAGACCATGTAAGAAATATTTAAATATTTACATAATTATTTTAAAATTAAATAGATTGATATTTTAATTTTTTTTCAGAATTTTTAGGAAACAACGACCTAGATTAAGGCGCTATTTAAACAACGCTTCCATGCACGTGCGTGTATTCTTTAAACAACGACAGCTTCAAGGGCGCGTCTTAAGTAAACAGCGACGGTGTCACGGGCGTCACTTCATTTGATCAGAAAATAAAAAGAAAATAGAAAAGTTTGAGCGACGGCTTGAAGTGGCGATAATTCAATAAATAGCGACCGTTCACATGGGCGCTAAACCCTGCTGTATGGAAAAGTCAAAAAACTAGAAAAATAAGAAAATCAAAAAAATAACGCCTTAGATGAAGTCGCTAATTCAAGAAATAATGCCCAAGAGGAGGTCGCTATTTAAGTTGAACCAGAAATGGAAACTGAGTTTCCTGATCGAAGCTATCTTCTATGTTTGAGCTTATCCAAGCCATATTTAAGGAAGGAGGACTCTAATGATGGAAAGACGTCTAAATGGATCAAGTTTCATTGTTAGAAATTGGTTTTTGGATCAAACTGAGAACCCACGATCGTGGAAGGGTTCTAAACCCTATAAAAGGATGTTGTGTGTGACCATAGGGAGGGGAATTCACCTTCCTTCTAGCCTCTTTTTTATGCACTTCTAATCCTTGTTTTAAATTGCTTTCTTCTGCAAAGTTGTTTATTTTTAAGTCTCCTACAAATTCTTCTTCTTTATCTTCTTCTAATTCTTCACCGTTTTTAATCTATTCTCAATTTTTCAAGCATCTATCTCTGCGTTTTAACTGTTCATCCGATTTTTACAAACTCTGTTCTTTCTCATTTTTCTCCCCCTTCTGATCCTCATCTCTCTCTGTGTTATTCACAAAAGTTATATGTTTTTTAAAGTTCTTCAACTTCTTCTACCACTTCTTCCAAATCTTCACCGTTTTCAAGTTACAATCAGTTTTTTAAAGTTCAGTTTTTTTTAGATTTACTGTTCATCCGCGCAGCTACTCTCTCGTTTTTCATATTTTTCTCCATCTTCCTCTCGTTATATGCTTCTGAGTTCTTCATCAATTCTCTTCCTCTCTTCGCTTTCTACAACTTTTATTCCTTCCACTTTCTCTAAATCTCATTAGTTTTCAAGTTATTTCTCCTCCAATCTCTCTCTATTTTTAACTTCAATTTTTTCACTGTGTTTTCTATTTTATCACCTACCGTAGCCATCTCTCTTCCTCTCTTTTCACAGCACACATGTTTTTGTTTTAATTTTATTCTTCTTCCTCCACCTTTTCATCTCCCTCTCCTATATTTCATCCACACATCCCTTTGGCGGATTCTCTTCCAATCGGTCCTCTCACGGCGTCGGCATCCAAGGCGGGGTGATACACTCAAAGGCTCGGCAAGGAGTTGACGGCGTTCTTCATCCTATTGGCTTACAATTTCTTTTCTCTTCTTTTATTTTGCAAGTTGTAATTTTAGTTTTCATATACATTGTACTTGCCACCTCTCATAACAATAAAGTTGATCTTTGTGCAATTATGTTTATCTTTCTATCTCCTCCAAATTTCTCTACTTAAACCCTCTCATATTCTTTAAATAGTTTTCATGCAATTTATATTTCCTTAGATTAATCACAATCAATAATTCACTTTTCAAAGCATAAGGTGTTTTTCCAACTTGTTCTATAAAGATTATTCCTCCTTGTGGGATCGACTCCGCTTACCACTATATATTTGATTTTTCCAATCATTTAAAGTGAGTGAGTGTGAATATTTTAAAATTGTGGCACGGCTTCCTTAATGACACTAGTCGGTGCACATCACATACGGTCGCCACTGGACCGCTAGTAGACTATAAACGGTCTATCGTAGGACCGCTAGAGAGGAGAAGCAGAGAAACCTGAGAATTCTGGTTCTCGGGTGAGGGTAGCGGTCTCTTCATGACCGCTAGGGCAAATTAAGCGGTCTAACAATAGACAGCAAGGGATAGAAGATAGAGAAACCTGAGAACTTGAATCCTGGGAAAATGGATCCTATGTCTGCACATACTTAAAACAAGAAAATAAGTTAGCTATGCTCTTAGACTCAACCCCTTGCCTGCAGCAAGTTAGAAAATGACCAATCCTTGATATTTGGTCAAGGGGTAGAGCCTTATCAAATAGGCAAAAAATGCAATGAAAAATATGAATGCAAATGCATGTTATGAATATGCAAGAATGATGGTAATTTGAGTTTTTTGAAGATATTTGATTTTTGTGGATTTTAAAATATTTGATTTTTTTGATTTTGAAATATCTAATTTTTTATTTTTTTGTTGGTTTTGAAATATCTGATTTTTTTTAGAGTTTTGAAATATCTGATTTTTTGGAGTTTTAAAATATCTGATTTTTTTGGAGTTTTGAAATATCTGAATTTTTTAGAGTTTTGAAATATCTATTTTTTTTTATTTTGAAAAAGGCCAACTTCGTCCCGGCAACGAGAGCCCTACCTATCCCACTAGGAATCTCTTGAGATCAGCGTACTTTTGAGGTGACAATCCCCAGTCGGGGCCAATCTGTATGACAGCACTTCTGCCGAGGCCATACCCAGGGTGTAGTTTTAGTCGTAAAGAAGAAAAAATTGACTTTGAGAAGTAAGCCTAGGCTAGGTATAGAGGTTTTTAGGGTTTGAATCCTTCACACGCCAACCCTTTTGGAGATTCAGTCTGTTGCACCGGGACTTTGTGTCCGTCATCGAACCTTTATCCACCCTAGGCACGCGTACGACTGGGCTCATAACGTCCCGCGGGAAAACTGTACTGCCACTCTTGCCATGCCCAGTTCTACACTTTGGAGTTTTTAGACTTTGAGCTTTTGAAATGAGCTTTTGGCTTTGCCTTGATTTTTGCTCCTTTTTTTTTTCTTTTTCTCTTTTTCTCTTTGTCTTTGGTGTTACTGTTGCTTTTTCTTGTGGAATCAGGTCATAACGGACTGCCCCTATTTGAGACCTCCTTTCGTCAGGGTGTCTAGATCAGTTATCGCCCCCTTATTCGCCTCTTGCCCCTAGATTCAACCGAAGAGAGAAACGGACAGGGACTTTTACTTCCCCTAAGCATGCCCAGAGAGAAACGGTGTTTACATAAAACTGGGGAACCCGACCAGGGATGTCGTGAAGTGTGTGATTGCCAGACTCGGAATCTTCCTTTGTGTTGTGAGGAAAGGAACACCTTGCTATCGGGCCTTTATTAGCTGGACTCTAAGGGAAAAAACGGTTAAGATAAAACCCATTCCAAGCGTGAGATAGTTCCTCACCTTCCGCGTTGGCTAGGCGATATGTATTCCCTAGGTAAGCTTCTCTAACGACGAACGGCCCTTCCTAGTTAGGTTGCAATTTATACCTAGGACCTCCGGACCTAACGAATTTGCATTTCCACTTATTTAAAATTTACGCTCAATTACCTTCTTTTCAAAATAACGCGAAACTCTCTTTTGATAAACAGACACGTGATCAGCCACGTTCATCCTCTTGTCATCCAAGAGTTCTAACTAGACGAGCAACGCCTCTCAACGTTCATCGAGATTAAGTTCTTATCGAGCTGTACCCTTAGGGAAGGGATCAAGATCTCATATGGGAGCACCGCCTCCATCCCGTAAGTGAGAGCATAGAGGGTTTGCCTCGTAGGAGTACGGATGGAGGTACGGTAAGCCCATAGAGCTTCCACCAATCGTTCAGGCCAATCAGAGAATTTGTGAGATTTGCAAGTTTCTTTATAATTTTAAGAAGGGTTTTATTAGTAGCTTCGGCTTGACCGTTACCTTGAGGATAATATGGAGATGAATGATACAATGAAATATTAAACTTCTTACAAAGGTCCTGAAGCTCTTGAGAGATGAACTGGGGTCCATTGTCGGTGACGATGCTGCTTGGCACTCCGAACCGCGAGATGATATTCTTTAAGATGAAGCGGCACACCGTGGTAGCTTTGATCTCCACATACGCTTTGTTGAGTGGTGATAGGCAGATCTAGAAGGGAGGGGTGAATAGATCAGCCCCTTTTTGCCCTTCTTTACGGAAATAAAAATTAAGTCAACCACAACAGATAATAAGACATCTATTAGTTAATAGCTAAGAAGCTAGATACACACATGATATCTGAAGACGGTCCTATCAAGCTTCTACCGTTGGAACAAGAGAGAAAGCAAACCACAAGACATGATCTTTAAGGTGGTTCGGTCTCAATCTAGAGACATACGTCCACCCCTCACACAACAAGGTGAGGCTTCAATGGTGCCAACGCAGAACCGCTGATTCACAGCTTCTAACTGAGAGATACACTCTCACACTCTGCTGCCATACAGCTTGTGGGATCACAACCCAAAACACATAGACCGGTGTCCACACTATCTGTCTTCCTACACGCAGGTAGGGAACGAATGATATGAAGTTTGTTTTTCAAAAAAGCAAACTGAAAACGAACCAGCCAGATAGTGTATCATAAGAAGCATAATGAGAAAGAAGTCTCTTGTCTGGGAAAGAGCTTGAGGGGTCCTTGACTTTCTTCTTCTTCTTCCTGGATCTTCACCACAACCCTTGAGAAGGAAGATGATCAAGCGTTAAGCTTTCAAGGGTTCTGGACGGAGCTTTACGAAACCTTTCTGCTTGCAAAAAAGATCTATCCTTGTGAGGAAGAGGATCAAGGATCATCTTCTTCTTGTTGCACTCACACTCACAGCATCAGGAAGGAGTGTAGCTTCATCAGCAAGTCTTCCAGCTTTTCATTTTTCTCTTGCTTGCTTGGATGCACTCCCTCGAACTGGAGCCATGCTCCTCATATATTGGTGTTTTGGGGTGACACCAACGTTGTCCACTTATCAAGCAACACCCAGAATGTCATATTCACATTATTTGATTTGCTTCTATTTGCATAGTTGACTCCTTTTCTGTCAAGTCTGCAGATATGTAGGTAGTTAGGAGACCATAGCAACAAAGGTATGATCTTCTTCAGAGGATATCTATGCCAAGACACAGTCCTCTAACGAGGTAGTACTTTGACGGCTCTTTCCAGAGCAAACGGATCCTCTGGGTTAAGTTTCGGATCCTGAAGACAGCTTCCGTCGGATTCAGATCCATTCTGGTCGAACCAAATGTGTCGACACTTTCCTCTCAGTGTGTCGAGACATCCCATTAAAAACCTTGAAGATAGCTTCTGCCAGTTTCAAAATTGTTCTGGTTGAACGTTGATGTGTCGACACTTTACACCAAGTGTGTCGGGACATCTAGTGAATGTCTTGAAGACCCATGGTAGATGTGTCGAGACATCCATAGTGCTGTGTCGGGACATATGTGCTTGGCTCCGCGATGACTCCATGACTGTGTCGAGATAGCACCAAACGGTGTCGAGACAAGTGAGCCATGTGTAGAATTGTCGCATGAAGGTGTCGACACAGGAGCGCCATGTGCAGAGATTATCACACGAATCTGTCGACACTTTTCACTCAGTCTGTCGAGACATCGGTGAGTCTAGAGGCCAGATAGAACAGCTTCAGCTTGATTTCTTCTGGAGGTGTCGAGACATGGGTCAGATGTGTCGACACATTCTTTTTATGCCGGAGCTCAAACGTTGGAGATTCAACACATTTTCTTCTAGATGTGTCGGGACATCATTAGGCCGTGTCGAGACATCACTTAGAGAAGTTTTCCTGCACTAGTTTAGTCAATTCATCAAGCCAAAATATGTTAGATATTCCTCAATTATCTATTAATGATTTATGATATGTTATCATCAAAACCAGGGGACACAACATTCTCCCCCTTTTTGATGATGACAACCATGAATCATTATATCCAAGCATTCATATAGCATTACAATCAAATTGGTTTGAGGATCCATCAACCAAGTGAGATTCATCCATTCACATAACAACTGAATGTTATCATTTTTCAACATATATCATTTTTCAACAACACAACAAAAAGCTTGTTTCATTGATCAACCATGGTTTTGTACAGATCAAGCAAAGATGTGTGCTCAAGCAGTTACATAGCAAATCTAAATGCAAAAACTAAAATCTAGATGAAAAATCTAACTACATGCTAGATGCTAGATGATGCTTGTCTTCTCACAAGATCTTCAGTACTTCTCCCCCTTTGTCATCAGCAAGGAGGGGGTGAAGGAGGAGGCTGCTGTGGTGGAGGCATGGAGCTAGAACTGGCAAAGTGAAGGATCTGTGCCTCTTGGAAGTCGTGTTGCATGTGAGAGATTGGTGTTGCTAGAGAGTCAACCCTAAGAGTTAGCTGCTCATCCCTTTGTCTGAAAAACTGGTGTAAAGACTTGATATTTTCCTTGATGTCCTTGAGCCAGCCATGAATCATTTCATAGATGTACTCTGTTTCAGCCCTCTGCTGGGAGCCTTGTGGTGGAAAACGAGAAGAGGTGGCTTATGTTTGAGGAGGAGGGCACCATTCATCACCTGTGTCCTGCAGGGCTAGTTGGAGTTGAGCTTTATGCAGTCGAATGAGTTCCAAGATTTCAGTACCGACCATATCCAATTTTTTGTACACTACATCCATTTTGGCCTTAGCTTTGGTGGTGCTATTGACTGCTCGAGCTGTGTCTGTGTGTACAGTTTCTGCAAGCTTGGAGGAGGCATCCAGTAGCTTGTTGGAGTCAGAGTACATCTTCCCTTTCAGCCGTTGGGAGGCATCCAGTAGTCGGGAAGAAGTAGCATTAACTGTTCTCTCCAGATTGGAGGTGGCATCAATGGATCTATTGGTCTCTGCGGTCACATGTGCTCTGATGGATGTAGTTGCACTAGCCGCTTGTGCTCGGATGGATGTAGTGGCACCAGCCACTTGGTCAGCTAGCTGATTGGAGGAGTCCATCAGTTTGGCACACTTAATGTTGATATTACCTTGCTCTTCTCGTATGTCATATGCATGCCTCACCATGTCTGCAGTTTTCTCTTGGGTTTCAAGGTGAATTTGCCGGAGCCTCTTCATTATTGTCCCAGCTCTTTCGCACACATTGATGATTGGGTTCATGAACTTGTACAACCTTGCATCTGACCTGTGTTTGTCATGCACAAATTTTGCCCATCTATTGGTTTGAACTTGCTCATTGTGGAGTTGGCTGGCTTATATTCTGTCCACTTGCAAGTTGAGTTGTCGAAAGGTGGAGTTAATGCTCCCAAACTGAGCAGTGAGAAATTGGATAAGTGCAGGGTGAATGTCCATGAGACTACCAGTGGCACCAAAAGTAGGACCTCGTGAGGTGGAGGCCTCTGTATGAAATTCCGGAGGGGCATCTCTTGCACTGAACACTGTAGGCTCATTGTCCGAAGACATAGGGGGTTGGATGCCAAAAGCCATCAATCATCCCAGGCTGGTCCATGGGATCTGCAAACTGCTGCTGCTGAGGAGCCTGCTCAAAGTGGATATCTGCATGGAACATTTCCTCATGCTGAACTAACTATGCATCTGAAGCTGGCTGGTCCTATACTGGTTGATCTTGTGTAGGCTGTGCCTGTGCATGCTGTTCCTGTGCAGGCTGTGCCTGTGGAGCTGTCTGTTCTGGAGAGTCAGGTAGATGTCTAGGCAGATTCCTTACAAGTTTGTCACCTTCCTTTTTGAAGTGCATGTAATTTTCTATGAACCTCATGCTATAGACATTGCTCCTAGGGATAGATATGGACTTCTCATTATCAAGAGGGATGCCAACATTTTGAAAAATAGCAGTTAGTTGTGCGGCATAGGGCAGGCTACACCGGTTGTAAGTGCAACTATCCATAATCTGAAGCATGATCTCAGGTAAACAAACATGGTAATTATTGAACAAGTAGTAAAATAGGAACCTCTGGGTCTCTGTAAGTCTACTTCTACCACCCCCTTGTGGGGTAATCATGGTAGTAAAAATGTGATGCAGAAGTCGCAGTACTGGGCTTCGGAGGGACTAACTGAGCTTGGGCCTTCCCTTTTTCTTTGGCGGACAGCCGTGGCCGCTTGGGCTTTGGTTGCGGCGGTGAAACCCTTTCACTGTTCAAGCCCTGGGCCTCGGCAGCTCATCTCTTAGCTGGTTCTGCAGCTGGGCGGTCCTCAATGCGCTTGGATCACCCCTCTGTGTGTGCTTTCAAGGCTGCGGCCTTCTTGGATGAAGCTGCATCTTTCTTCTTGCCGCGGGTGACCGGAGGAGCCATGGAGAGGTTAGAAGAAAGGGAGGTGAGGAAATGGAGGGCTGCTGGAGCTAGCTGGGGAGAGGGTTTCATAGGCAAAAGAGAGGGAACGAGGGCGTCGACCTCCAGGTGAGGATGTGCCGGGTCGCCGGAGAGCGATGGTGACGGTGAAATAGGGTTGAAATGAGAAAAGGTAAGAATTTGATTTTCACCATGAGTTAAATAAGGAAAGTTGAGATTTTTACTTTTTGAAATAACACCCCTGAGATAAGAAATGGCATATATACCCCTAAGTTAAGTTCAGAACGGTTTATTGCTTATAAGCTCATTTTTGAGTAATGAAGGGTTGAGAGAAACCATTTGTGCAACAAATAATATGACTAAAACATTTGAGAAAGTTAAATAAAATGGAACCAAGCCCCATCACGTTCATTAGGCATGATTGGAAAATGAGGATAAGCATGTATTGAAATTAAACAAAAACCTTTTTGTTTTAAAGCAAGGTGTAGAGTCAACCCCAAACCATTTTTTTTAATTTTAATAAACAGTCCGATAAAGCATTCACTTTTTGACTCAAGGAAACACGTTGATTAGACGCCATAGTCCCTGGTTACTCAGTGTAGCTCATCTTCCTAAATTTTTTCTGAACAGAGTTGACAGCCTTCATCATGACTAGATTAACCTTCATTTCATTGATGGAGGATCTAATTTCTCTGAAGATGAAGTCATTGCTCTGAAATTATTGCAGTATGGTTTTTAAGAGGCGTATTCTCCAATTGACTTCAAGTTAGGTAATTTGTTTAAGGACAATACATGCCAGTCAATTCACAAACCAAGAAGCCTATATGTAGAGAATTTTCAGACGCTTAGGCAGTGAGCATTTTCAATGACTTGATTAATGTTTTAATCCTATTATGAGTGCAAGATTGGTTGAACTCAATGCAATGATTAACGAAAATGAGGATTATAAACAAGAGACCATTTCTTTAACAGGAGTAATACACATGAACTCACCCAGGGTTGTATAGATGAATGAAAACATTCTCAACTCCCCCTCACTTAATGCTCGGTGAAAAGTGAAGGTTCAGAGGTAGAAGATTTAAGGTGGAAATGAAGGAAGCAGTGTGTAGAAAGAATCAGAAGGCTCTCCATTTGATCTTCAATTCTAAGTGCGGCTGAGAGACAGTCTCGACACATTACTGGAGGGTGTCGACTTGTTCAACAGACTTGTCCTTCATGTCTCGACACATAGCTGTAGGGTGTCAACCTATGCAGTATACTTTATCCTGTAGGTCTCGACACAAGACTTGAGGGAGTCGACCTGTTTAGCAGACATTATTCTGCATGTCCTGACACAAACCAGTAGGGTGTCGACCTCTTCAAGAAATTTTGTCCTGCATGTCTTGACACATGACTGTTCAATTGAACTATGCTCAGCCAGTTTCTGTGAGACTTCATTTCTGAAATACACCTGCCAGATTCTACTGCCAGTGCCTCTGACTTTCCTCTTTCAGACAATCATTCAGCCATGGTTCTATCTCTTTACTGCCATAGAGATGTGCTTTATGGGATGCTAAAGCTTTAAATATGCTTATGCACTAGAAATCATTTGTGCAGTTGTCAACATGCATTTCTGACTCATGGTACTTGGCGGAGGCCTGTCCTCACGCATGAAGAGAGTTTCCTGACAGGCGTGACCTGTCTTTCCACTTCTCGTCATTTAATATACCATTCAGTCATAGGATGATGTTCAACTAAAAATAATCAGAAATGCAAACAAGCTCCCCCTGAATGTAACCATCATTCAAAGCAAGGTTCATATAGCCAATGGACCAGTTCTAAATCAAAGCAGATATGCTTGTTTCAATCACAGCAATGACAAGTAAGTAGAGCATCGAAGGAGGAATAGATAGCTTAAACCTGAGTGGATTGAGGTCTGCATAGACCAAGCTCTCTCCTTAATGTTGTGAACCTGTCATTGCTTAAGGGTTTGGTGAAGATATCTACAATCTGATTGTCTGAGTTTACAAAATGGAGCTCAAAGTGATTTTTGAGGACTTCATCCCTTATAAAATGACGCCGAATTTTAATGTGTTTAGTCCTAGAGTGCATTACTGGGTTTTTTGTAAGATTTATAGCACTGGTGTTATCACACAGAATGGGAACACAACCAAGATCTATTAGATAGTCTTGGAGTTGGTGTTTGATCCACAATACTTGGGTGCCACAACTCCCTACAGTAACATATTCTTCCATTGCAGTTGAGAGGGCAACCGAGTGCTGTTTCTTGGAGGCCCAAGAAACCAAACACCCACTAAGAAATTGGCAATAGCCACTAGTGCTCTTGCAGTCCAGTTTGCATCCTGCATAATCTGCATCTGAATATGAAATAAATGAAAGTTCACAAGATGTAGGATACCATAGTCCCAATTCTTGAGTGCCAGCAAGGTATGTCAAAATACACTTGACAGCAGTCAAGTGGGACTCTCTAGGACTAGACTGAAATCTAGCACAAAGGTAAACACTAAATTGAATGTCTGGTCAAGATGCAGTTAGATAGAGTAATGATCCTATCATACCTCTGTACCTCTTTGCATCTACAAGAATACCTTGTTCATCTGCATCCAATGAAGTGGCAGTCCCCATAGGAGTTCCTAATGGTTTGCAGTTGGTCAGATCAAACTTTTTCAGCAACTCCTTCATATATTTGGCTTGATTAATAAAGCAGCCTTCATTGCTTTGATTGATCTGCAAGCCAAAAAAGAATTGAAGCTCACCCATTAGACTCATTTCAAATTCATTGGTCATGAGTTTAGCAAACTCCTCACACATTTGAGGTTAGGTGGACCTAAACACTATGTCATCCACATAAATCTGAACTATCAAGATATCCTTACCTTGTTTCTTGGTGAATAGTGTCTGATTTACATTACCTCTTGAATATCCTTATTCGGTGAGGTATGAGCTTAGTCTGTCATACCAAGCTCTAGGTGCCTGCCTCAAGTCATATAAAGCCCTGTCCAACTTATAAACATGATCTTTGAAATATGTACATTCAAAACCGGGGGGTTGCTCTACATAGACTTCTTCTTTAATAAGACCATTTAGAAAAGCACTCTTAACATCCATTTGCTGCAGTTTGATTTTATGAGAACTTGTAAATGCTAGCAAGATCTAATGGCTTCAAGTCTAGCAACAGGAGCAAAAGATTCTTCATAATCTATGTCAAATTCTTGATTATACCCCTGAGCCACCAATCTGGATTTATTTCTTACTATCTTTCCATCTTCACTTAGTTTATTTCTGAAAACCCATTTGGTTCCTATGACTGATTTCTCTTGAGGTCTAGGAACAAGATGCCATGCCTTATTTCTTTCAAACTGGTTTAATTCATCATGCATGGAATTGATCCAGTTTTCATCTTTTAAGGCCTCTACAATATTTTTGGGTTAAGTTTGAGACACAAGAGCAAGTTGTTCAATTTCATCCATAATTTTGAAATGAGACCTAATTTTGGTTCGGTCATGTAGATTACCTAAGATGTTTTCCAACGGATGCTCTTTCAATACTCTTAGATCAGGTTGAGTATTACCTTCATCTGCTTTGGTGACTGGAGTATTACTTGGTTCTCCTTGGTCCTCATTTGCTTGTGTAGCAACCCTGATAAATGAATATTTGAAATAAATTAAAACATATATATATTACAGTAGTAATACAGATTAAAACAAAATTAAAATAACGCCTCTTATTAGGGCGTTAATTCAAAAAGAAACGCCTCTATCAAAGGCGTGACTAAAGAAAGGACGCCCACACGTGCGGTCGTCAACTCTCACGACCAAATAGGCAAGCAAGAGAAACGCCCATATATGGGGCGTGTTTCAAAAACAAGGAACGCCCTTATCCAAGACGTTTCTTAAGAAACGACCTGAACCAGGTCGTTAATTAAAGAATCGACGCCCTTACCTAAGGCGTTAATTTAGTTCGTGAACCGTTCGAACCCAGAACTTATCCAGGGTAAGTGATAAGCATTAGAAGGAGTTCAAACGTGGTAATGACTCTATCATAGAAGTATTGCTTCCACACAATCACTAACCCTAATAGGACACCCAAAATCCTATAAAAACTTTCGTTCGGCCAACCCTAAAACTATTTGGACGAACTACTGCTGCAGGTACGTGAAGAACATATGTTCTTCTATTTTTTTTTCTTCTGTTTACAGTCGCATGAAGAATATTGATTATTCTTCTTCTCTTATTAGCAGGTTAAGAGGCTCGGGCGTTTGAGGAACAAGAGTTCTTCATCCGTGTGTAAGTACCCCTTCCTCTACCTACAGTCCATGGATTTCAAGGAAACTAATATCTTCAATCTATCCTCTGTAGGATTCATCCAACGTCTGCAGCATCATTGATTCTTACAAATCCCTCACGGTCATCTCCAAATCAACTCTTAAGGTAGGATTTTCTCAAGTCACTGTAGCCCAAACTAAATTGATACAGTACAATAATTATCGTGCATATACATGGTTTGGTTTACTATAGTTTCTGAACGACTTTCTGTTAATTTCTTGAAAGAAACGTCCTTACCAAGGGCGTGACTATGAAATACACGCCCCAGACTAGGGCGCTACTTTACAAGTCACGACCCTGCCAAGGTCGTCAGTTTTGGATTTGACGCCCTGCACACAGGCGTTAATTTCATGTAAATCTTAAGAACTGATTATCCATGCAATTACATGAAATCAAATCAATAATCGTTAACGGTTAAAAGTCAATAAACATGAAACATCAAATCTGATATACTGCATCTGAATTCCTGCCAATTTTCCTGTCATGATTATATGATTGTTATCCTTGATTATCGTGCAAGTCTTGTTAATCATGTAAATTCCTGATATCTCTTGAATTCACGACCTAGACTAGGTCGTTTTTCCATGGGTAACGCCCCATCACAGGGCGTGAATTAAAAATAAACGCCCCTTACTAGGGCGCGTATCTGTTAAAATCCTGGAATATATATTCTGTGAAAATAAGAATTTAATGATTAACGCCCCTGCCAAGGGCGCGTTTTTGATAATTTCTGAAAATGAATATGTTCTGAAAAATATTGTAAATAAAAAGACGCCTGCTACAGTAGTCGTCAACTTTTGAAGAAACGCCCCTTCCGAAGGCGCGTCTTAGATAAATTATTGAAAATTCTGCAAAACGGACCATATGTAAACGCCCTTCTGTTAGGCGTTAATTACTTGAGAAACGACTTGACCTAAGTCGTTATTTTACTGTAAACTGATTTTTCCTTTGATTTGCTAACCGATGGTTTATATATTATACATATATATATATATCGGCACTATTCTCCATTCCGTGAGTATAGTCTCACTTTTTACGTTGATTTATCGATCACACTCAATTCTCATTGACATACAAGCTCTCCTTTAGACATTCCGTTCCTTTGGACTAGCGAGTTAGTCATAGAGACCTCCGTAAGACTCCTCGTAGCCTTGGATTCCCTCAAGGCCGACTGAGCTGGTTGTACCCTAAAAACCCATTACACCATTGATGCCATGTCACTCTAAAGAAACATGGTATACCGGCCCTTATGATTATACAAAGAGTATATCATAAGAAATTCTTAATGGGATGATGATATCATGCCATATCATGTCGTTCTTGTAAACCTCAATTCTATGATAAGAATGAGGGTATCTTACCTTTGATATACTGTTCATGTGGACCTCAATTCTATATAAAGAATGTCCATATTGATTTGTCATGATACCTCAGTTAAGGGAACCATATTCTACCTAGTTTTATCGATATCGTGATTATACCGTTATTATCGCCATTCTATGTCCTTTGTCATATTTTGGACTCTATTCTATCAAAGTTGTCATACGTGTCTACAAGCTTGATTATTGAAATTCTATGTTGGCTATAAACAAGAGTGGATGTCAAAACACATGATAAATGCCTGCGCATATAGGGCCCGATCTGGTCCTGGGAGGAGCACCCGAAAGTACTTGTGCCCATGGGAGTTAAAATGATAAGGTATCTGGTATTATACCGAGTACTTGACTTGCTTGATTGGACATTCCACACACATCTTGTACTTGAATCGTACTTGACTTTACATGAAATGCGTGGCCCGAAAGAGGGTAATTTATTTGCTTGATACATGATAGCCAAAGTTCTTGACATGACTCGATAATGGTACTTGCTTGAATATCTTGAATAACTTGTATCTTGTTGAAAGTTCATGATAAGTTCATCTTATTTCCTTGATATTACATTCTCTCTATCTTGTCGTTTCATGCGAGCATGCATAGCCTTATTGCATTCATGAAAATGTAATTACTTAAACCCCTTGCTAGTACTTGAGATATAATTTCCTACTGAGCGTTCGCTCATTCCGTTTGTCCCTTTTTACTTTTCAGGTAAGTCCGACGACGATGGAAGTCAATCGGATGGAAATGATCAAGAGTGAAAGAGATAGAGATTCTCCAAGTGTCATCTAGTCTTTTCTATAGTTTCTTAAGTCAAATATGTATTCTTTCCCTTTTTATTAAACAGAGTATTGGATTTGTAATAGTCTATCCGTTATGAAATAAAGGATTGGGTTATCTTGCTATTTTGCGCATCTCTGTCTTTGTGTCGAATACACGATCACTCTGATTGACATGATTGATATAGACACGTCGCGCATCTCCGGGTATCTTCCGCGCTCGGGGCGTGACAGTCTTTGTGGTATCAGAGCCTAAGGTATTCAATTCCTAGGAAACCCAAGTCCAAGGATAGGTTTCAAAACCTTTAACCAAGTGAGAGTGGGTAGAACCAAGGGTTAAATGATCAATGAGTCCTTTATAAGATCATAGTGATATAATACTAACATAGCTATTGTAATTGTAGGATAATGGCTGCCGAACGTGCTCAATGGCGCAACATGCAGCGTACCCTTCAAGGGATGACCCAAGTGCTACAACAGGTAGCACAAGGTGGTGCTCCACGAGCTGGAAGCTTACACCAAGCATTCAAGAATATGAATCCCCCGAAGTTCATGGGATCGACCGATCCAGACGATGCCGAGCATTGGGTTCGGGAGATTGAACGTATATTCCGTGTCATGCAATGCACGGATCAGGACAAAGTCTTATTAGCTACTTTCCAGTTAGAAAAGGATGCTAGATGCTGGTGGGAGTCGATTGAAGCTACTATAGACCCAACTCAAGTTACATGGGGAGAATTCGTTGAATATTTCAACGCCAAATATTTCTCTGATAGGGTCCAGGAAAAGAAGGCCGCCGAATTTGCCGCATTAAAGCAAAGATCTTTATCGGTGGCTGATTATGAAGCACAGTTTTCTAGACTGTCTAGATATGCTAAGCATTTAATTAGCACGGAAAAGATGAAAGCCCGTAGATTTCTTAATGGGCTTAGGCCCCACTACATTACTCAACTGGCGCCTATGGATATTCAAGTTTATACTGAAATAGTGCGCCGAACTCAGTTGCTTGAAGATGCCACGGAACTATCTGATAGGATCCGTGGGAAAGACAAAAAGGAGCAAGTCACAAGTTCGGGTTCTTTTAAACCCAACTTTAAGAAGAGGCCTAATAATGGAGGTTCTTCCTCTCAAGATCAGAAGTTCAAGAAATCCAAGCCTTTCTCTATCACCACTACACCTTCAAACGTAGTATGCAAGCATTGTGACAAGGCTGGTCACAAAACAGAAGAATGCTGGAGGAAATTAGGAGCATGTCTCCGTTGTGGGAGTCGTGAACATCGGATTCCCGATTGTCCATTAATGAATGACCAAGACGGTGAGGGTAAACGCCCAGTGACAAGGAACGCGCGTCTTCATGCAATCCAAGAGACCGAACCAGAAGAAGAAGGCGGATTGGTGGAAGGTACATTAAAAATTTGTTCCAAATATGCACATGTCTTATTTGATACGGGTGCATCGCATTCCATTATTTCCAAGAAGTTTGCTGACCCATTACCTCTAGAACCAGAATGGATGAAATTAGTATTGTCTACTCCTCTCGGAAACGAGACGAATATCACACATCATTACCAAAACTGTGAGGTATTGGTTCGAGGAAAGAATTTTCCTATTGATCTTATCTGCTTAGATCTAAAAGAGTATGATGTTATACTAGGAGCAGATTGGTTATCCAAATACCAGGCAACGGTTGATTGCCGTGATAGCAAGATTGTTTTCAAGGAATTTCCGGAACTGACTTATACTAGTCCTAAGAGTCGAAGCAAATCCCTTCTTATCTCGGCTCTTCGAGCAAGCAAGCTCGTCAAGAAAGGATGTGTATCCTTCCTTGCTTTTGTCACTATTAAAGAAGCTAAGGAAACCAAGATAGAAGACGTTCAAGTAGTACGAGAATTCCCAGACGTATTTTCGGAAGAATTGCCGGGATTACCCCCGCAAAGAGATGTGGCCTTTACCATCGACTTAGTCCCTGGTGCTGGTCCTGTTTCAAAGGCACCATATAGAATGTCCCCTGCTGAACTCAAGGAGTTGAAGGAGCAGTTGCTGGAACTAATCCGAAAAGGGTTTATTAGACCAAGTACTTCCCCGTGGGGAGCACCAGTCTTATTTGTAAAGAAGAAGGATGGATCCATGAGATTGTGTATCGACTATCGACAATTGAATCATCTTACTATCAAGAACAAGTATCCACTGCCAAGAATCGATGAATTATTTGATCAGATTTCAGGATCCAAATATTTTTCCAAGATTGATCTCAGGTCGGGATACCATCAATTAAGAATCAAGGACGATGACATTCACAAGACTGCATTCAGAAGCAGGTATGGCCATTACGAATTTGTTGTTATGCCTTTTGGACTAACAAATGCCCCTGCTGCCTTTATGCAGTTAATGAATAGCATATTCAGGCCTTACTTGGATCAATTCGTAGTAGTCTTCATTGATGATATATTGATATATTCCAAGACTAAGGAAGAACATGAAGAACATTTGAGGATTGCATTGCAAGTCTTGAGGACAAATCAATTATATGCTAAACTCAGCAAATGCGAGTTCTGGCTTGAAGAAGTGGCTTTTCTCGGGCATGTCATATCAAAGGACGGATTATCTGTAGATCCGTCAAAAGTTGAAGCTGTGAGAAACTGGGAAAGACCCACTAATGCAAGCGAGATCAGAAGTTTCTTAGGTCTTGCAGGCTATTATCGGCGATTCATCAAAGATTTCTCTAAGATCGCCGTGCCCCTTACAAGGTTAACTCGCAAGGAGATCCGATACGAATGGAGTGAGGAATGTGAAAGAAGTTTTCAAACTCTCAAGGATCATCTCACCACAGCTCCGGTCTTAGCTCTACCGATAGAAGGAGAGAAATTCGAGGTCTACACTGATGCTTCTGGCATTGGCCTCGGATGTGTCCTAATGTAACAAGGAAAGGTCATAGCATACTCTTCACGTCAGCTGAAGAAGCATGAGGAGAATTACCCCGTCCATGACTTAGAACTGGCCGCGGTAGTATTTGCCCTAAAGATATGGAGACACTACTTATATGGAGCACAGTTTACTGTATACTCCGATCACAAAAGTCTCAAATATCTATTTTCACAAAAAGAGCTAAACATGAGACAAAGACGCTGGCTAGAATATCTCAAGGACTTCGACTTCAATATACAATACCATCCCGGAAAGGGTAATTATGTTGCTGACGCCCTTAGTCGAAAGCCGAGAGCAATGATAGCAAATTGTATGATGCAAGAATGGAGGTTACTTGAACAATTCTCCGAGCTCAATATAAGCTTGGACACGGAATCCAAATTTGTCACACTATCTCATGTAAGCATACAGTCAGATTTGTTATCTGAGATACAAACACTTCAGGATGATGATCCTATGTTAGTAGAAATCAAAGGCAGATTAGAAGGACAATCTGATTTTCAACTAACTTCTGATGGAAGATTATCGTTCAAAGATAGAACTTGTATACCTGATTGTCCGGAATTAAAGAAGAAGATCTTAGATGAAGCTCACCGATCAAGGTACACTATTCATCCAGGATCAACCAAAATGTACCAAGATGTAAAGAGGAACTTTTGGTGGCCTAATATGAAAAGTGAAATAGCAGACTATGTATCGCGCTGTCTCACATGCCAACAGGTCAAGGCGGAACACCAAAAGCCTGCGGGAAAACTACATCCTCTAGATATTCCTAAGTGGAAATGGGAGGATATTGGTATGGACTTCATCATGGGTTTGTCTAAATCTAAAGGAGGACATGATGGAATCTGGGTTATCATTGATCGATTAACTAAATCGGCACATTTCTTGCCAATAAAGAGCCGATGGTCAATTGATGTGCTAGCTGCACTGTACATCAAGGAAATAGTCAGGATACATGGAATTCCTGTCTCAATCGTGTCTGACAGAGATCCCCGTTTTACTTCTCATTTTTGGAAGGGATTACAACATTCGTTGGGAACAAGGCTCAACTTTAGTACTGCTTTTCACCCACAAACGGATGGTCAGACCGAGCGAACTAATCAAGTTGTTGAAGATATGCTGAGAGCATGCATTATTGACTTTGGAGGAAGCTGGCATGACCACTTACCTTTAGTTGAATTTGCATATAATAATAGCTACCAAGCTAGTATCCAAATGGCACCTTTCGAAGCCTTATACGGAAGGAGTTGCCGATCTCCCATATGTTGGAACGAAGTTGGAGAAAAACAACTATTAGGTCCAGACATGGTAAGGGATACAACCGAGAAGATACAAGTAATCAGGGAAAGATTACAAGTTGCTCAGACCAGACAAAAGACTTATGCAGATACAAGAAGAAGAGATCTTGAATTCCAAATCGGAGATCATGTATTTCTCAAGATATCGCCTGGACGTGGCATACGAAGATTTGGTGTTAAGGGCAAGCTTACGCCAAGATTCATCGGACCATTTGAGATACTCGAAAGAATTGGCGAGGTTGCTTATCGCATCGCGTTGCCTCCTCAGTTGTCCGAGGTACACAATGTATTTCACATATCTATGTTGAAGAAGTATGTGCACGATCCGTCACATATTATTGAGCATGGAGATCTGATGATCCAGAAAGATCTCACATATGAACAGAGGCCTTTGAAGATATTAGATCGAGAAATACGAGCTCTAAGGAATAAGGTTATTCCCATGCTCAAGGTGCAATGGAATAAGAATCCTGAACGCGAAGCGACATGGGAGACCGAAGAATCTATGAAGAAACGATTTCCTGAGTTATTCTAAGAGGTATATGTTCTACGCTCTCCACATGTATAATTATATATATATTGAATTTGGGGACCAAATTCTTTTTAAGTGGGGGAGGGTGTAGCAACCCTGATAAATGAATATTTGAAATAAATTAAAACATATATATATTACAGTAGTAATACAGATTAAAACAAAATTAAAATAACGCCTCTTATTAGGGCGTTAATTCAAAAAGAAACGCCTCTATCAAAGGCGTGACTAAAGAAAGGACGCCCACACGTGCGGTCGTCAACTCTCACGACCAAATAGGCAAGCAAGAGAAACGCCCATATATGGGGCGTGTTTCAAAAACAAGGAACGCCCTTATCCAAGACGTTTCTTAAGAAACGACCTGAACCAGGTCGTTAATTAAAGAATCGACGCCCTTACCTAAGGCGTTAATTCAGTTCGTGAACCGTTCGAACCCAGAACTTATCCAGGGTAAGTGATAAGCATTAGAAGGAGTTCAAACGTGGTAATGACTCTATCATAGAAGTATTGCTTCCACACAATCACTAACCCTAATAGGACACCCAAAATCCTATAAAAACTTTCGTTCGGCCAACCCTAAAACTATTTGGACGAACTACTGCTGCAGGTACGTGAAGAACATATGTTCTTCTATTTTTTTTTCTTCTGTTTACAGTCGCATGAAGAATATTGATTATTCTTCTTCTCTTATTAGCAGGTTAAGAGGCTCGGGCGTTTGAGGAACAAGAGTTCTTCATCCGTGTGTAAGTACCCCTTCCTCTACCTACAGTCCATGGATTTCAAGGAAACTAATATCTTCAATCTATCCTCTGTACGATTCATCCAACGTCTGCAGCATCATTGATTCTTACAAATCCCTCATGGTCATCTCCAAATCAACTCTTAAGGTAGGATTTTCTCAAGTCACTGTAGCCCAAACTAAATTGATACAGTACAATAATTATCGTGCATATACATGGTTTGGTTTACTATAGTTTCTGAACGACTTTCTGTTAATTTCTTGAAAGAAACGTCCTTACCAAGGGCGTGACTATGAAATACACGCCCCAGACTAGGGCGCTACTTTACAAGTCACGACCCTGCCAAGGTCGTCAGTTTTGGATTTGACGCCCTGCACACAGGCATTAATTTCATGTAAATCTTAAGAACTGATTATCCATGCAATTACATGAAATCAAATCAATAATCGTTAACGGTTAAAAGTCAATAAACATGAAACATCAAATCTGATATACTGCATCTGAATTCCTACCAATTTTCCTGTCATGATTATATGATTGTTATCCTTGATTATCGTGCAAGTCTTGTTAATCATGTAAATTCCTGATATCTCTTGAATTCACGACCTAGACTAGGTCGTTTTTCCATGGGTAACGCCCCATCACAGGGCGTGAATTAAAAATA
Source organism: Amorphophallus konjac (assembly GCA_022559845.1). Lineage (NCBI taxonomy): Eukaryota > Viridiplantae > Streptophyta > Magnoliopsida > Alismatales > Araceae > Amorphophallus > Amorphophallus konjac. The sequence goes on from CM040121.1 coordinate 488,225,233, forward strand.
AACGCCCCTTACTAGGGCGCGTATCTGTTAAAATCCTGGAATATATATTCTGTGAAAATAAGAATTTAATGATTAACGCCCCTGCCAAGGGCGCGTTTTTGATAATTTCTGAAAATGAATATGTTCTGAAAAATATTGTAAATAAAAAGACGCTTGCTACAGTAGTCGTCAACTTTTGAAGAAACGCCCCTTCCGAAGGCGCGTCTTAGATAAATTATTGAAAATTCTGCAAAACGGACCATATGTAAACGCCCTTCTGTTAGGCGTTAATTACTTGAGAAACGACTTGACCTAAGTCGTTATTTTACTATAAACTGATTTTTCCTTTGATTTGCTAACCGATGGTTTATATATTATACATATATATATATATCGGCACTATTCTCCATTCCGTGAGTATAGTCCCACTTTTTACGTTGATTTATCGATCACACTCAATTCTCATTGACATACAAGCTCTCCTTTAGACATTCCGTTCCTTTGGACTAGCGAGTTAGTCATAGAGACCTCCGTAAGACTCCTCGTAGCCTTGGATTCCCTCAAGGCCGACTGAGCTGGTTGTACCCTAAAAACCCATTACACCATTGATGCCATGTCACTCTAAAGAAACATGGTATACCGGCCCTTATGATTATACAAAGAGTATATCATAAGAAATTCTTAATGGGATGATGATATCATGCCATATCATGTCGTTCTTGTAAACCTCAATTCTATGATAAGAATGAGGGTATCTTACCTTTGATATACTGTTCATGTGGACCTCAATTCTATATAAAGAATGTCCATATTGATTTGTCATGATACCTCAGTTAAGGGAACCATATTCTACCTAGTTTTATCGATATCGTGATTATACCGTTATTATCGCCATTCTATGTCCTTTGTCATATTTTGGACTCTATTCTATCAAAGTTGTCGTACGTGTCTACAAGCTTGATTATTGAAATTCTATGTTGGCTATAAATAAGAGTGGATGTCAAAACACATGATAAATGCCTACGCATATAGGGCCCGATCTGGTCCTGGGAGGAGCACCCGAAAGTACTTGTGTCCATGGGAGTTAAAATGATAAGGTATCTGGCATTATACCGAGTACTTGACTTGCTTGATTGGACATTCCACACACATCTTGTACTTGAATCGTACTTGACTTTACATGAAATGTGTGGCCCGAAAGAGGGTAATTTATTTGCTTGATACATGATAGCCAAAGTTCTTGACATGACTCGATAATGGTACTTGCTTGAATATCTTGAATAACTTGTATCTTGTTGAAAGTTCATGATAAGTTCATCTTATTTCCTTGATATTACATTCTCTCTATCTTGTCGTTTCATGCGAGCATGCATAGCCTTATTGCATTCATGAAAATATAATTACTTAAACCCCTTACTAGTACTTGAGATATAATTTCCTACTGAGCGTTCGCTCATTCCGTTTGTCCCTTTTTACTTTTCAGGTAAGTCCGACGATGATGGAAGTCAATCGGATGGGAATGATCAAGAGTGAAAGAGATAGAGATTCTCCAAGTGTCATCTAGTCTTTTCTATAGTTTCTTGAGTCAAATATGTATTCTTTCCCTTTTTATTAAACAGAGTATTGGATTTATAATAGTCTATCCGTTATGAAATAAAGGATTGGGTTATCTTGCTATTTTACGCATCTCTGTCTTTGTGTCGAATACACGATCACTCTGATTGACATGATTGATATAGACACGTCGCGCATCTCCGGGTATCTTCCGCGCTCGGGGCGTGACAGCTTGTGTCTCCTCTTGTGGAAGTTCCTCTTTTCCTTTTACGTTCAGGAATTCCCCATCATCATCTTCCCTGCAAGTGTTGTTATGATCAATCTCATCAAAGGTGATGCGAGGGGATTCTTCCACACAAAGGGTCTTAAGATTATAGACTCTATAAGCTCTAGACTTGTCAGAATACCCAAGAAATATTCCTTCTTCGCTCTTGGGCTCAAACTTGTCCAGAACTCTTTTATCATTATTATGAACAAAGCACTTTGACCCAAAAACTTTCATGTGAAAGAGAGATGTCTTCTTACCTTTCAGCATCTCATATGGAGTCATTTTGGTGAGTGGCCTTACCATTGAGCGGTTGATGATATAACATGTAGTGTTTACCGCTTCTGCCCAAAATCTCCTTGGTAGATGCCTTTCAGCAAGCATTATGCGTGCCATTTCTATGAGAGTTCTGTTCTTCCTCTCAACAATCCCATTTTGTTCAGGAGTCCGTGGTGATGAAAACTTGTGAATGATTCCTTCAGTCCTACACAAATTTTCAAAGTTAGCATTGTCGAATTCACCACCACGATCTGAAATAATGTTAGAGATCTTAAACTTACCATCTTGCTTTACTTGCATATACAGTGCCTGAAACTCATCAAAGGTATTATTTTTATGTGCAAGATAAAATACCCAAGTGAATATAGTAAAGTCATCTACTAAGATGTAACCATATCTTTTACCACTTAAGCTAGCTGTTTTGGTGGGACCAAACAAGTCCATATGGATTAGTTCAAGTGGTTTAGATGATGAGTTTTCAGTTCTACTTTTAAATGACTTTCTAGTCTGTTTTCCTTGAGCACATGCCTCATAAATCTTAGTGTTCAGTTTGAATTTAATTTCAGGCAGACCTTTGACAATGGAATGCTTCACCAATTTATGAAGAGTATTGTAACTAACATGACCTAGTCTGCGATGCCACAAACAAGCTAATTCAGATTTGGGTGCTGCAAGACAAAGATTTATGTGAGCAGGGTCATCTAAGTCAATCATGTACACGTTGTTGACTCTTTTACCAGAAAACTTGGTTTCTTTTGAATTAGGTTGCAAGATCCTACATTCATTAGAGTCAAAAACTACAGTATGACCTTAATCACATAGTTGATTAATGCTCAGCAAATTATACTCCAGACCATCAACAAGTAGTACATTATCAATTGAGTTGGAGGGGTTCTTACTAACTTTACCTGTACCGATGATTTTTCCTTTGTTGTTGTTGTGACTCCTCTGTGTTGATGATGTTGACAATAGCTTTATTTCATTGGCAATAGCTTGTTTTGATTGATTGGCAACTATTTATGTTTTGATGAAACTATCTCTGTCAGATTGTCTATGTGTTCTATGCAATAAGAGTCTATACATCGTTATGCACACACACATGTCTACACATTGCACACACACAAGTCTACACACTCAAAGTCCATACATTGCATTGTTGTGTTTGTGAATCGTTTAGAACATAAGTCTATACATTGCTGCATTGCTCGCACAGGCTAAGCCTGTACATCCACCGTCTCAGTTGAGCTTCAAAGCCTGTACATCCACCATCTCACTTGAGCTGTGAAGTCTATACACTGTCCGTCTTAGTGTCTCATGCAGCGTCAGCTCAGTAAGTCTGTACATTGCATTGGCTAAGTCTGTACATTGTCCGTCTCTCTTAGCGTCTTATGCATTGGGCAAAGTCTATACATTGCAGATCACGTAACCAGCAAGTCTGTACATTGAGTTCGCTTGTTGGCTTTCAAAGTCTACACATTGTGGATGCAGAGTCTATACATTCGTTTGCATTGCATTGCATGGAGTCTGCACATTCCACGCCAGCAAGTCTGTACATTCCTTGCAGTTTAGTGTCTCATGCAAGTCTATACAACGCATCAGACTAAGTCTGTACATTCTTCATTCTTCACTTAAAGTCTATACAGACTTCAGCGTTTCATTCAGCGTCATGCATCATTCTTCAAGTCCATACACTGCACTGTAGCTTGCACGAAGTGAAGTCTGTACAACGTTATGCATCATTCTTCTAAGTCCATACACTGCACTGTCGCTTGCACGAAGTGAAGTCTGTACAGTGTCATGCATCATTCTTCAAAGTCCATACATTGCACTGTAGCCTGCTCGAGGTGAAGTCTGTACATCCATCAGTGAACTTCCAAGTCTATACATTGGTGAAGTCTGTACATTCACTAGTTGAACCTTCAAAGTCTATACATCGGTGAAGTCTGTACATCCACCAGTTCAACTTCGAAGTCTATACATTGGTAGCTTTACCTACGTTGAACTCGTAAGTCTATACATCGGTAGCTTTACCGACGTTGCACTTGCAAGTCTATACACTAGTAGCTTTACCGATGTTTCCCCTGCAAGTCTATACATCACAGCTGAGTTGAAGTCTGTACAGCCATTGCCTTGCCAAAGTCTATACATTGTGAACTTTCAAGTCTGTACAGACTTTGCTTTGCTCAAGTCTGTACATCGTCCAGTTGTCTTTGGCAAGTCTACACATCGTGAAGTCTATACATTCAATTACTATGCTTTGCTCAAGTCTGTACATCGTTCAGTTGTCTTTGGCAAGTCTACACATCGTGAAGTCTATACATTCAATTGCTTTGCTTTGCTCAAGTCTGTACATCGTCCAGTTTCCCTTGGCAAGCCTATACATCGTTCATGAAGTCTGTACAACGAGCAAGTCTGTACATCGAGCTGAAGGCTGGCTAAGTCTATACATCGTCCGTCTTCCTTAGAGTCTCATGCATATCATGAAGTCTGTACATCGCATAGCATTCAAGTCTGTACATTGTGCATCCTTTGAGTTGAAGTCCATACATCGTTCAGTTGTCTGTCCAAGTCTTTACATTGCGTAAGTCTATACATTGGCTGCTGAATGTTCTTCAAAGTCTGCATATTGCATTACACTTCAGCAAGTCTGTACAGCGGTTGCCTTCATATAGGAAGTCTGTACATCGCATAGCTCTGCATATACATAGTCTAGACAACATTGCACGATGAGTCTGCATATTCATATGGCATGTCTATACAACCATCTGCTATGTTCTTAGCATTTCATACCTGAAGTCTGTACAATGCCACAGCACTGCATTCACTAAGTCTGTACAACGCCATGGCCCTGCATACGTAGAGTCTGTACATTGCATTCGCATTCACAAAGTCTATACAGTGCAAAGTCTACACAATGCACTGCATCCTACAAAGTATGTGCAGGATTCTATACTTAAACTGATAATTCGATTCTCTGTCTGACAGGGACTCCTTGGTGAGATTGATGATATGGCTCGTGATCCAAGGAGGACGAGGTGCCCAGATGGTGACACGTGGAAGCAGCCCATCTAGGATGCTGCCATGTGGATGAAATTTCCTCGGATCTGGCAAATTCTCTGGGCGGGAAATGTGGCAGCCGCACGCCCTTATCCAATCTGTTGCTAGTATATATATGAGCTTTCTTCTTCAGAAGGAGGCTGATCGATCGAGTGGTAAAGTCTATACAGTGAGACTGAAAGTCTGAAGCAGTAGAGAGCCACCGAGATCCACAGAGAAGAAAAGCAGAGAAGATAAGAAAAAGAGAAAGAAGAGAAGATTGAGAGAGATGAGTTGAGAGAGTTTGAGAGCTCGTGAATCAGTCTCTTGGTTCAGATACCAGAGCTGATACTGCTCATTCTGAGCTACATTTCTTGTGGGTTTTCCCATTTTCATTTGATTCTATTTTTTGCTTTCCGAAATTGTTTCTTCAAGCTGTGAGCTAGCTGTTAGCAGAGGTGCTGCCCATGGACGGGTAAGTTGTAATCCCCAGCGGGTTTACAGAGGTGCATCCTCTGGACAGGTTAAGCTGTAACTACTCAGCAGGCAAGACTTGGTCTCGGATAGCAAGCTGTGAAGCTCAGCAGTTGTAGGCCAAGCTGTACTACCCAGGGGACGCAAGCTGTGTTGCGCAGCAGTAAGCCATACTCAGTTGAGTGTGGGGTGGACGTAGGTCTCCTGACCAAACCACCTAAAAATCTTGGGTGTCTTGTGTTTGTGCGATTGTCTATGAACTGTGTCCGATTGGATTTCCTGTTTACCTTCACAATTTGATTCGCTTTTGTTCAAATCTAATACTCGAGTTAGTGATTTAGTAGATTTGCCTATATTCCGCATTAGAGCCTTATATTGGTTTTAAATTAGGCAATGGTTCTATTCACCCCCCTCTAGATCCACTCTCCGTGGTAATAGACTGCGTCCATGTAACATAACAGTTGGTATCAGAGCCTAACTCTTCTACAGGGACTCATCGCCCGAAGAGAAAGGTACAGATGGATGCTCGAGGGATGATAGCTGAAGGACACTCAACCACAAAGCCCCCATTCTTCGATGGATCTAACTATGCATACTGGAAGAACCATATGCAAGTATTTTTGAGGGCGAAGGATTATGAGATCTGGAAGGTAGTAAGCAAGGGACCTTATGAGCTGTCCCCTAATGAGGAAGTCTGGACCAAGGAGGAGATCAGGAGGTCTACACTAAATTGGAGTGCCATAAACGCATTGTGCTCTCTACACCCTACAGAATTCTCCCGCGTATCAGCCTGCAGTTCAGCTAAGGAGATGTGCGATGCACTTGAAGTGATCCATGAAGGGACCTCTCAAGTTAGAGAGACGAAGGCTAATTTCCTAGTATCTGAATATGAGGCATTCAAGATGAAGCCAAACGAGACCATCAAGGAGATGTACGCTCGATTAACTACTATCACAAATGGTCTTAGAGGTCTTGGGAAACCTCAGACAGAATACGATGTAGTGAGGAAAATATTGCGTTCCCTGACTCATGCTTGGCATACTAAAGCTACAGTGATGGAGGAGTCAATGGATTTGCGAACCACAAGGGTTGATGAGCTAATTGGCTCACTGATGGCATATGAGATTAATATGCCAAAGATAGAAGAAGCTGAGAGGAAGAAGAAGCCAATCGCTCTGAAAACTGGTGCCAGCAAATCCAGCTCTAGCAGTTCATCATCCGAGGAGAGCCTGAATGAAGAAGATATAACTCGTACTGAGATGGCAATGATGACCAGAGAGTTCAGGCGGTTCCTCAGGAAAGGAGCAGGACGATTCTGCCAAAAGAAATATAGTGGCGGCCGAAGAGATAAAAGGTATAAACATAACCCTGCTAAGAAAATTAAAACTAATACTTGTTATCAATGCAGGAAAACAGGCCATCTGAAAGCTGACTGTCTAGAGAATCAGAAATACAAGGACAAGTCAAAGAGAAGGAACACGAAAGGGAAAGCAATGGTGAGTACCTGGAGTGATGAAGATGAAGGTTCCTTCAGTAGCAGCTCAGACAGTGAAGCCGAATCTGAGAAGCCCATTTGTCTTATGGCAACAAGCTCTGAAGACAGAGAGGAGGACTCAGATGAGGTAATCACTAGATTCGAAAATTTCACTATTGCTGATTGGGTAGATGCCTACCATGAGATAGCTGATAGAGCTGATGATATTAGAAAGGAAAACAGGCATCTAAGAAGAAAGATTAACTCCATGCAAAATGATACAACTCTAACTGATAAAATTGCATGTCTAGAATCTGAAAATAAAAAATTGAAACTCACATGTTCTGAATTCGAAGAAATCAAGAATGAGTCAAAAGCCTCTTAAGAAGAAAATGAGAGGTTAGAAAAAGAAACTAATGAACTGAAATTGAAAATTCAGAAATGTGAGAGTGAGATAAAAATAGTGAATGAAAAATATCAAGCTGTCCTAAGTGTGAATACAGAACTTAAGAATTCCATTGAAGATGTTCAAAAGGATAATGAGGACAAGCTTAAGATTATTGAGAAAATGACCCAAGGTTCAGATAACCTAAATGCTTTGTTAGGGTTAAAGGTCAACTTCAGAAAAGAGCCTTGGATTTAATTCTAGTGCAACAAAAACCTTTGGAATGAAAACTATTTCATTTGTTGCACAAAAAGAGGAAGGACCTCTAATTAGCATGAATTAAAACATTTCAATGAACAAAACTGCTAATCTGAAAAAGCCCAGTATTGAGGAGAAGGGCAAACAAAAACTGAATGAGACGAGTAGAGCTAGCACATCCAAAAAAAATCCCAAAGCTCAGTCTCAGGTTAGGGGTCAACCTACACAGTCTTATAAACCCCATGTTAAGGTCACCAAGTCTCCACCATCACCACCACCTCTGAAGAAGACCCAATACACACCTATGAACAGGTCAGCAGGGTCCAAGGTGCAGGGGAGGCAGAATGTTTTTAGAGCTCAACCCAAACATTTCTACCAACCTAGAGCCCAGTCCCACTTCTCTGCACAGTCAACCTATCCAAATAGGTCAAGATGGACTAGGACTCAAGGAAGGTTTACAAGTTATGGACATCAGGCTACACAGTCCTATAAACTTTACACCAAAAATTGGGTTAGTGGGTATGGTAATTGGACACCTAGGAACCAATAATTCCACAGCCAGCCCAATGATTACTATGGCCAAAATTTCATGAATACACCTTGGCCAAGGCACTGGCACAGAAATAATCAATCTGTAAATAATCATGCTAGTGTCAACAAGAAAAAACAAAACAAAAGGAAATATGGAAAATCCACTGAACAGAACTGTTTCAAACAAATATGGATTCCTAAAAGTCTGCTTTCTTGTTTTAATTGCTTTTCATCTTCTCTGGAGCCCAATCAGTCTTGGGTTCCAAACTTCTCTACCTGATTGTGTGTGCAGGTATGTCTGGCAGCCAAGAACAAATTGTGGTACTTGGATAGTGGCTGCTCCAGGCATATGACAGGGGATAAGGCCAAGTTCTGCATGTTGACAGAGAAACAAGGAGGCCTTGTCACCTTTGGTAGCAACACAAAGGGTAAGATTGTTGGAACAGGTAAGGTAGGTAAGTGTACTACTTGTTGCATTGAGGATGTCATGCTGGTTGAAGGATTAGCTTATAACTTACTTAGCATCAGCCAGCTATGTGATAAAGGATGTAAAGTGATTTTTGACTCTCAATGTTGCAAAGTTTTTGAACCTGATTCCGAAACTGTTAAATTTTCTGGTAAGAGGATAAATAACACTTACATGATAGATTTAGATGATATTCAACATTCTAACTTATGCCTTACTGCTAGTAGAGAAGACTTAGCATTTTTATGGCATCGTAGGTTAGGTCATGCTAGTTACACTATTTTGCATAAATTGAATAAGCATAGCATGGTTAGAGGACTTCCTAAAATTTCCTTTAAGAAAGAAAATAAAATCTGTGATGCATGCACTCAGTCCAAGTTAACTAGAAAGTCATTTAAATCTAGGACAGAAAATCTGTCTTCTAAACCTTATGAGCTGATACACATGGACCTTTTTGGGCCAACCAGGTATGTCAGCTTATCAGGAAGGAGATATGGATTTGTCATGGTAGATGACTTTTCTAGGTACACTTGGGTATACTTCTTATCACATTAAAGTGATGCATTCACAGAATTTCAGGAGTTCTGTCTTAAGAAAAATCAGAAAATTGAAAATATTCTATCTGATCATGGAGGTGAGTTTAAAAACTCACAGTTTGATGAATTCTGCAGGTCAAATGGAATTAACCATAGGTTCTCCTCACCAAGGACACCTGAGCAGAATGGAGTTGTGGAGAGAAGGAACAGAACCCTAGTGGAGATGGGTCATACACTCTTGGTTGAAGGTGGTCTACCAAGGAAGTTCTGGGCTAAAGCAGTAAATACTACCTGTTATATAATTAACAGAGCCATGGTAAGACCTTCTACTCAGAAAACACCCTATGAGATCATAAAGGGTAAGAAACCTTCTATTGCTCATTTCAAAGTTTTTGGGTGTAAATGCTTTATAAATATAAATGATAAAATAGACCTTGATAAATTTGAACCTAAAGGTGAACCAGGAATTTTTCTTGGTTATTCTGAAAACACCCAAGCATATGGAGTGTATAATCTGAATTCTAAAACTGTTGAAGAATCTCCACATATAGTTTTTGATGAATCCTCATTAAAGACTAATATTGGTCAATGCAGGAATGAAGACAGTGGTGATATTCTGAAAGAAGGAAATTCTGCAGACCAATCCAAAAATGAGGAAGGAAATGAAGAGCCTAATGAAGAAGAGCCTACAGTTCAGGGGGAGGTAAATCAAAATCATGACAATCCAATTGTTAACATTAGATATCTTAAAGATCATCATGTAGATAATGTGATTGGAAATCTGCATGACCCCCCTAGGACCAGAGGCCACTTAAGGATTCAAAATGAATTGAATGCATATGCGTTTATTTCAAATGTAGAACCCAAGTCCATTGACTGTGCTCTCAAAGATGTGCATTGGATTAATGCCATGCATGAGGAGCTCAATCAATTTGACAGGAATAAGGTGTGGCATTTGGTTCCACCTCCTGATCATGAAACAGTCATAGGGACTAAATGGGTGTTCAGAAATAAAACTGATGAATCAGGGAATGTGATTAAAAATAAGGCCAGACTTGTAGCTCAGGGGTATAATCAGGAATTTGGAATAGACTTTGAAGAGTCTTTTGCCCCTGTTGCCAGGTTAGAAGCAATCAGAATATTATTGGCTTATGCATGTTCCCTAGGAATAAATCTTCAGCAGATGGATGTAAAATCTGCTTTTGTATATGGGGAAATCAGTGAGGATGTCTATGTGAGGCAGCCTCCTGGATTTGAATGCTTAGACTTCCCTAATCATGTCTATAAACTCAGAAAAGCTATCTATGGTTTAAAACAAGCTCCTAGAGCTTGGTATGACAGGTTGAGCAAATTCCTCACTGATAAGAACTTCACAAGAGGTATAGTTGATCAAACATTGTTCACCAAGGTGAGTCATTCAGATATTCTTATCATTCAAATTTATGTGGATGACATTGTGTTTGGGTCAACTAACCCCAAATTGTGTGAGGAATTCTCTCAAATTATGACTAATGAGTTTGAAATGAGCTCAATGGGTGAGCTCAAACTATTTCTTAGACTGCAGGTTACACAATCAAAGGATGGTACCTTCATCTCTCAGTCCAAGTACATAAGGGATCTATTGAAGAAGTTCAAAATGGACAACCTCAAGGAAATAGCTGCTCCAATGGGTACCTCAACCAGTTTGGATGAAGATCCTCAAGGTAAACCAGTGGACCAAAGGTTATATAGAGGTATGATCGGATCCCTTCTATATCTTACAACATCTAGGCCTGACATTCAATTTTCAGTGTGTTTATGCTCTAGATTTCAGGCTAGTCCCAAAGAATCATATCTTAAATCAGTGAAAAGGATTTTTAGATATTTACTAGGCACCCAAGAGCTAGGTCTTTGGTATCCTGCCAAGTGTGAGTTAGAACTTCTAGCTTACACTGATGCAGATTATGCTGGGTGTCGAGTAGAGAGAAAAAGCACTAGTGGATATTGTCAATTCCTAGGTGGATGTCTAGTATCTTGGGCATCTAAGAAGTAACACACTGTAGCTTTGTCTACAGCTGAAGCTGAATATGTTGCAGCTGGCAATTGTGATGCCCAAGTACTATGGATCAAGCACCAACTGGATGATTATCAGATAAAATTGGGATGTATTCCAATGTTATGTGATAATACTAGTGCTATATGCCTTGCTAAAAATCTGTTCATCATTCTAGGACTAAGCATATAGAGATAAAACACCATTTTCTTAGAGATGTTGTAAATAAAAAGGAAAATGAAATGAGCTTCATTGAAACTGAAAAATAAATTGCTGCTATTTTTACTAAGCCTCTTGGGAATGAAAGGTTTAAATTTCTTAGAAGAGAACTTGGCTTGTGTAAATTTCAGCATGATGAATAAACTCTCTGGATTGCTTGAATAAACATTGTGAATGTTGATTGTTGCACCAGACTCATTATCATGCATAACATTCATATTTTTTTTTGGCATCACACTCATGATTATCATTGCATATCATCTAGTCATGACTGTGTCTAAGGTCTCTCTCTCATCTAAAGTCACATGCATATAGAAAGGGGGAGTATTGTTAGAAATTCAGAATGGTCATCAAATTTATTGAAATTCAATTCTTTGACCCTGAATGAGTTGAGTCTGACAATATGGCAATATGTTAGTCAGTTCTGATTCCTAAGCAATAGAAAACAGACTTCTTCATTTATAAGAACTTTAATTGCTTGAAGACTGACTTAATGGTTTAAATTTTATAAACTTTACAGTTTAAAGATTGCAATCAGTAAATAAGAAAGTTGAAAATTGATAAAGCTCTCAACCCTTATTTCATTACATGTCAGACAAAGCTAATTATATCTGAAATCTGAAAACTCACTTAAAATCATGTTAGAGAAGCTAAGTTTGTGTATTATCCTTAAACAAGTCATTCTGAAACAATTAAAGGACAGCTAACAAAAATATTGGCAAACATTGAAAATTAATTGAAAAACATAATTGGTAGAGCAATGACTGGTAAACTACTAAGAAACTAAGTGATCCATCAAAGAAATGGACTATACTTAAGTCATGAAGTGTATCAGTTATCTCTGTATAAAATGATCAAAATAGTAGGGTGATTTCACTGAGTACCTGGGGGTAACTAGCGTCTGATAAATGTGTACCCTCACACAAAAAGGTGTAAATCAGTTCTATTGAGTTTGATCATAAGCAGAATGGTCCATCATGTTGAGTATCTAGGGGTATTGGCGTCTGATAAACGTATACCCTTACGTAAAAAGATAAATGGTACCTGAATGCCCTTAATGAAATACAATGAAAAATGTTGTTCCTTCAAAAGAATTTTCAAGGATGTCAATTTGTTTAATTTCAATACATGACCTGGTATTTCTTAACAACTTTTAATGAGTCTACGAAAGTAAGATATTCTGAAACTGAATCTCCCATGTAAATGTGATTTTGGTTTGTAGTTTTATCATGCACAGAAAACTTATCCAATGATTGTAGTGCATGAATTTAAAATTTATAACCTTTAAACCAGACTTCTATCTCAAAGTATTTTCTAAATTCATATGACTGAAGACTCTGTGCTTTAGAATGCTTATTCCTGAACTACTTGTTCAGAATGCCAGTCAGATGATTTGTTCCTTCCCTTGTAATCACTTTCCCTCCTCTTTGTTGATGGCAAAGGGGGAGAATATTTTGTCTGTTTGATGAATTCATTCCAGGGGGAGTGTATCCACTATTTGGCAAAGGGGGAGTGTATGCATCATGATTGTGGCATAGGGGGAGATCTTGTTGGCAGGGAGCTGTTTTCATTTCTCAGCATGCATCCATAGCATCTGCATGACAAATCTTACTAATAATTCATGTCTTTCATCAAAAATACATCTGTATGACAGCATGTTGCTATTCCATATGATAGGGTGTTGCCATCATCAGAAAGGGGGAGATTGTTGTGACTCCTCTGTGTTGATGATGTTGACAATAGCTTTATTTCATTGGCAACATCTTGTTTTGATTGATTGGCAATTGTTTATATTTTGATGAAACTATCTCTGTCAGATTGTCTATGTGTTCTATGCAATAAGAGTCTATACATCGTTATGCACACACACATGTCTACACATTGCACACACACAAGTCTACACACTCAAAGTCCATACATTGCATTGTTGTGTTTGTGCATCGTTTAGAACATAAGTCTATACATTGCTGCATTGCTCGCACAGGCTAAGCCTGTACATCCACCATCTCCGTTGAGCTTCAAAGCCTGTACATCCACCGTCTCACTTGAGCTGTGAAGTCTATACACTGTCCGTCTTACTTAGTGTCTCATGCAGCGTCAGCTCAGTAAGTCTGTACATTGCATTGGCTAAGTCTGTACATTATCCATCTCTCTTAGCGTCTTATGCATTGGGCAAAGTCTATACATTGCAGATCACGTAACCAACAAGTCTGTACATTGAGTTCGCTTGTTGGCTTTCAAAGTCTACACATTATGGATGCAGAGTCTATACATTCGTTTGCATTGCATTGCATGGAGTCTGCACATTCCACGCCAGCAAGTCTATACATTCCTTGCAGTTTAGTGTCTCATGCAAGTCTATACAACGCATCAGACTAAGTCTGTACATTCTTCATTCTTCACTTAAAGTCTATACAGACTATAGTGTCTCATTCAGCGTCATGCATCATTCTTCAAGTCCATACACTGCACTATAGCTTGCACGAAGTGAAGTCTATACAGCGTCATGCATCATTCTTCAAAGTCCATACACTGCACTGTAGCTTGCTCTGGGTGAAGTCTGTACATCCATCAGTGAACTTCCAAGTCTATATATTGGTGAAGTCTGTACATTCACCAGTTGAACCTTCAAAGTCTATACATCGGTGAAGTCTGTACATCCACCAGTTCAACTTCGAAGTCTATACATTGGTAGCTTTACCTACGTTGCACTCGCAAGTCTATACATCGGTAGCTTTACCGACGTTGCACTTGCAAGTCTATACACTAGCAGCTTTACCGATGTTTCCCCTGCAAGTCTATATATCGCAGCTAAGTTGAAGTCTGTACAGCCATTGCCTTGCCAAAGTCTATACATTGTGAACTTTCAAGTCTGTACAGACTTTGCTTTGCTCAAGTCTATACATCGTCCTGTTGTCTTTGGCAAGTCCACACATCGTGAAGTCTATACATTCAATTATTTTGCTTTGCTCAAGTCTGTACATCGTCCAGTTGTCTTTGGCAAGTCTACACATCGTGAAGTCTATACAGTCAATTGCTTTGCTTTGCTCAAGTCTGTACATCGTCCAATTTCCCTTGGCAAGTCTATACATCGTTCATGAAGTCTGTACAACGAGCAAGTCTGTACATCGAGCTGAAGGCTGGCTAAGTCTATACATCGTCCGTCTTCCTTAGAGTCTCATGCATATCATGAAGTCTGTACATCGCATAGCATTCAAGTCTGTACATTGTGCATCCTTTGAGTTGAAGTCCATACATCGTTCAGTTGTCGATCCAAGTCTTCACATTGCGTAAGTCTATACATTGGCTGCTGAATGTTCTTCAAAGTCTGCACATTGCATTACACTTCAGCAAGTCTGTACAGCGGTTGCCTTCATATAGGAAGTCTGTACATCGCATAGCTCTGCATATACAAAGTCTAGACAACATTGCACGATGAGTCTGCATATTCATATGACATGTTTATACAACCATCTGCTATGTTCTTAGCATTGCATACCTGAAGTCTGTACAATCCCACAACACTGCATTCACTAAGTCTGTACAACGCCATGGCCCTACATACGTAGAGTCTGTACATTGCATTCGCATTCACAAAGTCTATACAGTGCAAAGTCTATACAATGCACTACATCCTACAAAGTATGTACAGGATTCTATACTTAAACTGATAATTCGATTCTCTGTCTGACAGGGACTCCTGGCTGAGATTGATGACATGGCTCGTGATCCAAGGAGGATGAGGTGCCCAGATGGTGACACGTGGAAGCAGCCCATCCAGGATGCTGCCATGTGGATGAAATTTCCTCGGATCTGGCGAATTCTCTGGATGGTAAATGTGGAATCCACACGCCCTTATCCAATCTACTGCTGGTATAATATGAGCTTTCTTCTTCAGAAGGAGGCTGATCGATCGAGTGGTAAAGTCTATATAGTGAGATTGAAAGTCTGAAGCAGCAGAGAGCCACCGAGATCCACAGAGAAGAAAAGCAGAGAAGAGAAGAAAAAGAGAAAGAAGAGAAGATTGAGAGAGATGAGTTGAGAGAGTTTGAGAGCTTGTGAATTAGTCTCTTGGTTCAGATACCAGAGCTGATACTGCTCATTCTGAGCTACATTTCTTTTGGGTTTTCCCATTTTCATTTGATTCTATTTTTTGCTTTCCGAAATTGTTTCTTCAAGCTATAAGCCAGCTGTTAGCAGAGGTGCTGCCTCTGGATGGGTAAGCTGTAATCCCCAGTGGGTTTGCAGAGGTGCATCCTTTGGACAGGTTAAGCTGTAACTCCTCAGCAGGTGAGACTTGGTCTCGGACAGCAAGCTGTGAAGCTCAGTTGTTGTAGGCCAAGATGTACTGCCCAGCGGACGCAAGCTGTGTTGCGCAGCAGTAAGCCATACTCAGTTGAGTGTGGGGTGGACATAGGTATCCTGACCGAACCACCTAAAAATCTTGGGTGTCTTGTGTTTGTGCGATTGTCTATGAACTGTGTGCGATTGGATTTCCTGTTTACCTTCACAGTTTGATTCGCTTCAGTTCAAATCTAATACTCGAGTTAGTGATTTAGTAGATATGCCTATATTCCACATTAGAGCCTTATATTGGTTGTAAATTAGGCAATAGATCTATTCACCTCCCTCTAGATCCACTCTCCGTGGTAATAGACTGTGTCCATCTAACATAACAGTTGTTTCCTCCAAATGTGACATGTCCAGCTTCCTTTTCAACCAGGAGATAGAATTTGATTTTGTCTCCAGTCATGTGTCTTGAGCAGCCATTATCAAGATACCAACGGTTGTGCACGGTTGCAAGACACTCCTGCACAAGGAATTAAGTGACAATTTTTGGAACCCAAGGACAGTTGGGTCCCAATAATTTCTTCATTTCTATAAAGCAGGATAACATTGATTTTAAAATCCAAACTTTCTTAGCATCTTTGCTTTGTTGAGAGTTCTGGTTTTTCTTCTCTTTAGTATTTTGGGCTTTATGAGTTTTGAAAGTGGTGGAGAAGGATTGTTGATTAGATCATCTATTCCAGTTGGTTGGTCTCGATGAATAGGAGGTGTCATAGTGCCTAGGTTGTTGAGGTTGAGTGCGCCTGTGACCGTAGGGAGCATAACTTTTCCTAACCCAAGAAGGTGTCAGCCTATAAGAGGTAAAGTCTCGACCTGTCCAATGTTCAGTCCATCTATAACTGTCTCTAGATAAGGGATGTGTTGACCTCCTGTTTGGAAACTATCGACCTGTTAGTGCAAACCTGGAGCATTGTTGGGAGTTTGACCAAGTGGGTGTCGACCTATTCCAGGGAGTGTCCCGACCTGTTCTAGCATTGTAACTGTCTCTTTCTTTGTGATGTGCAGGTAGAGGCTTGGACGTGTGTCGGCCTATTTGGGATTGTTGGTGAACCTTTTTGGGTTGTTGGGGAGTTTTGTTGATTAGTTCTCCTATTTTTTCTTTTCCCTTGTTTTCAACATTTTCTTGGTGTATTGTTTTGGAGGTTGATGCTTCGGAAGATGAAACAAAGGTGGTAGTTTTTAACCCAAAAGTTTTCTTCTTGGTTGGCTCACACCCTAGCCCTTCTCTGTTGAAGTTCAATTTGATTCCTAGCAGGGTGTTCAGGTTCTCACTACCATCAACAAATTTTTCAAGAGCAGTTTGTTTATCTGCTAGGTCCTTCTGAAGTTTTTCATTTTCTTTTAACAGTTGTGAATTGACTTGTTTAAAGGCTTTTGACTTCTTATTGCACAGATTGTTGTCCTTCACATAGCTTTGCATTTTTAGTTTCAATTCATCAATTTCATCTCTTAGTGTTTCATTTTCATCTTTCAAGTCTCTCATCTCTTTTCTTCCTTCTTCAAGATTTTCATTCATTTTTCTGAGATCTTCAATTTCAGTTTCTAGAGAAATTATCTTTTCATTTAGAGTTTTATCTTGGCCAGAGGAGTCAACCTTCTTCTCTAATATTTTGTTTTCTTTTTTGTACACTTCATACTTATCCATCAATTCGAAGTAAGCTTCTTCCCAATCATCAGTAGAGAAATGTTCAAAGGGAGAGCTCACCTCACTGTCTTTTTCTCCTTTGGCCATTAGACAGAAATCATCCTTTTCTTCCCCAGAGGAGTTATCTTCAGTCTCTTCCTCTTCTTCATCACTCCAAGTGCACACCATGGCCTGCTTCTTCTTGCTCTTCCACCTGGGCATAGCTTTCTTAGCTTCTTCTGGACACTCAGACTTGATGTGTCCTGGTTTCCTGCAAGAGTAGCAGACAAGCTTTTCAAACTTTTTATCATTTTCAGGTCTTGGCCTAAAACCTCTTTTTACATGGGGCTTCTTCTTAGTGAAGCCTGTACCTTCCTTTCTTAGAAATCTTCTGAACTTTCTTGTCAATAGAGTAACTTCATCTTCTTCAGTGTTGTTGCTTGAAGGCTCTTCATCTTCAGATAACTCTTTGGAGCTTGGTCTAGCTTTAAGAGCTAGAGGCTTCTTTTTACTTACCTCAGCCTCTTTGTTCTTTAGATTCATCTCATAGGTCATCAGGGACCCTATGAGTTCTTCTACTTTGATGGTAGTTAAGTCTTTTGATTCTTCAACCACTGTGGCCTTTGTATGACAAATAAGAGTTAGTGATCTCAGAATCTTCCTTACTATTTCCTACTCAGAGTAGGTCTTACCTAGCGCAGTCAAGCCATTAGTGAGCACGGTTAGCCTAGTGTGCATGTCCGAAATGGACTCATCAGATTTCAATCTAAACTTCTCATATTCAGATACCAACATGTTAGCTTTGGTTGCACGTACCTGCTATGTCCCTTCATATATTACCTCAAGACGGTCCCACATTTCTTTTGCAGTGGCGCAAGTTGACACCCTTGAGTATTCAGTTGGATGAAGGGAGCACTGCATGATGTGCTTGGCACCCCAGTTCAGAGTTGATTTCCTAATCTGTTCTTTAGTCCATGTATCGTCTTCCGGAGGCAGCTCAAATGGTCCCTTGCTGATCACTCGCCAGACTTCATGATCCTGGGCTCTAATGAAGACATGCATGCAGTTTTTCCAGTAAGGATAATTTGTCCCAGTGAAAAAGGGAGGCCTATTTACGGAATGTCCTTCGACCGTAGGACCTTTAGTTGTCATATCACCACTTCTCTCAAGGTCATTAGACCACATACAGAGAGACTATCTTTGATACCACGTGTTGAGTGGTGATACGCAGATCTAGAGGGGAGGGGTGAATAGATCAGCCCCCTTTTGCCCTTCTTTGCGGAAATAAAAATTAAGTCAACCATAATAGATAATAAGATAGATATTAGTTAATATCTATGAATCTAGATACACACATGATATCTGAAGACGGTCCTATCAAGCTTCTACCATTGGAACAAGAGAGAAAGCAAACCACCAGACATGATATTTAAGGTGGTTCGGTCTCAATCTAGAGACCTACGTCCACCCCTCACACAACAAGGTGAGGCTTCAATGGTGCCAACGCACAACTGCTGATTCACAACTTCTAACCAAGAGATACACTCTCACACTCTGCTGCCACACAGCTTGTGGGATCATAACCCAAAACACACAGACCGGTGTCCACACCGTCTGTCTTCCTACACGCAGGTAGGGAACAAATGATATGGAGTTTATTTTTGAGAAAAGCAAACTGAAAAAGAACCAGCCAGACATTGTATCGTAAGAAGCATAATGAGAAAGAAGTCTCGTGTCTGGGAAAGAGCTTGAGGGGTCCTTGGCTTTCTTCTTCTTCTTCCTGGATCTTCACCACAACCCTTGAGAAGGAAGATGATCAAGCGTTAAGCTTTCAAGGGTTCTGGACGGAGCTTTACGAAACCTTTCTGCTTGCAAAAAGATCTCTCCTTGTGAGGAAGAGGATCGTCTTCTTCTTGTTGCACTCACACTCGCAGCATCAGGAAGGAGTGTAGCTTCATCAGCAAGTCTTCCAGCTTTTCATTTTTCTCTTGCTTGCTTGGATGCACTCCCTCAAACTAGAGCCATGCTCCTCATATATTGGTGTCCTGGGGCGACACCAACGTTGTCCACTTATCAAGCAACACCCAGAATGTCATATCCACATTATTTGATTTGCTTCCATTTGCATAGTTGACTCCTTTTCTGTCAAGTTTGCAGATATGTGGGTAGGTAGGAGACCATAGCAGTAAAGGTACAATCTTCTTTTGAGGATATCTCTGCCAAGACACAGTCCTCTAACGAGGTAGTACTTTGACGGCTCTTTCAAGAGCAAACGGATCCTCTGGGTTAAGTTTCAGATCCTGAAGATAGCTTCCGTCGAATTCAGATCTGTTCTGGTCAAACCAAATGTGTCGACACTTTCCTCTCAGTGTGTCGAGACATCCCATTGAAAACCTTGAAGATAGCTTCTGCCGGTTTCAAAATCATTCTGGTTGAACGTTGATGTGTCTACACTTTACACCCAGTGTGTCGGGACATCCAATGAATGTCTTGAAGACCCATGGCAGATATGTCGAGACATCCATAGTGCTATGTTGGGACATATGTGCTTGGCTCCGTGATGATGCCATGACTGTGTCGAGACAATACCAAACGGTGTTGAGACATGTGAGCCATGTGCAGAATTGTCGCATGAAGGTGTCGACACAGGAGCACCATGTGCAGAGATTATCACACAAATGTGTCGACACTTTTCACTCAGTGTGTCGAGACATCGGTGAGTGCAGAGGCCAGACAAAATGGCTTCAGCTTGATTTCTTCTGGAGGTGTTGAGACATGGGTCAGATGTGTCGACATATTCTTTTTAGGCCGGAGCTCAAACGTTGGAGATTCAACACATTTTCTTCTAGATGTGTCGGGATATCATTAGGCCGTGTCGAGACATCACTTAGAGAAGTTTTCCTGCACTAGTTTAGTCAATTCATCAAGCCAAAACATGTTAGATATTCCTCAATTATATATTAATGATATATGATCTGTTATCATCAAAACCAGGGGACACAACACGCTTCTGCTTTGGCCCACTCGGTGAAGTACTCAGTGGTGGTAAGGATGAAGGATTTCTGCTTGGTCTGAGAATTGGGATCACCGAGCGGGCCGAAAATGTCGAAAGCCCACATGGAGAATGGCCAAGGAGTAGAGAGAGGATGAAGAGATGAAGCAGGAGCATGGATTTTATCAGCATGGAGTTGGCATTAAAGACACCTCCGGACATAGAGGGAGCAATCTTCCTCTAGAGTGGGCCAATAGAAACTTTTCCTAAGGATTTTCTCTGCTAGAGCCTGGCCATTGACATGACCCCCACACTCACTTGAATGGGCTGATTCGGCCATCTTCCAAGCTTCATCATCGTGTAGACATCTCATAATCCTTCCATTGAGAGCGCGCCAGTACAGTTATCCAGCAATGATAGTGTACTTCGAGGCGGCTCTTCTAATAGCCTTACGCTGTTCAGCACTTGCCCCTTCTGGGAATGATCTATCTCTGCAATATAGCTCGATTTCATGGTACCATGGTAATTCTTCTTCTTCCAGAATCTCTTCTAACTCTGTTAAAGATACTTCCTTCAAATATTCCTTCTCAGCCCTACCCTCTACATTTTTCCTAAGTTTGTCGAACCAAGGATCCTGAAGAGAAGGTGTGTCCAATCTCTGAATGACAATGGTCTCAGTGCTCCGACTGAGAGGGAAAGATAAAGAGGAAGCAAGTGATGCCAGTGCATCAGCGAGGATATTATGAGATCGAGGAGTATGGATGTAGATCAACTTGCGGAATTGCCTAGTCCAAGAGAGTGACCAAATCCTGATATGGCTTGAGTTTCAGGTCACGGGTGCGGTAAGTGGATAGGACTTGTCGCAGAATGAGCTGAGAGTCTCCTATAATGTTCAAATAGTGCACGCCCAAGAGGTAGGCATGCTTCAACCCAGCGAGGAGAGCTTTATACTCAGCAATGTTGTTGGTAGCAGGAAAACGAAGCTGATAATCGAAAGGAATGGTCACCCCTTCCGGAGTGAGGAGAACGGCAGCTATCTCTTGGCCTTGGGAATTGAGCGCACCATCGAAGTATAGAAACCAAAAGGGATGATGGGTAAGGACAGGGAGATGTTCGTTAAAGAAATCGTCCTGAATAGAGTCCGTGCAGGGGATAGGGAGATAGGCGAGGTGCTCAGCGATGGCATACCCTTTGACCGCCTTCTGAACAACGAATGTGATGTCGAACTGAGAGAGGAAGCTCTGCCAGCGAGCTAACCTACTAGAAAGGACGGGCTTTTCTAAGAGATAGAGGATCAAATCCATTCTAGAGATCAGCTTAACCGGGTAGGCTAGAAAGTAGTGTTTCAGCTTTTGAGCTACCCAAGCCAGGGTGGCACAAGTTTTCTCAATGGCAGTGTACTTGGCCTCTACCGGGTTAAATAACCTGGAGAGGTAATAAGCTGCCCGCTCTTTGCCTTCATCATCTACTTGTGCCAAGACAGGTCCTAGGGAGTCCTCGATAACAGAAATATATAGGATCAGGGATTTCCCAGGGACAGGAGGTTGCAAAACTGAGGGATTGGACAAATATACCTTTAAGTCCTCATAGGCCTTCTAACAGTCTTCATTCCATTCAAATTTGACCCCTGCCTTCAGCAATTCATAAAACGGGCGGCACCTCTGAGAATGCTGGGGTATGAATCTTCTGATGAATTGCAATCGTCCGATCAATCCTTGAAGTTCCGTGATATTCTTAGACGGAGGCATATCCATGATGGCCTTTACTTTATTAGGGTCAATCTGAATCTCCCATTTGCTAACTATGAAACCTAGCAATTTCCCTGAAGAGACTCCGAAAACACACTTCTTTGGATTCATTTTCAATTGGTACTCCCTAGCTCTCTGGAGCACCTTATCTAGAATGGCGGGGTGTTCCTCTTTCGTCTTTGACTTCACCAAGATATCATCCACGTAAGCTTCCATATAAACATGCATCATGTCGTGGAATATAGCCATCATCGCCCTCTGATAAGTGGCGCCAACGTTCTTCAAATCAAATGGCATAACCACATAGCAATATGTGCCCCACGGCATGGTGAAGGAGGTTTTCTCTTGATCTTCAGGAGCGAGATGGATTTGGTTGTATCCTGAATAACCATCCATGAATGACAGCGCTTCATACCCGGCGGTGTTGTCTACCAACACGTCTATATGAGGCAACGGAAAATCATCC
The DNA here is from genome assembly GCA_022559845.1 of Amorphophallus konjac. Lineage (NCBI taxonomy): Eukaryota > Viridiplantae > Streptophyta > Magnoliopsida > Alismatales > Araceae > Amorphophallus > Amorphophallus konjac. The sequence continues at coordinate 488,247,898 of CM040121.1, forward strand.
TTGGGACATGCCTTGTTCAGATCCCTGAAATCAATGCAAATATGCACCTTCCCGTCCTTCTTGATAATGGGGACTATATTCGCCACCCACTGGGGATATAAAATAACTCTAATGAACCTGGCCTTATGCAATTTGTCAACTTCTTCTTTCATCTTCAAGGCCATGTGGGGGTGAAATCTTGTCAACTTCTATTTCACGGGCGTTGCCCCTGGCTTAAGCACTAGTCGATGTTCCACCAAGGAGGGGTCAAGACCCGGCATGTCCTCGTAAGACCAGACGAAAGAATCACTATACTCCCTTAGGACCTTGATTAACTCCTCTTCAACTTCTGGAGGGAGATTAGCGGCAATAATAATGGGCCTGGGGTCCTCATCAGTTCCCAGATTTATTTCTTTTGTAGGTTCATCCACTGCGGACGATGGCTTGTCAAATCTCTTTAAGCCTTGCGCATACAAATCGGTAGTGTCATCTATGTCACTATCCTCACAATTGACTGGGTCCTTTTCATCCATGACTTCATAGACTCCTAATCCGTCGTCACTTGACACCCTACCTTGCTCCTTGTCTTCCTTAATTACAATCGCCGTAGCTATGAATTCCGGGCATTTAAGAAGAGCATGACATCGCTGTGCTAGATCCTGCAAGAACCTATCAGGAATGGATTTAGAATATCACACCGGCGGGTGCGGCTCTGGCAAGGAATAGTTGGATGACCTAGAACAAGACCCTACTTCTCTAGACTTAACAGACTCTACTTCCCTAAACTCGACGGACCCTACATCTAACCTAGGAGAGAGAAAATCTAGTGGAAGGGAGGCAGCAGGGGCCTCATGCCCTTGGGAGGATGATGGAGAGAAGATAGCGTAATCTTCCACTGAGACCTCTATTTCAAATTTGACGTTTTTTTTTGGGGGGGGGGATCAGTGGAGATCATGCAACAAGATGGAGAGGAAGGCGGAGGAGGGAGCCTGAGGGGATACATGGATGGACAGAAGAGATTGAGAAAAGGATCAGAGGAGGAGAAGAAAGGAGTGGATAGATCAACCAGCGGATAGCAAGTGCATGTCTTGACAATGATAAAATCAGTGGGAATCTCCAATAGTAATGGACTGATCAAGATAGGAGGTGAGCGGGGTATGGATGCCAGCTTTTGAAAGAATGAGAACAAGTGGGAAGGAGACTAAGTGAAAATTACGGGTGAGCTCCCCCTTTCCTGCGGGCGGTAAGCTGGCTTCTTCGGCTCATAATGCACAAGCCGCACCTCCTAGTTTCTTCAGCAACTTTCTTCTTCATGAAATAACTTTGCAAATGCCTAGCTAAAGTCGATCATATCATCAACAGGCCCCTTTGGAAGCAATGGCGGGCTGTCAACTATATAAGCTGTATCTTCTTTCTTGGGTTGACTTGGCAATGCCTTCAATGTGCCTGGCTGGAGAGGACCTTTGACAAAATGTTGGCGGTAGTCCTAGGTTAATGGTCCAGAGTCACCCAAAATTGAGAGTGAGGATTGTAGATAACCGAGGCCTCTTCTGTTCATTTTTCTACCCTTGGGGACCGGTTTGGTACGCCCCTATAATTGTGCACTGAGACCTCTCCCCGGCTGATAACCCAGTTCAGTATCATGTTCCAACCCTTTGAATCCCGTATCTGGGGTTTTACTTTGATGTTGACTGGCATAATGGTGGGCTTGCATGGCGCATAGGCCCATGGAAAATCCAGGTCCAAAATAGAAATGATAGGCCGACTGCTGGGCCATAGCGTAGGCAAAATCTTTTCCGAGACAGCTTTAACGGATTGGACCGTGGATATGCTTTTTTCCTTGACCACCCTCCCTTGAAAATGGAATTTGAGGCACTGGTGGGCAGTGGATGGTATGACATTAAGATTGTCAATCCACATTCGACCCAAGATGGCTTTGAACATAGGGTCGATGTCTAGCACATAAAACACAATTGGCATTTTAGGAGGCCCAAGTTCTGCTTGAATGGTGACTACCCCATGACATGCCCTTTTATAATTGTCATATGCGACAATAGTAGTCGGGGTCGGCCTTAGTGAATCTTCTGACAAGTTGCAGGCCCTTAAAGTGCTGAGAGGATAGACATTGATAGAGGCCCCTGTGTCTACTAACGATGCGTCTATGCTTACCTTATTTAGAATGATGGAAATACATAGTGGCACCTGTCGTGCTTCCGACGGTGCTAGTTCAGTCTTGAAAAATGTGATTACTGGCCCTTTGGAGACGGTAGCCAGGGCCGTCAGTAGGCTGTCCACTTCCATGTCCTCGTTTACTATAACTTTTTGCAGCAAAATTACGAAGTGCATCTTGGTGAAGCGTGGACCTCTTGATCAATTCTAGCACGGATATTTTAGCAGGCACCCTGTCCAGATGATGTAGAAAATCATATTGTGTAGCCGACAGCGGATCTGCCTCTTCCTGATCAGCAGCCTGTTGCGAGGACTGGGGGTTGGGTGCGGATGCACCGGTGGAAGGATAGTTTTTATGGAACAAATGCCCGCTCCATAAGGTAAGATTTTGGGCTAGCACGGCATCAGCCGGGTTCAAGATTAGCGGCTTAATGGGCCCGACAGGGTGGATAAGTGGCGTGGTGGAGGGTGTAGTGGAGGTAATAGGGGTGATAGGAGTAGTGGTGGAGATAACAGGCCACGGAGGGAGGATGACTGGTGAAGGGTTAAGTGGAGGCGAGGTAATGATGGGGGTAGGCATTTGCGGTGGAGTGGAGATGGGCGGAACAATAGAGGAAGCGGGTGGTAGAATGAGGGGTTTGACGAACGTGGAGGATAAAAAGGTTTGATGTTCAAGCAGGAGGATGACGGGGGTAGAAGATGGAGAAGGGTTACGGTAGTTGTGGTGGAGGGCCATGAGCAGCTGTACTGAAGCTTCATCATCATAGGACCATCCGGCATCGGGAGCCGGAGGTTGAGCAAGATTAACCTTAGCCGGTGCTGTTGGCTGAGGTTGCAGAGCGGGCAGATAATTCGGCATGGGATTCTGGTGGATCCCTAAGTCCTGAATGGGCTGCTATTGCTTCTGTGGCTGTGGCTGCGGTGCTTGTTGCTGCACTTGCTGCCTCGGCGCTTGCCTTCTTTTCTCTTTTATCTCAACAATGGCCTTATGCATCTCGGCCCAATCAATGCGCTATCCTTCATGTAGGTCGTACACCAAATCTCAGAATTGAAAACATCCTTCAATGGTGTGCCCAGGTTGCCTATGGAACATGCAGTATTTAGACAGATCAACGGCCATGTTCCAATTAGGCTGTTCAAGAGGGAGCTGAATTGCACTTATTGACATGAGAGCAGAGAAGATGTCTGTGAGGGACTCGGGCAAAGGAGGATATTGTGCCTTTTCAGAGCCATGCGTTTATTAGTGTAGCCGTCGGGTGGAGGAACATTGTGATATTGTGGAGGTTGTTGCGGCTGTTATGGAGCGGGGAAGACATTTTGTGGAGCGAGGAAGGTAGGCTGGGTGTTTGGTGAAGCAGGGAAAACAGGTTGGATATTTTGTGGCGTGGAAAATTGGGAATTACGGGGAGTTTATGGGAAGCGGAGTGGAGCGGATTGGTTAGGGAAGGGAAATGCAATGGCTTGCACCTGCTCATTGGTCTGGACTCCTTCGGTAACGGGCCCCTGAGATTTCTTATTGTATTTAGGCTTTTGGGCCTCGAAGAGAGAATGGATAGGGGAGTCCTTGAACTGGGTCTGAATAAATCTTGCCTGGCTATAAAGTTAATGCATGTTGGCAATATCATTCATGGCCAATATGTTGTGGAAAGTGGGTGTAGCATTGGATATGAGCAACTTGACCTTCTCCTTCTCCGGAATATGACTCGGCACACGAGCGGCCATTTGCCTTCATCTGTCAGTGTATGTCGCAAAGTCTTCGTCTGCCTTCATTTTCTCAGCCACAAGATCTATAAACGAATATTTTGGGCCGACCCGGTCCTGGAACCTTTGAATAAACTTCTCATTCACAACCTTGAAACTCTCAGGATCTTCTAGTGGCAAAGTATAGAACCACTCCAATGCAACTCTATCTAGTGACCGACGGAACAAATACGCCATGAGGCGGTCATCATACTGAAACTGTGCCGACTCATACATGAAATCCCTCACATGAATAAAAGGGTTGTTGTTCCCTTCATACTTCCGGTATGTAGGGAGCTCAGATTGAGGAGGGAATTGAATGTTGTGGAAACTGGGAACGAGAACGTCTATCAGGGATTGTGGGCCAACCCATTTTTGAAGGAAGTTGAGTTGTTGTTGCATGGTGGCTCATTTATCGAAGAGTTCCTGCTCCCGAGATGGAGTAGGTGGAGTGAAAGGAGTAAGCTCGAGGTGAGGTGCCGAAGGGTAGACGGAAGGAGGGGGAGGCCCATAAGAGTGATATTGGACCGAAGGATAACCCAAATTGGAGTGAACATGGGCCGCCCCTTACTGAGGGTGAGTAAAATCGACCGGGCCAACAAGAACTTGTGGCGCCGATGGAACAGACCTATAAGAATCAGTCTGGGTGGATGAGGGAAGAGTGGTCTTCCCTTTATCGAGGATTTTAGGGGCCGAGCCAGAGGACTGGCCAGCCTTCAGACTGGAGAATCGAAGGACCCTAGGCTGAACCGGAGTAAGATCAATAGGAATGGGTGGAACCCCGGGCCCATCAACCCTAGACTAAAAGATGGAGGTTGTGGACAGACCCTATGCAATCGTGGGAGACGGGGCGCTAGACCCCTGCAAGGTCTGATAAAGGGCCTGAAGTTGGGCCGGATCCAACTGGGCCATCATTTGGAAGATGTGACTGGTGGGATTATTGGTGGAAGGGGAGGGTTGCGTGCCCTCCATGGAGATAGAAGATGGAGGAGGGATAGACCCTTCTCCGGATGGAAGTTGAATGACTCTGGGCAGGTCCTCTAGGAGACCCTGGGGAAGAGATTCCTCATGGGAACGGGGAAGGTCGTAGGAAGACATGTTGGATTGGAACAAAGGGTTGAAGTAAGAAGTGAAAGAGGAATTGCCCCTAGGAGATGAATCTAAGGATCGAAAGTAACTCCACATGCAATGTAGTACCTTAGACACGATGCAAACAACACAAACAACCACAAATAAGTAACTAGGCAAGATGACTTCAAACTTATGAAAATAAGAAAGGGATGAGAGACAATAAAGCCAACCAAGTTATGATGATGCACAAATTTTATTTGTTTCACCCTTTAGAACCTTAGTGATTTGAATTTAAATTAAAAATGTTTTCTCCTGCAATAGGTCTCTAATGGGAAGGATATCGGGAACTTGGTTAATTCTAGGTGTAAACTCTCCCTTACTTATGCAACCTAGACACGGGATGGTGAAGGTACAATCGGCCCGACGTCCGTGTGGGAATCCACGGCTCGCGGGGACTTACGGAGGTCCCTGATATGGTCACCTAGTCGACCCCAAGGAATATGGAGGCTAGAGGATCACACACCAACGTGGGAATGCAACTATGATATGGAGAATGAATGATCCTATGTGCACCGGAGTGCATGCAATTTCTAACCTAGAAACTAGCAAACAATATGTAAATAATGATGGGAATATATGCCACAACAGAAGGAGGTGACCGGATAGCACCCAGGAGTAATAAACACAACAAAAATTGTAGAAATAACAGCAACCTCAGTGTGCGTACCTGTAGCTTGAGAAATGGTTGTATGGGAGACCGCTAATAGATAAGACGGTCTATCGCTAGACTGCTTTTAAGCTGGAAATAGCCAGGGAGGAGACCGCCAGGGAACCAGAGAGTAGAAAACAACAGAGAATAAATGGGAAAACCAAGAAAAACATAAGGGCAACTAAGAACAACGAAGAATAGCAGGTCAGACAGAAACTCATCACGATTGGCACTAGATGTCCCACCGTGATCACCAAAAAATAGGGGTTGTGGATGTTTTTATCATGACGGTGATGATAGTGATGTATGTGGATGAATATAATGTGAGAGATATGAAAGATGTGTTAGCAAGTGGTGCACTAACTCAAGCAATCAACATGAAACTCATGGGCATGTCATCTCAATACTGCAAGAATGAAGAAAAACATACGCCGGGGCGTGGAGCAAGGGAATAAAAGAAAAAAAAACACACACCGGGGGTGTGGAGCAACTAAAGATAAAAGAGAAAAGAAAGTAAGCAAGATGATGAACAATGCCCAAATAAAGGAAGGTGTGATCACCACCAAGGTAAATAACGCAGTAAAACCATAATATGTGCCTTGGAAAGAGCCGAGTGAAGTCACCCGCCCATGGGAGAGAGAAAACCAGGCACTGTGGAAGGAAAATAGTCTAGCAGAAGACCGCCAGACAATGTCAAACGGTCCTGCCATAGACCGCCTGAGATCTGCAAACAGTCTTCCAAACGGCCGCAAGAGCACCCAGAATAGAAACGTAGAACTTTAAATCTCCACCCCTCCTGGGCGGCCAGAAGAGCTGGGCCTCATGCTATGAACCCTGTAAACCTGCAGAAGAATGTAAACACGAAGAAAACAACCTAATAAGCCCTTGGACTAGTGTAGTATCTATAATGCAATTAAACTAAAATACATAAAAGGAAGGGTGAATACCTGGGGTTGGTGGTTTTGTTAACCCCTGAGGGGCGTGGAAAAGTAGGAGGGTGTTTGAAAATGTGATGCAAGTGCAGAGAACATGGAAGAGGAAGAGGGAATATGCTATGAAGATGCAAAGGGGGAATAGAGAAAACTAAAAGAAAAGACTCAAACTAAACCAGTTGAACTCAATACTCCTTGGACCAGAAGCCTTAAGGACATAGAAAGGACTTCTCCCGGGTTGGTACTCGCTCTAGAACGCAGCAGCACTTCGTGGCAACTCCAGAAAAATCTCCTATCTCAGGCCATGAGGTCAAAGGTTCTATTTATAGACCCCCCCAAACCCCAGGTCGAGTTGGAGAGATAATGACATAAAAATAGACCTGAGCTTAGATAAATCTCGAAGATAATACTCCCAAGAGTCCATAGAAACAAACAGAAGATTTTAAGAGTCTCTATCTAGAGAGAAATCAACAAATCAAGGACTCTAGTTCGACCACGGTCGAAGAGAGAAAGAACAGACAGAGCAGGACTCTCTGTCTTCCCAAACGGTCTTGCGATAGACCGCAAGGTTCCATAAATGGTCGACCGATAGACCGCATGGCTCAGTCGTCCACAAAGAGATAAGACCAAAGAAACTCAACAGGACTCTCTACTTCCTAGCGATCTAGCGAAGGACTGCCAACGCCCACCATTCGGTTGTGCGATAGACCGCATGGATAAGAGTCATGGCAAAAGAGATAAAGACAGATAAATCTTCGAGTTAATCCACAATAAAACCCTTATTAGCCCTTATCTAGGCCCAATAGGCTGAAAAATGATGAGAAATCAAAGGAGCTAGGCCCAACCAGGGAGAATGACCCATGAAATAAGCCCAAAAAATGACCAAAAAATGGCCCAATAATCTGTGAACAACTCGGGGCATCATAAAAATTGATAAGGAGATGACCCAACTTATTGGTCATAAAACGGGTGTCAATAACCACATGTGCACCGACCTTACCTTGGACCTGCTCGGACCTATCCAAAGGCTACACCACATGTGCACCGACCTTACCTTGGACCTAGTCTGACCTGCCAAAGGCTACACCACATGTGCACCGACCTTACCTTGGACCTGCTCAGACCTGTCCAAAGGCTACACTACATGTGCACCAACCTTACCTTGGACCTGCTCAGACCTGTCCAAAGGCTACACCCCATGTGCACTGACCTTACCTTAGACTTGCACAAAACTATCACAGGCTACACCACATGTGCACCGACCTTACCTTGGACCTGCTCAGACCTATCCAAAGGTTACACCACATGTGCACCGACCTTACCTTGGACCTGCTCAGACTGTTAAAGGCTACACCACATGTGCACTGACCTTACCTTGGACCTGCTCAGACCTGTGCAAAGGTTGCACTACATGTGCACCGGCCTTACCTTGGACTTGCTTAGACCTGTCAAAGGCTACACCACATGTGCACCGACCTTACCTTGGACCTAGACCAATTGTGCACAGACCCTGCCCAAAGGCTGACCTTCCCAGGGACTGTACTAACCTTAGAGACTCAGAGGAAACTCATGGAACCCGAATCTTGATGGAACCAAAAATCAAAAATGAACATGGTGGTGGTCCCCACATGCCCTTAGTCGCTCTTTAAAGTGTAGAAAATATATTTGAAATCATTCTAATGCATCATTCACCTCTAAAATTTGAGGTTAGGTGCATACGTTTGGAATGTTTAACCGATTGATCCGGGGATGATATCCACACCCCAGATCCTCCTAAGCTTTCACCTTTCGATCCAGGGATGAGATCCACACCCCAGATCCTCCCAAGACCTTGCTCGTTGCCCTAGGTACTGCAGGTCTGCCCTCCTTCGCAGGGCCACGGTCCCTCACCTTTCTTTCTTACTCAAGAAGGGTAGAAGATGGCAGAGGGTTGATGGGAATGGTTGCTAAAGGTTTACCACCCTTGAAACCCACCACATTATATAGTTTTTAAGCCTCCCAAGGTTCTACTCACGACCCACAAGGCTCAGTCCAGCCCCCAAGGTCGCTGGCTTAAAGAGGGGTTAATGCTAAACACCCCTTCGGGTTTGAACATGTGTGACCCTTCGACCGCTGGTCATAAGTGCTAGTGGGAGCGCTTTTCTGTTGGGAATTAGGTTGGGATGTCTTCATATGAAATGAAGAGAACTTCGAGATCTAACTCGGGGTCATGGTTTCGTCAAATTTCATCAACCCAAGCATAAGTTATGATTTTCTCAATATTAACGTTATTTCTCCTCTGTTCCAGTCGCGACCCTTCGTCTACCTAGTCATAAATGTGAGTGGGCGCGCTCTTATGTTGAGATTTGGATTGGGATGTCTTCATATGAAATCTAGAGGACTTCGAGATCTAACTTGAAGATATATTTGCATCAAATTTCCTCATTCCTAGAATGAGTTATGATTTTTTCAATATTATCATTTATTCTCCCTCATTCCAATTGCGACCTTTTGGTAGCCCGAGGTAATTCGGGTATAACTCTAGCATCCAGGTAGTATTTGACCTCGACCTCAACATAGAAGTTATAACTAACATCCCATTCGGAATTATGCCTTTAGTTTTAGGTCATTTCATTAACCACAAACGAAGTTATGAATTTCCCATTAATTACATTCGAATTCTCCTAACAATCACACCTCTTCGTGATAGCTGGAAGCCAAAGGGCACTGAACCTTGGGTTCTGATGCGAATTGGGCATCCACTTTAATAGAAGAGTTTGGGTTAAGGGTCCAAGGATTCTAATGAGCCCTGTTTCATCCCATTTGGTTGACTGGGGACCAAGATATCTCTATTTTAATGGGTGACTGTGTTTTCTGTAACTTTTTCGACCCATTATCTCAAACTCCCTCTTACCCCTACTAGGCCTATTTTTCAGGAGTCATACCCTTCACCAAAGTTATTCCTTACCCAAAGGTCGTTGTACGGGCATTGGTTTCACCTAATTTTGATCTCCCTAGGTTAAGTTACGAATTTTCTAAGGATTCTTCAATAATATGTCTAGATTTTCTAGTTCGTTGAGTTCATGGGTTCGAATTATACTCAATTGTGTCAGTGCCCAATTGGCGGTCATAACATGATCAGAAGTCGACTTTGAGAGTCGACTCTACCCTGAAACATGATGTTTTCAAGCTAAACAAATGATTGTGAAGGCCATGGCATAAGGCTCGAGTCCCCATTGATTTAGATTAAGATTGACGAGCTTATGGGTTAATCAAATGGGGTTTGGATCAAGGACATAAGGGGTCTCAATCATCCGATTATTTTCTATCCAACTTAACCAACTAGCAGATTTTCACTCAATTGCGCCAGCTGAGTACATTATTTATCAAGAAATTTTTTTTTAACCAAGAATCGACCGGACAGGGTAGACACTGGTCGAGTGCACCCTCCCTCAGAGAGGGAAAGTGTTCCCACTCCCCCAGGCTATACCTGTGGCCCTAGATTTTTATTGATTATGAGAAGAAGTTACACAAACTGCGGGGCATACCCCTGGGATTACAAGGGGCTTACAATGGTTTAGCCTAATGAAGCCAATAGGAATTAAAGAACAAGAGATGGGGTAACAATCAGTAGAATCTAAGGAAAATGAAAAGCAGGCAGCCCAACCTTATCCATTCTAAAGGTGCCCTTGGCCAACCATGGGAGGTCCCCTACTTGGGTAAAGACATTGTTTACAAGGGTACTACATGCATATGAAGCCAGAGAATCTGCTACTTGATTCCCCTCTCTGAATGTGTGGTGAAGCAAACACCCACTTTCTTGGAGAAGAGCCATGGTCCTCCTCCACCATGGATGAACCACCCAGCTGGGAGCTATACCACTCCGACTTGCCTCAACAAGGAGAGCATAGTCTGAATAAGCTGCCATTAGATTGATTCCTCCTTGCTTCACAATTGCCAATCCATCACGCAAGGCCCTTGCTTCTGCCAGCAGACTATTACCATTTCCATAGTTAAAGGAAAAACCTACAACCAAGCCACCAGAGGAATCCCTTATACAGCCGCCTCCTCCACACCTGCCAGGATTTCCTTTCGAGGCCCCATCTACATGCAGTGTATACCCATGCTTGGCCAAACTGTAGATTACCAAGATGGGCTATTTTTGTTGTACCCGGGGAAATAAATGAAAATAAGCCAAACAGCTGAATTGAGATGAGGATAGTGGCCTGTGAAAGCTTAGCTTGTCCAGAGCCAAGGTAACTGAGGAGAGAATCTTTCTTTTTTATTGATGTAGTGTTGGGGGGTACCCCTTCATATCTAGAGGCACATCTCTGCTTCCATACCTCCCACAGCATCAGGACAACTGAATACATCCCAATAAAGCTAAATGCAGATTACATCCTGGTAGCAGTTAGCAGATTCCAACATCGGGCAGTGATTTGATCACTTAGCCAGACTTTATTACTCACCAAGGGGTGCACCCAACCCCATAGTTCAGAAGCTAGCTCTCCAGATATGAAAAAATGATTAAGATCTTCATAGTTAGGGGAGGAGCAACTACTGCACCAAGAATCCATCTGAATCCCACAGTCAGTTACCCTGCTATCAACTAGAACAGCCCGACAAATAAGCTTCCAGGTAAAGAGAGCAGCCCTCGGAGCTATGGCTGAATGCCACAGCTTAGCCCAGGCTGGCCTTGACACACCTTTAGTTTGGACCATGTTGCAGGTTGACTTGACAGAGAAGTTGCCTTTAGCAGTACCTGTCCAAACACAGACATCAGCCTCATTACTGATAAGAATATTGGGAATATGGAAGTTATTTCTGAGAAGACCCCAAGCCTCATGTTGAGTGTCCCGGAGCACCTCTCTGACCGAAGCCATTGGAATAGATGCCCCACTATCCCTATCACTAGCCTGTTCAGCACCTACAGCAGGGCCATTCCCAGTCCAATTGTCCCTCAAAAAATCAATTGTAGCTCCATTTCCAATAATCCACCTACTATTTGCTGTTAAGGTATCTCTAGCCTGCCTAAACACTGCTAGAGGCATACCTGCTGGGAAAGGTTTAGCACAGTTTGCAAGGTGGGAATTGATGAGTCTTTACCAAGCATACATAGACCATAGTGAAGACCCATGGACTATGTTCCATAGCATTTTAACAGCAAAAGAAGTCTGGACCCACTGTAAGTCACTGATTCCCAGTCCTCCCTCTAATCGAGGCCTCTGAATTTCAGACCAGGTAACCCAATGCCTACGGTTGGTGCAATTATCCCCTTGCCAGAAAAAGTTGGCACATTGACTGTCAATGAAATTAAAAATCTTCTTCGATAAGAAGCAGGCTGAAGCAAGATAAACAGGCATACTTTTCAATACATAATCAATTAAAACTGCTCTGCCAACTTGTGAAAGCAATTTAGACTACCAGCCTTCTAACTTGATCTGTATCCTTTCTATGAATAATTTGAAATCAGAGCATAGGTATCTTCCCTTTTTAACTGGGATGCCAAGATAGCTAATTCCAGTGGTCTGATGCTTATATCTAGTCAGTGTTCAAATAGATTGTCTTAAGGAGGGGGGGGGGCTTTATCTGATAAGATAAAGTAGCTCTTTGTTGCATTAACTTTCTGCCCCGAGCAGTGCTCATACCTACTGATGAATTATTGGAAGGCCACAATATTTCGCCTGCAAGCATTCAAAAAGACCAAGGTGTTTTTAGGGTGCTAGGCCCGGATAGAGAGGGGGGGTGAATGTATCCCTTTATGAATAATGGCCAAATAAAAACTTGGATGCTAGAGATAGACACAGAATAGAACCAATTCGATTCAACTCAAATACAAACACTTGGAGCGCGCCTATCCAAGCATCTAGCGGAAGCAAATCAAGCAATCAAACCACTGCTCAATAGATTTTTAGGTGGTTCGGTCCTCCAGACCTACATCCACCCCTCACTCCCAACCGGAGTGAGGCTTCACTAGCAAACGCTAGAACCAAGCAGACTCAGTCTGCAAACAGTTGCTGCCACACAGCTTGACCAAGGGAACAGCCTCCCCTCTTCCTCCCAACCGGAGGGACACCCAAGTGACTCCCAACCACTTGGAAACTAGAGGTCGCAGACCTCTCTTCCTCCAGACCAGGAGGGACCTGACCTCAGTCCAGAGGATCGGAAGTACAAAGGTAATCAGAAAACAAAGGAAAATAATAAACGAAAATAACACAGCAGTCAGAAGGCTGTAAAAGATGAAAACACAGATGTGGCTCTCAACGGAGCTGACTGGCCTGGATCTGATCCACGGTCCAGTAGGAACTAGTCTTCAGATGAAGCTTCTTCTTCCTCTTCTCTTCTCTCTCACTTTTCTTTTTCTCTTAACCCTCACGAGCTCTCTAACTCTCTCTTACTCTTCTTCTCCTTCTGCTCTTCTTCTCTTTCTTTTCTTCTTCTTTCGCAGGCTCTCTCTATCTCTTCTCTTCTCTGGATCAAATACTCTCTGCTGCTCTCAGACTGGATGTATAGACTTTGCTCCTTTTCTTTCGATCAGTCTTCTTCAGTGGAAGAAGGCTCATATATATAGCAGCAGCAGCAGCAGCAGCAGCCCCTGGGCGCGTGGCTTCCACGTTTTCCCTCCCAAAGAATTCACCAGATCTGAGGCAGCTTCATCCACGTGTCAGCATCTGCATACCTCGTCCTCCTGGGATCACGAGCCAGGTCATCAATCTCGGTAAGAATCCCTGTCAGAGATAGCATCGGATAAGTTATCAGTTTAAGTCTGAACAACCTGTACAGACTCTGTGAATGCAAAGCATTGTATAGACTTCAGAAATCAATATAGCAAGTGTGTACAGAGTGAGGGAGTGTATAGACTTAGCAGTCTTCATGCGTGCTTAGTGTATATACTTGCTGAAGAGTGCATTATCATAACAGAAGAGTGTGTAGACTAAGGCCTTCTATTCAAGACAAAAGCCAATGTACAGACTTCATGCTGTACAGACTTGATGTTGATCAAGACACCTTTGGACATCAGCCCAAGGCGTCAATGCTTCCAACGTGCAGCGTCGACGCAGTGTACAAGACAGGTGATGAACAATGCAAGCACTAGCTTTTCCAATGTGTGGACTTCACATAAGAAGCCAACGGCTGTATAGACTTAGACAATCTTCAACTCACTGCGATGAACAGACTCTGAAGAACAGCAGCCAATGTATGGGCTTGCTCAGCCATAGTCTTCAGCTCAAGGCCAGTGTATGGACTTGATGAGACACTCACGAGTGTATAGAGTTAGTTGAGTGAGCATGCAGTGTATAGACTTGACATAAGAAGACATCCGCTGTTCAGACTTGAAGAGCATTTGGCAATGTGCAGGCTTCATGATGTATAGGCTTGTGAATGCAAATGCAATGTATAAACTCTCCAGTGTATGGACTTGAAATATGTGAAGCTATGCGATGTGTATACTTTGAAGAACAGCAAGTGAGTAAGTGTGTACACTAAGAACCTTCAAGCTCCTCGGTGTACAGACCTGTAACAAGCCTATCGGATGTGTAGACTTCGATGAGAGCAATGCATGAGCACCCAAAGTACAGACATCCTGTCCTTGCAGCTGAACGACCCCAGTGTATAGACTTGCTGAGGGAGAGACTGTACAGACTTGAAGCGATGAAATCACGATGTGTAGACTTGCCATTTATAGCTGGTCGATGTACAGGCTAGAACGAGTCAAGGTCTGTATAGACTTGAAGATCATTCAGCGACCAATGTATAGACTTTCCAATGGAAAGGCTGTACAGACTTGAAACAATGGAAGACAGCGAGTGTATAGACTTTGGCAAGGTAACGTTGGTAAAACTGCCAATGTGCAGACTTTCAAAGCTGAACGTAGGTAAAGAACCCAATGTGCAGACTTGGAAGTGCAACGTAGGAACAGATGCCAATGTACAAACTTTGGCAAATAACGATGTACAGACTTGCACAGTTCCAGCTCAAGAATGTATAGACTTTACCTATTAAGTGTGGCTGTACAGACTTGGAGAGTTGAAGCTAATGTACAGACTTGTTGATATCAAACCGATGTACAGACTTGCAGAAGCGAAGCCAATGTACAGACTTTATGATATGAAGCCAATGTATAGACTTGCAGATGCGAAGCCGATGTACATACTTTAAAGGGTGTGAACAACAAGGCATGTTGTACAGACTTTATGAGCACTGTCCAGTGTATAGGCTTGATGCCTCGAAGGTGATGTACAGACTTGTAATAAAGCTTACAGAAGGCGATGTATATACTTGGATGCCCAACGCCAAAGTACTGACTTTGAAGAGAAGACAAATGTATGGACTTTGACGGAGTGAGACAATGTTCAGACTTTGAAGTTACACTGTGGATGTACATACTTGGAAGATCATGGAGTGTATAGACTTGAAAGTCTGAAGGTGATGTATAGACTTGCCTAAGACGCAGCATGAGACGCTGGCTGAGACGGACGCTGTACAGACTTTAAATGCACTAAGACGCTGAACAAGACGGACCAATGTACAGACTTCTAAGTGCTGATGAACTATGTATGGACTTGGCTTGAGATGCTGCATGAGACGGTGCAGGATGTATAGACTTGCATGAGACAGTCAGTGAGACGCTCAGCAATGTATAGACTTGAAGAACTCCAAGCGATGTATGGACTTTGAAATGCTTGAAGAGGATGTACATACTTCAAGAGATGCTGCATGCCAATGTATAGACATCATGAAGAAACACACGATGCAATGTGTGGACTTGGTGACACATGCAGACAGATGAGTGTACAGTCTATGCCAGCAAGCTACACGATGTGTAGACTTAGAAGTGCCTGCAGCTGTGCAATGTGCAACCAGTGTATGGACTTGTCGTGCCTACACAGGGCGTTGTACACACTTGCTGCCTGATGCAAATGTGCAGACTCTATAAATGCATATGAATGCTTTATGCAGCAGATAAACAGTCTGAACATATGAAAGACTGTATGAACATTTGAATGACAGGCTGAATATAAGAATGACTGAGTTATGATCTGATAAAATGACTGAATATAGAATGACTGAATAAAATCATGGTGATTCACAGTGATTAACTCACATTGAAACCAATCATCACAAACCCCTAAAGCCAATCATCAAAACCACAAGCCACAGGGGCCAGGGGCACAACAGGTGTCATCTGCATAGAGAAGGTGGGAAATCTGCATAGACATTCTGGGTCCTTTATAGCCCTTTAGTCCCCCAGATTGGAATAGGGCAGAGAGGCCTCTACTTAGAGCCTCTGAGGCCATTATGAACATATATGGAGCTATAGGATCCCCTTGCCTAATGCCTCTTCTGGATTTAAAGAAGCCTGATACAACCCCATTAAAGTTTACAGAAAACTAGCAGTTATATAGAAGCATGCCAATGAAAGAAGTAAACATGGTATTAAACCCAAAATTTCTCATGACAGCTAAGATGAAATCCCACTCCATCCTATCATATGCTTTACCCATATCCAGCTTGACTATCACATTGTGACCAAAGGCTTTCCTATTTATATCCATCATTAGCTGCCGAGCCAAGGATACATTGTCCAGAATAAACCGCCCTTTCAAAAAAACCCCTGCTCCATTGAAATTACGTTTGGCAAGAGAGGAGCCAACCTTTTAGAAATAATCTTGGAGGTGACCTTATATGTGAAGTTACATAGACTAATAGGTCGAAAATCATCGAAAGATCTGGGTTCCTGAACCTTAGGAATAAGAGTAATAAGAGAGGCAGAGATTCCCCTAGGAAGAGGGAAACCTTTGAAGAAAGCACATACATCTTCTATGACATCTTGCCCAACAATGTCCCAAACTGTTGTAAAGAACTCTCCAGAGAATCCATCAGGACCAGGAGAACTGGAACCTTTGACTGACCAGACTGCTCTGCGGACCTCTGAAGGATCCAGGATTACACATAAGGCCAAATTATGATTCTCAGTGATAACATGTGGAATACATGCCAAAATTTCAGGGTCCACAAGATGCTCCTCAGAAGAGAATAAATTCTTGAAATAAGCCTCAGCATGAAGCCTCAAATTATCTTGATCTGTGCACCACTCATTTGACTCCCCAACTTTGAGTATTCTGATAACATTTCTCCTTCTATTGCATTGAGCAACCGCATGGTAAAAGGAAGTATTTCTATCCCCACTCTCAATCCAGTCAACCCGGGATTTTTGGTTCCAAAAAATTTCTTCTCTGAGCTGAGCTTGACGGAGACTAGCATTTGCAGCATTAAGCCTTTCCTTATTTTCAGAAGAAGGGTCAGAGTCATAGAGACCTTGCTTGAGTTCTACATCAGCTACTGCAAGACTTATGTTCGAATTTATATCCCCAAAGATTTCTTTGTTCCATTTATGCAAAGAATCCTTGACTGTCTTCAACTTGACAAAAAGTCTAACCAAAGCATTAGGATGACTTATATGAACTTGCTGCCAGACATCAGCAACCAGCTGTTTAAATGATGCATGTGTACACCACATCTTCTGAAAAATAAATCGACCAGGACTTGTAGTCATGCTGTCCATAAGAAGAAGCAAAGGAGCATGGTCCGAAGGACCTCTAGGTAGATGTTTTACAAGCAATTGAGGATAAGCTGATTGGCAGTAGCTATTCATTAATATACGGTCTAGCCTTGCCCGAATATTAGCAGAGCAAACTCTATTGTTTGTCCAGGTCATTGCAGGCCCTATGAAACCAGCATCAACCAAACTAGCAGAACATAAGCAGGTATTGAAATCAGACATAGCTACAAGAGTCGGAATGCCACCTCCCACCTTCTCTGATGGACGAAGAACATAGTTAAAGTCCCCCCTATCAACCAAGGAATTGAGATTGAGGCAACAAACATGACAAGATCACTGTATAAGGACTGTCTTTGGTGGGAATCACAGGATGCATATACAAAAGAATAATATGTACGAAAAGAATTGTCCACCTTCAATCCAAGAGTTATATATTGAGAAGAGAAGGCAATAACCTCCAAGTTATAACTGTCATGCCAGAAAACCCAAATCTTTGGATCTAAAGAGTTATTACCTACAAAACCTCCAAGCTTGAGGTACCTTCCCAAGAGAGGAGCTTTATTTAAATTCAGCATTGGTTCACTGATGGCCACTAAATTGACCTTATTTGACTGCACTATATATTTCAAACTTCTTTAGGAACCATGGTTCCCCACTCCACGGATATTCCAAATTAGTGTTGGTAGAATCATTGGGGATCCCAAATAACATCTTCCATCGATCTAGCTTTAGATCTTGTTATTACCCCACCATCTTGATGCCTGCTGACAAACTCACCACCCTTCACATGAATGTTTGACTGCATTAGTTCGTTGTCTAGACAAGCTTTATCCGCAACCTGCATACTAGCCTTTAGGAGCTCATGCATTCGCACATTATTCAAAACCTCCACACTAGAGGTTGTGTCTACCACAGCCGAAGCCTCTACTTCAAGCATTGCCATCTCCACAGGAAAATCATTTAACACACGACTTTCAGCAGCATCTTTGTCAACAAAATCATTTGGTACCGGAGGCATATTTTCCCCCTCCCTGACTAGCAACTCCGGACCTTCTATTATCTGCTGAGTTATACTTTGCCGCCCACCAGAATCACCAAGGTCAGGCTTGGGGGAAAAGGAAATTTCTTCCACTGTACTCGACATCTGTATCTCAGGAGCAGAAGACTCCCCCTCCAGGCGCTCCACATCCTGAGCATTGCTATTAGTTGCACAGACAACTTGTTGCACCTCCAATAGCTCCACAGCCTGATGCAAAATCTCAAACTTATTATCCAATGCCACATTATGTCGAACAGTCGGAGGACCAACCAGCCTAGGCCTGAAGGCCTGTCTGATGTTCTTTGGATTTGGTCCTTTAACCAATTGAGCCTTGGCCATCCTACCCTATTTCTTCTTGCAGCCTTCCACTAAGTGTCCAAGCTTATGACAAAAGGAGCAAAGAGCAGGGACACGGTTGTAGCTAACCGGTTGCCAGTAGCCGACACCATCCAAGTCTATCCACAGCCGCTCCCTGCGTGGAGCTGATAAATCCATCTCTAATTTATCAAGAATTGTATAGACATAGTAAGCACAAATGAGGGTTCATATTTCTAGATAGAAATTCATGCACCACACAAATTTGTGATTTCATTCAAGCACACTTTTATGCAATTCAAGCACCATGATGCAAATGCATGTCAAGAGGAATATCTAATGCAAACTTGATTATTGGTACATGGTGGAGTTAAAGCTCTTGACACATGGTGAGGCCTTCCACATGGACTTAGCCCATCCTTCATCACGACACCATTTGATATACCACACAACCATATGCTTATGCATTAAATGCATGTGACAAGAGAAAGCTAATTCATGACTAGGGACTCTAATTTATGAACAAAGGAGTAGGAATTTATTATGCATGCAAGAGACTAACACCCAAGCCTACACACTCCTAACTCTCTTCTAAAAGATGTGAATTTTTCTTCATTTAGTGGCTTAGTGAAGATGTCGGCAATTTCACTGTTCGTTTCAACAAATTTTATTTCGACATCACCCTTGCTAACATGGTCCCTCAAAAAATGGTGTCTTATCTCAATATGTTTTGTTCGAGAATGATGCATAGGATTTTTTGATAGATTAATTGCAGATGTGTTATCACACATTATTACCGTGTTTTTTAGATCAATGCCAAAATCAATCAGTTGTTGTTGGATCCAAAGCACTTGGACAACACAACTACCTACGGCCACATATTCAGCCTCGGTAGTTGATAATGCCACTGAACTCTATTTCTTGGTGGCCCATGGGACCATGCAACCTCCAAGGAATTGGTAGTACCCGCTTGTGCTTTTACGATCCACTTTACAACCCGCATAGTCAACATCGGAATACGCGAGGAAATCAAAACAAGAACATCGGGGAAACCAAAGTCCCAAATCACAAGTCCCAGATATATATCTGAAAATCTATTTCACGACTGACATATGAGATTCTTTTGGATTTGACTGAAATCTCGCACATAAACATACATCATACTGAATGTCCGGCCTACTAGCTATCAAATATAGCAAGGATCCCATCATGCTTCTGAAGAGTGTTTGATTAACTGATTTACCTTTTTCGTCTTGGTCTAGCTTAAGTGATGTGAACATTGGCGTTGGCTGCGACTTAGCTGTGCCGAGATTGAATTTCTTGAGAAGCTCCTGTGCATATTTCCTTTGACTGATGAAGAGGCCATCCTCCATTTGCTTAACCAGTAGTCCCAAAAAGAATGTCAACTCTCCCATAAGACTCATTTCAAATTCACTTTGCATCAATTTTGTAAAGTCCTCACTAAGATCTTCATTAGTGGAGCCAAAGATAATATCATCTACATAGATTTGAACAATCAAGATTTTCTTACCATTCATTTTTGTGAAAAGAGTTTGATCGACATTACCTTGTTTGAACCCACTTTGAATGAGAATAACACTTAGTCTATCATACCACACGCGAGGTGCTTGTTTTAAACCATACAGTGCTTTCTCTAGCTTGAAAACATGGTCTAGGTATTCTTGATCCTCGAACCCTGGTGGCTGCTCTACGTAAACGTCCTCCTGAATATATCTATTTAAAAATGTACTTTTAACATCCATCTGAAATAATTTAATATTATTGAAATAGGCAAATGATAGAAAAATCTTCACAGCTTCGAGTCTTGCCACTAGGGCAAAGGACTCATCAAAGTCAATTCCTAGTTCTTGACAATAGCCTTTGGCTACAAGCCTGGCTTTATTCCTAGTTACCACTCCTTGATCATTTAATTTGTTCCGGAAAACCCATTTGGTTCCGATCAAAGAGTGATCTCTAGGGCGTGGCATGAGGAACCACACTTTGTTCCTTTGGAATTGGTGTAGTCCTTCTTGCATAGCCAAGATCCAGGAATCATCTTTCAAAGCATCCTCTACAGTGTGAGGCTGAAATTAAGAAAGCAGGGCTATGTAATCTGAGTTCTCTACTTCCCTGAAGGAGGATCTTGTTCTAACTCTTTCTTCAACATTGCCAATTACATTCTCAGCTGGATGGTTCCTTGCAAATGTCCACTGTCATGGTAGTTCCTGCTCAACTTGATCTTCTTGAATCTCATTTTCCAATCTTCCTTCTTGAATGTCCCGTTCTTGTGAGGCCTTCGGTGCATTTACTTCTGCATTCTCTTCATCTTCATCATGCACACGTGAATCCTTGTTAATATTCTTATTGAACGACTCATCTACAATGGCATGTGGGCTCTCCTCCACTACAAGAGTTCTTAGGTTGTACACCTGATAGGCTCTTGAAATGAGAGAGTACCCAAGAAATATTCCACGATCACTTTTTGCATCAAATTTACCTAAGTTAGATTTTCTATTGTTCAAAATGTAACAAACAGAACCAAATGGTTTAAGATAGGAGATATTAGGCTTCTTACCTTTAAAGAGTTCATAGGGTGTTATTCTGAGGATAGGCCTCACCATGGCTCAGTTTATGATGTAGCATGTCGTGTTAACGGCTTCTACCCCAAAATACCTAGGTAGATTATTTTCATTGAGCATTGTACAAGCCATCTTAACAAGGGTTCTGTTCTTCCTCTCAACAACCCCATTTTGTTCTGGAGTTCGGGGTGCTGAAAATGTGTGCGTGTACCTGTGTTCCCTGGAAAATTTATCAAACTCATTATTTTCAAACTCCTTACCATGATCACTTTGGATTATTTTGATGAAATATCCTTTCTCATTTTGAACTTTCCTGTAAAAACCTTTAAACTCAGTCAATGCATCATTTTTATGTGTCAAGAAGTGAACCCAACAAAACCTTGAAAAGTCATCTACAATGACGAATCCATATAGCTTTCTGCCTAGACTGTGAGTTCTACTAGGTCCGAATAAATCAATGTGAAGTAATTCAAGGGGCCTTGTAGTTGTGACAACATTCTTACTTTTAAAGGAAGCTCTGGTTTGCTTACCTTTACTACATGCCTCACATACTTTGTTTGCTTCAAACTTCAGCTTCGACAATCCAATGACTAGATCATTTCTGGATAGCTTTGTAAGAACATTAAAACTGGCATGCCCAAGACGGCGATGCAACAACCAAGCATTATCTAAATTATTTACAACTAAGCAAAGATTATTATGTGATGTATCATCTAGGTCTATGATATATACATTGTTTTGCCTAACTCCTATGAACTTTATTTCATGTGTATCTTTATTTACAACCGTACAGTGTGTGGAGTCAAAAATCACATTGCACCCTTTATCACATAATTGACTAATACTTAGTAAGTTGTGATTAAGACCTTTAACCAACAAAATATTTTCCACACTATGAGTAGAATCCTTTCCAATCATACCTTCGCTGATGATTTTTCATTTGTCTTTGCCACCAAAAGCAACTAAACCACCATCTTTTCTTTTAGGTCTGCAAATATTTCTTTGTTACCAGACATGTGTCGGGAACATCCACTATCGAGGTACCATTTATTTCTTTGAGCCTTCATGCAGACCTACAAAAACATCAAGACAGGAAAACTTCTATGATTTTGGTACCCAAGCTTGCTTGGGTCCATAATGGTTAGAAGTTCTTGATCTATTCAACCACTTTGATTTTCTTGCAAATCTTTCATCATCAGCCAACATTAATCTGCAGGTATACATTGTGTGGCCATACATTTCACAATAGAAGCATGAAGCAATTTTTTTGTTGGCATTCCTTTTCTTACTTTCATTCATGAAGGGTTTGTGAACAGGAATGTGTTTTTCATTCTATTTGTGCGAAGAAAATGATGAAGATGAAGCCTTCACATGCACATAAGAAGTATAAGTCTTGTTTTCAAATGCTTTCTTATTGCTTGGTTTGTATCCTTGACCTTCCTTTCTGAAATTCACTTTCATTCCTAGCATGGTGTCTAGAGTTTGCTTCCCTTTGACAAATTTTGCTAATGTTTCTTTTAGATCTTCCGCTTCATTTTTTCAAAGCGCATTTGCTTTTTCAACATCCATCTTATCCTCTTCCAAGCTTTTTACTTTCACATTCACTTCCTCGTGGTTTTCCTAAGCTTCTCATTTTCTTCAATTTGTTTCAAGAACTTTTCATCATTTTGTTGTTCTTCTCTTAGGCATGCTAGTTCTTCTTCAAACAAAATGACTTTAGAACTTAGCAATTCATTTTCATAAGATAGTGTTTCAATTTTGGTTGTCAGTTCAGCACATTTTTCAGATGAATTTTCATTGAGCATGTTCTGTTCAACCTTTTTCTTTAGCATTTTATTGTCAGACTTTAACTTCTTACATTTTTCATATAAAGATTCATAGGCTATTTCCCATTGTTCACATGAGAGAGCCTCAATTTCAGAGCATACCTCATTGGAGTCTTCTTCATTCGCCATTAGACACAAATTTTTCACAAGATCATCCATCTCATCTTCAGATTGGTCATCGGCGTCGTCTTCATCACTCCAAGTCGCCACCATAGCCTTAAGTTTCTTGAACTTTCCCTTTTTGAATTTCTTGCTCTCCATGCATGTGCCCTGGTTTTTTACATTCATAACAGATGGCTTATTCCTTTTTGTTGTTTTCTCCCTTCTTAGCTATCATCTTCCTTGGTGCTCTTCTGAATGGAGCTCTTGCTCTTCTGGATTTCTTAATGAATTTTCTGGCCCTTCGGGTTATCATGGCCACCAGCTCTTCGTCCTCACTATTTGAAGCAGATCCACCTTCATTGTCATCTGAACCTTGGAGGTTGGTCTTTAAGTCCATGCTTGTGATCAGCTTCTTTTTCTTGACGTCGTCCTCATTCCTTTTTATATTCAGCTCGTAGGTCATCAATGACCCTATGAGCTCATCAAGCGTCAGTGTACAAAGGTCCT
Organism: Amorphophallus konjac; assembly: GCA_022559845.1. Lineage (NCBI taxonomy): Eukaryota > Viridiplantae > Streptophyta > Magnoliopsida > Alismatales > Araceae > Amorphophallus > Amorphophallus konjac. The sequence goes on from CM040121.1 coordinate 488,271,409, forward strand.
TTGAGTCTTCAATGACCGTGGCTTTAGTGTGCCACTGTGGGGAGAGGGACCTTAATACCTTCCTTACAAGATCTTTATTGGAGTATTCCTTCCCAAGTGCTTTCAATCCGTTGGTTATCTCCAACATTCTAGCAAACATCTCTGAAATGTTTTCATCTGGCTTCATCATGAATAATTCATAGTCCCGGACGAGCAAATTTGCTTTAGTCTTTTTCACTTCCGATGTTCCTTCATACATCAACCGGAGTTTGTTCAACATTTCCTGCGCGGATGCACACATAGAAATTTGTGAGTACTCATTGGGGTGAATTGCGCATTGAATTATATTCATTGCTTTGAAATTAGCTATACACTTCTTGATATGTTCTTCTCCCCATTCATCATCTTTTTCAGGTAATTCATATGGACCTCTACTGATAACTTGCCAAACATTGAATTCCTGGGCCACAAAAATACATACATTCGATTCTTCCAATAAGCGTAATTCGACCCATCGAAGAATGGAGGTCGATGAATTGAGTGCCCTTCGGGCAACATCCCCTTGTTCGCCATTCGCTAGGATCTTACTCTGTGACCGTGAGGTCAATGTAAGCAGAGACCAAAGCTTTGATTCCAATTGTTGTACCCAGGTGAATGGTAATCAAGAGGGGAGGGGTGAATTGATTACCAATAAAAAATTTGACTATAAAAATAAACCTAGTAACACCCCTCAAAAAACAAGTTCAGAGTATGCAAGTAATAAATATGAAAAAACACTTGCACTCACCGGGATATAAATCACACTTGCTGAAGCAACAACAATGATGGCAGTCAATTTCTGAGCATAAAAAGATTCACTCGAAATTTCCACAGAGCCCACACGAGATCGACAGATCAAGACAAACCATAGAGAGAACACGAATATTTTTTAGGTGGTTCGGGTTCACAATCGTGTCCCCTACATCCACCCCTCATAGTGTGAGGATTAAGCTCCACTATAGAGTGAGGCGCGCACACACACGTGCCGAAGACAGCATAAACACACACGTAGCAGAACCTGGCCGCACAACCACACACACACACATGTGCCGCTCTATTTTGCAGCACACACACACAATGTATCTCAAATGTCGGATATACAAAATGATATTCAAGATTGAAACATCTTGTATGCAGTAATCAAAATGTGAAGAAATCTAGATGAGTTTAGCTCCCCCTGTCAACTCCTCTTTAGAAGTTCCAGCTTCCCTTGCTTGAGGTCGGAGATGATGGGTCGAATGCAGAATTGAAGCCGCGACCCCTTGATGAAACACGCAGCAGGAAGCACAGCAGGGTACTAGATGATGATTTCTTCCTCAGATGAACGATCTTCAGTGCCTTGGTTGATGGGGAGAGCAGCAGGGTTGTAGCTTCGCTCGCCCTGCGCACAAGAGCAGATAGAACGTGATAGAACGTGAAAACCCAATAAGCTCTTGATAGGTCACCCTAATCTCGAGGCTTAAATACCCAAAAGAAAGGAGGGACACGTGGAGGGAACATTCACCCATGGACCAATCATAGAGGGGGACAAAAAGGGTGGAAAGCATTTAGGGCATCGAGCCCATGCAAACCGACGAAAAACATGGTCACAGAAAAGTGTCGACTCTCAGAGTCGACACTTTCAGTCGGCCAATCAGAGATACCATAAGACAGAGTGATCAGAACAAAGTGTCGACTCAAGGAGTCGACACTTCCCACCTGCAGACGTAAAAACAAAGAAACCAGAACGGCTAGAAATAAATGTCGACTCACAGAGTCGACATTTTCATCCCAGGCCTTCTGAACATGTAACAACAGAGCGTAGAGGAAAAAGTGTCGACTCTGAGAGTCGACACTTTTGCCTGGGGTTCCAAATGCAATATATGAAGGGGTAAAAATATACCAAAGGATTCAAATGATCAATAGAAATTTTGAGGAAGCTTATCCACATTCTAACAGTTAATAACAATCAAAATGCACAAACTCACCTTTGGCAGTAATGTATCATTTTGGAACACTATCCTCCTTCTGCTGAACTCAAAACAACTCAGTTCATGATTAATTGGTTGGAGTAACACTATGAGAGCATCATTCAAGTGTTAACTACATAATCCTATATATTGAATGCCAATCAAGGTCAACTTCAATGCAGCCATCATTTAACACATCTGCACAATACCCCTGTCATTTATATAGAGAAAAATATTCAATTCGCCATTCATCCATAATTCAAGAAAAAGAGTCTAATGACTTTGAGTTTTGAAGCGTCTCCCTCAACTGTGTCCTGTACAAAATCCTTAGCCATGTTAGTCATTTTTAAAAGAAGAGTCAAAGAATAAAGGGATCCTACACATGTGCGAGCAATCAAAAGATGTAGCATATCAATCCATCATTCATAAACAAGTTCAAAAACTCACACATCACCTCATTCATATATTTACAAATCTTAGCATTTATTTAGACTACCTTGAATCAAATGTTCTCATATTCACATGAATCACTGTCACATCATATTTGGTCATCATCAAAATTCTTTAATGCAAAATTGCCACGCACGGGGTTCAACAATATAGACTATAGAGATATGAGAATTCAAGTGAATAGGAGAGCATGATCAAGCAAGAATATAACGTGGCATTTCAATAACGAGAATGTGCTATCATGTAATGAGAAAGTCATGTAACTAAAATGTACTTTAACAAGCATGTAAATATCATGAGATTACCTCGTGGATTTCACCCGTTCATAAAAAAGTACTCCCGGCGCAACGCGACACCGGTGTTCATCATACCCCATGGTTTACAGTATGTTTCCTGCCATCCGCCGAGGGGGCTAGCATGGAGCCCTTGGACACTGTCCGTGCCCGCTCTTGCATCTTCAAGTTATAAATCAAGCTACTTCCACGAGAAATAAAATATGCCAATGATAATAATTCTGACAATAGTTCATGATAATAACGCCAAGGTGAGAACGTACCAAAAATGGAAATCATGAGATCAAGGATGAATTAATTAGACATTATGCCCGGAGGAATTCCAGTAGCATAACGGTACATTCATAGATTTCCATCGTTTATTAATGGCTTATTGAACAAGGTGTTAGGTTCCAGACAATCAGAAGACCATTTAATAACAAAGTATAATCAACCCTTGGGTCAAACCACGGGTTGAGCAGCATTTAGATAGAACACAGTCTCAAGAGGACTATTTTCTTAAAGTAGCGGTTAGGTCAAGACCGCCTTTAGACAAGGTCGACGCCAGAAAGGAAAGGGATCGACGCCGTAGAACTATAGGCAGAACGCGGTCACACCAGGACCGCTATCATGAGGTATTGGTCACCTGATGGCCGCGATCGAGTCTGAGTGCAGAAAATGCGGAAAACTCAAGTGCTTTCTAGACCATTGGGTTTTTACGGTACAACCAGCTCAGTGTCCTAGTGGGAATCGCAGGCTCGCGAAGATTTACGGAGGCCTTGAAACAAGATCACCTAGTATGGCAGAAGGAATATAGGATGGAGAGGATCTCAAGTCCAAGAGTGTGTTCCTATCAAGTGCAAGTGCTCTAATAGCAACGTACCGGAATACGCGCCATATGTGAACTTAATAAAATAAGAATAAGGTGAGAAAGGGAACGATTAAAACATAGATCAAAGTGTAATCAAGTCATGGAAATTCCCTTTAAATACAAAACTATAAAGTTTGGCATGAAATTAACATACATGAAATTAAGCTTAAAAACATGCCAACCTGAAGTATAAAATATGCCATGATCAGGAAACATAATGACTAGGCTAAGGCATGCATAGCAATATTTATATAAAGGAAATACACGGTGTTTTAGCTGGTTACAAAAACCAAAACATGGTCAGTCGGGGGCCGCTACTTGCAAGTAGCGGTCTCTGCAAGACCGCCTTCTGTTTGTTGCAGATAGAGACTAAAACCTATGTGCACAGCCTATTCTAGGGCAATTAATGAATGAAAACTATAAGGAACTGAGAGATATGATATGATATCATGTCTGAATGAATAAAGTGCATGATAAGACATGAGTTAAGCCAAAATTTTCATCTTTTAATTAAGGGGTACAGGAATATTATGCAGTGAAGATTATGCATGCGCAGTCATAGAAAAATGTCAAATACTCCATGTATAGTGCATGAAATCACAAGGTATTTGAGGGCTTTGGTTCCTATCTTGATGTTTAAGCCAACATGAGATAACCTGCCTCTGGGTTGCTTCCTAGGCTTCGAATTTGTTTTTGGAAGAAGGTTCTCGATCCTGTGCATCCTGCGTGGAATCAGCAACTTCCAAACGTTCTATCTCCCTAATTGCTTGATCTTCTTTCACGAGATTTGGAGGGTGGTTAGAAGACACAAAGGGGAACGATTAACTCTAAAGGTTGAACTTGAAAATACCTCGGACAAGGTCCCTAAACTTCAGATCCTCGCCAGAAGAACACACCCGTTCCTACGCATTTTGCATAGAAACAACTACTTCCAGACCTTCTAACTTTTCGACGGCTTGTTCTCCTAGCACGGGATTTAGAAGGAAGTTAGAAGATCTAAAAGGGAACAAATAACCCTAAAGGACCAACCTGAATAGATGACGCCTTACCTTCGAATTACGCGAGCCAAAACTAGGGTTCGTGCAGGTCGAAATTGGGCCCTATTTATAGAGTTTGGCCTAGGGTTGAGGAATTAGATCGAAATAGGAGTCCTAGACAAGTTCACATGCCAGATCACATCGATCCATGGCGATAGGGTTGATAGAATCTAATCTTTCCATGCTTCTCAAGCTCCCGTTTATGGAAGTTAAACGCAGTCGCATAGAGACTGCCATCTGCTGAACACGGTCGCGCGACTGACCGCGTCTTGCTTGGGCTTGGGAAATTTGAATTTTGTTCAAACTCCTCTCTTAATTATCTCCTAATTATCTGATTTAATTAAGGGAAATTACCCTAATACGTCTCTAGGGCTGGGCTTGGGCCTAAAAGCCTTAGAATTGACTTTATGGGCCTGTTTAAAGTGGGCTTATTTATCAGGTTAATAATTGTCCTTGAAATTCATTTACTTAGCCCATAATTCATTAAATATCCCATTAAGCCTTTTAAATGCTTAATAATTTTATTTAATTCATGAAAAATCCTAGAAAATACCAGGGGTGTTACAGTATATCTACTAAATCTATTCATAACAAAGGAAATGTCAGGTCTACTGTAGTTAGATAAATACATCAAACTACCAATGAGTTGTGAATATCTAAGTTGATCAAAACTATCACCATTATTTTTCTTGAGAATGACACTAGGATCCAAAAGAGTTATAACATGTTTGGAATCATAAAAATCAAACCTTCTCAATACTTTCTCAACATAATGAGCCTGGGATATTGCATATCCCTTACGTGATTTTAGGAGTCTAAGTCCTACAATCACCTCTACCTCTCCCAGATCCTTCATGTCAAATTTACTATTTAGAATTTGTTTAGTTTCATTAATCAACATGATGTTACTACTAAGAATTAGAATATCATCAACATATAAGCATAAAATAATACATGTATCATTCAACAATTTAACACATAGACACTTATCATATTCACACATGGTAAAACCATTGGAAACAACAACATCATCACATTTCTGATGCCATTGTTTAGGGGCGTACTTTAATCCATACAGGGACTTAGCCAACTTGCACACTTTGTGCTCTTGGCCAGATACCACAAATCCCTCAAGCTGATCTATATAGATTTCTTCTTCAAGTTCCCCATTTAAGAAGGCAATCTTGACATCCATTTGATGGACTTTTAAATCAAATATGACGCCATTGCAATAAGCACACGGATTGTAGTCATCCTCACCATAGGAGAATAGATATCAAAGAAATATATCCCATCTTTCTGCCTATACCACTTAGCTACCGGTCTAACTTTATTTTTGTCAAAAAGCCATCAAGTTTTAATTTCCTTTTGAAAATATATTTATATAAAATAGTTTTACTACCGAGAGGAAGATCAACTAATTTTCATGTCTGATTACAAATTATAGAATCTATTTCACTTTTAACAACTTCTTTCCAAAAGGCATAATCATTAGAGATCATAGCATCATTAAAAGTTAATGGATCATCTTCAATCAAATAAGATACAAAGTCATCACCAAATAATTTTTCAATCATTATTCTTTTACTCCTTCTGGGCTCTAAATCATCAGGTTGAGATTGAATAACTTTCGAGCTAGTAGAAAAATGAATATAAAAGGAAGGTTCTAATTCAACTTGTGCGTTGGATTTGAATGGAAAAATATTCTCCAAAAAAATAGCATCACCAAATTCACAGATAGTGTTTTTAAAAATAGTAGAATTTTTAGATATAATAATTAAGAATCTATACATAGAACTATGCTCAACATAACCAATAAATATGCCATCAACGATTTTGGGGCCAATTTTTCTTTTCTTATTTTCAAGAATTTTAATTTTGGCCAAACAGCCTCAAACTCCCAAAAATTTATAATTTGGCTTCCTTTTAAACCATAATTCAAAAGGTGATTTATCTTTTGATTTATAAGGAATACAATTTAGGACATGACATGTAGAGAGCAAAGCCACTCCCTACATACTCTTAGATAAACCTGAGCTACACAAAATGAAATTCACCATGTCCATCTGTTGGCTTGCGAATTTTTAGTTTTGTGCCATGACACACACTCGCCTTTCGCATGGCCAAGAGATGTCGATCTGGCGCGCGGCAATCCAGGGTATTATCAAGGAAATGCCAAGAACAATAGAAACATGCTAGGATGATCGACGTATGGTTAATCATTCTAGGAGCACATGACACACGCGAGATAGCTCAACCAGACAACGGTGATGTTAAAAATAACTGGGTCAGAGATCACCGAATATAGTGCGGGCGTGCCAGTTGATTTCTCGACAATCACCTACGGAACTAAATTTTTAACAGGGGAAGTGCCCCCACAACACGGCACGACGGCGCGGGATGTCAAGCGGCACGTGGATAGGAGGAGCTTGTAGATGCCTAATTTTGGACATCTCACGGATCCCCAGTTAGATCGTCATATCGGTAACACTATCGTTTTCCCCAGATTGATCGATGTCTTATGTTTAAAGTCCAACCCACCTTGCACTATTGGTGTAACACCCCTGGAATTTTCTAGGATTTTTCTGGAATTAAGTAAAATTATTTAAGCATTTAATAGGCTTAAATGGGCCATTTAATGAATAATGGGTTAATTAACTTCTTTAATGATTAAGACCTTTAGCCCAAAAGCCCAATTATTAACCAAATAAATAAGCCCACTTAAAGCAAGCCCAATAACCCAATTTTAGGGCTTTCAAGCCCCAAGCCCACTCTAGAAACATAATAGATATATTTTCCTAATTTTAGTGGATAATTAGGGGATAGTTATAGAGAGGAATTTTAATGGAATTCAAATTCTGGCGCCATGGGTAGTGGTGGTCTATCGCAAGACCGCCATCTCTTAAAGGCAGTCTCGATAGGACCGCTACCTGCTTTCGAAAACAAGGTTTGTAGAAGCGTAGAAAAATGAGATTTTTCCCATCCTAATCGCCTAGGATCGAAGTGTTCTGGCATGTAAACCCATCTAGGACTCTTGGGGGATCAAATTGATGCCCTATAGAACTCCTATTTTGATCTAATCCCTCAGCCCTAGGTCATTCCCTATAAATAGGGCCCATGATTGACCTGCGTGAACCCTCGTTTTGGCTCGCGTGGTTCGAAGGTAAGACGTTGTCATCTCAGGTTAAGTCTTTAGAACATTGTATTTCCTTTAGTATTTTCTAACTCCCCTCCAATTTTCATGTTAGGAGATCAAACCGTTGAGGAGTTAGAGGATCTACAAGAAGTTGTTTCTCTGTAGAACGCACAGGAACAAGCATGTTCGTCCGACAAAGACCCCAGGTTTAGGGACCTTAGCAGAGGTAATTTCATATCCAACCTTTAGAGTTATTTGTTCCCCTTCGTGTCTTCTAACTTTTCTCCAAATATCATGAATTTAGATCAAGAGGTTAAAAAGTTAGAAGGTCGGGAAGTTGCTGGCTCCACGCAGGACGCGCAGGAATAGGAGCGTACTTCCAGTCAGAAATTTGAACTCTAGGAGAAATCCTAGAGGTAGGTTATCTCATGAACGGCTTAAACATCAAGTTAGGATTAAAAGCCCTCTGATCTTGCTCAATTTCATGCTTTCTACGTTGAGAATTTAATGTTTTCTCATGACTACGTAATCAGATTTTTCACTGCATGCTATCCCTACACTTTAATTAAAAGAGAAGAATTCTTAGCCCAATTCATGCCTTTTCATGCATTTTCTTGTTGTTAGACATGTTACCATATCCTATCTCTCTATTCCCTTTTGTTTCTATGCATTTATGGCCCTGGATAGCCCTTGCACATCGGATTTTTGCTTCTATCTGTAGCAAACAGAAGGCGGTTCCTCAGAGACCGTCTCCTTCAGAAGGCGGCCCTTGACTGACCGCAACCATGAAGCGGCGGCCCCGTACTGACCGATACCTGGTTTTTGAAACCAGGTTAAACGCTATTTATTCCTCATATATATCTATTGCTATGCATGCCTTAGTCTAGTTACTATATCCCCGATCATGGCGCATTTCATACTACATGTTTTAAGTTCAATTTCATGTAGTGTTAGCATGTGTTAAACTTATTTTCCATGTATATTAGTTTCATGCCAAAACGCTATAGTTTTGTACTTAAATAAATTTTCATGATTTGATTTCACTTTGATCTATGCTTTGGCACGTTCCTTCTCACCTTATTTCTATTTTATAAGTTCACATATAGCACGTATTCTGGTATGTTGTTATTAGTTACATATGCACTTGGTAGGCACACTCTCTTGGACTTTTGATCCTCTCCGTCAGATATTCCTTCTACCGGACTAGGTGATCATATTTCAAGACCTCTGTAAATCTCTACGAGCCTGGGATTCTCACTAGGACGTCGAGCTAGTTCTACCCTAAAAGCCCAATGGTCTAGAAAGCACCTTGTGAAACTCGTGTTTTCTATGAACGGGCTTGAACGCGTCCATCAGGCGGCCGCTACTTCATGATAGCGGTCCTGGTATGACCGCGTTATGGTTTTAGCACTCATTGTGTCGACTCTGCCCTTTATGCGTCGACTCATCCTTAAGGCGGTCTTGACCCGACCGCTACTTTAAGAAAATGGTCTTCACTTGACCGCGTTCTCCCAGATTATGTCTAACCCGTGGTTTGACCTAAGGGTTGTGTCTATTTTGTTCCTAGATGGTCCTCTGATTATCTGGAACCTAACACCTTATTCATAAAGATATTAATGAATTATGGAACTATAGAAATGTACCGTTATGCTGTCGAATTTCTCCCGTAGTATGACCTTGTTCTTAATTCATTCTTGAACTCATATGATTCATATTTGGTGCATTCTTACCTTGATCTTTGTTATCATGGAACTTATTATTTGAACTTGTCATTATTGGCCAAACTTTATATTTCTCGTGGAAGTAGCTTGATTTATAACTTGAAGATGCAAGAGCGGGCACAGACAGTGTCCAAAGGCTCGACGCTATCCCCCTCGGTGGATGGCCAGAAACATACTGTAAACCATGGGGTATGATGAACACTGGCGTCGCATTGCGCCGGGAATACATCTTTTATAAACGGGTGAAAACCACAAGGCTCATCATGAAATTATACATTCTTGTTACATGACTTTCTAGAACATAGCCTTTTTAAGGTTATGAAAAGTACATTCTCGTTGCATTCTAGTACATTCTCGTTAATGAAAGGTCACATTATAATCTTACTTGATCATGCTCTCACATTATCTCTTCTTTCTACACTCGTCTTGATATCTTGTTATTACTTTGATTTTATCACATGTTTTAATCGTATTTCCTTTATCTTATCTTTTCATAGAGCTAAAATGTTAATTACTTAAACTTGCCTTCATGTTGATACGAAGATACCTACTGGGTGAGTGCGCTCATTCCCTACTTTCCAATCTTTTTAGGAAACCCTAGCAGATCGGATTCGGATTACCCGAGTGACGGATCCGAGGGCGAGTGCAAGTGAAGATCAAGAGAAGCCGTAGTTAGTCTAGTCATGAGTCATATTGTAACTAGCTGCCTTCACTGTAATAGGCGGTGAAGTTGATCATGTTATGTAATTTTCTTTTTCTTGAGTCTAGAGTGTAGAGAGTCAAAGTTAAGTGTCTTTTGTAAACTCGATTATTATGATCTAATAAAGTCAGAATTTTGAATACATCATCTTGTGTTCACTCTTCTATGTGTGAATGTTTAGCGCTCTGATTATCTTGCAAGCTTGAGATGTATTGACGGCTGTTCACGTTCCCGACTTAATTCCGCTGCATATTTTGGGGCATGACAATTGGGCCCTGATCGAAGGATTGGGGGTTGAAAAAGCCCATGGGCATCATGTGGGGGCCACATGTTAGGGTGCCATGGGATCCCGGGAGGTGGTGTTCTCGGCTTGTGTAACCGCGAGTCGGTGTCGGTACGAGGAGCGGTCCTTGTGCTTTGTCTGGTTCAGACGTTGCTTTCCATTGGCTAGAGAGTCTATACCTTCAGTGACCCTCCACTAGTCGTAGTGATGATGAATATTAATTATATCCTCCAGTTACAAGGTGTGCACTGAACTAGAATGCTCTTGAAATTTGTAGCATGAAAATTTTTGTTGAACAAATTGCAATATTTGAATATTAATGCAAAAGATAAATTGCTATGACCCTAGACAAAATCATATGGCTTCATAATTGTTTGATCTCAATACTAGTGAATGTAATTCCGAAAGAAGTCATTGAATTTGATTGTGTAAGAAAAAGGGAGGTTAATCAAGATATAAATATGAGGGCTTGGTTCACTTTTATTAAATCGTGATTTCATATATAAATACAAAATTTTATTGGCAAACTTTGCATACATCATGTTTAAACCATGCTGATTAATAAAGTTCATTCATAAGCCCTTATAATGGAAGACTCTGAAAATTTTAGTTTTGGATTTATGAAATTGGTATCTCCTTGAAAATCTTATTGAATTACTCATGTGTTTGAAGCTTATTTGAAATTCTTTTGCTCACTGCCATTTGATTATTGATAAATTTCATCATGACCAGAACTTATCCTTGATTGCCCCTATGTTTTTGCTGATAGATGCTTATCACTTCTTCCACTCCAATCCCTCTGCTTTGTCAAAGAGGGAAATTATCACATCAGCATGTTTTTGGCATTAAGGGGGAGATTAATCAACTTGACACTTCTTCTTGGCTGTCCTTCATCTTACCCTATTCTTACTTCTTTTTACCACACATTTTCAGGGGGGTAGGGTTACATGTTGTGCATGTTCTTATCTGACTATTTAGGCTCTTTTGGTAAGGGGAAGAATAGTTTTTCAAACTATTTTTCATGCATGCATGCTTGCCATTTATCTTATCAAACTATTTTCTTTTTGATGAAGTCAAAGGGGGATAATAGTTTGTCTGTCTGTCAGCATCTTGCTTTATCTTCATGACTCATAGTGTTGCCATCATCAAAAAGGGGGAGATTGTTGAGCCCCTGTGGTTTTGATGATAGCAAACACTATAAGTCATCATGCGTTTGCATGAAGATTAATTGATGATTGCAATATGCATCTGATTATGTATTTAGGCATTGCACTGTGCATTAATGAGGTTTGATTGTTGTGCATTGATGCTTTGTACTTTGAATTTAATAATCATTTGCATGATGTGCACTTTCAGATTTATGCACTCTCATGTTGCATAGAACCTCATCAGATTGCATTCACAGTCATTTCATCGAACATGTTATGTGCACAAAGTTCTCTCAGGTTTGATAAGTCATATGCACATACTTAGGTCGATGTTAGTCGGTGTTAGTATATAGAACCATGCATCAGAGTCTGTGCTACTTTGCACAAGGTCGGTGCTAGTTGCACCATCCAGCATAACCAGGTCGGTGCTAGTTGCACCATCTATCATACTCATAGTCAGTGCATGTTTGCGTACACTGTAGCATGCATATAATCTATGTTAGCTTACACAAATTTTGTGCATACAATGTTCAAGTCTATGCACATGCATATTCAGGTCTATGCATGCATTGTAGCACATTCAGCTAAGGTCGGTGCACGTTACTGGTTGTTGCATATAATGTCTGTGCATGTCTTGCCTTATGCATGGCCAAGTCGGAGCACATCACTGTAGCAAGTCGGTGCATGTTTGTGTTAATGGTTCAAAGTCGGTACAGGTCTAGTTGTCAAAAGGTTGAGGTTGGTGCTAGCCACATCTCATATGCATACTAGGGTCGGTGCATCTTTTGATTCATGCCGTATGGAGTCGGTGCATGTTACTGTTCATCCAATAGAAGGTCCGTGCATTTATGCCATCCTGCACATCTAACATCGGTGCACACTCTACTTGTCTCCACATAGGGTCAGTGCAGGTTCCTGTGGAACCGTACGCACAGTCAGTGCACATTTGTTACATGCAAGCTAAGGTCTATGCTAGCCTATCGTGCTTTGTCACTAGGTCGGTGCTAGTTTTAGTGAAGTCTGCACAAGGTCGATGCTAGTTACCTATCTGCATAAGTTTGGTCAGTGCTAGTCTATATTGACGGAATAGTCAGGTCGGTGCAGGTTATGTTTTGCACATACCAAGGTTAGTGCATACTTTGCCTGCACACACACAAGGTCGGTGCATAGTTCTCGTCGTTCATATAGAAGGTCGGTGCATACGTAGTCGCTCAGCATGTAAAGTCGGTGCATCTCTGCCTTCATGCGATACAAGGACCAGCACATAGGTCAGTGCATGTTTATATTTAACTATCAAGGTCGGTGCACCTTTCAGTAAGGTCTGTGCATATTATCAAATAGCTGACACTCTATCTGTTATTTTGCCAGGCCAGACAATGTTCGAGCGTCCTACGTGCAACCTGTGAACTTACCTCACATGGAATTGAAGTACCAGGTTAAAGTGCACATGATCCAAGGCATAATGACAGAGGAACATTCTCGTCCCTACCACGTGGACCAATGGGTCTTCACTAGGTATTTTCTGCCTCATCCATACGGAGGCCCTGTTCTATATAAAGACCGCCTCACCCTTCGATGAGGCAAGTAGAGGGCTGCAGAAAGCGGAAAAGCTGCTGCTGAGAGAAGAGAAGAATAGAAGAAGAGGTCGCCAGAAGGAAAGAATAGAAGAGATAGCAGAAGAAGAACGAGTGCTGAGAGAAAGAGAGAGAGCTCGAGAGAGAAGAGAGAAGTGACGTTGAAGAGGCTGAAGCTAATTGAAGATTTGTTATCTGTTGGTTTCTGGATCAGATCCAGTCCAACTTGCTCCTGCAAGAGCCATATTCGTTTCAGTTTTTCTGCTAGCTTTATTTTCTCTTTTACAGTTTTTCTCATTTCCACCTTGTTCTTCCGATTCTCAGGATTGAGATCGGGTTCCTCCTGAGGATTCAAGAGAAGGGAGATTTATCTCCGGTTCCCCTCTGAGGACTCAGAGGAAGGGAGACTGGTGTCTCTGGGTGTGAGTGACTGGGTGTCACTCACAGTTTCCCCTCTGGTTTAGAGGAAGGGAGACTGGTGTCTCCGGTTGCTAGTGATGAGGTGTCACTAGTAGTTCCCCTCCGGTTTGGAGGAAGAGAGGAGAGTGTTCCTCTGGGTCAAGCTGTTAGGCAGCGTCTTGTTTGCAGACTGAGTCTGCGTCTTGCATTTTGCAAGGGAAGCCTCACTCCGGTTTAGAGTGAGGGGTGGACGTAGGCAGACTGGTGTCTGGCCGAACCACCTAAAAATCCTGTGAGCAGTGGTTTGCATTGGTAAGATTGTTCCTTATCCCCCTTCTCCTTCACAGGTTTTGTTCACCGTCTATTTGAGCGTTAATTACTCAATTCGATATCCGACTTGCTTGAGCCTGAACGCTGTGGATTATGTCTTGTCTCTCGCTGATCCTGTGTTAGCATGATAAGTGTTTGCCCACTGGTTCAATAGAAGCCTTTATTTCTAGGCGTCTTCAGTGGTGATTTCTTCAATCGTTTCTTAGAGTGTGTTTATAGTTTAATTGGGCGATATTTCCAAAAGATCCATTCACCCCCCCTCTAGATCAATTTCCGCGTACCACTTGTCCTAACAATTGGTATCAGAGTAGGTTCTGATTTCCCAGATCCAACGATCTGTAGTTGATCCTGCATTTTTGTGGTACATTTCTGGTCGTCGCTTGTGTTTTTGTTCTGTCTGTTGCTTAGATCCATGGCTCACCCACCGATTTTCGATGGTACTAGTTTTGACTCATAGCTTAACAACTTGTACATGTTTGTCAAGTCTGTTAATCCTAATTTGTTGAAGATCATTACTCACGGTCCACACAGTCTACCAAAGAACAAGTCCAAATGGACTGATAGACATAGATCAATGTGGGATGAAAATCAAGGAGCCCTGGAATTGATGAAGGTAGCTACTAACGGGGCATTCCATTCTTGTTTTTATTATTGCAGATCTGCAAGAGAGGTACTGGATAGACTGAAGACCGTCGATAATGGAAATGAAGGCGAATGTCTAATGGGAGAGAAATGTAATCAAAGTAGCAGCCAAAATGAAGAAGAGGAAGATGATCAGGTAAACCCTTTCGAGAACTATACTTTAGATGATTGGCAGGATGCATATGGTGAGCTATTAGAGTCACTTGAGATGTTAAGAAAATAATATAAAAAATTAAAAAAGAAAATTGATCTGAATAATTAAGAGTCCTCATGTGAAAATTGCTTAAAACTGAAACAGTCCCATGATACATGCTTGTCTGATATCCAAATGCTTAAGAAATAAATTAGTTTATTCAAAAGGGAAAATCAAGAACTTGCATATGAAGTCTCTGAACTAAAAAACTTAGCTCGACTAATGATGATCAGGATCATGTCAATAATCTAGTTCATAAGGAAGAATTGTTGAAAGATCTTGATTGTGTTAATTTAGAGCTAGAATAAATGAAATCTGAAAATAATGATCTCATAAATCAAATTGAATAGGCAGAAAAGAAACTTGAGAAGTATGTGAAGGAAAATGACTTGATTCATGAAAAACTTAAAGCTGTTAAAAGTGTAAATGCCGAACTTCAGAAAAGTCTTGATGATACTGAAAAACAAAAATTTCAAGCTGAATCAAAGTATTCTTGTAAATCAGTTTGTAATAAATGTGAATTTCTGAAGGAAATGAATGAAAGCCTTCACTATGATTTAGAATGGCATCAAAACTTAATTGCATCCTTGGGGGAAGAGAACAAAAATTTGTTAGATGAAAAATTGAAAACTGATCAAAGAGAGGAAAGGCTGAGTGAAGAGTCGAACTCCAAATCTGATAACAATAGTGAACAGATTGAACAACTAAAATTAGAAAATGAGAGACTCAAACATCTCAACTCTGCTATGTCTGAAAAACTCTTAACCATAGAAAAAGGAAAATTTGTCTGTATAAAAGAGTCAGAAAAATTGCACAATCTCGAACAAGAAGTCGAGAACTATAAAACTGTAAACAAAGTGTTAAAAGAGTGTGTGAATTGCAGTGAACAAGAAATTGCTGGTTATGAATTACATATTGCATCCCTGGAAGATGAGATTAATGACTTAAATAATTCTTTATCTAGATTTGTTGAAGGTCAAGATAATTTGGATAAACTGGTAGGGATGAAAGTGAATTTTCAGAAAGAGGGGCTAGGGTATAACCCAGTAAATAAGAAGAGCTTTGAAAACAAAATTCATACATCATTTGTAAGTAGCTCAGAACAAACCAACATCAAAACTCCATTGGTTTTTTAGTTCACTGCACAGAAAAATTCAAATCTAGCTACTATTCAGAAAAGTCAGAAACCTACTGAAAAAGCTGAAGGAAATGGAAATTTGTAGAACAAGCCTACACACACTCATGTTAAAAATGTGCATGTTGTCCACAACAACAACACACATATTCATGCACACAAGAAGAGAATTTTATGCCATTACTGTGGTAGGCTCGGCCATTTGATGAATGATTGCAAATTGATGAAAAAGGATGATCTAACTTATCCTAAAAATCATGCATTTCAGAATAAGAAAATTTCCTATTTTCATTGTGGCAAGAGAGGCCACATTGCTGCCCATTGCTGGCATGCCTTGGGAAAAGCTCATTATAAACACCTTAGATTCCCTGCAAAATAGACTGCCTTTGGTAAAGATAAATTTGCTTTCAAAGGAAAAGCTTCTATGTGTTCCAACTGTTGGAAGCCAGGCCATCTAGCTAGTGAGTGCTGGTCAGTGATTAAGAGAAGAAATTTCTCTTCCTATTTTGAATGTGGGAAGTATGGCCACACAGTCCAAGGTTGTTGGCATATTCAGGGAAAGAAACTTAATTCTAAATTTATTAAATTCCCTGTAAACAAAATTGATTTTGGCAGAAACAAATTTGTGTCTAAGGAAAAATATGTTGGATGCTTTGATTGTGGAAAACCTGACCACCGAGCTTCTGAATGTTGGTTGGCAGGTTATGGAAAATAAAACGTCCATGCAAATAATAGAAATTTTCATGTTAATACACAAAGATTCCATGCTTATAATAATGTGCATAAAAAGAATTTAAAATCTGTTATTTCATGTTATTACTGTGGACAGTTAGGACATTCCATGTCTAACTGTTATTTGATGAGATTTGATGATTTTTAAGTGTTAAAAATGAGGAGAGCACCATTCAGAGGTGCTACTATCACTAAAGGACCCAAGGAGACTTGGGTTCCTATGAATGCAAAATGAGATGCTATTTGTAGGAGTGCCTTGGGATGGAGAATAAAAATGGGTAAATAAACCAAGGCACCCAAGTTGGTAAAACCCCATTCAGGTAATGCTCTGCACCTTTAACATTTGTTCAATTGAAGTTCTTTGAAATCTGCTTTAACTGCATATCATGTTAAATCTGTTCAGTCGAAAGTGTCATGTAGACAAGATCCTTATATGTTTTGTCATTTGCATTGAGCTACATGAGTTTATTTGCTCATACTTTGAGATGTGTGTGCACATATTCATTAAAGATATGCTGGATTCATTTCCAATCTGCATGCATTCATGTTCTCACATTTGTCTGGCATGATTCATTGAAAATCTGATAAGACTGCATTTGCACTTCAGTGTCATGCATGATCAACATGGTATATCAAATGGAAAGTTACTAAAGGGCAAATGCAATTTGTCTGGAGGTTCTTACTATGTATGAGGTGGTTTTTAGATCAAGTCTGTTGACACCCGTTTTAGCCAACAAGTTGCGTCATTTCTCTTATTCATCATTTTTGATGTCCCGAATTACCCATTATTTTGGAGCCTTCCTTAGATGGATTTCGAGCCAATTTTCATTGTTCCATATCCTTTGAGTCTTGGAGATCATGGTTTTCTAGAGCCCTGGAGCTTAATCTATCAAATTCTGGCTTCCAAGTCAACTTACGGCCTATTTAGGCCAGTTTCTCTCAAGTAATCGGCTCTCTCCTACTGCGCAGTCCTAAAAGTGGTCCTTTTTCATCTTCTTCTGTCCCTCTATTCAAAAAGTTGTCTTCACCAAAGTTGTTCCTCTTTCAACGATCTACAATTTCTTTATCTATGCCGTTGGCCAGTTCTACCTCGTTTGTGAGCTATTCACATTTTTCCAGCGTGCTATGTTGTTCATAATTCTTTCTCTCTGTTCTAGCCCCATTTTCTCCCTCTTCTGATCATTTTCTAAACTTACTTTCTTCATGAAAGTTGTTCCTCTCTCAGCTATCTACAATTTTTTTTCTACCACTTTTGCTAGTTCTACCCTGTTTGAGAGATACGCTTCAATTTTCAAAGTCGTGCGTAGTCTGCCCTAAATTTTCTTTCATCGGTGTGAAGGTCTAGTGTAGGTGTGTCAGAGCACATGTGACGGTCTAGTATAGATGCGTCATAGCACTGTGACGGTCCTACACTAGACCGTCGCAGTTAAACTTATCCGAAATCATCCCGTTCGACCCCTAGAGTGTGACGGACCTACCCTATGCCATTACATAACTCTGACGGTCCTACGATAGACCGTTACACACAGCTGAGAGTCCAATTCATGCAGGACTCTGCCCCGAAAACTGTGTGACGGGCCTATCTTGCAGAGCCCATAACTTCTTCAATTTATATCCAAATTGATCCCCATTTTTTCCTACTTCTAGCCCTTTGTATTATCTTGAATTTGGTTCATAGAAATCAAAATTTCATTGGCTATATCTCTCGGGATCTGGGTTGCAAGATTGAGATTTAAGCATCTTGATACAACTAAAACTCTGTTTTCTAGTGCGACGGGGCTACTTTTCAAGAGCCATATCTTCTAGAATCATCCTCCGAATTGATCCTTATTTGTTCCTATCTCTTATCCTTAGTATTATCTTGAGTTTGATCCAGAGAACTTCATTTATCTTACACTATATCTCTGGGAATCGTGATAAGAAGATGGGGTTTTCTTGTAAAACTCTATAAAAATTGCCCAGTTCACAGTCGCGACGGGGGGGCTCTTTCTTGGTTCGGGGCGAAGCCATGCTACAATTCCAACTCACAACTTCGACCTTGGCTTGAAGAGGGAAGTATTAGCTTTCAATTCCATCCTTCTGGGCTTGATTTCATGATCTATATTCCTAGTTCTCATCCTCTTAAAATCATAAATCATCACAGTTTCCTGCACTTTTCTGCTACATTCACTTTTGCACATTTTGCATCATCATTTTCTCTCTATTCTATCAATCAAATCTCGTGATTTCAAATCTCATGCATGCACAACACACACACCTATTTTTTCCACCCTTCCACAGGGGTTAAAAATCTCCCCCCGGTGAGCTTGCCCTCAATTTCTACCCATATTTTATCACTCCGGGATTGATACTACACATGCATGTTCTAATGGGTTTTTTTATCCTTATTTTGACTTTGTTTTGCAGGAGAGCATGAATACAACGTGAGGCCTTCTTCATCTATCCAGCTGGAAGGAGAAGAGGTTTGAGTCCACAAGTTCCCCGCTTCCCATTCTTAAGCGCGATCAATTCTTCATATTTCCAAGGTACACGGCGCCCTTTCCTTTATCTCTTCATCCCTTTGGCGTTGTTAACCCTTGGTGGCGATCACGGTCAGTTCTTCTATCTCTCATCTCCCTTTGTTCATCATCTTCCATGCCTTTCATGCTATTATGTTATTAGCATAGTTAGGGGCTGGGTAAATGAAAGAGAGATAAAATTATCAACAACCTTATTTTTTGGCGATCACGGTGGGACACCAATGCCCATCACGTTTACTTTAATGCTCTTTTATAAGTTGGGTGTGTGCATGTGCATGTTTAGGTGATATTTTATCCATTCTTCCATTGTTTGGGGCGTTTTAAGGGCTCAGGTAGTGTGACGGTCCTATAGTAGACCGCCACATGAATGTAACGGTCCTTTGGTAGACCGTTACAGATTCTGGCAGTCCTGCGTGCATGCTCACAGGGCCATGTTCGTCGGGGCATAACTTTTGATCCCGATGTCCGATTGCGTTGATTTTTCTTCCGTTGGATAGCCCTTTATATTTTATTTCCATCCATATATTATTTGCATCATTTGGTTAACATTTGCATATTCTAATATTGTTCAACTTTTTGAGTTTTGTGCATAAGTTCTACAGGCAGGCTCAGGGACAGGTTCACAGGTACATCTTTACTCAGTGATTTGACTGCCTTTCTGGTGTCTGATTGCCCTGATTTTTATTCCATTGGATAGTCCTTTGTATTGTCTTTCCATACATAGCTTATTTGCATCATTTGGCTCTCATTTACTTAGTTAAAAATTATCACCATTTTAGCATTTTGTCCATAAAATCTGCATGTGGTCTGCGCACAGGTTCACAGGGGTAACTTTGCTCAGTGATTTGATTGACCTCCCGGGGTCAGATTGATCTATTCTTGGGCCCGCTGTGCAGACCTTTGTATTATCTTTCTATACATATACTATTTTTCTTAGTTGGATTAAGTTTGCATAGTTTAATCCAGTCTTGATTTTCTAGTTTTAAGCCAGAATTTGCATGCACTCCGGTGCACATAAGGCCATACATTGCATATCATAGTTACATTTCCTACCTTGGTAAGTGATCCTCTCGCCTCCATATTCCTTGGAGTCGACTAGGTGATCTTATCCGGGACCTCCATAAGTCCCCCTGAGCCGTGGATTCCCACACGGACACCGGGCCGAATGTACCTTTCCACCCCTTTAGGCTTGCATTTGCATAAGTGTGAGGGAGTTAACCTTAGTCAACACAAAGTTTAGACCTTATTCCCATAGTATTCCTATCTTGAGTGAATTATTATTAATTCAAATCATTAAAAGCTCTATTAAAATCCCTAAAATATTTCCCATCATATCAACTTGTTTGACTTGGGTGAAAACTCTCACATTGCATTGTTTGTGTTGTTTGCGCTTGTCCAAGCCCATTAGTGGTGTTTTGTGTTGCATCCACATGTTTTGTTGTTGTTAGGCCCACTTTAGGCTAGCCCATTTTGTGTGTTTATTTATCTAGTCCATTGTCCCGTGGTCCATTGTCCATTCGTCTTTGCATTAGTGGGTCAGTCGCCCCTTGTTCTCAAGCCCATTAAGCCCTTGCTTCCCCATTTGTATTGTCCTTGATCTCCTTGTATTAAGTCTCCATTTGTCCTCATGGAGTATCATTATAACCCCTTGTATCATTCTTTTTTCCAATCTTCTTCCCATTCCCGCGTGGAATCCTCTTCCCACACAGGCCCATCTTCCCGTGGTCCCTCTGATCCCTCCGAGGAACAGGCTAATCTCATGGCCCATCTTTCAAGTCTTGTTCGCCAAATGGACCCGGCCCAGGCCCAACGTCTCATTACATCTCATCTTCATGGGCCTCCTTCTCTTAATGGGCCTTCTTCTCTCATTAATGGGCCTCATCATCTTAACGGGCCCCATTCTCCTAATGGGCCTTATTTTTCTAATGGGACTCATTCTTCTTCTCCTTATGCTGCCAGCCCAATGGGTCCTTAAGCTCATGCTTCTTCCAGGCCTACATATCCTTCCCTTCCCGGAATGGGCCTTTCTTCTTCTCAACCCGGATCCTCTTATCCGGCCCAATATCATCCTGGTCCAAATTCACTGGCTCAAGTTGGCCCATATTCTTCTCGATCTCTCCCTACCCAGGAGATGATTGCTCAAGCCCAGCGCCAGTTTGATGAACTTTAACGCCAAATTGATCCCAAATCCTCCTTAAGTATTCCATTCGTATTTCAAGGTCTTCGGCTTCCGCCATCTTCATAAATTCCCGCATATCGCCATTATGGTGGAGTCGGTGACCCCTATGTGCACTTGAAGGAGTTTATTTATGAGTCGGTCCAGTTTTGACATGACCAACACTTGATGGCCTATCTATTTGGTCTATCATTCGAAGGCCCGGCTCAGGATTGGTTCTTTTCGTTGCCGCAAGAGCAAGTTGTGAATTTTCAAGCCGTGCAAGAGAAGTTCATTCAGTAGTTTCAAAACCAGGTTGGGCCCAAGTACTCTATTATGGATCTGGCCCATGAGATGATGAAGCCCGACGAGGAGTTCTGCACCTTTGCTGACCACTGGCGTCGCTTGGCCGCGCAAGTCCCGGGGCACATTCCGGAGGGAGAGCAAATCAAGATGTTGATATCCAATGCCATGCCTGAGTACCATTTAATCTTAGCCCTCAATGACATTACCTCCTGGCAACAATTATATAGCCGAGCCCGCTTCATTCGTCAACAAATCCAAGATTCCCTTGACCCCGAGTCTCCACCATCCACCTCCACATATCAACCTTCACCCTCCACGTGTCAACCCTACACTCCCATGAGTCAGCCCGCCATGAGTCAGCCTTCCGCCACATATCCCTCCACGAGCCAACCCCCCGCCTATACATACCTATATGCCTCCGCATATCAACCTTCGGTGAGTCAGCCTCCTGCGTCCGCATACCCGTCTCCGTTTCCACCGCCGGTCAAGGTCACACCACATCCCGAGCAGGTGGATGCCATCTACATACCTCCCCACTCCATTCCACATATGCCTTCACCAAATCCCTCCTCCGCCGGCCAAGCACTATTGCCTATGCAACCTCCGCTTCTCTCTCCACAACCTTCTCCACCACCTCATTGTTGTGCATCCCTTTAGTTTTGATGATGACAAAGGATATGTTTAATTGCTCCTTCAATATAAAGTAATGGACTCATGATAATTTGATGATGACAAAAGATGTGGTTAACTAATTCAATGCAAATCTGATAGTTCAAGTAATTTCAGGTATACTGAAGTTCTAATGAAGTCAACAAATCAGAGGAAGTTGTCAAGGTTTCTTGTCGACCAGAGTGGTAGTCATTGTCGACCAACGAACCCAACCAAACACAGTTCAAGCTACGTTTCCTCTGTACGCGCTCTGGTTGTCGACCAGAGCCCTGCCCGTTGTCGACCACGAAGCAATACAAGCAAATCCAACTCTGTACAGACTTTCCTCTGTACAGACTTCGTTGGTCAACCAAAGGCCTGTCCGCTGTCGACCACGAGGCAATACAAGCGAATCCAACTCTGTACAGACTTTCCTCTGTATAGACTTTCCTCTGTACAGACTTCGGTGGTCGACCAGTTACTTTTCCGCTGTACAGACTTCAGTGGTCAACCAAAGGTCTGCTCGTTGTCGACCACGGAACAGATAGAGCATCAGACTGAAGGACCAGCCGTCTGGACATTGTTCTTTGTCGACCAGCGACAAGCTCATGGTCGACCACAGGCAAAGCAGCGTCCAGAACCGAACTCTAACCGAATTTAGTTTCTGTTGAGAAAAACCTGCAGGTTGTTGCTGCAGGTTGTTGGGCTGTTCAGAGGATAAGATTCCGCATGGGATTCAAGGAGAGAATCGTGCTAAGAACCAGTCAAACCTCTTCTAGATTTTACTTAATCTTCTCCCTGTTTTTTAGCGGGTAATCGAACAGGTTTGCACTTGCGCGGGAAACAGCTCCGAGCTTGATAAGAACTGGTGCAACAAGGAGAAGAGAACACAGAGAACTGAATATGGAAAAATAGAGAAGAAGCTAAGGAAGATCAGGATCAGAAGTTTCTCTAATCAGAAAAGGAAAAGTGGCTCTCCTACAATCAAAAAGCTGCAGAAGACAGAAGTGCTCTTCAGTGCTGCAGAAAGAAGACCTGGCTCAAGGCGTTGCAAGTTCCAGCAGCAAGGCAGCAGAAGGCATCCTGCTGGAAGTCCTACAGGGAGTCTTGCCTTGTTCTCTATGTGATTGAGTCCCAAGCTGAACTCCTTAATTACTCCGCTTCAAACGTTTATATTCAGCTCTGTTACAAGTTTTTCTACTCATCTTTACAACTAGTGTCAAGCTGTGTGGCAGCGGGTACAAGCTGTGTGTCAGCAGGAAGAAGCTGTGTATCAGCGGTGTATTGATTGAGATCAGGATTTCTCATTAGTGAAGCCTTGCTCAAGTTGAGCAAGGGGTGGATGTAAGTCTCAGGAAGAGACTGAACCACCTAAAAATCCTGTCTTGTGGTTTTGCTTGTGGTGTGTGCTCTTCCTATTGTTTGCTATCGCTATAGTTATCAGTTTTATCTTTGCAATCCATCGTTTGCTTAAGGTCTAGTTGATCCTTGGTTTATTAATTGAAAAAAGGGGCTAGATCTATTCACCCCCCCCTCTAGATCTATTCAGTCCGTACTCAACACGTGGTATCAGAGCCAGACTCTCCAAAAATGTGGTCTAACAACCAGGAGAGGCCTGCCGGACTGAACTCTAGAAGTCTAATGGCTGAGGGACACTCAGTAACTAGACCACCATATTTCGATGGAAATGATTTCTCATACTGGAAAAATCGTATGCAGGTGTTCTTGAGAGCACAAGATCATGAGATGTGGAGAGTAGTAAGCCGAGGACCCTACGAGCTGCCCGAAGATGAGGATACCTGGACTAGAGAACAGGTCAGAAAATCAACCATCAACTGGGGAGCCATGAACGTAATGCAATGCGCACTACACCCCACGGAGTTCTCACGAGTTTCACAATGTGCAACGGCCAAGGAAATGTGGGATCGACTAGTAGTAATCTATGAAGGTACTTCAGAGGTAAGGGAGTCAAAAGCAAATATGCTAGTTTCAGAGTATGAAATGTTTAGAATGAAAACTGACGAAAATATTTCTGAAATGTATGCTAGACTAGTGCAATTAACGAATAGTTTAAAGAGTCTAGGGAAAACCTACAAGGAACAGGAATTAGTGAGGAAGATCCTAAGATCCCTCACTCCTATGTGGCATACCAAGGCCACAGTAATTGAGGACTCAAAGAACCTCACCACTATGACTGTGGATGAACTAGTGGGATCCCTAATGGCCTATGAGGTCAATCTGAAAAGAAAAGAAGATGAGGGCAAGAAAAAGAACCAGCTCGCCCTAAAAACTAAAATAGCCACCTCTGAACTATCTGACACTGATAACTCATCTAGCACAGGTGAGGAAACTGGTGAGCTAGCCATGTTAACAAGAAAATTCAAAAGGTTTCTGCGGAAGGAAGGTAAGGGATTCAGGAATCCTAAGGGCATGGTAAGAAAGTCATCTCAGTTTAAGTTTGATAAAAATAAAACTTCATCTAACAAACTTGTCTGCTACAACTGCAGGAAACTAGGACACATAAAGGCTGAATGTCCAGAGACTCCTAAGAAATCAAGCTTCAAGTGGAAAGGCAAGCAACTAAAAGCAATGATAAGCACATGGAGCGAGGAGGAGGAAAGCAGTAAGGAGGAAACAACTTCCGAGGAAGAAGAAGGAAACATCTGTTTGATGGCCAAAGGAGATAGCGATGATCTTGAGGTAATCCCTCCGTTTCAAGATTTTTCTAGCTCAGATTGGGAAGAAGTCTACTCAGACTTACTTGATGCATATGAAAGAATTAGAAAGGAAAATAAGAGTTTGAAGAAAAAGCTTAATCAGGTCAATAATGACAGCAACCCATTTGCCAACAAAACTGAACTAGAATTAGAAATCACCACCTTGAAAAATAAGCTGAAACAATACGAGACAGATGAAGAAAATGTCAAAGGGCTGTTAGAAGAAAATGAGTCACTGAAAAACACAATTGATGAGGTAAAATTAAAGACTCAAGAAAGTGAACAGCAAACTAAGGTAACTCAAGAAAGAAACAACTCACTCAAGGAGGAAAACTGTCAACTTCTGAAAGAAATAGAAAGAATCCAGAGTGAACTGAAAAACAAACAGGAAACCTTGGAAAAAATGACTAAAGGTCAAGAAAACTTAAATGCTGTCTTGGGAATAAAAGTAAACTTTCAAAAAGAAGGGTTAGGATACAATCCTACGGCTAAAAAGGAATTCCAAATAAAAACTGTAACTGGGATTGCTGACTCAAAAGGAAAAGGGCCCCTAATCAATCTATATCAAGACAAACAAGAGGATGTAGCTGAATGCTCCTCCAAAAGGAATAATGTTACCAAGGAAGAGAGAAACATTAAAGAGAAAACAGTCAATCAACATAAGCTTAAAAATAATAGACAAGAAACTCAAATTCACAGAAATAACCAAACAAACCAAGTACTAAATCAAGTTAAAAGACATAAATCTGGAAAATAAGGTGTCTGGAGACAGGCTGGTCGACAACCGACCCCTCCTCTGTAGACCAGAGGATCTGCCAGAACAGGCGCTGGCTTCTAGAGAAGCAGTGGTCGACCACAGACATACCAGATGTCGACCAGAGGAACTGCCAGAACAAGCGCTGGCTTCTGGAAAAGCAATGGTCGACCACAGACACACCAGATGTCGACCATGACCAGACACGCAAACAGAAACCACAGATTTTCTCAGGTGAAACAAAATGAAAATTGGAAATCAAAAAGGTGGATTCAGATTAAAGAAACATTAGAACAAAAGCCACCCAATCTGAACAAAGTCAGAGACGAAAAATTAAACTGCTCTAAGAAAATCTGGGTTCCCAAAGGATTGTTACAGCAATTTCACAATTTTACAAGTTATCTTGGACCCGGGTACCATTGGGGTCCAAAAATTTCTGTGTAATTCATGATGCAGGAATGTCTGGCAGCCATGCACAATAAGTGGTACTTAGATAGTGGTTGCTCAAGACACATGACGGGAGACAAGACCAAGTTCTCCCAACTAAGCTCAAAAGATGGAGGTTATGTGACCTTTGGAGGAAATAACAAAGGTAAGATCATCGGGACAGGTAAAATAGGTAAGAACTCCTCAAACAGTATTGAAAATGTACTGCTGGTAGATGGACTGGAATATAACTTGCTGAGCATCAGTCAGCTTTGCGACAAAGGCCATAAAGTAATATTTGACTCCAAGATCTGCAAGATTATTGAACCAAATTCAGATACAGTCAAGTTTATGGGCCAGAGAGTAAACAATGTCTACATAATAGACTTGGATGATCTAGCCCACTCCAACCTGTGCCTAACCGCCAAGAAAGAGGACCTGACCTGGCTGTGGCACCGAAGGCTAGGGCATGTTAGCTATAGGGTGTTGCATAAACTGGTGAAGAATAAAATGGTTCTTGGTATGCCTGAAATTTCGTTTGCTCAAAATGTCAAAGTATGTGAATCATGTACCCAAGGTAAGCAAACAAGAAAATCATTCAAAGGTAGAACTGAAAGTCAATCTTCTAGACCACTAGAACTTGTGCACATGGACCTTTTTGGCCCAACAAGAACTGCTAGTCTTAGTGGTAAGAGATACGGTTATGTACTAGTTGATGATTTCTCTAGATTCACATGGGTAATATTTCTATCTCATAAAAGTGATGCCTTTTCTGAGTTTCAGGAATTTTACAAAAGAATGAAGCAGGATGGTAAGTCCAAAGTGTGTACAATCATATCTGACCATGGGGGGGAGTTTGAAAATTCTGATTTTGATGTATTCTGCAGAAACAAGGGCATAACCCACAGATTCTCCTCACCAAGGACACCGGAGCAAAATGGAGTTGTAGAGAGGAGGAACCGCACTCTTGTCGAGATGGCTAGAACCATGTTGGTTGAAGCTAATCTTCCAAGGAAGTTTTGGGCTGAGGCTGTCAACACAGCATGCTACATTGTAAACCGGGCAATGGTAAGACCATCTAGTGCAAAAACTCCATATGAAATGCTCAAAGGTAAGAAACCATCTCTAGCTCATCTTAGAATCTTTGGTGCAAGATGTTTCATTCATAACAACGATAAAAGAGTGTTGGACAAGTTTGAACCAAAGAGTGACTCTGGAATATTCTTGGGCTATTCTGACCGATCAAGAGCCTATAGGGTTTTTAACACAAAAGATCAAATTGTTGAAGAATCCCCTCATATCTCATTTGATGAAGTCAATGATCTTATTAAAAATGAACAGGTCAGCAAGGAGGAAGAAGATGGAGAATTTCTGAAAGACAAAGAAGAACCGAAGGAGAATGAAGAAGCACAGAATCAAGAAAGAAACCAAGGTAATTCTAATGATCAGACCGAAGGAGAGATCATCTCAGGTAACAATCTTGAAAACTTGAGACTTCTTAGAGATCATCCCTTAGATAACATTATTGGTGGAATACATGATCCTAGGAAGACTAGATCTCAAATTAAGGCCATAAATGAACTGGATCAACTTGCTCTTGTGTCCCAAATAGAGCCCAAATCTGTAGAGGAAGCCTTAAAAGATGAATCATGGATAAATGCTATGCATGAAGAACTAAATCAATTTGAAAGAAATCAGGTGTGGAGCCTTGTCCCTAGACCTACATCTCACCCTGTAATTGGAACCAAATGGGTATATAAAAACAAGTTGAATGAAGAAGGGGTTGTAATGAGAAACAAGGCTCGGCTTGTGGCTAAAGGGTACAACCAGGAATTTGGGGTTGATTTTGAAGAATCATATGCTCCAGTTGCTAGATTAGAAGCCATCAGGATATTGTTAGCCTTTGCAGCATCTCATGGAATCAAATTACAACAAATGGATGTAAAAAGTGCTTTTCTAAATGGCATTATAAAAGAAGAGGTCTATGTGGAACAACCCCCTGGTTTTGAAAATGATGAACTTACTAATCATGTTTTCAAATTGCACAAAGCCTTGTATGGATTAAAGCAGGCTCCTCGGGCTTGGTATGAAAGGTTGAGCTCCTTCCTCACCAAAAAGGGATACTCAAGAGGTAAAATTGATCAAACATTATTTTCCAAGACCCAAGGTAAGCATATACTGATTGTACAAATCTATGTGGATGATATTGTGTTTGGATCTACTGAAACCTCTTTGTGTACTGAATTTGCAAATTTAATGACTAATGAGTTTGAAATGAGCCTAATGGGTGAGTTACAATTCTTTCTTGGATTGCAGATCTCACAATGCAGAGAAGGATATTTTATAAATCAATCCAAGTACATAAAAGAAATGTTGAAGAAATTTGGCATGGAAAGCTGCAAGCCAATCGAGTCACCCATGGGTACAAGTGCAACCTTGGAAGCAGATACAAAAGGTAACATGGTAGATGCCAAGAAATACAGAGGTATGATCGGATCCCTACTATACTTAACTGCATCAAGGCCAGATATTCAGTTCAGTGTATGCATGTGTGCTAGATATCAGTCTAGTCCTAGAGAATCACATTTAGGAGCTGTCAAGCGCATCTTTAGATACCTTGCCGGCACCCAAGAATTGGGTTTGTGGTATCCTACCTATTGCAAACTAGATCTGATTTCATATTCGGATGCTGATTATGCTGGTTGCAAAATTGATAGGAAGAGTACTAGTGGATATTGTCAATTCTTAGGTGGCTGTTTAATATCATGGGCTTCTAAGAAGCAACACTCTGTGGCACTCTCCACTGCTGAGGCTGAGTATGTCGCAGTAGGAAGTTGTGGTACACAGGTTATGTGGATAAAACATCAACTCCACGACTACAATGTAGATCTTGGCTGTGCACCCATTTTATGTGACAACACTAGTGCTATTAACTTGTCTAAAAACCCCATTCAACACTCTAGGACAAAACACATTGAGATCCGTCATCATTTTCTGAGAGATGAGGTATCCAAAGGAAATTTCATGCTTCAATTTGTAGAAACTGAAAAACAATTGGCAGATATCTTCACTAAACCCCTTAACAATGACAGATTTTCCACTTTAAGAAGGGAGTTGGGTTTATGCAGAACATCATCTGAAAATTATTGAAATATTGATATGTTCTGTTTATGGCTTTCTGTCATTTCTGCAAGTAGTTGTGTCAGTTAAATGTCTACTACCGGTAGGATTGGGGGTTCAACTGTTTACTCCAGCAAGTTCTGCAAATTCCTGGCTTTGCTACTGGTTAGCTCTGGTGGTCGACCCAAGACAAGGCATTGGTCGACCAAGGCATCAGGACAGGAGACTGTTTGGTCCTGTGATTATGCAGGTGTCGACCATAGGCGGTCCCATTGTCGACAACAGACTTGTCAGCAAGCAGATGTCAATTTCAGGCAGGATCTGTGACTGCGCAGATGTCGACCAGAGACAGCTCCATGGTCGACAATGGAAGGTAGAAAATCGTCTGATTTGATTAAACTAAATTGGGCACTGATCCGTCTTCACTCAATCATCTTCATCCATACTTTCCATTCCTTGTGTCTTTCTATCTCATCCTGGCCAACATAATTGTTTATTTCAGCATGGATTCTCAAATTGAGGGGGAGAAAAAGTGTAAACTCATTCCTTGGTAAAACATTGAATAACCTAACCATATCTTCCACTAAAATCACCAAAGTAATCAATAAGAGTAGCGGTTGAGTGTAGTAATGAGGATTTGGACTGTACTACTTCAATAAAGTCAAGCCATAACTATGATTCTGTCATATGATTTTGAAGACTTATGATTTTTAGTAGTGAGTCGGTTTCTCTACCTGTGCTAATTCTGAACAGTTAATATAAATCCAATAATATAGCATGAATGCACGTGGAATACGCCATAATTCTGTCTTCATGGTAGAGCAATGGATTGGATTCTGAGAAACTACTGCCTCCCATGTTAAAGAAAAAATTGGATGAAAAATAAGTGAGAGGCATGTGTGTCATGAAGAATCAATCTATCTCTGCTGCTCTCAAAAATTATTGAGATTGGGCATACTGAGTAACTGGGGATATTGGCGTCTGATAAACGTATATCCTCACGGATAAAAGGTGTGTCCCAGTTAAAAGTGGAATGGTTAGACATGCTAAGTAGCCGAGGTTTCTGGCGTGTAAAAAGCGTGTCTCCTCGTGTAGAAAAGCATGTGATAAACCTGACCACAGCTTTCAAAATACTTCAAAAAGCAAAACTCAAAATTATCCAAAATGACAGAGCAACATGGTTGACCAAAGGCATGACATGCAAAGACAAACTGAAAACACTATTCAGCTAGCACATTTAGTAAAACAGCCTCACGAATTCTATTATAAGTTTGAGAAGTCATATGGAGGAAAATTAGATATGGGGCGCAAGTTTATTGGTGCAATACCTTCAAATTTAATGAACCACAAGGCCCACTCTACTTGTTTACAAGGTGGTCTTTGCTATGAGTGGATGGGTTAAATAAATGTTTCATTAAGGAAAGGGTGTACACTTTAATTAAACCCCCAATTTTATTTCGGCTGATTTATTCTTGTCCTCTCGTTTTCCACATCGCGTTGGTTCTACTACCCTAGGTTTTAAGACCCCGGTCCTACTCTCTGATATCCTGCCCTATAAATTACACCGACTGGGTCCCCAATCTTCTCACCCTCACTGTTTTCACCATTCACGGTCGTCCTCCGTCTCCAGTCCCCTTTTCGACCCCTTGTGCATCCCTCTCTCGCCTCAACTCGTTCTCTCGCATCCCTCCACCATGGTTCCGCCGCGTGCTCAGAGGTCGTCCAAGCGAGCAAGGGATAAGGTTCCTGCCGAAGCGCCGCCGCCGTCCAAGCACTCCAAGTAGACGGTCACGCAGGGTCAGCCATCGACCCCTCAGCGGTCGACAACGGATGCGACCGCAACTTCAGATATGCCCATCGTCCATCCCGTATCTGGTTCACTGAAGCCCCGGACCATCTTACCACCGAGAATAGTAGATTTCTCCGATCAGCAGCTGATGGAGATGTTCCCGGAGCTGCGGGAAGTTTTGGACGCCCAAGGCTGGACAGAGTTTGTCTCTGCACATACTATGTATTCCCCACAGCTTGTGCAAGAGTTTTACCACAACCTGCAAGTCGTGGATGATAAGGTCTATTCAGTAGTTCAAGGTGTCGTCGTCAGCCTCGACTTCAAGCTACTCCACAAGGCGCTGCACATCTCCCGGCATGGTGCTGCATTCAATCCTGAGGATTTTGACTTCAAAGCAGCTTATGCCGTGGTCACCGGCCAACCAGTTCCTGAGGTTCTCCCAAAATCCCTCAATGCCAACACTTTTCCTCCTCTTCATCGGTTGCTCCATCACCTTCTTACCACCATAATTCAACCACGAGGAGGCGCCAGGGAACATGTCAGTCGACTTCACCTATTTCTTCTCCATGGCCTCATCACACGTCAACCAATCTGCCTTCCCAAGCTCATGCAGAACACTTTCAAAACCCTCTTGCATTATCCCCTGAATTCTCTTCCTTATGCTGCCCACATAACTGCCATTTTGGAAGCAGCAGCTATACCCATTCCTCACGCTCCGCGCGTTGTCATTCCTAAACGGCACGTATATTCGTTCCATTACGTGACCACATTTTTGGGCTATAAGAAGATAGGAGATCAAGTCCAGCGCACCCTACCATCCAAGGGTAAATCCACAGCACCATTGTCTCCCTCTTCTCCACCACAGACACCAATACATGTTAGCCCTGCTGCAACCCCTCCACCTGTGGTGCTTCCCACTCACACTCCCACTTTTACCACCACTGCTACCCATCCTCCACCTTCACTCGCTATTGTGCCATGGCTACCAGGCACTGCAGCCACTCATATTCCATCTACGTCTGTTCCACCTACGTCTACTTCTGCTCCACCACCTCCTTCCACCTCCAACACTGAGTCTCACGGAGTGCTTCTCCAGATAGCATCTCAGCTGACCTCCCTCTCAACTCACTTCCAATCCTTTCAAGAAAGTATGAATGCTGCAACCGGGCGCTTGGAGCTGAAAGTCCAAAGACTAGAGCAGCAGATGGAGACCAGGTTCATCAAGCAACAGGAACACTCAGAACATGCTAGCTCTCGGTTTAACAGACTGGTTGCCACATTAGCTGAAGTGTCAGCAGAGATGGGGACACACATTGCGTTCACCAACCAGCAGATTAAACAGAATCACCATGCTACTATCTCAGAGATCCAGAAGCTTAGGCTTTCTTATGCCCACATAGTTGACAAGCTGGATCGGATGGCAGAGAATGTGAAGCCCGAGACTTCTTCGTCCTCCTCAGAGTGAATGTCTGGATACTCCTCTTTTTGCTGTTGACAAAGGGGGAGAGAGAGTCTTTGTGTGTCATTGTGTGTCTAGGTGTCCTTGCCTTTGTTTTTGAGTCATTCATGTAACTCATGTTATGATACTTTTGAAAGGCATATCAAATGAATTTTTTGGCTGAAATCTGTGATAATGATACATGTTCTGATAGTTTCTGAATGGCATATCAAATGCATTTTCTGGTTGAAATAATCTCCTGATGATCACAATGACTCATGGTTGTCATCATCAAAAAGGGGGAGAATGTTGTGCATCCCTTTAGTTTTGATGATGACAAAGGATATGTTTAATTGCTCCTTCAATATAAAGTAATGGACTCATGATAATTTGATGATGACAAAAGATGTGGTTAACTAATTCAATGCAAATCTGATAGTTCAAGTAATTTCAGGTATACTGAAGTTCTAATGAAGTCAACAAATCAGAGGAAGTTGTCAAGGTTTCTTGTCGACCAGAGTGGTAGTCATTGTCGACCAACGAACCCAACCAAACACAGTTCAAGCTACGTTTCCTCTGTACGCGCTCTGGTTGTCGACCAGAGCCCTGCCCGTTGTCGACCACGAAGCAATACAAGCAAATCCAACTCTGTACAGACTTTCCTCTGTACAGACTTTCCTCTGTACAGACTTCGTTGGTCAACCAAAGGCCTGTCCGCTGTCGACCACGAGGCAATACAAGCGAATCCAACTCTGTACAGACTTTCCTCTGTATAGACTTTCCTCTGTACAGACTTCGGTGGTCGACTAGTTACTTTTCCGCTGTACAGACTTCAGTGGTCAACCAAAGGTCTGCTCGTTGTCGACCACGGAACAGACAGAGCATCAGACTGAAGGACCAGCCGTCTGGACATTGTTCTTTGTCGACCAGCGACAAGCTCATGGTCGACCACAGGCAAAGCAGCGTCCAGAACCGAACTCTAACCGAATTCAGTTTCTGTTGAGAAAAACCTGCAGGTTGTTGCTGCAGGTTGTTGGGCTGTTCAGAGGATAAGATTCCGCACGGGATTCAAGGAGAGAATCGTGCTAAGAACCAGTCAAACCTCTTCTAGATTTTACTTAATCTTCTCCCTATTTTTTAGCGGGTAATCGAACAGGTTTGCACTTGCGCGGGAAACAGCTCCGAGCTTGATAAGAACTGGTGCAACAAGGAGAAGAGAACACAGAGAACTGAATATGGAAAAACAGAGAAGAAGCTAAGGAAGATCAGGATCAGAAGTTTCTCTAATCAGAAAAGGAAAAGTGGCTCTCCTACAATCAAAAAGCTGCAGAAGACAGAAGTGCTCTTCGGTGCTGCAGAAAGAAGACCTGGCTCAAGGCGTTGCAAGTTCCAGCAGCAAGGCAGCAGAAGGCATCCTGCTGGAAGTCCTACAGGGAGTCTTGCCTTGTTCTCTATGTGATTGAGTCCCAAGCTGAACTCCTTAATTACTCCGCTTCAAACGTTTATATTCAGCTCTGTTACAAGTTTTTCTACTCATCTTTACAACTAGTGTCAAGCTGTGTGGCAGCGGGTACAAGCTGTGTGTCAGCAGGAAGAAGCTGTGTATCAGCGGTGTATTGATTGAGATCAGGATTTCTCATTAGTGAAGCCTTGCTCAAGTTGAGCAAGGGGTGGATGTAAGTCTCAGGAAGAGACTGAACCACCTAAAAATCCTGTCTTGTGGTTTTGCTTGTGGTGTGTGCTCTTCCTATTGTTTGCTATCGCTATAGTTATCAGTTTTATCTTTGCAATCCATCGTTTGCTTAAGGTCTAGTTGATCCTTGGTTTATTAATTGAAAAAAGGGGCTAGATCTATTCACCCCCCCCTCTAGATCTATTCAGTCCGTACTCAACACTCATAACCCTCGGCATCCACCTTGCCCGAAGCTGGCTTCTTATCCTCCATTGCCGGAGTGCTTTACCAAAATTTTTAGGGCTTTGATGGCCACTCACGCATTGCCACTCTCTCCGGCTGTGCCTTGCCGACCCGCGGTCAGGAATATGCTTCAATATTGTGATTTTCACCACCAGCAGGGACATTTGGTTGAGGATTGTCCCGAGTTCCGAGAGTATGTTTATGACCTGGAAGATAATAAAAGGATTGATTGGGACATCATGTGTAAAGTTGTTTTAGATCTCCCCG
Source organism: Amorphophallus konjac (assembly GCA_022559845.1). Taxonomy (NCBI): domain Eukaryota; kingdom Viridiplantae; phylum Streptophyta; class Magnoliopsida; order Alismatales; family Araceae; genus Amorphophallus; species Amorphophallus konjac. Next base: position 488,306,053 of record CM040121.1, read on the forward strand.
GCAAGCAGCAGCAACAAGAAGCATCGCCCAAGCAGCTGTCTCCGTTACTTCAAGACCAGGGGCACCCCTGTGATTCTTCGTCTAGCTTTGCACTCGCTCCATTACCTACTACCTTGCCTACCCTGTTACCTTCGCCATCTCCTACCCTGGCTCCATCGCCGCCACAAACCCAAGCCTCTACTCAGGCTAGTGCCTCCCCTTCTTCTCCCGCCGCCAATTCCACTACTTCTATCCCTAACACCGCTCAACGCATTGTGTCAACACGTCGACGATGGGCACCACGACCTCCTTCTTCACCCTTGCCATGTCCACTACCTCCATCGATTACATCACCATCTCCACCATCTTCTCAATCACCTACACCATCTCCACCACCCTACCATTGCCTAAACCTCCATCACCCCCGTCATCACCTTTGACCAAGCCTGAGCAAATTTCACCTTTGCCGCCCTCGCCCGAGCAAGTCATACCTCCACCCTTACCTTTGCCTCCACCTAAACACACCATACCCATTGAAACCTCCGCGTCATCTGAACCTACTCCTATCCCCATTCTTCCACCATTTTCCACCCCATGGAGCGGGTGTGCGTTACCCATGGTGCCTCTTGGGTCTAATCCCCACGGAGACAATAAGCCAAATCAAGATGATTCAGTGCCAGCCATGCATTTCAGGATTCAAGATTTTATTTGCCGAATACCGATCCGCATAATGGTCCTTGGTTATTTTGGGGATATTGAGCCTACACTCCTAGTGAAGATGGTTGATAAGAAGAGTTCCCTTGAGTTGATGCCAGTTTCTTCCCGAGAAAGGCCGGTGGCAATCTCTTTGCTCGCCGGAGAGTTCACCGTTGATGCTGTTATTTCTCCTCTCTCTATTGCCATTCAGATGACAGGCCAAGAAGGGTTCTCTACCTGTGTTGTGATAACGCATACGGCCGCCAAGCAGATTATGGGTTCAATGTTCAAGGGGCAATTGGCCGTATCTTTTACACTTATCGGGGATATTCTGCACTTGTTATGTAATCTTCCTTGGTTTATTAGCAAGCCGGCCATGTCAACACCGTGTATTACTCTCCCTCAACTTCACCCGTCTCTTCTAGCAAGGGAGTTACGCTTCAAGTCTGATTGCTGAGTGGAGCTGCCAAATCTCATGCTACTTATGCCAAGTAACAAGACTCCATGGTTCCATGATATGCAACATTTTGAGGAATTATCTATCCAAGAATGTCCGTCTAATGTTGTTAGCGCCGGGTGTCTAGGGGCAACCGCCCCGATGAAGCTGCATGTCCATAGTCGGGCAAGGCCGTTTGCTGGATGGGCTCGCTATTTGAGAAGATATTTCAAGGCAAGGTGCCCAAGGATTTGAGCCCGCGCCAGGCGGGTCCATTTCAAGCCAATTTTAGCTAAGAAGAGGCGGCGGCACAGGTGCAAGAGCCATCAATTGTGCATTCAGGGGTCTACCTCTTCCTCCTCTTCTTTTCATTCATCCTTCCTTCTACTCAGTTCCCACCCTTGGGTGGTGTATCTTCCCACTTCAGATCCTACTACTATCATCTTCTCCTCTCTTCCCGGGTCCACAAACCCCCATTCCTCTTCTTCCCATCCAGAGTCTCTGGATTTTCCCTCCTCTCACAATTCTGGGGCTCGGCCTATGCCCTCTTATCATCCCGATCTAGGGACATCTCCCAGTTCTTCTCCTCCGGTATCCCCGGGTTCTCCTTCTTATTCCCCGACCTTGTCGGGTGTCTATGATTCTCCTTCCCCGACTCTATCGGGTGGTCCTCATTCTTCTTCTCCGACCCTGTCAGATGTCTACCATTCTCTTTCTCCGATCATGTCAGATGATTCTCTTTCTCATCTTTCTACTCATTCTTCTTTACCCTTTCAGGGTTCTTACCCTTTTTCTTGCTATTTTTGAGGCTTTAGTCCGCCTTGATCTCAGCTAATCCGATTTCTTCTGTATTTGGTTCCTTGTTATCAGGGCCTCGATGCCTTAACGAGGGAGTTCTAGCCCTCGTCCCTCTTCCTTTTTATCCTTATTTCATCTAGTTTGGTGTCTGTCACTCCTCCATGTCAAGGAATCTTTCAATCCCTTTGCTATCCTCTCACTTTCATCCTGTCAAGCAAGGAATATAAAGCTCGTGCTGCTCAAAGCTCGATGATCAAGATTGCCTTAGGATGCTACTTCCACACTGCGGATTTTCAAAGGTATCTTTATTTTGAGCAAATAAACATGCTTTCATTTCCATTATTTCTATTGTTTCTGCACACGCTTATAATGCTATTCCTCAACATGGTTAAGTGGCTTTTAGAAATTTGCTTAGTTCATTTAGGTCATTTAAAATGAGTTCGCTTCTGTAGCATCCTTTGGCTGGTGATAGCTCCACTCTGGGAGTCTGAGTTCTTTCCCCGATCGTTGAGGGTGACCTTTGAGCATGGGTTTTTCACACACTTCACGGCGAGCCATAGCCGATTCCTTTGAGCAACACCGTTGCTGCTTTGGTCATACTTTGGTATGCACAAAGGTCTTTTCTTTTCTCTGCTCGGCCAAGTGCAGGGGCAAGAGATTGATGGATAAGATGACCAACCTAGGCGCTCCCTAATACGAGAGAGGTCTCAAATAGGGGCAGTCTTGACCCCTCAAAAAAGTGAGCTTTCATGCTATATCTAGCCAATAAGGGCTGTCAAATGAAAATAATATATGAAAAGTAAAAGAAAATTACGAATCAAAGGCATGGCAAGAGTGGCAGTACAGTTCCCCTCGAGATGCCATGAGTCCGGTCGCATGCATGCCTGATAAATATGGGTCTCAAAATCAAAGACACAAAGCCCCGGCGCAACAGACCTACTCTTTGAGAGGTAGTGCCCTGGAAGGAATTCAAGTCCTGATGTCTCCCATCCTGCATAAAGCTTGTCTCTAATTTTTCTTCTATTTCTCCCTCTTAGGCTGGGTTGTATCCCAAGTATGGCCTTAGTAGGGGCACCGTTCTTTAGAGGTAGTTAGTTGTGGTAAGCCATCCTCACATGCATGTCCTACTCAAGGGAAGTCTTTAATGAGAGGGGAGGGACGGCGATCCCTTGCCAGTAGTTCGAGCCTGTCTTTAGGTGCTACGGATTGCTATTTCAAAAATCCAAAAAAAATGAGATATTATGAAAAATCTAAAAAATTTGAGATATTGTCCAAAATAAAAAAAAATGATATTCCAAAAAATGAAAAAAATAAACAAAAAAATCAAATATTTTTAAAATCCAAAAAAATCAAGAAAATTGAAAATTCTAAATATGTTTATCTTTTACATTTTATTTTGAGGACATATGCGTAATCTGTTTGCTAAGTGTGTAGGTTGCAGGTACTCAAGCTTTCCTTGCTCCATATTTTGTTCTATCTGTCTCCTGTCCACATTTTTGATATGTTCTTCCCTTCTTCAATCATGTCTCTCGATCTATTCTGAAGCTTATGTCCTTCTCAGCTTTTGTTTGCAATGATCATATTTCTATGAGAGGGCTTTGCCTCACGATTATGAACCTGGCGATTCTGCTTCATTCTGATCTTGGGTTTTGATTGAAGGGCGTAGTTGTTTATGTCCTTTGTCCTGCCGTGTCCTTATCTCGCCGTGTCTATGTCCCACCATGTTGTCCCACACATGTTATTTTGTTCTTCACCACGTGTTGTTAGTTGTCTTGCATATGTTGTTAGTCATCCTTCTATATCTCATGTGTTGTCCCAACTGTGTGGTCATCCCTCATATTTTTGTCCCAACCGTGTGTTGTCTCACTGCATTGTTGTCTTGTCCCCCACGTTCATCTTGCATACGTATGGTTTGTTCATGCCATTGCATATGTGCTTGTTTGTCTTGTTATATTGTTTTCCATTCGTTTGATCGTTATGTTTTGTTGTGTTGTCGGTCATTCAGTTAATCGTTGTGTTATGCTGTCGTTATGTTCATGCTTGTTTATCATGTTCATTCATATTGTTGTTGTCTTATTTGAAAATCCATAAAAATCAGAAAAAATGTAGAAAAATCTAAAAAAAATGACATTTCGCTTGGTAGGTAAGTCAGGTATGACTCTCTATCACTTCTCATTGTTACATTACTATATGGTATCTACGTTATTATAGCCTCTCAAGGACCAGTTGGTTGCCCGTGTGTTCTAGGATCTGATGTTCCCCTTTAACAAAAATGATGATGATCTAGGAGCATACGGTTAATCATTGGATAGGCTGCTCGGTTGAGTCGTGTGGGGGACGACGGACTCTGTCTCGCACGCCGTGGTTGCAAGAAGACTCATGACCCCGTCCTGGCTCAGTCTAGCAATATTATCCTTGAGTACTTTCTATTTTATCTTTCTTTGCATTCATTTTAATGATTTCTTTATTTTAGCCCAGTATGCATCATGTCATTTTTTTGAGCATTCATGCCTTGTGATCCATTCAATGATTTCTCCTCATCAATAGTTAATTGCACCTCAGTTCTCTTGGGTAAGAGATTCTTCATTCCACTCTGAATTCAAACGATTTCTCTGATCTTGCCGCTTAGTTTGGTTGGCCAGCGTGATTCCTGTCTGGATTTTATCTCAATCTTATCTCTCTTTTTCCAGCTCTTATGATGTGTTCTTTCCGACCCACTCATTGTCTGTGGATTGTGTCCCCGATGAGGTTGGTCGTGTTTCCTCTCCCTTAGTTAGTTCTCCAGACATGTCTCATTCTTGTCATCCATTCCGGGTGGTTAGTTCTGTGTTTTCGAGAGAATTCATGTCGCTTGTTGGTTGTGACGGGTGTCTTTTTGCCTTGATGCCCGCTTTTCAGTTCTCTCTGCTTCATCTTCGCTTCATCTCCATTTCACATCGCTATCGCTTTCGCTCCATCTCCTTTCCATTTTACCTCCGTGTCGCTTTCGCTCGTTCCCTTGCCAAGCGGACATCAAGGAGGGGCATCTGTTGACACCCGTTTTAGTCCACAAGTTGTGTCATTTCTCTTATTCATCATTTTTGATGTCCCGAATTACCCAGTATTTTGGAGCCTTCCTTGGATGGATTTCGAGCCAATTTTTATTGTTCATATCCTTTGTGTCTTGGAGATCATGATTTTCTAGAGCCCTAGAGCTTAATCTATCAAATTCTGGCTTCCAAGTCAACTTACGGCCCATTTAGGCCGACTTCCCTCAAGTAATCGGCTCTCTCCCACTACGCAGTCCTAAAAGTGGTCCTTTTTCATCTTCTTCTGTCCCTCTATTCAAAAAGTTGTCTTCACCAAAGTCGTTCCTCTTTCAACAATCTACTCTCTATGCCATTGGCTAGTTCTGCCCCGTTTGTGAGCTATTCGCATTTTTCCGGCGTGCTGTGCTGTTCAGAATTCTTTCTCTCTGTTCTAGCCCCATTTTGTCCCTCTTTTGATCATTTTCTCAACTTACTTTTATCATGAAAGTTGTTCCTCTCTCAGTTATCTACAATTTCTTTTTCTAGCACTTTTACTAGTTCTGCTCTGTTTGAGAGATACGCTTCAATTTCCAAAGTCATGCGCAGTCTACCCAGAATTTTCTTTCACTGGTGTGAAGGTCTAGTGTAGGTGCGTCAGAGCACATATGACGGTCTAGTATAGATGCATCAAAGCACTGTGACGGTCCTGCACTAGACCGTCACAGTCAAACTTGTCTGAAATCATCCCGTTCGACCTCGAGAGTGTGACGGACCTATCCTAGGCCGTTACATAACTCTGACGGTCCAATGATAGACCGTTACACACAGCTGAGAGTCCAATTCGTGATGGACTCTACCCCGAAAACTGTGCGACGGGCCTATCTTCTAGAGCCCATAACTTCTTCAATTCTTATCCAAATTGATCCCCATTTTTTCCTACTTTTAGCCCTTTGTATTATCTTGAATTCGTTTCATAGAAATCAAAATTTCATTGGCTATATCTCTCGGGATCGGGGTCGCAAGATTGGGATTTAAGCATCCTGGTACAACTAAAACTCTATTTTCTTGTGCGACGGGGCTACCTTCCAAGAGCCATATCTTCTTGAATCATCCTCCGAATTGATCCCGGTTTGTTCCTATCTCTTTTCCTTAGTATTATCTCGAGTTTGATCCAGAGAACTTGATTTATCTTGGACTATATCTCTGGGAATCGTGATAAGAAGATGGGGCTTTCTTGTAAAACTCTATAAAAATTACCCAGTTCACAGTCGCGATGGGGGGGACTCTTTCTTAGTTCGGGGCGAAGCCATGCTACAATTCCAACTCACAACTTCGACCTTGGCTTGAAGAGGGAAGTATTAGCTTTCAATTCTATCCTTCTGGGCTTGATTTCATAATCTATATTCTAGTTCTCTTCCTCTTAAAATCATAAATCATCACAGTTTCCTGCACTTTTCAGCTACATGCACTTTTGCACGTTTTGCATCATCGTTTTCTCTCTATTCTCTCAATCAAATCTCATGATTTCAAATCTCATGCATGCACAACACACACACCTATCTTTTGCACCCTTTCACAGGGGTTAAAAATCTCCCCCCGGTGAGTTTGCCCTCAATTTCTACCCCTATTTTATCACTCCGGGATTGATACTACACATGCATGTTATAATGGATTTTTTTGTCCTTGTTTTGACTTTGTTTTGCAGGAGAGCATGAATACAATGTGAGGCCTTCTTCATCTAGCCAGCTGGAAGGAGAAGAGGTTTGAGTCCACAAGTTACCCGCGTCCCGTTCTTAAGCGCGATCAATTCTTCATATTTCCAAGGTGCACGGTGCCCTTTCCTTTATCCCTTCATCCCTTTGGCGTTGTTAACCCTTGTTGGCTATCACAGTCAGTTCTTCTATCTCTCATCCCCCTTTGTTCATCATCTTCCATGCCTTTCATGCTATTATGTTATTAGCATAGTTAGGGGTGGTGTAATGCCCTGGATCTTGATGGATCTTTTGCAGGTCTTGTTGGATCTCTGCTGGATCTTTCAGATCTATTTCGGATTGGTTTCGTTGAGTTTTGGTTCACTTTTGTAGCTTCCGAGTGAGTTTGACGAGCCGTGTGGGTTTTTCTCTCGTACTAGTTACAGAACCCTACGGTGAGTTTGTTTGTCGATTCTCGAACTCGTGGATGCTACAGCGATGATGTACTCTTCGAGCCGGTCATTTCGGCTATTTTTGCGTATTTTTCTGAATTTGTGCATTTTCGGCGCATTTTCGGAATTTTCGGAAATTAGGAAAATTTCCTCATTTCTTTTCTATTTCTTTTCTTTTCCTCTCTCCTCCTTCTCATTCGCCGCCGTCGCCTCTCTCGCTCCCGTTTTCTCTCCCGTTCGCCTCCTCGGCTCCGGCTGCAGACGGAGGACCTAGAGGCACGTGTTGGGGACGTGATGGAGCTGGCTGGGTGCGCGATGGAGCAAGGATCGGATCGATTCCGGCGCGATCCCGAACGGTGGATTCAAAGCCGGTGAAATCGATTCGCGAGTGGATTTCGGCGTGGTTTAGTCCCTTCGGGGCATTGTTTCTTCGGTGGAGGTAGGGTGATTGATCCTTACTTCGTCTTCTTCGTTTTCCCTGCCATTGCACGGCGTTCGGCAAGGAAATGATCTAGTTTGGGCTTGTTTTGCCTAAACCGTGATTTTCATGGTTTTTAGGGTGGGTCGGTAAATGGCGACCATTTGCGGTGTAGTTAGTTTCTAACTGACCGCTGGGATGTCAGGATCCTATCCATGTTGGTTTCGTGTGGTTTGGTGTTCATTCGAGGCCGGTAGAAGCCCGGGAACCTCGGTGACCCGCTTTGGGTGGATTTGATGAAATCGCCCGGATCTTGAGTTTTTGAGCTTGCATGTGGGGTTTTTAGTCCCCTGATGTTGTGATTTGGTGTTTAGGTTTGTTTCCCCTGCGTTTCGGTGCGAATGGGGCGTGGAACGGGCCGATTTGGCCGTTCCTCTGTTTTCCCGCCGTGAACGATGTAACGGTCATTCTAGTGGCCGCCACTTATATGTAACGGCCCTACGACTGACCGCTACTTCATCTGAGGTTTTTGAGCTTTCTGGCTTCTGGGTGAGTGACGACCCTAGGGTGGCGCGTCGCTTCCTTGTAACGTGCCTAGGTCTGCGCGTTACTTCGCTTATCGTGCTTTGTGTTGGGGTTGAGTCGGTTGGTCTAACGCGCTTGACCCAGCGCGTTAGATGAATGTGACGCCCCTGGTCCTGGCCGTTACTTGTTGTTTGACTGACGTTGACTATTAGAGGCGGTGCCTCTGACGGTGGTGCCCCTATCTGTTATTTTGAGTGTGACGCGCCTGCCCTGGCCGTTACATTCTGTTTGGCCGAGCTTGGGTGGCTGTGCCCGTTGGATGTAACGGCTGTGCCCCCATGCGTCGTTGTGGTACAATGCGCCTGCTCCTGGCCGTTGTTTATTGTTTTGTGCTGGGTTGAGGGTGGCTGTGCACATTGTGAATAACGCGCCTGCCCCTGTGCGTCGTTTGGCTCTGACGCGTCTCCCTTGCCGCGTTGTTTGTTTGTAACGCGCTTGGCGTTGCGCGTTACTTGGTTTTGGTTGTGGGTGTGTTGGCTCCGACGCGCCTGGTTTTGTGCGTCGGGTGGCTATAACGCGCTCGCTCCCGTGCGTTACCTCGTTTGAGCTCCGTTTGGTTTGGGTTTGTGTTGGACCCGACGGCCCCGGTCTGGCACGTCGGGTGGGTGCGACGCGCCTGGTGCTGCGCGTTGCATGCTTTCATGTTTTTCGAGGTAGGTTAGGGCGGCGTAAGTGACGGCCTGTCGCCCGACCGTCGCTTGGTGAGTAACGGCCCTGGTCTAGACCGTCACATGCTTGTAGCGGTCTAGGGGTGGCGCGTTACATGCCTGGTGCCCCGTTTTCCATGATTTCGGTGTTGGCTTGTCTTGGCTTGTCCTTGTGATCTGCCCGTTGTCCCGTGGATGTCTCCCGACGTCCTATGAGGGTTAAGATTACGTGTAAGGTGGCCAGGAGTCTTCTTGCTTGAGGTAGGATTCTCTTTCCTGCTTTTCGAGCATTGTTGTTGGGTTCAGGTCAACCCGGTGTGACCTTGCATGTGTGTGTCTCGATGGTTGTGTCCGGCTCGAGACACTACTTCTGGATGCCTCGTGGTGTTGTTCCACCTCGGTTTACGTGTCCAGGCGTGTCTGAGGGTTCTTGGTGTTTCCCTCAGATCTCCGTGTGTTATTTTCTGCGGAGCGTGGTTTGTTCTGGCTTAGGATTGGACCGATTGGCGGCTTGTTCCGCTGTTTGTGACGATCTTGCCGTTGAGTCGTCTGACTCAAGGATCGTTGCGTTGTAGGTCTAGTTGCCTGATCCTGAGTCTGTTGGTGGTTGTCTAGCTGCCTTGGTGCTTTGTGGTGCACGAGACATGGCTTTTCTTAGACTGTCTGTGCTTTAGCACCTATGTTTCGGAGTCTGTGCCATGTGAGCCTCCACTAGTTGTAGCCCTAGGCTTTTGCCGACCCACCGAGAGTGGTGGAGGGGTTTTCCTGTTACGTTTGGTACGTACGGTTCTTAAGCTAGTTCCGTGGGCCCTGGCCAACGGTAGCGTCCTACCGAGGGGAATACTAGCTAGAGGCCTGACCTAGGTAGAGGTCGGTGTGTGCACACGTGGTCAGGGACTGGGGACTTGCGCCGACGGGCGTGGCCCTGACTAGTCACTCGTAGTTGGTGCTGTAGTTTCGTGCTGTGGTACCTTGTTTCCTTGGAACTGTTGTTCCTCGGACCCGGTTCTTAGTGTGTCTAGTCCCTGCGTAGACTTGACACTTATGGCGCAGTGTAAGACGTCAGTGGACGCATCTGGCTGTTCTTCTGGGAAGAGGGTGCTCCTGTCACCTGGTTCATGACTCTCGCGTTTCTTGCGTATCTTGACCTTTACGAGTTGCCCTCTCGTGGCCGTACTCGATGTCGGTGTTCTGTCATTTGCATGACGTTCTAGTCATGCGTGGGGCTGTGTGCACGACGTTTCATGTCGTGTTTTATTTGCGCTTTCGGCGTCGGCGTCTACCTTCGCCTTTGTTTTGGCCGATGGACTGGGTTACCCTACTGTGTGAGTTTGGGGTTGACCGTCTGTTGCCGTTTGGAGTAGCTTAGGGTGCCGAGTTCTCCTCGGTGGCCGTTGTTCCGTGTTTTACGGCCTCGCTCTTCTTTGTTGTTGAGCTCCCCTTGCTCTTAGCCTGTTCCCTACTCCTGCTGTACCCTGTCTGTTTACAGCTTTGTAGTGTAGCTTTTCCTGCTTTGCTGCACTCGTTGTTTCTGTTGCTTCTGTTGTACTGTGCACTTTTCCAGTGGGGATCCGTGTGACCCCTACTGAGTTTCTGTTTAGAGACTCACCCCTACTTTTCAGGTGGGTTTCGCCGCTTGCCTCTGCTGTCCCTGGTGGAGCGCGTTGTTGTAGCTGCCAGCTGTACCTGCGTCGGGCTTCTCCTGACCCCTATTTACGTTCTTTCTGTCAGACTGTACTGTGTTAGACTTGTTGTCTTTCCTTTGGGCTGGACTCTGGTGTATAATTGTAATTATTGAAAAAGTAATTTTATTTCTGCTACTTTAGCAATCCAATGTAATGAAATTTAATTACTTACTGTTATATCTGCTGGCTTCAATGTATTCCACACACTCCTTTTTCCCTTCGGCGCTTTCCCGCGCTTGGGAGGCCTCGCGGGTCCCATGTGGTATCACGTGTATTCGGTATTTATACCGGGTGCACCGGGTATCCGGAATCCGGGTCGCTACAGTTGGTATCAAAGCAGTGTTCTGAGATGTTCGGAGTTCTTTTCTGAGCTATCTGATCATTGTCGTGTGAGATACATGGAAATCCAGATATACAGTTACCAGACTCCTTGAGGTCCAGTAGAGTCTCTTGCTGGCGTAGGTGTTGCGATGGTTTATCGCGATGTTTTTCATGTGTGGTCTTGTGCGTGCTTTGTTGGCACTGTACGAGATGGTTTTACTCTCGTCTAGGTGTGATGAGGTGTTTTGTTCGGTTTTAATGTTGGTCTCGATCGTGTTGCACTTGGCAGTGTTTGTCGGTTGGCGCGAACCTGCAGTGCATTGATCGAGCTGTTTCTGTGTTTCGCTTAGGTGGCTTATGACTTTTAGCGTTGGTGTGATGGCCATGCACGTTCTTACGTTGCTTTGGTTGTCCCAGCTTAAATCTGTTCAGCTCCTGATGCATTGTTGTTTCGGTTGTCTCGATTGTCGTGTTGCCTCGATTGAGAAGTTGCTCAAGCGAGCTAGGATCTTCCTTTCCTGGTGAGCTTATGTTGTTGAGCTTGTTGCTTCTCGTCCTTCTTGGTGAAGCTTTTTTGAGGTGAGCCTTGGAATTGCTGTCTTGGTGGTGCCTTTGTCCTGTGTCTGCTTAAGTGTGGACAGCTTTATTTTGAGCCTGATCTCTCTTTTGTTGTACGGTTGCTTGGCTTTGGACTCCATAATGGTGTTAAGAGCTGTCGTGTACCGTATTTGTCGTGCTGTGTCTAACGGCCGATGTATTGTGAAGGCTCACTTACTGTTTTGGGATGTGAAGGTAAGCTGACATTGATGCTTTCCTTGTGCTTTGTGTTGAAGCTGGTGCTCTTCCTTTGTTGCACTTAGGCTCTTTGTGATTGGTTGTTCGCGTGATCGGTACTCGTGGCGTGTGGTTTGCGATCTTTGTTGATTGCGATGGCGTCGGGTGTGTGCTGAGGTGCGATTACCGATGTTGTTCTGTTGCCTGTGCGCGTTGTTGAGAGTACAGTTGAAGTGTGTGGGTTGTTTACCCATTTGTCGAGAGGTTTTATTCCTTCTTGTTGTGGCTTCGTATTGGCTTCCTGCGCCTTGACTTTGCCCGTTGCCGTGCCGTTGTTTGTGGTTTTCTTGTGTTGGCATCGGCATTGTGCGAGTGTTGGGGAATTTGTCGGCATTCCGTGCTGATTGAGTACCCTTTTGCTCTGCATTTCTTTCTTGGGTGTTGTGCTTTCGAGACGTGTTTGTAGTCCTTGAGATGCGTTCCCCGAGATTGTTGTCGTTTCTCGTTGTTATGGGTCTTCTCTTGGTGAGCAGTCTGATGCGTGACCTGTCTTTGTGGTCGTGTGTTCAGCTATTCTTGTGCCTTGTTATGACCCTGCTTGCAGTGTGTTCTGTGGTTCTGTGTGTTGTACATGGCCGGAATCCTGCAGGTGTTGCCGTTGTGTTGTTTTGGCGCTGTTTCTTTATGATTTTGTGTCTCTGCCTTGGACCATGGTCTTGTCTTGTCTTGTCAGTTGGCTTGCTGTACTCCCTTTCTTGGGTAGAGTTAGCTTCCGACTTGATCAGATGAAATATCTGAGTGAGTGCTGACTTGATTGTGTTTCTGTTCCAGTGGTGGTGTTGTTGTCGTTGGCGTTCTGTGTGCCAGGTGTTCCCTGTTGCCTTTGGCACTGGAGCCGATGATGTTGCGAGCTGTCAGCTGTGAGGGCTGTGTCTCCTGGTGTAAGCTGCTGCTTGCCGTGTTGTTATTGGTTTCTTGATGTTGGGTATCGGTTGTTGTGGCAGTCGTGTCTCATTTCTGGTGAGACGTAAGCGACGTTGCCCTTGCTTCGGAGGTGTCAGATGTGTTCACTTTGGTGTCATGCTCGTGCTGTGGACTTACTGTCTTGGAAGCTAGAGCGTGTACCTGTAATTGTGGTCTGACAGTGTTCCTATGAGCTGTGTTTTTCAAGATTTGTGTTGTTGGGTTGTTCTCCCTTGCTTCTCCTTTGTTAGTCCTTAATTTCGAGGGCGAAATTTCTTAAAGGAGGGGAGGATGTAATGCCTTGGATCTTGATGGATCTTTTGCAGGTCTTGTTGGATCTCTGTTGGATCTTTCGGATCTATTTCGGATTGGTTTCGTTGAGTTTTGGTTCGCTTTTGTAGCTTCCGAGTGAGTTTGACGAGCCGTGTGGGTTTTTCTCTCGTACTAGTTACAGAACCCTACGGTGAGTTTGTTTGTCGATTCTTGAACTCGTGGATGCTACAGCGACGATGTACTCTTCGATCTGGTCGTTTCGACTATTTTTACGTATTTTTCTGAATTTGTGCATTTTCGGCGCATTTTCAGAATTTTCAGAAATTTGGAAAATTTCCTAATTTCTTTTCTATTTCTATTCTTTTCCTCTCTCCTCCTTCTCATTCACCGCCGTCGCCTCTCTCTCTCCCGTTTTCTCTCCCGTTCGCCTCCTCGGCTCCGGCTGCAGACGGAGGACCTAGAGGCACGTGTTGGGGACGTGATGGAGCTGGCTGGGTGCGCGATGGAGCAAGGATCGGATCGATTCCGGCGCGATCCGGAACGGTGGATTCAAAGCCGGTGAAATCGGTTTGCGAGTGGATTTTGGCGTGGTTTAGTCCCTTCGGGGCACGGTTTCTTCGGTGGAGGTAGGGTGACTGATCCTTACTTCGTCTTCTTCGTTTTCTCTGCCATTGCACGGCGTTCGGCAAGGAAATGATCTAGTTTGGGCTTGTTTTGCCTAAACCGTGATTTTCGTGGTTTTTAGGGTGGATCGGTAAACGGCGACCATTTGCGGTGTAGTTACTTTCTAACTAACCGCTGGGATGTCAGGATCCTATCCACGTTGATTTCGTGTGGTTTGGTGTTCATTCGAGGTCGGTAGAAGCCCGGGAACCTCGGTGACCCGCTTTAGGTGGATTTGATGAAATCGCCCGGATCTTGAGTTTTTGAGCTTGCATGTAGGGTTTTTAGTCCCCTGATGTTGTGATTTGGTGTTTAGGTTTGTTTCCCCTGCGTTTCGGTGCGAATGGGGCGTGGAACGGGCCGATTTGGCCGTTCCTCTGTTTTCCCGCCGTGAACGATGTAACGGTCATTCCAGTGGCCGCCACTTATATGTAACGGCCCTACGACTGACCGCTACTTTGTCTGAGGTTTTTGAGCTTTCTGGCTTCTGGGTGAGTGACGGCCCTAGGGTGGCGCGTCGCTTCCTTGTAACGCGCCTAGGTCTGCGCGTTACTTCGCTTATCGTGCTTTGTGTTGGGGTTGAGTCGGTTGGTCTAACGCGCTTGACCCAGCGCGTTAGATGAATGTGACGCCCCTGGTCCTGGCCGTTACTTGTTGTTTGACCGACGTTGACCATTAGAGGCGGTGCCTCTGACGGTGGTGCCCCTATCCGTTATTTTGAGTGTGACGAGCCAGCCCTGGCCGTTACATTCTATTTGGCCGAGCTTGGGTGGCTGTGCCCGTTGGATGTAACGGCTGTGCCCCCATGCGTCGTTGTGGTACAACGCACCTGCTCCTGGCCGTTGTTTGTTGTTTTGTGCTGGGTTGAGGGTGGCTATGCACGTTGTGAATAACGCGCCTGCCCCTGTGCGTCGTTTGGCTCTGACGCGTCTCCCTTGCCGCGTTGTTTGTTTGTAACGCGCTTGGCGTTGCGCGTTACTTGGTTTTGGTTGTGGGTGTGTTGGCTCCGATGCGCCTGGTTTTGTGCGTCGGGTGGCTATAACGCGCTCGCTCCCGTGCATTACCTCGTTTGAGCTCCGTTTGGTTTGGGTTTGTGTTGGACCCGACGGCCCCGGTCTGGCGCGTCGGGTGGGTGCGACGCTCCTGGTGCTGCGCGTTGCATGCTTTCATGTTTTTCGAGGTAGGTTAGGGCGGCGTAAGTGACGGCCTGTCGCCTGACCGTCGCTTGGTGAGTAACGGCCCTAGTCTAGACCGTCACATGCTTGTAGCGGTCTAGGGGTGGCGCGTTACATGCCTGGTGCCCCGTTTTCCATGATTTCGGTGTTGGCTTTTCTTGGCTTGTCCTTGTGATCTGCCCGTTGTCCCGTGGATGTCTCCCGACGTCCTATTAGGGTTAAGATTACGTGTATGGTGGCCAGGAGTCTTCTTGCTTGAGGTAGGATTCTCTTTCCTACTTTTCGAGCATTGTTGTTGGGTTCAGGTCAACCCGGTGTGACCCAGTGGTTGACGTGTGACCTTGCGTGTGTGTGTCTCGGTGGTTGTGTCCGACTCGAGACACTTCTCCTGGATGCCTCGAGGTGTTGTTCCACCTCGGTTTGCATGTCCAGGAGTGTCTGAGGGTTCTTTGTCACGCCCCGACGCGGAATATCGGGACGTACAGTTAGAAACGAGCTGGAAAGAGAGAGAACTAATCTAAATATATACAAATGCTAAGAAATGGAAATAACTTATTACCATTAAACAAAACATAACTGGTACATAATTCTCAAATCAACTCAATACAACTAGGATAACAGCTCTAAACCATAATAATATAACTCAAGAACAACACACTCTAAACACAAGTAACTGATACACTCAAAACATCACTCCTGCCCTTCCCCATCGGTAAGCGCGTCACCTGAAAAGCCTCGAAAGGGGGGAAACAATAACTATGAGATAACGCTCAGTAGGAAATAACAGATAGGTATAAGTGATTAGCAGTTTAATTACATTTTCAAAATATCATGCTACAAAGGATAATGCAATAAAAGAGTAAGGATGATATAATGAAACAAAATTTAAAGATCTTGCAAGGTCACGAAATATAAAGGAACAGAATGGTAATACTTAAGAGGAATAACAAAGACAAGAATTTACTACTGGAGATAACGATAAAGAGTTGGCCATATCAAGATAATTCAAGTCATGTCAAGCACGTGTGTAGTTTCATTTCCACGTCCAAGTAACAGCAAGTAAGTAACAACAAGTAGAGTATAGAACAGTGAAGAGTGGAAAGTGAAAAGTAGTAGAGAGTAGTAGAGAGTAGTGGCCAGTCCTAGATTTAACCCATGTCATAGTACTGGTGCCAAATGCCACACCTAGTCAATCACCTCCCCGGGGGTACACGTAGTGTTCGAGCGCTCCTCCCAGGACTAGACCGAGCCCTTAATTTTTTGCCAGGCATTGATTTCTTTGGATCAAAGATCCCACGAATCTAGACTTCCACAATTTATGGCCAGAATTCCAAGGTTTGAACCATGTAGCAATAACAATTCCAAGTAGGAAGGAGATTTATTTCAGAATTTCAAGGTAAGCACAATCATCAAGAAGATTGAAAACCAAGTCACAATAAGAGTTAATCATGCTGCGCTACTGTAGTACATCAGCTATCCAACAAGCTAATCAACATATTAATCCTAATTATCAAGTTAATATGTCAAAGATTATCCATTATCATTTGTATTAAGACAATTGCCAAAAGCTGATTCAAGATGATAAGGTAAAGGAACAAGCTTGTACAGGAAGGAAAAAGAATGCATTAACAGAGATTTAATTACACCATTAACCACTAATTATGTGGGTTTCTATTTAACCAATGTATGAGTCGAAATGAAGATGGTAACGGCATGTTTTTACACTATATTTGCAAGTAGGAACCAATGTAAATTGAAATCATAAGGTTTCCAGAACAGGTCACTGGTTCTTCAAAAGTATAGTTTTCAATTGGTCTAAGTTCAATGGGTCGATCCCCTAATGATCCGGATTGATCCACGGGTCGTAAAACGATGAAAACCGAGTTTTTGGTACATGGGTCGACCCCTAGGGTCGACCCCTGTAAAAATGGGGTCTGCCTGCTAGATGGGTCGACCCTTGGGGTCGATCCCCCACAATTTCTGAAGATGGGTCGACCCCAGGGGTCGACCCCCACAGGATGGGTCGACCCCTGGGGTCGACCCTCGGGCCTACAGGGCTGCCCAGAAAATGGGTCGACCCCAGGGGTCGACCCCTGCAAGAACAGCAACGAATTTTTGCCCCGGAAAACGCATGAACTCACCCAATTGAGGTCCAATTGAGTTGAAATCAAAACCCCATGCTATAGGAATCTTACTAGACATATGAGGGTCATAATACATGAGTTTTAAAGCACGAATTTCATCAGAAACCCACTTAATCACAACCGATTCTATGAAGAACACAAGAAGACCTAATTCTTGACATACTTCCACTAAATCTAAAAATTCTCCCAACATACACAACGGAATTTGGGTATTTTGGTGTCAAAAGAAAGCTAACAAGCTACTGATTACATTCATGTATATTAATTAGAAGTTGAGCTGTTAGAACCTACCTCAAATCGGAGAAAGACTTTGAAACCCTAGAATGAAGAACAAGCTTGACAGCAGCTAACAAAAAGCTTGATATCTCCACGGATACCTAATGAAATTTGGGGCTTTCAGTCCCATTGGATAGATCTCGTCGAGCTGATCAAGATACCATATTTACAAGTCTCAATTGGTTAAGGGTACCTACCTTAATCTACGGATTAAAGGGCTAGAGATGAAGAACGACGAACTACCAACACCCTCCACCAAAACGACGAATGCTCCCAGATCTGGACTCCTCGTCGGCTGACCCAGCTACCAAATGAAACTAGAGTCGAAGAGCTACATTTCTATAGGTCATGGGGCTTCTGGAGCCTTCGGAGTTGGGAGTATTTGGCGCTGCAAGTTTCGTGTTAGAAACGGCGCCGGAATCCTTGACTCGACCAAATCTATGTCGGCAGCACGTTTTAGGGCTAGGTTTACCTCAAATTGATTGAGGGTAAATGTTCCTTACCTTGTGGCCTCCCATTTGCCCTTGATTTCAGATCATTTGGTTGAGTAATAAGGTCGAATTTCACGTTTTAAGTTACGATTAGGTAAAGGGTAGGTGAAAGTTAAATTCAGGATTAATCCTCTAATTAGACAAGGTTACGTAATTAATTTGGGTCAAGTCCAGAAGACAAAATTGCTATAAAAATGATCTTTTACCCAATTACTATTTTTACAGATTTTTCTAAGGTAGTCGAATTTTACAGGTTCTATTTTCTAATGAATTAAATATTAATATTTCGAAATTCAAACATTAATTCATTTTAATTAAATTTTTAATTAATAAAAGCTCAATAAAACTTAATAAATAATCGGGGTATTACACCCTCCCCTACTTAAAGAATTTGGTCCTCCAAATTCACTGCACTATATACGGAAAGTAGGGAAAAGATAGATCACCTAGAATAGGTCGGGATACCGCTTCCGCATAGTATCTTCCGATTCCCAAGTAGCTTCTTCGGTTCCATGCCGACTCCACTGATTCTTGACCATCGGTATAGACCGATTCCAGAGTTGCTGCTGTTTCCGGTCTAGAATCTTGATAGGTCTTTCTTCATAAGTCAAATCTTCCTTTAACTCAAAATCCACATGTTGAATGATGTGAGTGGGATCGTACACATATTTCTGTAACATAGACACATGGAAAACATTGTGTACGCCAGATAACTGAGGCGGTAATGCCAGTCTGTAAGTAACTTCTTCCACTCTATCTAGGATCTCGAATGGACCAATATACCTCGGACTCAGCTTGCCATGAATGCCAAATCTTCTAATCCCTCTCGAAGGAGAGACTTTCAGAAACACATGCTCGCCAACTTGAAATTCTAATGCTCTTTTCCTTGTGTCGGCATAACTCTTCTGTCTTGACTAAGCCACTTGTAACCGGTCTCGGATAACACGGATGTTCTGTGATGATTCTGAAACAAGATCCGGTCCAAGCCATTGCTTCTCGCCCACCTCGTCCCAACACAACGGGGAACGACAGCTTCTTCCATACAAAGCTTCAAATGGAGCCATTTGTATGTTGGATTGGTAACTGTTGTTGTAGGCGAATTCAATCAATGCCAAGTGATTACTCCAACTGCCTCCGAAATCAATCATGCAAGCTCGCAGCATATCTTCCACTATCTGGTTGGTTCTTTCAGTCTGTCCATCTGTCTGTGGATGAAAAACAGTACTGAAATTCAGACGAGTACCAAGAGACTCTTGCAGTCCCTTCCAGAAATGTGAAGTAAATCTCGGGTCTCTATCAGACACAATGCTGACAGGTATACCATGGAGCCTTACCACTTCCTTCAAATATAAAGCAGCCAATACATCAACTGTCCACTTGGACTTAATGGGTAAGAAATGAGCCGATTTTGTCAAGCGATCGACGATCACCCATATCGCATCAAATCCACCACGAGTCTTAGGTAGACCCATAATGAAATCCATGCCAATGCTTTCCCACTTCCATTGGGGTATGTCGAGTGGTTTCAACTTTCCTGCCAGTCTGAAATGTTCAGCCTTAACTTGTTGACAAACCAGACATCTACTCACGAAATCTGTAATTTCCCTTTTCATATCCGGCCACCAAAAGGACCTTTTCAAATCTTAAACATTTTCGTGCCTCCAGGATGAATAGTGTATTTGGATCTGTGTGCTTCCTCCAGAATCTTGTTCTTTAACTCAGCTTCATCAGGTACACAAGTTCTACCCTGGAATAACAGTCTTCCATCGTCAGTCACCATGAAGTCGGGTCTGCTGCTCAAACTTCCCTTGATCTCAACCAGCTCGGGATCATTATCTTGCAAGGATTTGATCTCCATCAATAATTCGGGCTTAAGTCGAATCTGTGCAATTATAACCCGATCATTATCAACATTTAGATCCAGGCTAGCTAACTGTTCTAATAGCCTCCACTCTTGCAACATGAGACTTGATAATTTAGCCACAGGCTTCCGGCTTAATGCATCTGCCACCACATTGCCTTTACCGGGATGATATTCAATCGAGAAGTCGAAGTCCTTCAAGTACTCCAACCATCTTCTCTGCCTCATGTTAAGTTCTTTCTGAGAAAATAAATACTTCAGACTCTTATGATCTGAAAATACTGTGAATGTTTCTCCATACAAGTAATGCCTCCAAATTTTTAAGGCGAATACAACTGCTGCAAATTCCAAGTCATGAACGGGGTAATTCTCTTCATGCTTCCTTGGCTGCCTAGAAGAATAGGCAATCACCTTATCATGCTGCATGAGTACACAGCCTAAGCCAATACCAGAAGCATCGGTATAGACCACGTAACCACCGTCGCCAGAAGGTAAAGCCAATACGGGTGCAGTAGTGAGGCAATCCTTCAATGTTTGAAAGCTCTGCTGACATTCCTCGGACCATTCAAACTTGTTGTCTTTACGGGTCAATCGAGTGAGAGGTACCGCAATCTTGGAGAAGTCTTGAATAAATCTCCGATAATAGCCTGCCAGGCCTAGGAAGCTTCTCGCTTCGGTCACTGTAGTAGGCTGATCCCAGTTCCTTACTGCCTCCACTTTCGAAGGATCAACTGAAATACCTTCTTTGGTGATGATATGTCCTAAGAAGGACACTTCTTGCAGCCAGAAACCACATTTACTAATTTGGCATATAGTTGATGATCTTTTAATATCTGCAATGCCATCTTCAAATGTTCGGCATGCTCTTCTTTAGTCTTGGAATAAATTAGTATGTCGTCAATGAATACCACGACCCATTGATCAAGATAAGGCCGGAATGCATTATTCATTAACTGCATGAAAGCTGCTGGTGCATTCGTTAGACCAAAAGGCATAACGACAAACTCAAAATGACCATACCTGCTGCGGAAAGCCGTTTTATAAATATCATCTTCCTTAATCCTCAGCTGATGATATCCAGATCGAAGATCGATCTTAGAGAAATAATGTGCTCTCGCTATCTGGTCGAATAATTCGTCGATCCTCGGCAATGGGTATTTATTCTTGATAGTTAGCTGGTTCAGTTGCCGATAATCAATGCATAATCTCATCGAACCATCCTTTTTCCTGACGAATAATACAGGAGCTCCCCAAGGTGAAGTACTCGGACGAATAAAGCCCTTCTCGAGCAATTCCATCAGCTGTTGCTTTAATTCCCTTAGCTCCATAGGGGACATACGGTAAGGAGCTCTAGAAATAGGAGACGCGCCAGGAACAATATCAATGGAGAAGATAACTTCCTGCTCAGGCGGAAGTCCTGGTAGTTCCTCCGGAAAGACTTCGGAGAATTCTCGAACAATAGGAGTGTCCTTTATCTCAACTCGATGTTCCGGTGTAGCATGGACAAAGGCTAAAAAAGCCTCGCAACCTCGCCTCATCAGCTTGTCGGCTCGAAGAGAAGAGATGAGCGATACGGGGTTATGGTGCTTGATCCCCGTAAAAGATAAACCAGGATGTCCAGTAAAAGTCACTGAGCTAGAACTGCAGTGAACACTGGCCTCGTACTTGGCCAAGCAATCTGCTCCAAGGATTACATCATAATCCTTCATATCCATGCAAACTAAGTCGGCTAGAAAGTTCCGTTCATCAATAATAACCTTACTAGAAGGATAGTAATATTGAATAGCCGCTCCAGAACCAATAAGAGTTGATATAACCAATGGAGAATTCATCATAATAGGTTCGACAGATAACGACTTCGTAAATTTCCAAGAAATAAAAGAATGTGTTGCACCAGTATCAAAGAGAACAAATGCGGGCTTGTCGATTATAGTAAGGGTACCTTCGACGAGTCCGCCCTCATCAGAAATCCCAGTTTCATCCGCATGTAAAGCTTGGAGCCTTCCTTGCGGCTTCTTGATAACTTGAGGTTTTACCGGTGTAGCTTGTTCCGATAGAAGAGGGCAGTCAGGGATACGGTGTTCCCTACTCCCACATCGTAAACACGCACCTAGCTTGCGCCAACATTCCTCCATCTTGTGACCTGGACGATCACAATACTTGCACTTGCCCTTGAATGGAACAATAGGGCCGGGTTTCTTCTCTTCATTTCTTGGCATCTTACCTTTCCACGTTCCCGATCCGATCCATGAACTAGACCCACTCATGGGCCTCTTTTTGCTAGTGCCAAATCCGGGTCTAGGAGTTGGTTGTTCCTTCTTCATGCCTTGCCCACGGATCCTCTCCGTCATTTCTAAGGTATCTTCTAGAACTTGTGCCTTTCTCACCATCTCACAATAAGTAGAGATCTCCATCGGCGCCAGTTGATTGATGTAGTGAAGCTTCAACCCGTTGAGGAATCGCTTAGCTTTCATCTTTTCTGTGGAGATAAGGTGAGTAGCATAGTGCGAAAGCCGAGAGAACTGTGCTTCATATTCGGCCACCGATAAGCTTCGCTGCTTTAGAGCCGCGAACTCCGCCGCCTTCTTCTCTTGTACACGATCGGAAAAATATTTGTCGTTGAAGAATTCCTCGAACTCTTCCCATGTGACTTGTTGATCGCCTAGAGTTGCCTTGACGGAATCCCACCAAGTACGCGCGTCCCGCTCCAATTGGAAGGTAGAAAGAAGGACACGCTCTTGGTCGGTGCATTGCATGACTTCAAAAATTCTCCCCATTTCGTGGAGCCAATGCTCGGCCTCGTCGGGGTTAGTCGAACCAGCAAATCTTGGCGGGTTCATTCCTTGAAAGTTCCGGTATAAGTCACCGGTGCCATGACCCGCTGCTCCAGCTTGAGCTACCTGATGTAATGCCTGAGTCAGGCCTTGAACCGTGCGCTGCAGGTTCCTCCATTCAGCACGTTCGACTGCCATCTACACGAGAAATAGATTACTTAGGTCCAATAAAATAGATAATAACACGATTAAGGAACGAACTTAACCCAAGTTTCTACCCAATCTCACCAGGTCAGGTTCTAGACTTTAACAAGGTTAGAGGTATAATGCACCTAAACACGACCAAAACTCGGTACCTGGCAGAGCTAATCGGTCCGAAGACCACTCGCGCAAGTATGCGACCTTCCCGATAGGCGTAGCCTAACGTTCGGACAACACCTTTTGATATACCGATTATTAGGATGCAATGCAAGAATACCTAAACTTAGGGAACCTAGGAATATGAAACCTATGGCTCTGATACCAACTAAACTGTCACGCCCCGACGCGAAATATCGGGACGTACAGTTAGAAACGAGCTGGAAAGAGAGAGAACTAATCTAAATATATACAAATGCTAAGAAATGGAAATAACTTATTGACCATTAAACAAAAGATAACTGGTACATAATCCTCAAATCAACTCAATACAACAGGGATAACAGCTCTAAACCACAATAATATAACTAAAGCACAACACACTCTAAACACAACTAACTGATACACTCAAAACATCACTCCTGCCCCTCCCCATCGGTAAGCGCGTCACCTGAAAAGCCTGGAAAGGGGGGAAACAATAACTATGAGCTAACGCTCAGTAGGAAATAATAGATAGGTATAAGTGATTAACAGTTTAATTACATTTTCAAAATATCATGCTACAAAGGATAATGCAATAAAAGAGTAAGGATGATATAATGAAACAAAATTTAAAGATCTTGCAAGGTCACGAAATATAAAGGAACAGAATGGTAATACTTAAGAGGAATAACAAAGACAAGAATTTACTACAGGAGATAACGATAAAGAGTTGGCCATATCAAGATAATTCAAGTCATGTCAAGCACGTGTGTAGTTTCATTTCCACGTCCAAGTAACAGCAAGTAAGTAACAACAAGTAGAGTATAGAACAGTGAAGAGTGGAAAGTGAAAAGTAGTAGAGAGTAGTAGAGAGTAGTGGCCAGTCCTAGATTTAACCCATGTCATAGTACTGGTGCCAAATGCCACACCTAGTCAATCACCTCCCCGGGGGTACACGTAGTGTTCAGGCGCTCCTCCCAGGACTAGACCGAGCCCTTAATTGTTTGCCAGGCATTGATTTCTTTGGATCAAAGATCCCACGAATCTAGACTTCCACAATTTATGGCCAGAATTCCAAGGTTTGAACCATGTAGCAATAACAATTCCAAGTAGGAAGGAGATTTATTTCAGAATTTCAAGGTAAGCACAATCATCAAGAAGATTGAAAAACAAGTCACAATAAGAGTTAATCATGCTGCGCTACTGTAGTACAGCAGCTATCCAACAAGCTAATCAACATATTAATCCTAATTATCAAGTTAATATGTCAAAGATTATCCATTATCATTTGCATTAAGACAATTGCCAAAAGCTGATTCAAGATGATAAGGTAAAGGAACAAGCTTGTACAGGAAGGAAAAAGAATACATTAACAGAGATTTAATTACACCATTAACCACTAATTATGTGGGTTTCTATTTAACCAATGTATGAGTCGAAATGAAGATGGTAAACGGCATATTTTTACACTATATTTGCAAGTAGGAACCAATGTAAATTGAAATCATAAGGTTTCCAGAACAGGTCACTGGTTCTTCAAAAGTATAGTTTTCAATTGGTCTAAGTTCAATGGGTCGATCCCCTAATGATCCGGATCGATCCACGGGTCGCAAAATGATGAAAACCGGGTTTCTGGTACATGGGTCGACCCCTGGGGTCGACCCCTGTAAAAATGGGGTCTGCCTGCTGGATGGGTCGACCCTTGGGGTCGACCCCCCACAATTTCTGAAGATGGGTCGACCCCAGGGGTCGACCCCCACACTTTCTGCAGATGGGTCGACCCCAGGGGTCGACCCCTTGCAAGGACAGGATGGGTCGACCTCTGGGGTCGACCCTCGGGCCTGCAGGGCTGCCCAGAAAATGGGTCGACCCCAGGGGTCGACCCCTGCAAGAACAGTGGTGCGGACACCCGAGCAGTTGATCGGCACGATACGCCGAGCCACCGGTACCGCACACGGAGCACGACACGAGCCACCGCAGAGTCCATCTGGCTCGGAGACAGCCTGGAGACTCTGCCTTGAGCCTCCCCATTTATTATATTTAGTTAGACTTTATGTGTGTGTAATTTGTGTTTATTTCTTTGCATTCGGTTTGCCATTTTGATTGTAATAGGGGCTTATGTGCAATTCGGACCCCGTGGGCCCCACAGGCCCCCCAGGCCCCATCCCATTGGGCCACCTCAGCCTAGGGTCCCACGTGGGGTCGGTCAACATGCCAAATGGAGCCATCTAGAAGTTTGAATGGTAAAAGGCACATGGGAGACAAGTGGACTTCAAAGTCCAAGGTGGCTACCAAACTTGTCCCCCCTTGCCACGAAAGTCAATAGGGCGCCCCCCCCCCCCTTGTTTTTTTTATTATATATTTTATGTGTGTGTCACACTCCATCCCAACCCTCCATTCCCATCCCTTAGATCCAATGGTTGTGGATGGATGTGAGATGTAACCTATATAAGCTTGTATTTTCCCATTTTAATGAATTAATGCATTTGAATTGGAAGAAAATCCCTTGAGCAAGGCTTAGGCCGCCCCTCCCTCTCCCCTTGAACCTGTGAAGGCTTCCTTCTGGTGGTGAGACTCCACCCTATCAGTTCCGGTCGCCGCCGCCACGAGCCGCCACCGCACCGCCATCGTCTTCATCGGAGTTCTGCCAGCACAGTACCATAGCAACTTTCACGAAATTCCCAACTCCGCCAAGAGCTCTGATCGACCTGGGGATTTTACTGGAGGTTCCAAAGGTGTCAAGGATATCCCATAAATTTTTGTTTGTTATTCCGATCCCATTTCATAATTTTTTATTTTCGTCCACCCTTCCATTTCAGTTCTGCCAGAGTTCTGTCCAGATTCATATCCGCCCTGTGTTTCATGTCTTAGGTCCATCGTTTGATTTATGTTAGTCCCATAAATTTTACTGGAGTTTCCTTCCATCCACCCCTTTATCTAAAATTTTTCTAAATTTCTGGTTCGCCCATTTCATATTTTCTAAAAATCGTTCTCAGTCCCATCTACAGTTATGTCCACCTATTCCCAGATCCGACCACCAGTCACTCCAAAAATCATATCAAATCGCCAACACCTCGAAATCCAATTCCAAAAATTGTCCCCGTTTCTTAGTTGGATTCCCTACGACTTTAAAGAAGAGCTCGAAGCCTGATTTGAACAGTAAGTAGGCGGTCCACGGCCATTTATAGGAAACTCATATGCTGATCTGATATTTCGAGAGCTGTGCAATAGAGGATTGAAAAATAGTTAAAGCCCAGTTCCGCAGAGGTTCAGAAGATTCCACTGGCCTTAGATTGAAGGATTTTGAATCCTCTTTCCAACGGCGCTAGTTTCATCGCATTCCGACAACGGGGCTGATCGCAGCGGCCGTTTTCGCCGGAGCGCGCGCTGCTAAAACAGCAACCTCAGCTCGTGGACAGCAACTTCAAAGCTTGGAGATCGGGACCGATCGACCCCCGATCGGTGTTCCCGGCCGACCGCCGTCCGTGGAGGTGCGCCACCAGGGGTCCCCATCATAGTGGGTCCCACCCCCACAGATCCGGAGGACAGCGCCATCCGTGGGCCCCGCGGGCCGGCAGAACCCGCCGTTCGGAAAGCACGAAAACGCGGAGTTCGGCACCGCCGGGCGACATCAAGATACTGCCCGTCAACCCAATTAGCGTGATTCCCGGGCCCCGCATGTGACCTATTACCTCCCTGCGTGGAGTGGGTCAAATTATTGTGTTTCTGAAAAATTGTGTTAACCGGGAGTCCGTGATTGGCCGGGGTTGTCTTCGCCACGCCGGGTGCGTGGAGGTAATGGTCCGAACCTCTTGGCGTTCATTTGCTTAGCTAGTATATGGTCTTTTGCCGCTGCTGAGAGTGTAGGTACTAGCCCGTGTGTCCATGTCACCGCTGTGAGAGTGAGTGTGACCCGTCCCGTGACTCGATCCGAGTCCGGATGTGAGTCTGACTACCTTGAACTCTGCCGGTTCCTTAACCGCGCACGATCCACGCTTTCCCTCGCTTGGGACGACAAGTGAGCTTCCACTTCTGTTAGCGACATTTTGCCACTAGGAGCTCGTAGTGTCGGGCTTAGTGTCTCCCTGGTGTGTGCTGCTGGTCGCGTCTTCATCTAGAGTCCGAGGGTGGCACCTAGTAGTGTCGTCTCCCGTGTCCGTCCCGCATCAAACAGCAACGGATTTTTGCCCCGGAAAACGCATGAACTCACCCAATTGAGGTCCAATTGAGTTTAAATCAAAACCCCATGCTATAGGAATCTTACTAGACATATGAGGGTCATAATACATGAGTTTTAAAGCACGAATTTCATCAGAAACCCACTTAATCACAACCGATTCTATGAAGAACACAAGAAGACCTAATTCTTGACATACTTCAACTAAATCTAAAAATTCTCCCAACATACACAACGGAATTTGGGGATTTTGGTGTCAAAAGAAACCTAACAAGCTACTGATTACATTCATGTATATTAATTAGAAGTTGGGCTGTTATAACGTACCTCAAATCGAAGAAAGACTTCGAAACCCTAGAATGAAGAACAAGCTTGACAGTAGCTCACAAAAAGCTTGATATCTCCACGGATACCTAATAAAATTTGGGGCTTTCAGTCCCATTGGATAGATCTCGTCGAGCTGATCAAGATACCATATTTACAAGTCTCAATTGGTTAAGGGTACCTACCTTAATCGACGGATTAAAGGGCTGG
Organism: Amorphophallus konjac; assembly: GCA_022559845.1. Taxonomy (NCBI): domain Eukaryota; kingdom Viridiplantae; phylum Streptophyta; class Magnoliopsida; order Alismatales; family Araceae; genus Amorphophallus; species Amorphophallus konjac. The sequence continues at coordinate 488,333,213 of CM040121.1, forward strand.
AGATGAAGAACGATGAACTACCAACACCCTCCACCAAAACGACGAATGCTCCCAGATCTGGACTCCTCGTCGGCTGACCCAGCTACCAAATGAAGCTAGAGTCGAAGAGCTACGTTTCTATAGGTCATGGGGATTCTGGAGCCTTCGGAGTTGGGAGTATTTGGCGCTGCAAGTTTCGTGTTAGAAACGGCGCCGGAATTCTTGACTCGACCAAATCTATATCGGCAGCACGTTTTAGGGCTAGGTTTACCTCAAATTGATTGAGGGTAAATGTTCCTTACCTCGTGGCCTCCCATTTGCCCTTGATTTCAGATCATTTGGTTGAGTAATAAGGTCGAATTTCACGTTTTAAGTTACGATTAGGTAAAGGGTAGGTGAAAGTCAAATTCAAGATTAATCCTCTAATTAGACAAGGTTACGTAATTAATTTGGGTCAAGTCCAGAAGACAAAATTGCTATAAAAATGATCTTTTACCCAATTACTATTTTTACAGATTTTTCTAAGGTAGTCAAATTTTATAGGTTCTATTTTCTAATGAATTAAATATTAATATTTCAAAATTCAAACATTAATTCATTTTAATTCATTTTTTAATTAATAAAAGCTCAATAAAACTTAATAAATAATCGGGGTATTACATTCTTGGTGTTTCCCTCAGATCTCCGTGTGTTATTTTCTGTGGAGCGTGGTTTCTTCTAGCTTAGGATTGGACCGATTGGCGGCTTGTTCCGCTGTTTGTGACGATCTTGCCGTTGAGTCGTCTGACTCAAGGATCGTTGCGTTGTAGGTCTAGTTGCCTGATCCTGAGTCTGTTGGTGGTTGTCTAGCTGCCTTGGTGCTTTGTGGTGCACGAGACAGGGCTTTTCTTAGACTGTCTGTGCTTTAGCACCTGTGTTTCAGAGTCTGTGCCTTGTGAGCCTCCACTAGTTGTAGCCCTAGGCTTTTGCCGACCCACCGGGAGTGGTGGAGGGGTTTTCCTGTTACGTTTGGTACGTACGGTTCTTAAGCTAGTTCCGTGGGCCCCGGTCAATGGTAGCGGCCTACCGAGGGGAATACTAGCTAGAGGCCTGACCTAGGTAGAGGTCGGTGTGTGCACACGTGGTCAGGGACTGGGGACTTGCGCCGACGGGCGTGGCCCTGACTAGTCACTCGCAGTTGGTGCTGTAGTTTCGTGCTGTGGTACCTTGTTTCCTTGGAACTGTTGTTCCTCGGACCCGATTCTTGGTGTGTCTAGTCCCTGCGTATACTTGACACTTGTGGCGCAGTGTAAGACGTCAGTGGACGCATCTGACTGTTCTTCTGGGAGGAGGGTGCTCCTGTCACCTGGTTCATGACTCTCGCATTTCTTGCATATCCTGACCTTTACGAGTTGCCCTCTCATGGCCATACTCGAGGTCGGTGTTCTGTCATTTGCATGACGTTCTAGTCATGCGTGGGGCCGTGTGCACGACATTTCATGTCGTGTTTTGTTTGCGCTTTCGGCGTCGGCGTCTGCCTTCGCCTTTGTTTTGGCCGATGGACTGGGTTACCCTACTGTGTGAGTTTGGGGTTGACCGTCTGTTGCCGTTTGGAGTAGCTTAGGGTGCCGAGTTCTCCTCGGTGGCCGTTGTTCCGTGTTTTACGACCTCGCTCTTCTTTGTTGTTGAACTCCCCTTGCTCTTAGCTTGTTCCCTACTCCTGCTGTACCCTGTCTGTTTACAGCTTTGTAGTGTAGCTTTTCCTGCTTTGCTGCACTCGTTGTTTCTGTTGCTTCCGTTGCACTGTGCGTTTTTCCAGTGGGGATCCGCGTGACCCCTACTGAGTTTCTGTTTAGAGACTCACCACTGCTTTTCAGGTGGGTTTTACCGCTTGCCTCTGCTGTCCCTGGTGGAGCGCGTTGTTGTAGCTGCCAGCTGTACCTGCGTCGGGCTTCTCCCGACCCCTGTGTACGTTCTTTCTGTCAGACTGTACTGTGTTAGACTTGTTGTCACGCTCCGAGCGCAGAAGATACCCGGAGGTGCGCGACGTGTCTATATCAATCATGTCAATCAGAGTGGTCGTGTATTCGACACAAAGACAGAGATGCACAAAATAGCAAGATAACCCAATCCTTTATTCCTTTATAATAGACTATTACAAATCCAATACTCTGTTTAATAAAAAGAAAAGTACATAGTTGACTCAAGAAACTATAGAAAAGACTAGATGACACTTGAGCAGCTCTATCACTTTCACTCTTGACCATTCCCATCCGATTGACTTCCATCGTCGTCGGACTTACCTGAAAAGTAAAAAAAAAAGGACAAACGGGATGAGTGAACGCTCAGTAGCAAATTTTATCTCAAGTACTAGCAAGGGGTTTAAGTGATTACATTTTTCATGAATGCAATAAAGCTATGCATGCTCGCATAATACGACAAGATAGAGAGAATGTAATATCAAGGAAATAAGATGGACTAATCATGAACTTTCAACAATATAACAAGTTTATTCAAGATATTCCAGCAAGTACGTTTAACAAGTCATGTCAAGAACTTTGGCTATCATGTATCAAGCAAGTAAATTATCCTTTTTTTTCGGGCCACGCATTTCATGTCAAGTCAAGTACGATTTCAAGTACAAGATGTGTGTGGATTGTCCAATCAAGCAAGTCAAGTACTCGGTATAATGCCAGATACCTTATCATTTTAACTCCCATGGGCACAAGTACTTTCGGGTGCTACTCCCAGGACTAGATCGGGCCCTATATGCACAGGCATTTATCATGTGTTTTAACATCCACTCTTGTTTATAGCCAACATAGAATTTCAATAATCAAGCTTGTAGACACGTACGACAACTTTGATAGAATAGAGTCCAAAATATGACAAAGGACATAGATTGGTGATAATAATGGTATAATCACGATTATCGATGAAACTAGGTGGAATTAGGTTCCCTTAACTTAGGTACCATGACAAATCGATATGAACATTCTTTATATAGAATTGAGGTCCACATGAACAGTATATCAAAGGTAAGATACCCTCATTCTTATCATAGAATTGAGGTTTACAAGAATGACATGATATGGCATGATATCATCATCCCATTAAGGAATTTCTTATGATATACTCTTTGTATAATCATAAGGGCCGGTATACCATGTTTCTTTAGATTGACATGGCATCAATGGTGTAATGGGTTTTTAGGGTACAACCAGCTCAGTCGGCCTTGAGGGAATGCAAGGCTACGAGGAGTCTTACAGAGGTCTCTATGACTAACTCGCTAGTCCAAAGGAACGGAATGTCCAATGGAGAGCTTGTATGTCAATGAGAGTTGAGTGTGATCGATAAAACAACGTGAAAAGTGGGACTATACTCACGGAGTGGAGAATAGTGCCGATATATACGTATATGTATAATATGAAACCGTCGGTTATAGAATCAGGATAAAAATCAGTTTACAGAAAATAACGACTTAGGTCAAGTCGTTTCTCAAGTAAGTAACGCCTAAGAGAAGGGCGTTTACATATGTTCCGTTTTGCAGAATAATTCAGTAATTTATCTAAAACGCGCCCTGGACAGGGGCGTTTCTTAAAGAGTTAACGACTACAGTGGCAGGCGTCTCATTATTTATATATTTGACAGAATATCAATAATTTTTCACGATTTGTCTAAAACACGCCCTGGAAAGGGGCGTTACTGTTTAATTCTATATTACAGAATATATGTATTTCAGGATTTTGACCGATAAGCGCCCTAGGAAGGGGCGTGTCCTTTCAATTTACGCCCTACGGTAGGGCGTTAATATGTGGAAAACGACTTTGTCAAGGTCGTTACTTAAAGTTTCTGCAGGAAATTTGAAGGACAGTAATAATTTCAAGATAACAGAGGAGCGAAGATAATATCAGGACAGTAACGTTAGCAGGTTGAAGACAGAGGATCATGCATTGTTTATAATCATGATTTCATATATAATCAGTTCTTAAGGTGGTTGATTAACATTTACATGAAATTAACGCCTGTGTACAGGGCGTCAAATATGAAATTGACGACCTGGGCATGGTCGTGTCTTGTAAATTAGCGCCCTTGACAGGGGCGTTTCTTTCAATAATATTTCAGAAACGAAAATAAAACTGTATGCATGCCATGCTTATACATATATCTTGCGTTATTTTATTTGGGCTACAGTGACTTGAGAAAATCCTACCTTTAATGGAACGTGAAGGATGAGATAGAAGATGAGCTCTGTTGCAACGAAAAATCCGCAACAGCAGCAGCAGCCGGAAGAAGAACAAATGTTCTTCAAGGATCTTCACGCTACAGAACCTGTAGAGGAAGAGAAAAAGAAGGAAGATGAAGATGTTAATAATCTTCATAGTTATAATCGACGTTTAAGGAAAAAGATAGAAGAATATTACCTATTCTTCGACGGCAGTAGCAGAGTTTCCTGAACAAGAAGAAAACTAATTATTCTTCATATAATCTGAAGTAAGAAAAACAAAAGGGAATAAGAAGAACATTTTGTTCTTCACGTACCGTGCAGCAGTAGTTCGTCCAAATAGATTTAGGGTTGGCCGAACAGGTTTATTTATAAGACTTTGGAAGTCCTATTAGAGTTAGTGATTGTGTGAGGGTAGTATATCCCTAATAGAGTCCTTACTCTATTAGACACTTACTAGATTAGGTTAATCTTTCCCTGGATAAGCTCTCGGTTCGAACGGTTCACGAACGGAATTAACGCCTTTGGTCAGGGCGTCGATTCTTTAATTAACAACCTTGTTCAGGTCGTTTCTTAAGAAGTGCCTTATATAAGGGCGTTCCTTATTTTTAAAACACGCCCAAGACAGGGGCGTTTCTTGGCCTTGCCCTTTTTTTGGCGTTGGGTTTTGACGCCATCAGGTGAGGGCGTCCTTTCTTTAGTCACGCCGTATATAGAGGCGTTTCTTTTTAAATTAACGCCTTACTAAGAGGCGTTATTTGTAAAATATTTTATTTCGTCCAATTAACCCTATTCTTATTATCTGTATTACTTTTGTAATATATATGTTTTAATTCATTTCAAATATTCATTTATCAGGGTTGCTACACCCTCCCCCACTTAAAAAGAATTTGGTCCCCAAATTCCATTGCATATTATGTATATACGCGGAGAGTGTAGAGTATATACCTCTTAGAATAACTCGGGAAATCGTTTCTTCATAGATTCCTCGGTTTCCCATGTCGCTTCGTGTTCAGGATTCTTATTCCATTGCACCTTGAGCATGGGAATAACCTTATTCCTTAGAGCTCGTATTTCTCGATCTAAGATCTTCATAGGCTTCTGTTCATATGTGAGATCTTTCTGGATCACCAGATCTCCATGTTCAATAATATGCGATGGATCGTGCACATACTTCTTCAACATAGATATATGAAATACATTATGTACCTCGGACAATTGAGGAGGCAACGCGATGCGATAAGCAACCTCGCCAACTCTTTCGAGTATCTCAAATGGTCCGATGAATCTTGGCGTAAGCTTGCCCTTAACACCAAATCTTCGTATGCCACGTCCAGGCGATATTTTAAGAAATACATGATCTCCAACCTGGAATTCAAGATCTCTTCTCCTTGTATCAGCATAAGCCTTTTGTCTGGTCTGAGTAACTTGCAATCTTTCTCTGATTACTTGTATCTTCTCAGTTGTATCCCTTACCATGTCTGGACCTAACAGTTGTTTCTCTCCAACTTCATTCCAGCATAAAGGTGATCGGCAACTCCTTCCATATAAAGCTTCGAAAGGTGCCATTTGGATACTAGCTTGGTAGCTATTATTATATGCAAATTCAACTAGAGGCAAGTGTTCATGCCAGCTTCCACCAAAGTCAATGATGCAAGCTCTTAGCATATCCTCAACAACTTGGTTAGTTCTCTCGGTCTGACCATCCGTTTGAGGATGAAAAGCTGTACTAAAATTTAGTCTTGTCCCCAACGAATGTTGTAATCCCTTCCAAAAATGAGAAGTGAAACGGGGATCTCTATCAGACACGATTGAGACAGGAATTCCATGTAACCTGACTATTTCCTTGATATATAATGCAGCTAAGACATCAATTGACCATCGACTCTTTATTGGCAAGAAATGCGCCGATTTAGTTAAACGGTCAATGATAACCCATATTCCATCATGTCCTCCTTTGGATTTAGATAGACCCATGATGAAATCCATACCAATATCCTCCCACTTCCATTTAGGAATATCTAGAGGATGTAGTTTTCCAGCAGGCTTTTGGTGTTCCGCCTTGACCTGTTGGCATGTGAGACAGCGTGATACATAGTCCGCTATTTCTCTTTTCATGTTGGGCCACCAAAAGATCCTCTTTACATCTTGATACATTTTGGTTGATCCTGGATGAATAGTGTACTTTGATCGGTGAGCTTCATCTAAGATCTTCTTCTTTAATTCTGGACAGTCGGGTATACAAGTTCTACCTTTGAATAGTAATCTTCCATCAGAAGTTAGTTGAAAATCAGATTGTCCTTCTAATCTGCCTTTGATTTTCACTAATATAGGATCATCATCCTGAAGTGCTTGTATCTCAGATAATAAATCCGACTGTATACTTACATGAGATAATGTGATAAATTTGGCTTCCTTGTCCAAGCTTATATTGAGCTCGGAGAATTGTTCTAGCAACCTCCATTCTTGTATCATATAATTGGCTATCATTGCTCTCGGCTTTCGACTAAGGGCATCAGCAACATAATTACCCTTTTCGGGATGGTATTGTATATTGAAGTCGAAGTCCTTGAGATATTCTAGCCAGCGTCTTTGTCTCATGTTTAGCTCCTTTTGTGAGAATAGATATTTGAGACTCTTGTGATCGGAGTATACAGTAAACTGCACTCCATATAAGTAGTGTCTCCATATCTTTAGGGCAAATACCACCGCGACCAGTTCTAAGTCATGGACGGGGTAATTCTCCTCATGCTTCTTCAGTTGACGTGAAGAGTATGCTATGACCTTTCCTTGTTGCATTAGGACACATCCGAGGCCAATGCCAGAAGCATCTGTGTAAACCTTGAATTTCTCTCCTTCTATTGGTAGAGCTAACACCGGAGCTGTAGTGAGATGATCCTTGAGAGTTTGGAAACTTCTTTCACATTCCTCACTCCATTCATATCGGATCTCCTTGCGTGTTAACCTTGTAAGTGGTACGGCGATCTTAGAGAAATCTTTGATGAATCGCCGATAATATCCTGCAAGACCTAAGAAACTTCTGATCTCGCTTGCATTAGTAGGTCTTTCCCAGTTTCTTACAGCTTCAACCTTTGACGGATCTACAGATAAACCGTCCTTGGATATGACATGTCCGAGAAAAGCCACTTCTTCAAGCCAGAATTCACATTTGCTGAGTTTTGCATATAATTGATTTTCCCTCAATACTTGTAATGCGATCCTTAAATGCTTTTCATGTCCTTCCTTAGTCTTGGAATATATCAATATATCATCAATGAAGACTACTATGAATTGATCCAAGTAAGGCCTGAATATGCTATTCATTAACTGCATGAAGGCAGCAGGGGCATTGGTTAGTCCAAAAGGCATAACAACAAATTCATAGTGGCCATACCTGCTTCTGAATGCAGTCTTATGAATGTCATCATCCTTGATTCTTAACTGATGATATCCCGACCTGAGATCAATCTTGGAAAAATATTCGGATCCTGAAATCTGATCAAATAACTCATCGATTCTCGGCAGTGGATACTTGTTCTTGATAGTAAGATGATTCAACTGTCGATAGTCGATACACAATCTCATGGATCTGTCCTTCTTCTTCACAAATAAGACTGGTGCTCCCCACGGGGAAGTACTTGGTCTAATAAACCCTTTTCGAATCAGTTCCATCAACTGCTCCTTCAACTCTTTGAGTTCAGCCGGGGACATTCTATAGGGTGCCTTTGAAACTGGACCAGCACCAGGGACTAAGTCAATGGTGAAGGCCACTTCCCTTTGAGGGGGTAATCCCGGCAAATCTTCCGGAAATACGTCTGAAAATTCTTGCACTACCTGAATGTCTTCTATCTTAGTGTCCTTTGTTTCCTTAACTGTGACAAATGCAAGGAAGGATACACATCCTTTCTTGACGAGCTTGCTTGCTCGAAGAGCCGAAATAAGAGGGGATTTGCTCCGACTCTTGGGGTGAGTAAAGACTAATTCTGGAAAATCCTTGAAAGCAATTTGGCTATTGCGGCAATCAACCGTTGCATGGTATTTGGATAACCAGTCCGCTCCCAGTATAACATCATACTCCTTTAGATCGAGGCATATGAGATCTATAGGTAAATTCCTACCTTGAACCATTACCTCACAGTTTTGATAGTGATGAGTAATATCATTTTCACTTCCTAGAGGAGTAGTTAGGACTATTTTTATCCATTCTGGTTCTAACGGTAACGGGTCGGCAAACTTCTTAGAAATAAAGGAATGCGATGCACCCGTATCAAATAAGACATAAGCACTTTTGGAACAAATTTTCAATGTACCTTCCACTAATCCGCCTTCTTCTTCAGGTTCGGTCCCCCGGATTGCATGAAGACGAGCATTCTTCGTCACCGGGCGTTTACCGTCACCGGCTTGGTCATTCATTAATGGACAATCGGGAATCCGATGTTCGCGACTCCCACAACGGAGACAAGCTCCTAATTTCCTCCAGCATTCTTCGGTCTTGTGACCAGCCTTGTCACAATGCTTGCATATTGTATTAGAAGGTGTAGTGGTGATTGAGAAGGGCTTGGATTTCTTGAACTTGGAATCTTGAGAGGATGAACCTCCAGTATTGGGTCTCTTCTTAAAGTTGGGTTTGAAAGAACCCGAACTTGTGACTTGCTCCTTCTTATCTTTCCCACGGATCCTATCAGATAGTTCCGTGGCATCTTCAAGTAATTGAGCTCGGCGCACTATTTCGGAATAAACTTGGATGTCCATAGGCGCCAGTTGAGTAATGTAGTGGGGCCTAAGCCCATTAAGAAATCTACGGGCTTTCATCTTCTCCGTGCTAATAAGATGCTTAGCATATCTAGACAACCTGGAGAACTGAGCTTCGTAATCTGCTAACGATAAAGATCGTTGCTTCAATGCAACGAATTCTGCAGCCTTCTTTTCTTGGACTCGGTCCGAGAAATATTTAGCATTGAAGTATTCCACAAATTCTTCCCATGTTACTTGAGTAGGATCGATGGTTGCTTCAATAGACTCCCACCAGCATCTAGCATCTTTCTCTAACTGGAATGTAGCTAATAGAACTTTGTCCTGATCCGTGCATTGCATGACACGGAATATGCGTTCGGTTTCCCAAACCCAATGCTCGGCATCGTCCGGATCGGTCGATCCTATAAACTTCGGGGGATTCATGTTCTTAAAGGCTTGGTGTAGGCTTCCAGCTCGTGGAGCACCACCTTGTGCTACCTGTTGTAGCACTTGAGTCATCCCTTGGAGGGTACGCTGCATGTTGCGCCATTGAGCACGTTCGGCAGCCATTATCCTACAATTATAATAGCTACGTTAGTATTATATTACTGTGATCTTATTAAAAGACTTATTGACTCTTAACCCTTGGTTCTACCCAATCTCACTTGGTTAAAAGGTTTATACTTATCCTTGGACTTGGGTTTTTCCTAGGAATTGAATACCTTAGGCTCTGATACCACAAAGACTGTCACGCCCCGAGCGCGGAAGATACCCGGAGGTGCGCGACGTGTCTATATCAATCATGTCAATCAGAGTGGTCGTGTATTCGACACAAAGACAGAGATGCGTAAAATAGCAAGATAACCCAATCCTTTATTCCTTTATAATAGACTATTACAAATCCAATACTCTGTTTAATAAAAAGAAAAGTACATAGTTGACTCAAGAAACTATAGAAAAGACTAGATGACACTTGAGCAGCTCTATCACTTTCACTCTTGACCATTCCCATCCGATTGACTTCCATCGTCGTTGGACTTACCTGAAAAGTAAAAAAAAAAAAGGACAAACGGGATGAGCGAATGCTCAGTAGGAAATTATATCTCAAGTACTAGCAAGGGGTTTAAGTGATTACATTTTTCATGAATGCAATAAAGCTATGCATGCTCGCATAATACGACAAGATAGAGAGAATGTAATATCAAGGAAATAAGATGGACTAATCATGAACTTTCAACAAGATAACAAGTTTATTCAAGATATTCCAGCAAGTACGTTTAACAAGTCATGTCAAGAACTTTGGCTATCATGTATCAAGCAAGTAAATTACCCTTTTTTTTCGGACCACGCATTTCATGTCAAGTCAAGTACGATTTCAAGTATAAGATGTGTGTGGAATGTCCAATCAAGCAAGTCAAGTACTCGGTATAATGCCAGATACCTTATCATTTTAACTCCCATGGGCACAAGTACTTTCGGGTGCTCCTCCCAGGACCAGATCGGGCCCTATATGCGCAGGCATTTATCATGTGTTTTGACATCCACTCTTGTTTATAGCCAACATAGAATTTCAATAATCAATCTTGTAGACACGTACGACAACTTTGATAGAATAGAGTCCAAAATATGACAAAGGACATAGATTGGTGATAATAACGGTATAGTCACGATTATCGATGAAACTAGGTGGAATTAGGTTCCCTTAACTTAGGTACCATGACAAATCGATATGAACATTCTTTATATAGAATTGAGGTCCACATGAACAGTATATCAAAGGTAAGATACCCTCATTCTTATCATAGAATTGAGGTTTACAAGAATGACATGATATGGCATGATATCATCATCCCATTAAGGAATTTCTTATGATATACTCTTTGTATAATCATAAGGGCCGGTATACCATGTTTCTTTAGATTGACATGGCATCAATGGTGTAATGGGTTTTTAGGGTACAACCAGCTCAGTCGGCCTTGAGGGAATCCAAGGCTACGAGGAGTCTTACGGAGGTCTCTATGACTAACTCGCTAGTCCAAAGGAACGGAATGTCCAATGGAGAGCTTGTATGTCAATGAGAGTTGAGTGTGATCGATAAAACAACGTGAAAAGTGAGACTATACTCACGGAGTGGAGAATAGTGCCGATATATACGTATATGTATAATATGAAACCGTCGGTTATAGAATCAGGATAAAAATCAGTTTACAGAAAATAACGACTTAGGTCAAGTCGTTTCTCAAGTAAGTAACGCCTAAGAGAAGGGCGTTTACATATGTTCCGTTTTACAGAATAATTCAGTAATTTATCTAAAACGCGCCCTGGACAGGGGCGTTTCTTAAAGAGTTAATGACTACAGTGGCAGGCGTCTCATTATTTATATATTTGACAGAATATCAATAATTTTTCACGATTTGTCTAAAACACGCCCTGGAAAGGGGCGTTACTGTTTAATTCTATATTACAGAATATATGTATTTCAGGATTTTGACCGATAAGCGCCCTAGGAAGGGGCGTGTCCTTTCAATTTACGCCCTACGGTAGGGCGTTAATATGTGGAAAACGACTTTGTCAAGGTCGTTACTTAAAGTTTCTGCAGGAAATTTGAAGGACAGTAATAATTTCAGGATAACAGAGGAGCGAAGATAATATCAGGACAGTAACGTTAGCAGGTTGAAGACAGAGGATCATGCATTGTTTATAATCATGATTTCATAGATAATCAGTTCTTAAGGTGGTTGATTAACATTTACATGAAATTAACGCCTGTGTACAGGGCGTCAAATATGAAATTGACGACCTGGGCATGGTCGTGTCTTGTAAATTAGCGCCCTTGACAGGGGCGTTTCTTTCAATAATATTTCAGAAACGAAAATAAAACTGTATGCATGCCATGCTTATACATATATCTTGCATTATTTTATTTGGGCTACAGTGACTTGAGAAAATCCTACCTTTAATGGAACGTGAAGGATGAGATAGAAGATGAGCTCTGTTGCAACGAAAAATCCGCAACAGCAGCAGCAGCCGGAAGAAGAACAAATGTTCTTCAAGGATCTTCACGCTACAGAACCTGTAGAGGAAGAGAAAAAGAAGGAAGATGAAGATGTTAATAATCTTCATAGTTATAATTGACGTTTAAGGAAAAAGATAGAAGAATATTACCTATTCTTCGACGGCAGTAGCAGAGTTTCCTGAACAAGAAGAAAACTAATTATTCTTCATATAATCTGAAGTAAGAAAAACAAAAGGGAATAAGAAGAACAGTTTGTTCTTCACCTACCGTGCAGCAGTAGTTCGTCCAAATAGATTTAGGGTTGGCCGAACAGGTTTATTTATAAGACTTTAGAAGTCCTATTAGAGTTAGTGATTGTGTGAGGGTAGTATATCCCTAATAGAGTCCTTACTCTATTAGACACTTACTAGATTAGGTTAATCTTTCCCTGGATAAGCTCTCGGTTCGAACGGTTCACGAACGGAATTAACGCCTTTGGTCAGGGCGTCGATTCTTTAATTAACGACCTTGTTCAGGTCGTTTCTTAAGAAGCGCCTTATATAAGGGCGTTCCTTATTTTTAAAACACGCCCAAGACAGGGGCGTTTCTTGGCCTTGCCCTTTTTTTGGCGTTGGGTTTTGACGCCGTCAGGTGAGGGCGTCCTTTCTTTAGTCACGCCGTATATAGAGGCGTTTCTTTTTAAATTAACGCCTTACTAAGAGGCGTTATTTGTAAAATGTTTTATTTCGTCCAATTAACCCTATTCTTATTATCTGTATTACTTCTGTAATATATATGTTTTAATTCATTTCAAATATTCATTTATCAGGGTTGCTACACTTGTTGTCTTTCCTTTGGGCTGGACTCTGGTGTATAATTATAATTATTGAAATTATTAATGAAAAAGTAATTTTATTTCTGCTACTTTAGCAATCCAATGTAATGAAATTTAATTGCATACTGTTATATCTGCTGGCTTCAATGTATTCCACACACTCCTTTTTCCCTTCGACGCTTTCCCGTGCTTGGGAGGCCTCGCGGGTCCCATGTGGTATCACGTGTATTCGGTATTTATACCGGGTGCACCGGGTATCCGGAATCCGGGTCGCTACAAGCGGGGTAAAGGAAAGAGAGATAAAATTATCAACAAAGTCCTCTACCCAGTACTATTGGTCAAAACTGCACATAGATCGGTCTAAATGTCCATGAGCACAACTCATCAAACTCCCTGCATAATTGCCATTGCATATGCTGCATTGAGAGTATCTCATATGGCATACTGTTAAGGTGAGTCAGTGCATTTGCATACATGAGTTGGTTGCATTCGATTAATTTTGAAAACACCAAAAAGGCTATTTCAGTGCATCAAGTCAGGGGGAGCATATAAATAAATCTTTTGAAATGCATGACTATTCATCCATTTACTTCTTATCCTATTCGGCTAACCTGAATTGCTCATTCAGTCAACTGATACCCTTTTTGTCTAGCCATATCTTCACTCATTTTGCAACTTCTGCTTCTCTTGCAACATTCATCATCAACTAGCATCAACGTGTATTACTTCTTTCTAATTGTTCTGAATTCACTTGAAGCTGATACTCTTCTTGAGTCTGAAATCTATCGTTGCTTTTACATTTGCCTGATGCACTTTTGGCCATCTATGCAATATGCATGAACTTCATATGCTCTCACATTTCATGCATGTTCTTACTGCTGCTTCTATTGAAAAGAGGCTGCTCTCAGACCTCCTTGACCTGGAAATTGAAATGATTTCAATCTTTATATCATGACCATAAATTTGAAAATCTCGACAACAAAGAATCTTCTATTATATAGGTTTATGAATGTTCAAAAAGATCATAATGGTTTAAGGTTAATGTATTCATTGAGTTTGGTTCTGAATATCTTGAAGAATATCTGAATCATGTTTTAATAAACTTTAACCAAATATTTCATGTTATGTCTTGTAAAATCTTCTGAAATCTGAATAGTTGAATACATGGCTTCATTTGGTTGAAGTACATGAAATTAGTATTGTTTTGAAACAAATGAGTTTTCTGGAATGTCTAAAGGGTAAATAGTTGTCAGAGCAATGACTTTGGTCACTGAGAAACCATGTCCAAAGGACTATGTCATGAGGTGCCATAGTTAACTCTGCTTAAAAATGATTGATAATCTGGCAGAGCAATGACGTGCACACTGAGAAACACATCTCACTCATCAAGGAAATGAGTTAAGGTATGTCATGAGCTGTAAATGTTAACTATGTTAATTATAAAGCATGACTGTTAGTCACACTAAATGCTTAGGGATATTGGCGTCTGATCAACGTATATCCTCCAGTTACAAGGTGTGCATTGAACTAGAGTGCTCTTGAAATTTGTAGCATAAAAATTTTTGTTGAACAAATTGCAATATTTGAATATTATTGCAAAAGATAAATTGCTATAACTCTAGACAAAATCATATGGCTTCATAATTGTTTGATCTCAATACTAGTGAATGTAATTCTGAAAGAAGTCATTGAATTTGATTGTGTAAGAAAAAAGGAGGTTAATCAAGATATAAATATGAGGGCTTGGTTCACTTTTATTAAACCATGATTTTAGATATAAATACAGAATTTTATTGGTAAACTTTGCATACATCATGTTTAAACCATGCTGATTAATAAAGTTCATTCATAAGCCCTTATAATGGAAGACTCTGAAAATTTTAGTTTTGGATTTATGAAATTGGTATCTCCTTGAAAATCTTATTGAATTACTCATGTGTTTGAAGCTTATTTGGAATTCTTTTACTCACTGCCATTTGATTATTGATAAAATTCATCATGACCAGAACTTATCCTTGATTGCCCCTGTATTTTTGCTGATAGATGCTTATCACTTCTTCCACTCCAATCCCTCTACTTTGTCAAAGAGGGAAATTGTCACATCAGCATGCTTCTGGCATTAAGGGGGAGATAAATCTACTTGACACTTCTTCTTGGCTGCCCTTCATCATATCCTATTCTTACTTCTTTTTACCTCACATTTTCAGGGGGAGTACGGTTACATGTTGTGCATGTTCTTATCTGGCTGTTTAGGCTATTTTGGTAAGGAGGAGAATAGTTTGTCAAACTATTTTTCATGCATGCATGCTTGCCATTTATCTTATCAAACTATTTTCTTTTTGATGAAGTCAAAGGAGGAGAATGGTTTGTCTGTATGTCAGCATCTTGCTTTATCTTCATGACTCATAGTGTTGCCATAATCAAAAAGGGGGAGATTGTTGTGCCCCTATAGTTTT
Organism: Amorphophallus konjac; assembly: GCA_022559845.1. Taxonomy (NCBI): domain Eukaryota; kingdom Viridiplantae; phylum Streptophyta; class Magnoliopsida; order Alismatales; family Araceae; genus Amorphophallus; species Amorphophallus konjac. Next base: position 488,348,416 of record CM040121.1, read on the forward strand.
GATGATAGCAAACACTATAAGTCATCATGGGTTTGCATGAAGATTGAATGATGATTGCAATATGCATTTGATTATGCATTTAGGCATTACACTGTGCATTAATGAGGTTTGATTGATGTGCATTGATGTTTTGTACATTCAATTTAATGATCATTTGCATGATGTGCATTTTCAGATTTATGCACTCTCATGCTGCATAGAACCTCATCAGATTGCATGCACAGCCATTTCATCGAACAGGTTATGTGCACAAAGTTCTCTCAGGTTTGATAAGTCATATGCACATACTTAGGTCGATGTTAGTCGATGTTAGTATATAGAACCATGCATCAGAGTCTTTGCTACTTTGCACAAGGTCGGTGCTAGTTGCACCATCTATCATACTCATAGTCAGTGCATGTTTGCGTACACTATAGCATGCATATAGTCTGTGTTTGTTAGGTTCGGTGCAAGTATTCAGAGGGGGGGTGAATGAATATAGCCTATAAAAACTTTCACCCAATATAAACTTTCGCTCAATTAGAATTTCGCTCACTCAACAGATTAAACACTTAGAACAAAATCTGATCAAATCATCTAATGAACCTGTGATCAAACACTTGGAGCGCCCCTATGCAAACATCTAGCGGAAGCAAACCATAAGCAATCAAACCACAATGCAAGAGGGGTTTTTAGGTGGTTCGGTCCTGCAGACCTACATCCACCCCACACTCAACCCGAGTGTGGCTTCACTAACAGCTGGGCAACACAGCTTGCCAACAGACGCTGATATACAGCTTACCCAAGGAAACAACCTCCCCTCTTCCTCCTACACGGAGGGAACCTCTAGCAACCCACGGTCACTAGAAACCAGAGACTCACGTCTCTCTTCCTCTATACCAAGAGGGAACCCCACTAGTAGCAGCCCCGCTACCAGTGAACCAGCCAGTAGCACTCTGCTACCAGCAATCCACCAGAGGCCTAGCCTCTCTTCCTCCTAGCCCGGAGGGAACCCACAAGCAGCCCCCCTGTTGCTTGCAAATCGAAGATCAGATCTCCCTTCTCCTGACCCCCCAGGAGGAACCCGACCTCAGTCCAGAGGATCGGAAGAACTCAGTAAATCAGATCGAATAAAAAGAAAAATAAGGAACGAAAATAACAAAGCAAACACAAGCTGTAAAAGAAGGAACATCAGATGTGGCTCTTAAAGAGTTGGATGGCCTGGATTTGATCCACGGTCCATCAAGAACAGATCTCCCTCGATCTCACTCACTTTCTTCACTCTCTCTCTTTCTCTTTCTTCTCTGCTGCACTTCTCTTCTTCTCTCGATCTCTGTTCTCCTTTTCTCTCTTTCTCTTTTTCTTTTCTTCTGCTGGATCGAAGAGCTTTCTGCCCTGCTGTTGCTCTTTCTGCTCTCTAGGCTTCTTCTTCGATCAGCCTCCATCTGAAGACGAAGGCTCCAATATATACCAGCAGCAGTAGGGAGATAGGGCGTGTGCTTCCCACGCCTTCTATCCAGAAGATTCCTCCTCGGATCACGTGCTCAGCACCCACCTCGGATCACGTGTCAGGTGCCAGCTTCAGGTCATGTGCCCATTCATTAGTATGCTCAGCAACTGGAGTTAGATGGCGTCAACCCACTTGCTCCAACAAGTTAACGCAGCCTTCAGAGATCTTCAACCTATGAAACTCAAGTCTGCTGTGTTGACTCCATCAGTTTGCTGCGTTGACGCATTGATACGTTCCAGTGAACAAACAGCCTAGCCTTTTTAACTGCTGCGTCGACGCTTCCAACCCGTGGCGTTGACGCATTGATGCGTTCCAGTGAGCAAGTCTTCAGCAGATAGACGTGCTGCGTTGATGCTCTCAACATGCTGCGTTGACGCATGGAGCTGCAGCATCGATGCTGCCAATGTACTCTAGAGGCTGCAATAAGGGATACTTGAACTGCTGCGTCCACGCTACTTGATCAATGCGTTGACGCACCAGAATAATCCACAAGCTTCTTTCTTGATTGTTTGAACTACTGCGTCCACGCCACTTGATCAAGACGTTGACGCATTGGTGTGTTCCAGTAGCTGAAATTGGATGTCTTCAGCCCTCTTGCGTTAAGGGGTTCATTAGCCTCTTCAGTCCCTATCAGACAGATGAAACGAAGTCATTAGTTCTAAGTATATGCATTGCATTGTATAGGCTTTGCTGTGAAGGCGAAAGTAATGTAAAGTATGCACAACGTAATGTATAGACTTAATGAATATAAAGACATCATAAGACTCAGATGAACACAGGCGGTGTATAGACTTGATGTGCTCACTGGTGGATGTACACCCTTGCCCACTGTACAGACTTTGTGATGCTTGTATGCAATGTAGAGACTTCGCTGAATGAGAATGCAGTGTACAGACTTTGAAGCACAAAGGCAATGTACAGACTTTGCCTTAAAACGAATGTATAGACTTAGAATCATGGAGGCCAATGTATAGACATTGAAGAACAGCAACCAATGTATGGACTTTACAATGCAAACAACAATGTATAGACTTCATGTAAAAGCCCAATGTATAGACATTGAATTCGCTGTGGATGTACAGACTCTGAGGAAATGAAACGAGTCAGTGTACAGACTTCAAATTGAAGACAGCCGATGTATAGACTTTGAAGATGGAAGCCAGTGTACAGACTTTCCACCGACCAGTGTATGGACTTCAACAGTGAACGGCTGTACAGGCTTCACTTATGAAACGTAGGGACATACACCAATGTATAGACTTTGCCTAATGCATGAAGACAGACGCTGTACACACTTACGCTGAAGTCTGTATAGACTTTCCAATGTCTAGACTTGCAGATGTGAACGACACAATGTGTAGACTTCAGGTGTGAAGACATTGTGAATGCAAATGCAATGTTCAGACTTCATTGTATAGACTTGGAGAGCCTGAATCAATGTGCATACTTGGAATGCCTGAAGACCAGTGTCCAGACTTGGAATCAATGAAGGCGTTGGCTGTACAGACTTGGCCAAACAACGGCAATCGGATGTACAGACTTTAGAGAATGCAGACTCTATATAGACTTCAACTCAAACAATCAATGTTCTGATGGGTCGACGCATCAGCAAGGGTGGGTCGACCCACTATTGTTCAGACTGTAGATACATGCAGAGACATGATATCTTACAGAATGCAATGCATATATATAAAGAACAAATGCCATCAATGCTAAACATCATCATTCATGTTGCTATCATATGCAGAATGCTCAAGAATAAGAATGCACAGAAATGCACTTTATTTATTGCAATCATCAAAACACAATAACATTACTATCATCAAAATACAATATCAAAAGCACTCAAATGCACTCACTGTCTTGCTATCATCAAAACCAAATGCCTAAGAGGCACAACATTCTCCCCCTTTTTGATGATGGCAACACAATGTGACAGTGAGTCACATACAAGATTTTCTCCCCCTTTGACATGATCAAAAAGAGAAAAACAGTAAAAAAAAGAAGAGTGCAAAGTACATTATGCATGCAAATTCCTCTAGAGCATTCTCCCCCTGAAAGTAAGACTCCCCTGAATTATTTCTCCCCCTAAATAAATGCTCCCCCTTTGAGAAGGAATATGAACAGATAAACAAGGTAGAGAAGGTAGGAGGGTCACTTCACAACAGCTGAATCATAGGTTCAGAAGGGAAGCATGATTATAAACAACTGTTAAAGTATAAGAATCAGTAACATACAATTTTGCCAAAAATTCAAGTTTAACAGTGATAAATCTAGAGTAAAACATTTGACCCCTGAACAAGAGTTTATAGATTCCATTTATAGCAATGAATCTAGGGCACATGGTATTAATAGATAAGTCAGAAATAATACCCTTTTGTGATTAAACAAGGAAATTCAAGAGAGGCAACTCGAACATGTATTGATAAAAACAATTTTCACTCATTGACTTTTGATTTTTCGAAAGGTTACAACAGTTTGATTTTCACTTTTGAATTTTTCAGAACCTGAACTAAGTAAATAGATCAGTGGCATTTATGCTGTTGACATTAGGTGTACACCTTGATCAGAGGCAGGTACCCCCAGTTACTAGGCATAAACTACTAGACCTATTTCAGATCAAAACCCACAAAGAATAGTCTTCACTTTTGACATTAAGGGTACACCTTGATTAGAGGCCAGTACCCCTAGTTACTTGGTGAGAACTCCTCCTATAGATTTGACCCTTTGAACAGAGATATTCTGAAGCACTTCATGACTATGAGTTCTCCTGCTTCATTGGAGGAGATCATAATTTCTCAGTGTAATTCAGCCATTGCTCTGTCACTATGTTCAGTTCATAGCATTTATGATCTTATTTACTGCTGCCCTTAATTCTTTTAGAGTGATTGTTTGAAAAACAGTACACACTCTTATTCACCTTTTCTAGAAATTTCCAGATCAACACATTAGGCATTACAAAAACTTTTTCTAATCTTACCATGAGATGAAGATTAAGAGCTATAAAAGTTTTTCTTTTATCTCAGATTCTGAAGGCAGACATTTGACTCTTCAATTTATAAAGGTTAAACCTTTAGTTCTTTTCAATTTGTGAGAGTGATTCTTATAAAAGAACAATTGAAATAATCACAACTCAATGTACTAAACCAGAAACAGAACTGTTGTTCAGTGAAGGTTAAGGAAATGATAGCAATAGGCATTGAGTTCCTGGAGCATCTGATGTCAAAAGATATGAAAGAACTAGACGGGGACAGTGAGAAGTAGCAAGGATTCAATGAATTGAACAGAAAAACTCTCAGCTCCCCCTGACAACATGATGCAAAGATTATGCTATGCACTAGGCTGTTCTACATGCAGACTATGCAATAATGAAACATAAGGTAATTATGCAATCAATTTAAGTTTATGCATCTAACAACAAGCATGCAGTCCATTGACATAAAGTTCATATAAAGCATCGACTGAAAAAAAATGATTGTGCAGAGCATCTAACAGCCCATTTATTCAGTGCAATAATCAGTGAGAGAAGATCAACAGATATATGCAAAGTAAAACTCAGTAGCTGAGTCTGGAATGCAGACTGATCAGCTAGACATGAAGAGGTCATCAACAATCAATCAAGCAAATTACATGAAGCTCACATTTTTCATGCTCACAGTTTCAAATAATGGAATTTAAAGCAAAGTTAAGAACAGACCTGAATTGAGTCCTGGGGTTTTCTTTTTGAGTGCCTTGGTTAACCCCTTTTATTTCGCCCTCCAAGGCACACCTGCAGCAAGTCAATCAATTTGATCCTGCAGGGACCCAAGCAGTCTTGGGTCCTGCATTTACCCTGACACTCCTAGCAGGTTTTCTCAACAGATTTTTCGCATGTTTATCATCAAATTCCATCAGATAGCAATTATTTATGGAATGACCAAGTTGACCACAGTAGTGGCATGATGCAGCAGTTCTGAAGTTTATTTTATGCACATTCCTATGAGCAAGAGTTCTAAGTGCATATGCATGAACATGTTTATTACCAGAATTAAAATTCTATTTACCAAAATCATCCAGTCAACAATCAGCCGCTCTATGACCTGGCTTCCCACAGTTACAACATGCAAGTTTTTCAAAATGTTTTGCAAAGAATTTAAAAACATGGGAGTTAACATGATTCTTCTGAACATGCCAACAGTCCTTGACTGTATGGCCATACTTCCCACACTTAAAGCATGCTGAAGTTCTTCTACCAGAAGTAGTTTTATTTGTAGGGAGATTTACATGTTTTAAATTGAATTTCTTTCCCTGAGCATGCCAGCAATCTGCAGCAATGTGGCCAAACTTCCCACAACAAAAATAATTTAGATTCTTTTTCCTAGAATCATGGTTTCTAGCATGAAATTCTTTAACATTCATATTACCCTTTTTCTGATCAGACAGAACTTTTCTAGCATGCTTTCTATCATCTTGTTTCATCACAAAACACTCACTCATACAGTGTCCATGCTTACCACAATAATGACAAGAACAAGAACCATTAAATTTCTTCAAAACATGGCACTTATCAGATGAGTTTTTAGCATGCAGATAGTTCCTTTGAGTTTTTGGGGTTTTCTGATTTTTATTTCGTTTTTGAATTTCCTGAATAGCATACACATATGAAGAAGAAGTTGAAGTGCTAGCTAAGCCAAAGCTACGAATAAAAGTGGTGTACAACTCTTTCTTTTTAGCTTGCTTAATTTCAGAAATGTTATCAATCCCTTCACATTGATCACTTACTTCATCTTCAGAGGATATTTTCATTTTGCCTTTATCCTTATCAACCTTAGATGAAGTACTATTCAGCTCAGTAATTTTACTTTCCAAGGAGATTATAAGATTTTCTGAATCAACTTTCTCCTTCTCATAACCAGCTAGTTTTTCTTTTAACAAACCAATTTCTTTTTCCAAATCAGCAGTGTGTATTAAAAAACTAGCAATTTCTTCGTCACTGCAATTGATACACTCTTTCAATACTGATTTCTCTTTTTCAATTGTCATCCATCTTTCAGAGAAAACAGTGTTAAGAACCATTAGTTTTTTATTTTGTTCCTTCAGATAAGCATTTTCTTCTTTTAGAGATTTGATTTGTTCCTTTTGCAAATTGTGATCAGAATGAAACTCATTTATCATTTCTTCCAAGATAACACAAGCTTTACAAGAATTATCTTCTCTAATGTGCTCCTTTTCAGATTTCAAAATTTTCACTTCTTTTCTCAATTTTTTGTTTTCAGATTTTAATTTCTTGGATACTTTGAACAATTCTTCATACATCACTATCAATTCATCAAAAGAGTATCCTTCTGATCCGGAGCTTACCTGAGATGAGGTTTCCTCATCATCACTTCCCCGGTTGGCCATTAAGCATATTGACTTTCCTCCTTCTTTATCAATGTCCGAGGTGTTCCCTTTGAGTTTCGATAGTTCTGGACAATCATCCTTCGTGTGGCCAGCCTTCCTGCATTTGTAGCAAACATTAGTGTCAGCAATCTTGCCAGGATTAGAATTATACCTTGTTTGCTTTTTGCCACCATCAAGCTTTCCTTCTCTTTTTCTCAGAAATTTCCTGAAATCACTAATCACCATTCCAATGTGGTCTTCATCAATTTCAGACCGCGACAGGCTGATTTTCTCGCTAGATGATCCACTATGGCTGGATCTATTTGCTTTGCTGGAGCCAGCCTTCAACACGATTGGTTCCATATACAAATAATCTGAAGACACAGAAAAAAACTGAAGCACCTAAACCAAATAAGCAAGACAAAGCACTAAGTCGGAGAATCAAAACAACGAACACAGAAAGCACACTCTGAAATGCAACAAACACTAGCAGGATCCTCTGCAGATTGTTAGATCTGATAGATCAGAGACCTGCTCTGATACCAATTGTTAAGTTCGGTGCAAGTATTCAGAGGGGGGGTGAATGAATATAGCCTATAAAAACTTTCACCCAATATAAACTTTCGCTCAATTAGAATTTCGCTCACTCAACAGATTAAACACTTAGAACAAAATCTGATCAAATCATCTAATGAACCTGTGATCAAACACTTGGAGCGCCCCTATGCAAACATCTAGCGGAAGCAAACCATAAGCAATCAAACCACAATGCAAGAGGGGTTTTTAGGTGGTTCGGTCCTACAGACCTACATCCACCCCACACCCAACCTGAGTGTGGCTTCACTAACAGCTGGGCAACACAGCTTGCCAACAGACGCTGATATATAGCTTACCCAAGGAAACAACCTCCCCTCTTCCTCCTACACGGAGGGAACCTCTAGCAACCCACGGTCACTAGAAACCAGAGACTCACGTCTCTCTTCCTCTATACCAAGAGGGAACCCCACTAGTAGCAGCCCCGCTACCAGTGAACCAGCCAGTAGCACTCTGCTACCAGCAATCCACCAGAGGCCTAGCCTCTCTTCCTCCTAGCCCAGAGAGAACCCATAAGCAGCCCCCCTGCTACTTGCAAACCGGAGATCAGATCTCCCTTCTCCTGACCCCCTAGGAGGAACCCGACCTCAGTCTAGAGGATCGGAAGAACTCAGTAAATCAGATCGAATAAAAAGAAAAATAAGGAATGAAAATAACATAGCAAACACAAGCTGTAAAGAAGGAACATCAGATGTGGCTCTTAAAGAGCTGGATGACCTGGATTTGATCCACGGTCCATCAAGAACATATCTCCCTCGATCTCACTCTCTTTCTTCACTCTCTCTCTTTCTCTTTCTTCTCTGCTGCACTTCTCTTCTTCTCTCGATCTCTGTTCTCCTTTTCTCTCTTTCTCTTTTTATTTTCTTCTGCTAGATCGAAGAGCTTTTTGCCCTGCTGTTGCTCTTTCTGCTCTCCAGGCTTCTTCTTCGATCAGCCTCCATCTGAAGACGAAGGCTCCAATATATACCAGCAGCAGTAGGGAGATAGGGCGTGTGCTTCCCACACCTTCCGTCCAGATGATTACTCCTCGGATCACGTGCTCAGCACCCACCTCGGATCACGTGTCAGGTGCCAGCTTCAGGTCACGTGCCCATTCATCAGTACGCGCGTCAACCCACTTGCTCCAACGAGTTGACGCAGCCTTCAGAGATCTTCAACCTATGAAACTCAGGTTTGCTGCGTTGACTCCATCAGTTTGCTGCGTTGACGCATTGATACGTTCCAGTGAACAAACAGCCTAGCCTTTTTAACTGCTGCGTCGACGCTTCCAACCCGTGGCGTTGATGCATTGATGCGTTCCAGTGAGCAAGTCTTCAGCAGATAGACGTGCTGCGTTGACGCTCTCAGCATGCTGCGTTGACGCATGGAGCTGCAGCATCGATGCTGCCAATGTACTCCAGAGGCTGCAATAAGGGATACTTGAACTGCTGCGTCCACGCTACTTGATCAATGCGTTGACGCACCAGAATAATCCACAAGCTTCTTTCTTGATTGTTTGAACTACTGCGTCCACGCCACTTGATCAAGGCGTTGACGCATTGGTGTGTTCCAGCAGCTGAAATTGGATGTCTTCAACCCTCTTGCGTTAAGGGGTTCATTAGCCTCTTCAGTCCCTGTCAGATAGATGAAACGAAGTCATTAGTTCTAAGTATATGCATTGCATTGTATAGGCTTTGCTGTGAAGGTGAAAGCAATGTAAAGTGTGCACAACGCAATGTATAGACTTAATGAATATAAAGACATCATAAGACTCAGATGAACATAGGCGGTGTATAGACTTGATGTGTTCACTGGTGGATGTACACCCTTGCCCACTGTACAGACTTTGTGATGCTTGTATGCAATGTAGAGACTTCGCTGAATGAGAATGCAGTGTACAGACTTTGAAGCACAAAGGCAATGTATAGACTTTGCCTTAAAACGAATGTATAGACTTAGAATCATGGAGGCCAATGTATAGACATTGAAGAACAGCAACCAATGTATGGACTTTACAATGCAAACAACAATGTATAGACTTCATGTAAAAGCCCAATGTATAGACATTGAATTCGCTGTGAATGTACAGACTCTGAGGAAATGAAACGAGTCAGTGTACAGACTTCAAATTGAAGACAGCCGCTGTATAGATTTTGAAGACGGAAGCCAGTGTACAGACTTTCCACTGACCAGTGTATGGACTTCAACAGTGAACGGCTGTACAGGCTTCACTTATGAAACGTAGGGACAGACCCCAATGTATAGACTTTGCCTAATGCATGAAGACAGACGCTGTACACACTTACGCTAAAGTCTGTATAGACTTTCCAATGTCTAGACTTGCAGATGTGAACGACACAATGTATAGACTTCAGGTGTGAAGACATTGTGAATGCAAATGCAATGTTCAGACTTCATTGTATAGACTTGGAGAGCCTGAATCAATGTGCATACTTGGAATGCCTGAAGACCAGTGTCCAGACTTGGAATCAATGAAGGCGTTGGCTGTACAGACTTGGCCAAACAACGGCAATCGGATGTACAGACTTTAGAGAATGCAGACTCTGTATAGACTTCAACTCAAACAATCAATGTTCTGATGGGTCGATGCATCAGCAAGGGTGGGTCGACCCACTACTGTTCAGACTGTAGATACATGCAGAGACATGATATCTTACAGAATGCAATGCATATATATAAAGAACAAATGCCATCAATGCTAAACATCATCATTCATGTTGCTATCATATGCAGAATGCTCAAGAATAAGAATGCACAGAAATGCACTTTGTTTATTGCAATCATCAAAACACAATAACATTGCTATCATCAAAATACAATATCAAAAGCACTCAAATGCACTCACTGTCTTGCTATCATCAAAACCAAATGCCTAAGAGGCACAACAGTGTTAGCTTGCACAAATTCTATGCATACACTGTTCAAGTTTGTGCACATGCATATTCAGGTCTGTGCTTGCACTGTAGCACATTCAGCTAAGGTCGGTGCACGTTACTGGTTGTTGCATATAATGTCTGTGCATGTCTTGCCTTATGCATGGCCAAGTCGGAGCACATCACTGTAGCAAGTCGGTGCATGCTTGTGTTAATGGTTCAAAGTTGGTACAGGTCTAGTTGTCAAGAGGTTGAGGTCGGTGCTAGCCACATCTCATACGCATACTAGGGTCGGTGCATCTTTTGATTCATGCCGTATAGAGTTGGTGCATGTTATTGTTCATCTAATAGAGGGTCTGTGCATTTATGCCATCCTGCACATCTAACATCGGTGCACACTCTACTTGTCTCCACATAGGGTCGGTGTAGGTTCCTATGGAGCCGCACGCACAGTCAGTGCACATTTGTTACATGCAAGCTAAGGTTTGTGTCACATGCATAGAAGGTATGTGCTAGCCTATCGTGCTTTGTCACTAGGTCGGTGCTAGTTTTAGTGAAGTCTGCACAAGGTCAATGCTAGTTACCTATCAGCATAAGTCAGGTCGGTGCTAGTCTCTATTGACTGAATAGTCAGGTCGGTGCTGGTTATGTTTTGCATATACCAAGGTCAGTGCATACTTTGCCTGCTCACACACAAGGTCGATGCATAGTTCTCATCGTTCATATAGAAGGTCGGTGCATACTTAGTCGCTCAGCATGTAAGGTTGGTGCATCTCTGCCTTTGTGCGATACAAGGACTAGCATATAGGTCGGTGCATGTTTATATTTAACTGTCAAGGTCGGTGTACCTTTCAGTAAGGCCTGTGTATATTATCAAATAGCTGACACTCTGTCTGTTATTTTGCCATGCCAGACATTGTTCGAGCGTCCTACGTGCAACCTGTGAACTTACCTCACATGGAATTAAAGTACCAGGTTAAAGTGCACATGATCCAAGGTACAATGACAGAGGAACATTCTCATCTCTGCCACGTGGACCAATGGGTCTTCAGTAGGTCTTTTCTGCCTAATCCATATGGAGGCCCTATTCTATATAAAGACCACCTCACCCTTCAATGAGGCAAGTAGAGGGCTGTAGAAAGCGGAAAAGCTGCTGCTGAGAGAAGAGAAGAATAGAAGAAGAGGCTGGCAGAAGGAAAGAATAGAAGAGATAGCAGAAGAAGAAGGAGTGCTGAGAGAAAGAGAGAGAGCTCGAGAGAGAAGGGAGAAGTGACGTTGAAGAGGCTGAAGCTAATTGAAGATTTGTTATCTGTTGGTTTCTGGATCAGATCCAGTCCAACTTGCTCCTGCGAGAGCCATATTCGTTTCAGTGTTTCTACTAGCTTTATTATCTCTTTTACAGTTTTTCTCATTTCCACCTTGTTCTTCCGATTCTCTTGATTGAGGTTGGGTTCCTCCTGAGGATTCAGGAGAAGGGAGATTTATCTCCGGTTCCCCTCTAAGGACTCAGAGGAAGGGAGACTTGTGTCTCTGGGTGTGAGTGACTGGGTGTCACTCACAGTTTCCCCTCTGGTTTAGAGGAAGGGAGGCTGGTGTCTCCGGTTGCTAGTGACGGGGTGTCACTAGTAGTTCCCCTCCGGTTTAGAGGAAGAGAAGAGAGTGTTCCCTTGGGTCAAGCTGTTAGGCAGCGTCTTGTTTGCAGACTGAATCCGCGTCTTGCATTTTGCAAGGGAAGCCTCACTCCGGTTTGGAGTGAGGGGTGGACGTAGGAAGACTGGTGTCTGGCCGAACCACCTAAAAATTCTGTGGGTAGTGGTTTGCCTTAGTGAGATTGTTCCTTATCCCCCTTCTCTTTCACAGGTTTTGTTCACCGTCTATTTGAGCGCTATTTACTCAATTCGATATCCGACTTGCTTGAGCCTGAACGCTGTGGATTATGTCTTGTCTCTTGCTGATCATGTGTTAGCATGATAAGTGTTTGCCCACTGGTTCAATAGAAACCTTTATTTCTAGGCGTCTTCGGTGGTGATTTCTTCAATCGTTTCTTAGAGTGTGTTTATAGTTTAATTGGGTGATATTTCCAAAAGATCCATTCACCCCCCCTCTGGATCTATTTTCGTGTACCACCTGTTCTAATAGATTGCTCTAGAAAACCACGTCCTCTTGATAACATGCTTAATTACCAAGTTCAAACAATTAAGAACAAGTAGGATTTGTGTGATTAATAGAGCGTGTCTTTTCAAACCCCTATTACGAGGAGGGGTTAACCCCTCTATATGAGTCCGAGCTTAAGGCTAACCCTCTATTCGAAATAAAGGATAGTCATCCAAGTGCCTTCATAGGCATGTTCTCGGCTTCGCCTAATGAAACCACCCACGTTCACTCGGCATCATCCCATAGCGATCAAGATCAAGCTGGCCTTAGGCCTCCCACGCTATCTCCGTGCGAGGATCAAGAACTAATCAATGTTCTATCCAGTTACACACCCGAGGATCTGGTCACTATGGCCTCCCGAGGAAAAGTTCCTGCTATCCCCCAGTTTTCCTCCCACTTCACATCACAACAGGTTCAAACCCCGTTCCAAGGGTCCTCTAGTAGGCCCGTTCAAGAGATGTCGCCTCAATTTAGCTACCCTGCTGCTTCTCAAGGGGTTGCTCAACCCCTAAATCCGCCAGTCACAACCATTCCACTGAGAGGGATTGATTCAATCTCCAAGCAGGAGATTCAAAACTATGTTTGGCAACTGGTTACCGAAAGCATGCCGGTCACTCATCCCCATTCCTTGGCTCAGTATTGCAATCTCCCCAATGCATACTTCCCACCCAGCTTTAAAGCTCCAAAGTATCGAAAGTATGACGGTACTACCGACCCTCACCACCATCGTTTGGGTTTTCTCATGTATTTTCACCAATGGCTGTATGACCGGGTCCTGCTGGTCCATCTATTCCAAAATACCCTCGAGGGTAAGGCCCTACACTGGTTCTCCTCTCTCCCTATTGTTGATCTCCTAAACTTTGATGTACTCTCCGAGTGGTTCCTCGCTCATTTTGGACACATGTCCAACATAGCCCCCACCTTGTTCGATCTAGTCATGGAGAAAATGAAGCCCGACGAGGACTTCATTCAATTTTCTAATTGCTGGAGAGTCATGGCTTCCCGAACGGAAGTCGTTATCCTTGAATTCCAAGCGGTCACCATGCTGGTGAACAACGCCACCCCACAGCTTAGGGCCATTTCGATGCTCAGTGAGCTCCACACCTTCTCACAATTGTACAATCGAGCTCGGATCATCCAAGCTCAAATGAAGGATGCCACCCTACCACCCTTCTTTGAGACCCGCACCAAGGGCCAGAAAGCTCCAGCCATTACCACCATGGAAAGAGTTTCCGTGAATGAGCAAGTCAATGCCTTTGGCCCGCCTTTTAGGCCCAATAATCGCCAAACTCCACAATCCAATCAGGCCGGCCCCAACCAAGGTCATGCAGGTCCGAGGCCATACTCTAACGTTCTTCCACTCCAAAGCTACACTCGAGCTGGTCCTAGGCGGGCCTCATACCCTCCGTTACACGAATCTTTGGGTGACATTTTCTTTGCTTTCATGTCTTCCCAAGCCATTCAGCTACCCCCCCAAAAGGATTGGGTTCACCCCAATGCCAACACCTCCAATTATTGTCCATACCACCACACTTCTAGACATGATATATACAATTGCCTCCAATTCAGGGATTGGGTGTATGACATGAACGATGAGGGTAGAATCAACTGGGCAGACATTAAGCTTGCCATAGCCAACCTTAAGAAGCCTAACAAGGACCTAGGCATTGTTCAAAATCCATTGCCTACTCATCAGCCAAGCAAGGATATGTCGAGCTCCAAACAGCATGAGAGAGTGAACACCGTCATAGAGTTAGAGCCGCGTGTTCTTAAAAGACCCCAGATGTGAGGTGTGGAAAGTTTTCCCGAATGGCATGAATGATTCGAAGTAGAGGTCGAGGAATTGTGGGCCGATGTCAACACGTTCACGCAAGAGTCCCAGCCTTGGACAATAATCACCCCTCCTGTTCAATCATCAACGCCCCATGAAGGCCCTCTCACATTGATAACACCTCCACGGTCTGCATTCCAAGAGTCAGCCATTCCTAAGAATGTCATGACTGAGCAAGAACGCCCTCTGGTTTTGTTGAGTCCTCCACAACCTAAGCTGGCCTCTCCTCCCGTTCCTAATGCTCTTGTTGAAGAATCAGCTTCCCTATCGTTCATATTCAGGTCCCCTCCCTTGAAACTGATTCTCCCAAAACCTTTGGAACTGGAAGTCCCAAAGGAAGCTACCCTCAATGTCACTCTCCACAATCATATCATTCCCCCGTCCCAAAGGCAACCCCAGCCTGAGGAAGGGGTCAACTCCCAAACTCCCCCATTAGAGTATGACATTCTTCAACATCTGGATATGACTCCAGCTAAGGTGTCCATTCTGGAGCTCATTAAGAGGTCTCCCTCTCATCAATCCACCTTGCTCTAGTTCTTATAAAAGATCACTGTTAACGAGGATCTCCCAGCCAGTGGCGTGACTGATGCCATCCTAGCCATCACCCAGGGTCCCTCTATCTCTTTCTCCGAAAAAGACCTAGCTCCGCCTGAGAGTAGGTCACTCCCATTATGCCTCACCATCACTCTCAACAGGGTTAGGGTGGATTCCACTTTGATTGATACGAGAGCTTCAATTAATGTGTGTCCCATGAAAACCATCGAAAGGATCGAGTTACAGGAAGAGAATTTGGAGGAGGTGTGCACCACCATCTCTGCATACGATAACTCAAGAAGGTGCGCTATGGGCAAGGTAACCTTACAGCTCGGCCTAGGTCCCGTGGTCATGTCCTTGGACTTTTTTATCCTTCATGTAAACCCAGCATACAAAGCCATCTTGGGGCGACCTTGGATCGAACAAACCCTGGGAATCCCATCAACTGCCCATCAATGCTTCTAGTTCCCCTACAATGGGAGAGTAATCAAAATCAAGAGAATCATGTTGGTGGAAACCCTCAATGCCATCACGTCCGAACAAATTCCTTTCATGACCATCCTGGACAAGGGAAAGAAACATGTCCTCTCCATATTGGGTACCATAGGGCCAGCAACCCTTTGCCATATTTGTCACTTTATCCTTCCCTGACCAATCCGTCACTCCAATATCCCGTTAGGAAAAGGATGGGAGATAATGGCAAGAATGGGCTTCGTGATGGGTAAAGGTTTAGGTCAGCACAAATAGGGTCCCACTCGAAGGGAAAGGCTCAAGGTCTCCAAAGGTTGCACTGGATTGGGCTATTCAGCTGAACAGGCATCTAGAATCATCCAAGCTAGGGGGAAGCTTTATGATAACTTTGTCAAGGGCCCAATACAACCAGGGACTCAGATTGAGCCGAGTGAAAGCCATGAGGTCAACCAAAAAGAAACTCCTCAAAATCAACCGCTCGAAGAGGACTTCCGACTCCTCTCTCTATTCCACTGGGATGAACCTCCCGACGATGCCTCACCTACCGGCGTGTTCTTAGCATTAGATAGGCCGGCTCCTGTCTGCTTCATTCTATTTCTGTTTCACCCTTCTTTCCTCCACTACTCACTTATCATGGAGCAGTCAATGCATGTTGTGTGCACATTTAGCTATGACTACCAAAAAAAATGCCAATCTCCAAAGGTGGGCGTGTGAGCTCACTATTGAAGAAACCTCCTCCATGGAGTCAAGATCCCTCAGCCAAGGGCTGACACTTTCCACCTTGAATCCCCTCTCCCACTTTCCCCTTGTACATAGTAGTGTAGAATTTAGTCTAGGTTCAAGTAAGTCTAGTGTGTCCTCACCTCGTCATTCCAAGAAAACTAGGGTCCGACACGTTCCCACGCGCTACATCAGCCAGTTGACAGAGACGTGAGCTCAGCTATGTCAGGTCTCTGACTTCGTATCGACTCCCATTCCACTAGGGGTAGACAAAGTAGAAGGATCTCCACTAGACGATGGTCTAGGGGTCTACGTTTTGGAGGATGATTACGAAGAAGAAATAGAAGAAAATCAGTTAAAGGATTGCACTGATCACATAACTCCCTTTGTCGATTGGACAAGAAGGTTTGACGAGCCTAATGTGTCTATTGATGAATCAACCAAGGAAGTCAACCTGGGCACCAAGGATAACCCAAAAATTATTTTGATAAGTGCCAATTTGAAGAAGGAAGTGGAAGCATCCATTGTGCTAGTGCTTAAGGAGTTTCCCGATGCCTTTGCTTGGTCCTATGAGGATATGCCGGGCTTAGATTGTTGAGTTATGATTTTGATGATTGTTGTGATTGTTAAGTTATGGTTTTGATGATAACTAAACTTAATGTGTGCTTAAGTGATGATAACTAAACTTGTGGTTGATTGCTCATGCTCCTGTAATCTATGTATGTTTGAGATGGCAAATGACAACGGTTACATGGTTTTAATGCTTGGTTTGCATATGTTGGTTCTACAAGAGGTTTCAAGCCTTTATATGATTGAACATATGGACTTGAGCTTTGATGAACACTTTTGTTCAAATCCTAATCAAATAGTTTGAAACTTGTTTGGTTGATTTTTACGCATACCATACATGCATTTGTCAAAGCAATAAGTGTTCCAATCTTATATGTGAAATTGGGTCTCAATGTAAATCACTTCTTGAACTCTAATACATATTTCACATATCATTTTGAGCTTGCATTATGTTGAAACAACTCATGAGAAACTTCCTTGAAAATTGGACTAATGGTACTTATATCTTGCTCAAATGGTTTACAATAAGCTCTTGTTAATTGATTGAAATTGCCAAATGGCCAAAGGGGTTTCATACATGTACTTCATGCAATTACCACATGCATTATTGATCAATGTTCTAATCCTTTTTCTATGGTTTTGTAGGTCAAAACACTCAACATATATTTCCTAAGATCAAAGGAGTTTGAAGCCTCAAACTTAAATGGGTTGCAATGGAGTTCGGGGGTGAAACCTAAAAGTCTAAAGTTTTCTGTAGCTGTAGGTCGACCGCCCCAGGTCGACTGCCAGCAGCGGTCGACCGCCCCAGGTCGACCGAAAATGCCAGGGATCATATTTCTACAGGTTTCTCAGTAGCGGTCGACCGCCAGCTTCCACAGGTTGACCGCCAGCCCCGAGCCAACATATGTTGACTTTGTTTTCCACTTCGAGAAGAGCCTTTCTCCTTGTAATTCTTTAATCCTAATGACACCAAATCACCCACAAAATGTGGATCTGGTCTGGGGGATGTCCATGGACCATTCAAGGGCTATAAAACATCTCATTTGGAGCCATAACTCTAATCATCCAAGAGGGCTTCTGATGGGGCATCAAAGGTGAATTCCATACACGGGTGAAGTGTATTTGTGTGTTATGGCTTGTATGAGATTGTAATTGTGTAATTTCTTTCATTTGGGCTCCTTGTAAGGCTTATATCAAGCTAATGGGTCATTTGTAATGTAGAGTCCATGGCTAGGTTGCCATTAGTAGAGTCCATTAAGGAGCTTATGCCATATTGGGTCATTAGGATTCTAATGGGTCATTAATGCACTTAAGGCCCAAATTGGGTTACACTCCCTCATGAGCCAACTAAGTTGGAAGGGTCCAAGTCTAGCATGGGCTTGTGGATGGTTCATGGCCCATGAATGGCCCTTGGCCCATGAAGGGGGGCGCCCCCTCTTTTGGCTCCATTAGGCTAGGTTGTTTAGTTTTTTTTTTCTTTCCTTCCTTTCTTTGACCACATGTTGTAAAAATTAGGAATTGGCTTCCTTTAAATATGTTATTTTTGTGGTTGGTCACATCCAATCCCAGCCATCCTTTCCACCATACCTAGATCTAAGGGTGGATATTGGCTTTGGCATGTAACCTATAAAGAGTTGTAATTTCTCATTTTAGTAGAATTAATGCATGAAAAATCAGAAAATTTGTGAGTCTCTTGGAGCTTGGTGCGCCCCCATCCTCTCTCTGGTTTCCTCTTCCCCAACCCCAGATCTAGAGTGTATCCCTCTTCTATCATCCCCTCTCAACCTCCGGTGATCGTTTGTGCCGCCGTCGCCGCCGTTCGTGCCGCCTTCGAGCCGCCACGGGATCGTCTTTGGTTTTCTGTCCTGCTAGACATAGGTGCAGTTCGTGAATTCTTGAAGCCAGCCATGAGCTCAGATCGATTGGAAATTTTGAGGGTTGGTTCCTATCTTCTAGCCCCTTCTCCAAAAAAAAATTGAGGTTCAAAATCCACCGTTTCATATCCTTACCATTTCGTTCAACTCTCAATCTCAGATCTGTTCTATCACTGTCTACAGTGATAGTAGCCCTGAGTTTCATATCTTAGGTCCACTTTTTGATTTATTTTTGTTCGCCCAGTTTTACTGGAGGTTACACCCATCCATCCCTTCATCCAAAATTTTTCTAAATTTTTGGTTCATCCATTTCATATTTTCTAAAAATCATTCTCAGTCCCAGCTACAGTTCTGTCCCCCTGTTCCCAGATCCGACCCTCGTCCACTAAACAAATCACAGAAAATCATAGGTACATCCAAACGGGTCCAAACCAATTTTTCTGTCTTCCCAGCTCAAATTCCAACAACCTTTCGGAAGAACACAACCCCCGATTCGAACGTCTTCCTCGAGGTCAAAGGAAATCCACTGGGAAGTTCTCTGCTGACCTGTGATTTCAGGAACTGTACAACAGAAGATTGAAAATTCCATAAGTCAAGATCCGAGCAGATCCAGGCCAGATCTTTAGACCTAGGTTGAATAACTTCAAGCTAGCTTTCCAACGGCACCAATCTCGTGTCGATCCGACGTCGGGGTTGATCGCAGCGTCCATTCTCGCCGGAGCGCGCGCTGTAAAACAGCAACCATCACTCCGTGGACAGCAAACCCGACGGGTGCCGATCGAAACCGCCCGACCCCCGGGCGACGTTCCGGTGTGCCGCCAGCCCAGGGAACACTTCCCTAAGTGTCCACACTACGGCGGCGCCACCGGGTCCCACACGGCCCCTCCAGACAGCACGTGGGCCCCACGGTCGTGAGCACGCGTGTAGCCGAATCAACACACGAAGCTGCCCGTTATCCCGAATTCAGCCCTCCCGGGCCCATTGTGTCGCCCTTTACCTCCCTGCGTGGAGTGGGCATATTTCCATTGCTGTAATATTCATGTATTAACTGTCCCGGGAGCACGAGCTCGGCCGGGCCCGTCGTCCCCACGCCGAGCGCGTGGAGGTATCGCATTCGCTCCCTTACTTGGCATTTTGCTTAATTTCATATATGCTTGTTTATGCCGCTGCTAGAGAGCATGATAGGGTAATTAGCTCGCTTTCTATTTATATCACCGCTGCTGCGAGAGAGAGCGTTACCGTCCCGTGACCCGATCCAGGCATGAAAGAGAGAGCCGACCACCCTAGCTCTTGCCGGTTTCTCAACCGCGCACGTCCGACGCTTCCCTCGTTAAGGGACGATCGCGAGCTTGTCGTGTCCGTGTCTCGTCCCACATCAATTTGGTATCAGAGCGAGTTTGAGTCTAGGGTGTCAAAAAAAAAAAGAGTGTCATTTACATCGAGTCATTAGTCGGTTTAAGTCGAGTCTAGGATCATCATTATTTTAAAACACAAAATAGAGTGTCTTTTCGCATTGCATCCCTTTACTCGGTATATCAAAAGGTGTTGTCCGAACGTTAGGCCATGCCTATCGGGAAGGCCGCACACTTGTGCGAGTGATCTTCGGATCGGTTATCTCCGCCACATACCGAGTCTTGGTTTACGTCTAGGGTCCTTAGTGTGCATGCATTCCAAACTTGCATAGTCGGTCTAGTGTCTTGTCACCGTGTGTATGCATGTCCATGTCCACTACCCATGGCCGATCCCCAAGACCATACGTCCGAGTGGTCAACTTTTGTGGCCAAAATGAATGTCCTCATGGACCGAGCCTTTGGTTTTGCCCCTCTCATTATGAAAGCCGCTCTACCCAACGGGTCCACAACGGAACTCCATTTCACCGATAGGGAGTCGGATAATTGGGTTTCTCTTGACATCGTGGAGTCTCTCTCCAAGACAGGTGAGATTGTCCGCGATGGTGATTTTGCTTGTGTTGAGTTCTATAAGAGGATCTGCTCTGTTCTCTACACCGATGGTGCATGGTGCAGGATCGGCACACTTGCTGGTTCATGCATCATTTTTGGGCAAAAGTGGTTAGGAGAGAGAAGGGCCAATCTTGACTGGGACAAGAGGACTTGCACCTTATGCCCACCATACCTACCCGGTAAGATCACCCTTAGGGACCCCGTATGTCCAGCCACCCAGCCCCAGCGGCCCACTCCACCTTCGGATTCGCGCTTGGAGCCACCTCATCCCGAGCCACCCGTATTTCTAACGGGTACATTATACATAGCCGAACCGCTTCTTAGTTGGCTCAAGGATGGCTTGGTCCCACTCCCTTACCCGTCTATGGACCCTACCCTACCTTTGGTGTCCATCAACTCTTACCATACAACTTTTCGGTCTAGTCACCATGTCGATACTTTGGATGACCTTATTATGGGATTAGATTCACAATGGGAGTTGACGCATCTTTTGGCCCGAGGCTTTGACCAACCCGCTAGTCTTAGCTTCACCCATCCGGCCTTAGGATCCATTACCTCCGTGTGCACCGTGGGGTGTGTCACCACGGAGATTCTTCTACTCCTCCCGATGCCGGCCGAGTCCGACTTCATTTCCTTTTGCCCGAGGGAGGAAGTTTATTTTCTTCACATGACCATTGTCCCGTTCACTATGACGGATGAAGGTGAGCATTCACACCTTCAAGAATTTCACGATTGGGACCGTGTCATGGAGGAACCCATCTCCCGGGGTCATACCTTCTTTGACCCTTTTGACCCCTCCACTAGTGAAGCTCCCGAGCTATCACATTCCCTCCACCTCTTCCAAGGAGTTCACTATTCCACCCATACCCCTCGGTCTAGTCGGCAAGCCGTCTCTACATCTAGGGATGATGACGAAGGTAGTTTTGGATCTCCTAGCCCTTCTTCACCCAAATCCCATCGGTCACCAATGCATGAGTGGTACATCTTAGGGTGTCTAGGAGTCCTCCCTTCCATCAACCATCGTGTACATCTAGTGTATGCATGGCACATATTCGGGTGTCCTGGTCCGCCGTCACCCATGTATGGGTCGGACTAACAGTGTGCTTTTTCTTTGTGTGGTTTGTTTTGAGTGATTTGTTTGCATGGTTTGTGTGTCGTTTGTTTATCTGCATGCGTCTTGTGCAAGCTCGTTGTCGTTCTCTTATGAGTGAGAGGCGAGTGGACTCAATTGATGAGTATGGGATCGGTTCCACATCTATACCCGGATCAGTCACCTATAGGGACTCAGCGGTGATTCCTAGTGAGTCTTCGAGCTGTTTTCTTCCCTTTTGAGAGTGCCCCTTCGGAGTGACCACCTTTAGCCCATAGCAGTTCGCATATCGAGTATATATGGAATGAGCAGGCGACGATCACTTGGAGTGGAGCATACCCGCGCTACTTGACACGGTGATGGATCTGTCGGAGTACCGGAGTAGCCATACCCCTACTCGACGGGGTCGAGTTCCTCCCACTAGGGGAGAATTGATGGGGCATCAAAGGTGATTTCCATACACGGGTGAAGTGTATTTGTGTGTTATGGCTTGTATGAGATTGTAATTGTGTAATTTCTTTCATTTGGGCTTCTTGTAAGGCTTATATCAAGCCAATGGGCCATTTGTAATGTAGAGTCCATGGCTAGGTTGCCATTAGTAGAGTCCATTAAGGAGCTTATGCCATATTGGGTCATTAGGATTCTAATGGGTCATTAATGCACTTAAGGCCTAAATTGGGTTACACTCCCTCATGGGCCAACTAAGTTGGAAGGGTCCAAGTCTAGCATGGGCTTGTGGATGGTTCATGGCCCATGAATGGCCCTTGGCCTGTGAAGGGGGGCGCCCCCTCTTTTGGCACCATTAGGCTAGGTTGTTTAGTTTTTTTTTTCTTTCCTTCCTTTCTTTGACCACATGTTGTAAAAATTAGGAATTGGCTTCCTTTAAATATGTTATTTTTGTGGTTGGTCACATCCAATCCCAGCCATCCTTTCCACCATACCTAGATCTAAGGGTGGATATTGGCTTTGGCATGTAACCTATAAAGAGTTGTAATTTCTCATTTTAGTAGAATTAATGCATGAAAAATCAAAAAATTTGTCAGTCTCTTGGAGCTTGGTGCGCCCCCTTCCTCTCTCCCCCTGGTTTCCTCTTCCCCAACCCCAGATCTAGAGTGTATCCCCCTTCTATCATCCCCTCTCAACCTCCGGTGATCGTTTGTGCCGCCGCCGCCGCCGTTCGTGCCGCCTTCGAGCCGCCACGGGATCGTCTTTGGTTTTCTATCCTACTGGACAGAGGTGCAGTTCGTGAATTCCTGAAGCCAGCCACGAGCTCAGATCGATTGCAAATTTTGAGGGTTGGTTCCTATCTTCTAGCCCCTTCTCCAAAAAAAAATTGAGGTTCAAAATCTACCGTTTCATATCCTTACCATTTTGTTCAACTCTCAATCTCAGATCTGTTCTGTCACTATCTACAGTGACAGTAGCTCTAATTTTCATGTCTTAGGTCCACTTTTTGATTTATTTTGGTTCGCCCAATTTTACTGGAGGTTACACCCATCCACCCCTTCATCCAAAATTTTTCTCAATTTTTGGTTCGTCCAGTTCATATTTTCTAAAAATCGTTTTCAGTCCCAGCTACAGTTCTATCCCCCTGTTCCCAGATCCGACCTTTGTCCACTAAACAAATCACAGAAAATCATAGATACATCCAAATGGGTGTAAACCACTTTTTCTGTCTTTCCAGCTAAAATTCCAACAACTTTGCTGAAGAACACAACCCCTAATTCGAACGTCTCCCTCGCGGTCAAAGGCAATCCACAGGGAAGTTCTCTGCTAACCTATGATTTCAGGAACTGTACAACAGAAGATTGAAAATTCCATAAGTCAAGATCCGAGCAGATGCAGGCCAGATCTTTAGACCTAGGTTGAAGAACTTCAAGCTATCTTTCCAATGGCTCTAGTCTCGTGTCGATCCGACGTCGGGACTGATCGCAGCGTCCATTCTCGCCGGAGTGCGCGCTGCAAAACAGCAACCACCAGTCCGTGGACAGCAAACCCGACGGGTGCCGATCGGAACCGCCCGACCCCCGGGGGACGTTCCGGTGTGCCGCCAGCCCAGGGAACACTTCTCTAAGTGTCCACACTACAGCGGCGCCACCGGGTCCCACACGGCCCCTCCAGACAGCACGTGGGCCCCACGGTCGTGATCACGCGTGTAGCCGAATCAACACACGAAGCTGCCCGTCATCCCGAATTCGGCCCTCCCGGGCCCATTGTGTCGCCCTTTACCTCCCTGCGTGGAGTGGGCATATTTCCATTGCTGTAATATTCATGTATTAACTGTCCCGGGAGCACGAGTTTGGCCGGGCCCGTCGTCCCCACGCCGAGCGCGTGGAGGTATCGCATTCGCTCCCTTACTTGGCATTTTGCTTAATTTCATATATGCTTGTTTATGCCGCTGCTAGAGAGCATGATAGGGTAATTAGCTCGCTTTCTATTTATATCACCGCTGCTGCGAGAGATAGCGTTACCGTCCCGTGACCCGATCCGGGCACGAAAGAGAGAGCCGACCACCCTAGCTCTTGCCGGTTTCTCAACCGAGCACGTCCGACGCTTCCATCGTTAAGGGACGATCGCGAGCTTGTCGTGTCCGTGTCTCGTCCCGCATCAACTTCAAGGGAGATCAAGAGGGTGGTATCCAAGGAGGAAGAAGAGAGTACTGTAGCTCCGTGAACAGTACTTCGTGCAGCAAGATCTTCATCTATCTCCAACCCATTCAAGTTACTTCTCAAGCCAACAAGTATCTATGAAGTGAAGAATCAAGCAACCAACAAAGAGAGATCAAGGGTGAGGCTATCAAGAAGCAAGCAAGGGTTTCAAGAAGAGATCAAAGGAAGGTTATCCAAGGGAAGAAGAAGAAGGATGCTACAAGGAAGAAGGAGCCATTCAAGCATCATTTGAAGGTACTCTAGCTCCATTTGAAGTCAGCAGTCTTAAAGGAAGAGAACAAGCTCACAAGCATCAAGAAGATACATGGATTTGTCCAAGAAAGAAGGAAGGGTACTGTAGCCGTGAATAGTACTCCGTGTAAAAAGATCTACATCAAATACAAAGCCATTCAAGCTGAGTCTCAAGCTATTCAAGTGAAGAAGGAATCAACGCGAACATCCAGAGCACACACTCAGGGGGAGCCTAAATCAGGAGCTTTTTAAACTGTGGTTTATTCATGTTTGTGTTTTGTGCTTTATAGTTTCAGATTTGTGTTTCTTATAAACTGCAAACTCGTGTGTGTATGGATCGTTGTTGGATCCGTGGTCGTGTGTGTGTGTGTGTCGTACTTGATTCATGTGTGCGTAGGTCTTCTTAGATCTGCGTGTGTGTGTGTGGATTTATCCAGATCTTAGAGTTTGTGTGTGTAGAGTCTGCACTTGTCGCAGCGTGTGTGTGTCTTGTTGATCAACTTGTTGGATCGTGTTGGAGACTTCATCTCCGTGTGTGTGTGTGTTTTGGGGTGCGTCCCCGTGTGTGTGGATATGCGTCGTCCTGCGTGTGTGGTTGGAGCGTCGTCTCTGTTTGGGGATTTATCCCCGAGTGAAGCCTCACTGGGTTTGGTGAGGGGTGGACGTAGGATTGCCGTCGTTGCATCCGAACCACCTTAAAAACCGCTGTGCACTATGGTTTGATTTGTGTGGTTTGGTCCTTTTCTTCTACCTCCATTCTAAGTGAGTGTATTTGTTAATTGTTGTTACGGATTTATCTACGTATATCTTGCATATTCTATATCTCATCATACAAAGTTTGATAAATCCAATCCGTGTACTAATAGTTTTGAATCCCTAAACTAGCATTCTATCACATATTTTATAAAAGGCCAAAAGTTTCCTTAAAATTTGTAAACACCCAATTCACCCCCCTCTTGGGTGTCATTGATCGCGGAACTTCATAGATCCCTCATTGGTGGAACATCGCCTTGTTTTAAAGCCCAAGACGAGAGCTGTCAAACAAAAGCTAAGGCGACTTCACCCGAAGCTTGCTCTCAAGGTCAAGGAGGAAGTTGACAAGCTCCATAAAGCCAAGTTCATCAAGGTAGTTTTATATCCGCAGTGGGTAGCTAATACCGTCCCCATCATGAAGAAGGATGGTAGGGTCTGGATCTGCATAGACTTCCATGATCTAAATCGTGCCTGTCCTAAGGACGATTTCCCTCTTCCTCACATAGATGTCCTTGTGGAGAATACCGCCGGCTATGAGATGTTGTCCTTTATGGATGGCTTTTTGGGGTACAATCAAATCTGCCTAGCAGAAGAAGACCAGGAGAAGACATCTTTCACCACTCCGTGGGGGACATATTATTATGTTGTCATGCCCTTCGAACTAAAAAATGCAGGAGCTACATACCAAAGGGATTTGATGGCCATCTTCCACGACATCATGCACATTCACATGGAAGTATACGTGGATGACATCCTGGTTAAGTCCAAAACTAGGAGCGGCCATGCCGAGGTCCTCCGCGTAGTTCTCCAAAGGTCTCGATAGTGTAGACACGCCAAAATTGACGTTATGTTGATCAAGTCTCATGTCATTATATAAACGCCCCAAGTGGACTTCAATATTCCTATAAAATGAAGTTTTTCTATTTTTGTGAGTTTTATGCATTTTTCCTGCATTTTCGTGATTCACGACCTGAAGAAGGGTGTTATTTTCAAAGTAGCGACCTGTCATAGGGCGTTTTCAAAAGAAGAGACGACCACAATAGAGGGCGTCCATTCCTAGTATTATCCATTAATTTCTGGAATTATCTATTTTCAAAATAAAAAGCATTTTGTGAGTAACGTCCTTCCTCAGGGCGTGTTTTTGATAAACGCCGTTACCTCAGGCGTGTTCCCTTAATTTTTTAAACAGAGAAGGTTTTTATTTCCAAAATTAAATCCAGGAAGAAACGCACTTTTCTAGGTCGTGTTTCAAGAAACGTCTCTGTGAATGTCGTCAATTCATGATTTGACGCCCTGTCCTAAGTCGTGTTTTACTCCAGAGTCCTTCCTTTTTCCATCTTTCCCTCACAGTTCCCTACTATCATTTGGTCTCTTACTCGATCTCGATCCTTCCTTGGATGCCTCATTGCCCGTTCTTATCTTTCCTTAGTTTGATCACATCCGCTTGAGGCACTATAAAATGAAGTCTTGATCGATCGTGTTGAAGGTTAAGCACTCATAAGATTGAACTTTCAGAACGCTTATTGCAGGTCACGAGCTGCATCCTCTGCATCCTCCGTTGGGCTGCATCCTGCTTCATCCATCTACTTCCATCACCATATTCACTCGGTTTTCCCCTTTACTGTCGTCAGGGACAGCAAGGTCTTCATCTTTTATATCTGTTTTGTTTTTACTTCATTCATGTCTTATATCCCTCCATTCTTCACATCTGTTCACCCTTCGCCTGTGTTCACATCTTATTGCATCTTTCTTTTATCATCATATTCTCCCTTCCCTTAAGTCTTCTTAAGGGGTTTAAAAACAATAAAAAAAAAGAAGGTACGCATGTCGATGTCCTCTTACCGTTACATATTCTATTTGAATTGATACTATAGCACTTTGTCTGATCCCTTTCTTCTTGTTTTTTTTACTGTCTGTCTTGCAAGGTAATCAAAAAAAGAAAACCCTTCTCATCGGCCGGCCGATTGAAGAAGGAGGAAGAACTCTACATCATCCCGCGTTTCCATTTCCACCGGGTAAGTGCGATCCCTACCCCATTCTCATCTCCTCTTGGGACCCTCGCGTCTCTGGCGATCACATCATCTCCACATTAGCACCTCGTGCTATTTTTATTGCATCTTATGCATTTTATTTATTCATTGTTACATTTTAATTCCTAAGTGTGGATTTTAATCCAATCTACAAATTGGCGATCACGGTGGGACTTCCACTGTTTTCTTTTTGATTACCATCTCCATTGGCACCCTCGCGTGCCCTTTCCCCTTGGCACCCTCGTGTGCCCTTTCCCCTTTGGCACCTACGTGTGCCCTTTTCCCCTTGGCGCCCTCGGTACCCTTTCCTTTGTGCCCCTCGGCACCCTCCACTGTGCACACTGCACACTCCGGGATCAGCCAGTTAGTGTTTGGATATCTCCCAGAATTAACGCCTTCCACGAGGGCGTGTTTTTATTTCACGCCCTTCAGAAGGGCGTGTTTTAGTTGATTAACGCCTCTTACATTGGGCGCCTTTTGCATATCTCCTGTTGCTTTGCCGCTTAATTATTTTATCTGAGAATTCACGCCCCACCCCAGGGCGTGCCATTTCTTTTTAGCGCCTGTCATCAGGGCGTTTCATTCATTTTTCCTACTTTATTCATATCTTGTTGCACTGTCTGAGAATTCACGCCCATTTTCAGGGCATATTATTTGTTATTAACGCCTTCAGTCAAGGCGTGTTCTTTTGATTTGACACCCTCCTCTGTAGGCGTCCTTTCCTGATAACGCCTGACCCCAAGGCGTGTTTTTGTCTCTTCCTGTGAGTCCCTCACAGGATTCACGACAGCCACGCTGCCGTTTCCTGTTTGGTAGCGACCTCTCCCAGGTCGTGTCTTTCCTGAGTTTTCACAGAAATTGCTTACTGCCTTATTTGTGATTCGTTGTTTGGCATCTTGATCTGTCTTGATATATTGCTGTGATTTACATTGACTTCATTTTACTTGTGGGTTTTTTTTTTGGTTGAGAGATCTCCTCTCTCTAGCCTAGGATTTCACACACCTTTCTTGGAATCGGGACAACCCTCCATTGAGCATTCCGTCTCTTTGGACCGGAAATCCCTTTTCTAAGACCTCCATAAGTCCCCGCACCCGTGGATTCCCTCACGGACGCCGGGCTGGTTGTACCCTCGAAGTACCCGGAGTTTAGATATCCTATTCGTTGGTGAAGAGAGAGAAAACCTAGTTGACCCGGAGGTCACACTTGGATCAAACTAGGTTTCATTTGGCAAAAGAGTGAACTATTCAAAAATAATCCACTTTAATCTCAAACATCCAAACATTAAAATTTTCCGTGCTTTCCAACATTATCTGCATAACTTGGTTGGGTTGACTTGGTTGAATTGTTTTGATTAAAGTGCTTTTTTGGAAATTCCTTCATTAAACATCCTCTCTCTTAAGTATGAAACTCCGTTCAGGTAAAATCATCAACATGTCAGGCAACGGGTACTCTTATGATGATGAGGATGAGAATGTATTTAGTCAATATGGTGACCCTTTCCAAGATTCGGTTTATTATGAGGGAAACTATCTCCCTCCTCATCCTCATTACTCACAAGTTCATGTGGTTGATACCACTATTCATGAGGCGGACCCTTCGTCTCAAGTTCCATCTTCCAACACCTCGGGGAACCCTTCCCCATCCATTAATGTCACAGATTTGATCCAAGCTCTCTCCCAGTTGGATGACTCCCAGCGGCAAGCCAATCAGGCCGCTTTGAAAGGGAAATCTGTCCCTTCATCTTCCTCTAATCCCCCTCCGGCCGTGAGTGGCCATCAGATTGTTAATGACCAGGCGGTCTTGCATCCCCCCTCCTCTCATCCACAAACGCCTACTGCGGCCATGCCGGCCCAGCAGGCGAGCTATTCAGCGGTTAGGCACCAATCTTCCCAACCTCCTCGGATTCTACGAACGCCTATGCCGCATTCTTTTGTTCAGAATCAGGCCCCGGTCGAGCCCGATACCAACACTCTCTTGCTTCAGAAGCTGGCCAGCATGGAGGAGCAGCTCAAGAAGGTTACAGCGACTAAGAATGCTCCGGAAATTTCTCTTCCTACGTTGCCGGTGTTCCATTTACCACCTTCTGAAATGCCGAATTTTCGGCGATATAATGGGACAGGCAACCCATTCATTCATTTAAAGGATTTCCGATATGAGACTTCCTTCTGGCAAGATAATAAGGCCTCCCTGGCCTACTTATTCAGGAGATCTCTTGAGGGGCCAGCCCTCAAATGGTTTTATTCTCTGGAGCCAGCTGATGCCGGCGATTTTGATGTTATTCAAAGAAAATTCTTGCAAAAGTACAGAGACCGGGTGGGACCTTCCCTTTCTGTTACAGATCTAGTCGCTGAGAAAATGAAGCCCGAGGAGGACTTCATCGTATTTGCTGATAGGTGGCGGTCTATGGCCGAGAAATTGAAGGACACATTGTCAGAACAGGAGCAAGTGAAAATGGTTATTTCTAACGCAACTCCTCAATTCCGGCATATTTTGGCCATGAATCGGCTGACAACTATGGAAGAGCTCTATGAAAGAGCTCGTTATATACAAACACAAATGAAGGACTCGCCCATCATGGGCATGTTTGAGCCGAAGCCTCGGCTATTTAAAAAGAACACAAATGTCAACAGCGGGCCCACAACTGAGGGCGCTGTCACAAATGAGCAAGTCGGCATAGTTGGCAACCCCCATCATCAAGCTGACCCACGTCCACCACCGCCTCCACGACAGAACCCTCATTTTAACCCTACTCCACCACCCCAATTCGCACCTCAACGCTCCTTCGCTCCACCGCAAAACCAAGCCCCCCGCATAGGCCCTCCAGCTCCACCACAATACCATCAAGTGCCCCCGCTTGCCAACTACAGCCAACAACAACGGAGACCACCACTTGGCCCCAAAAGGGACCACTATCCTCCACTCCCTGAAAGTCTCCCCGATATTTTTAATGCCCTGATGGCTGCCAACTTGCTCGCCTTACCAAGGGAAAGAACCGTGTGGCCCGCTAATGTTGACACATCCCGTTACTGTGCTTTTCACCGCGCCCCTGGTCACAACCTTGATCGTTGTTTCCACTTCAGAGATCATATTTATGATTTGAATGACCAGGGTGGCATTAATTGGGATGAAATGAGGTAATTCATCGCCACCATGAAAGAAAGAAGGCCTCCTCGACAACAGCAAAATCAGCAACAACAGCAGCTAGCTCCGCAGCAAGTTCAGCCACAGCAAGCTCCAGCACCCCAGCAGGATATGGGGATCGTCCGTAATCCATTACCGAAGCACGCTCCTAATCAGCACGTGAACCCTGTCACGTCTCTCTACGAGGTGGAGAGAGGGCAGGGATGGCACGAAGAAAACGCCTCTGTCGGGGCATTTCACCATGATCCAACTCAAAATCAAATTCCGCGCCTTTTGCGCACCCCTCCTTCTTCTTCTGTCAATCTTCAATCAGGACGTTCTCTTTTACGCCCCGTCAATCCATCTACCCCCACCAATTCCACGGCCTTGCCGGCTCGCTCTCTTCTTACCCGCCTACCACCTCCACAACCTACCGCACCACCTTCCACCACCAACTCTATACCTCCGCCATCCAGGCCACTCCTACTTCGCTCTCTTCGGACCCGCTTATCACCCCCGCAACCTGCTACTCCTTCATCCATCACCAACCCAACACCCGTGCCGTCCAGGTCACTCCTACTTCGCTCACCGCCAGCACCCGCTACCCCCTCTACCACTCCTACACCGGCAAGGGTTCCTCCACCATCAGTGCAACCACCTTTTGTGCCCCGATCTCTCCTTATTCCACCACCCACTAACGCTCCTCGCATTCGGGTATCCCTCTCTTCTCCCACACCTCCTGCGCGGGCGTCTTCGTCAAATACTTCTCCCATGCCTCCCGCGGGGGCATCTTTGTTAAACACCACTACTGTGCCTCCTACGGGGGCATCCTTTTCATTGAATTCCCATTTGATTCCCCCCAGCAGGGTCTCTGCTACCAACATTCCTTCTTCTTCTTCCAACCCTCCTCCTATTTCTGCCCCGACAGAGGCGCGTCAAGGCGTGGCGCCGCTCCGCAGTGGACGGATATTCCACCGTATTTTCCCACAGAGAGAGCTAGAGCCCATGCAGGGGCCGCAAGGGCAGGAACAGGAACAAGAATCAGTGCCAGGGACTTAGTATGATCTGTTAAAGCACTTGGACCACACTCCCGCCAGGATTTCTATTCTTGAACTGATCAAACGGTCCACCACTCATCAGCTGGCTTTAAAGGAATATTTGCAGAAAGTCATGGTCAACGAAGACATTCCGGTCGAGCAAATAATTACAGTCTTGACACCTGCTAGCAATCAGCCGACAATCACCTTCCATGAGCATGAACTAGCACCTCTTCAGGCAAGAAAATATGCTCTTTGTATCACAGTCGACATCAACAAAGTGGCTGTCAAGCAGTGTTTGGTGGATACAGGGGCATCCATCAATGTTTTACCACCAAGCACTTTAAGGCTGTGCGGCATTCCGGAAGATCAAATTCGGTCATCCACTATAACGGTCACTGCCTATGATAATACCAAGAAGCCCCCTCTAGGCATGATCACTTTAAAAGTAAGTTTGGGTCCAGTTTCCATAACAGCAGATTTTCACATCTTGGACATGGATCCAACATTTAACGGTATTCTGGGCCGCCCCTACATACAGCAGCTTGATGCGGTGCCATCTACAAATCATCAGTGTATTAAATTCCCCCACAAGGGCCGCATTATCAAGGTGACCAGTATGCCGATCCTGCCAGAGGAAGATATTCATGCAGCTTCATCAGTTCTTTCCATTTGGCCAGCCAACAAGTCACTTTTGTCTGTTCTGGACGTCCCTCGTCTGCAACCAAGGCCGTCTGAGACCGTCACCGCAGTTGCTATGACGCCCCTGCCTTCTAAAGGGAAGAAGAAAAAGAATATGATTAACACCCCTGGTTGGAACATTCTGTTGAAAATGGGGTATCAAGACAGCAAGGGCCTGGGCGCCAATTGTCAGGGCAGGATTAGGCCCATTAAGCCGCAGAAATTGTTTGCACGAGGCGGCTTGGGCTATAAAGGGCCCGGTAAAAATGAAGAAGAGCCATGGGCTTTTATGACTTCTACTTTAAAGCCAGATCGCCAGCCACTCACCTGGACATTGAAGACACATTTTGTCACGGGTGGCATTCATAATGATGAGCAGACGACTATGATTACTTCATTGCTGGATTGTCAGGATGTTCACGCCAGACAATTTGCTCGTCATATTGCACCACTGGCTACCTACAAGGCCCTGGAGTCTTTAAGGCCGGACAAAAGAAGGAAAATGGACAATCCGGAATGTGATTGGTACAGGTGGTTCGACCTGAATGACATCACTATTTCTTTAAGCCGCCTGTTCATGCCGACAGATCCGGAATGGCCGCCACTCATTCAAGAATTGATTGAGATGCCAGCCGCAATCACAGACAAGAGCAGTTGCTAAGTGACTACACAGATACTGGAGAGCCAGATGTCCCTTTGAAGAAGGTTTTACCGTGGATAGGCTGTGGGCCGGCCTCTTCTCCCTCACTTCTGTGCATCGTCTTTGTTGGCTTCTCTCTATTCCCGTTGGTTTGGTCACGTGCCGCGACCACCACCGATCTACATCAACTTGTCTCCCGATTCAATTCAGATTTCCCTCCCGATTGCTCCTTCGCTCCGCGAGCGATTTTCTAAAATCTCCATCTCGCCCCCGCGTGGGCCATCACTGATTGAAGCTTTCTCTGATCTTGCAATTTCCACTCACCCTGCTATTCGCCCTTCACATTGCTTCCTACTGGAAAAAGAAAATAAAAATAAAGGAAAAGATAAAAATGAAAAAAAAAAACGCCAAATCTCTAACATTCCAATCCTCTATTTCTATTGAGCATTCTCCTATTTTTCTCCCGAGTGCGTCCCGACCCAGGGGCCGCTCCTTCAGGATTCCTTGATCAATCTTTTCTCCCCCTCTGGTGAGGGGCCTTCCTCTGTATCACCTCCTGTATCCGCTTTTTCATCTCCTTCCCCTGATCAAGCTAGTTGTTCCTATTCTTCCTCCTCTCCCTCTAATAATAAAAAGCAGGGGATAGTTCCACATAAGAAGGCCAAGGGTAGGCAGATTCCCCGAAGATTTTTGTTGGAGTTGGCCATCAGATGCCAAGCTTGTTTAACAATCCCTGAGTTTGTGGAAGATCCACTTATCCTACCAGAGTTAGGATTTGAAGATGCTGTTGCTTCATATGAGGGTTTGGGCGTTTATGAAATCATGAATGATGAAGACCCTATTGAAGAGGGGGATGAAAATTATGAAGAATATGAGGACGAGGCTGACACCTTTGCTAGTGGCATAAGAAGATTTGACGAACCATCAGCCTCCGTAGAAGAACCTACCAAAGAAATTAATCTGGGTACCGAGGAAAACCCTAGGATTGTCCTCATTAGCAAGAATTTGCCGCCTTCCGAAGAGGAGGCGCTCATTTTAGTTCTTCAAGAATACAAGGACACGTTTGCTTGGAGTTATGAGGATATGCCTGGATTAGACCCTGCGCTCGTTGAACACCGCCTTACACTTAAGCCAGGGTCTGTCCCGGTCAAACAACGGTTGAGGCGTTTCCACCCTAACATGGCTTTGAAGATGAAAGAAGAGGTCGATAAGCTCCACAAAGCTAGATTTGTTAGAGTTGTCCTTTACCCCAATTGGGTGGCTAACATTGTCCCGGTTATGAAGAAAGATGGGAAAGTTCGGATTTGCATAGACTTCCGGGACCTCAATCGGGCGTGTCCTAAGGATGACTTCCCCCTCCCTCATATTGATGTTCTAATCGATAACACGGCAGGATTTGAGACTCTCTCTTTTATGGATGGCTTTTCAGGTTATAATCAAATTCGACTGGCTGAGGAAGATCAAGAGAAGACTTCATTCACAACACCATGGGGCACTTATTGTTATGTGGTCATGCCCTTTGGACTTAAGAATGCTGGAGCCACTTATCAGAGGGCTATGATGGCTATTTTTCATGACATGATTCACATCTATATTGAGGTGTATGTGGATGACCTGGTAGTGAAATCAAGGACAAGGATTGAGCATCCTGGGGTTCTAGCTAAGGTTTTACAAAGGTCGCGGGAATATCAATTGAAAATGAACCCCAAGAAGTGCGTATTTGGCGTTTCTTCAGGGAAATTGCTTGGTTTCATTGTTAGCAAGAGGGGAATTGAAGTTGATCCCAACAAGGCAAAGGCCATTAGAGACATGCCTCCTCCCAAGAATTTGAAGGAAGTTCGAGGATTAATCGGGAGGTTGCAATTTATTCGCCGCTTTGTCTCCCAGCATTCACAGAGATGTAGGCCGTTTTACGAGCTCACTAAGCCAGGAGTCAAATTTGAATGGGATGACAAGTGTCAGGCAGCCTTTGACGGATTAAAGGATTATTTGGCCAATCCTCCTGTCCTGAGGCCGCCAATTCCAGGCAAACCACTTGTTCTTTATGTTTCTAGTCCTGGATGACTCTGTAGGCGCTGTCTAGCTCAAGTGGATGAGGAAGGTAAGGAGAGGGCAGCATACTACTTGTCTAAACTCCTTAACCCCTGTGAGCAGAGGTACTCAGCCATGGAGAAGACTTGTGCAGCTTTGGTTTGGGTAGTTCAGAAATTAAAACACTATTTCCTAGCTCACGAGGTTCACCTCATTGCACGCATGAACCCAATTAAATTCCTCCTTGAAAAATCTGTCCTCACTGATCGATTAGCACGCTGGCAAAGCTTCCTTTCTCAATTTGACATCACTTACATCCAGCAGAAAGCTATCAAAGGCTACGCCATCGCCGAACACCTTGCTCATCACCCTCTCCCCCGTTTTGATCCGGTCAATTCAGAGTTCCCAGATGAAGAACTAATGTCCATCAATCAACCCCACGATCCTATGTGGACATTACATTTTGATGGAGCTCTAAATTCTCAAGGAAGAGGGATCGGCATGGTTCTTTTAACACCTGAAGGGGTCACCATTCCATTTGCTGCTCGGCTCACTTTCCCCGTCACCAACAATATAGCTGAGTATGAAGCTCTTTTGGCCGGTCTTCAAACCGCTCATCGATATGGCGTCACCCATTTGAGGATTGTCGGTGATAGTCAGCTCATCCTGCGCCAGGTGTTGGTCAAGTGCCGCACTATTAATCCTAAGCTCAAGCCCTACCAGGAACTCGCTTCAGCTTACGCCAAACTCTTCACTAAATTGATCTTCGTTCATGTCCCGCGTAGCCAGAACATCTTGGCTGACGCACTTGCTTCTTTAGCTTCCGCTTTAGTCTTCCCTCCTGAGCGTGATTTTCATGTTCCCCTGATTCATCAGCGTGACACTCCAGCTATTAGGGATCGCGCATTCCTTGATATTAGGGATCAAGTGCTTGAGAAGGTTAAGCAGAAAGAAGCTCTCAAAGGCAAAGAGGTCATGCTTCTGGATTGGCAAGAAGAATTGGCTGACGAAGAAAAGCCTTGGTATTATGAGATTGCCAGGTATTGCAATGATCAGTCCTATCCTGAGAAGCCACTGCAGAAGAAAGAAAGCAATTAGAAGAGTGGCTCAACGTTATACTTTGGTTGGAGGTGTGCTCTACAGAAGAGGGCTCACCGGTGTTTTATTGAGATGCCTCGATGATGATGAATCTTGGAAAGTTGTGGAAGAGGCGCATTCTGGTGTGTGTGGTGGTCATGTGAACAGCCAGATGCTAGCTAAGAAGATTCTTAGACTAGGGTTCTATTGGCCCACTCTAGAAGAGGATTGCTCTATCTACGTTCGTAGGTGTGTTAAGTGCCAACTGCACGCCGACAAGATTCATTCTCCTGCTTCTTCACTCCATCCTACGTCCTCCCCATGGCCTTTTTCCATGTGGGCTTTTGACATCATTGGACCTCTTGGTGACTCGAATCTCCTCACGAAGCAAAAGTCATTCATCCTGACGGCAACGGAGTACTTCACCAAGTGGGCGGAAGCAGAAGCTTACGTGGAAATTAAAGCGTCAACCGTCTGCAAATTTATCATGAAGAACATCATCACGAGGTTCGGGATCCCGAATACCATCGTCACCGACAATGGACCTCAATTTATCTCTCAAGATCTCAAGGATCTCTGCAACAGGTACAACATTGCATTGCATCATTCTTCTCCCTATTATCCGCAGGGCAATGGCCAAGCAGAGGCCACTAATAAAACCTTAATCAAAATTGTTAAGAAGACGTGTGAGGCTAGTAAATTTGCGGACTGGCCAGACAAGCTGGTTGAAGCTCTTTGGGCCTACCGCACTTCCATTCGAACTCCCACTGGGCAAACTCCTTTCGCCCTTACTTATGGAATGCAGGCAGTAGTCCCTTATGAGATTCTTATTCCCTCTCTGCGAGTACAATTGGACAAGGAGCTCTCTATTGATGAGCGTCGTGATTCACTCCTTGCCCAGTTGGAACTCCTTGACGAGAAGCATCTGGTCGCCACTGAGCATGCGCGCGTTTATCAAAACAGGCTCTCACGTTTTTATCAAAAGAAGGTAATTGAGAGAATATTTAAGGTCGGTGAAATGGTAATCAAAAGAATTTTTGTAAAACCCGGTGGCCCTCGTTCAAAGCTCCAACCAAATTGGGAAGGGCCGTTCGTCATAAAAAATGTTTATCCCGGCAATGCTTATAAACTGGTTAATGCTGAAGGAGAGGAATTGACTCACCCATGGAATGGTTTGTATATCAAGAAATATTACCCCTGAACAAAAATCTAAACAAAAATTGAAAACTTCATAAAAATCCAAAGAAAATAGAAATCTCCCAAATAATCCAAAAAAAAGTCGAATATTTTTCAAAATCAAAAAAGTTTTCTTTCATGGTTTTCCTTTTGGGTTGACATGGCATACAAGGGCCCACGGTCCGAAAGGTCAAAATTCAGAATCCATTCATCAGTCTTGCTAATTTAAAATGGGAGTTGACCTCGCACACACTACACACTTTACTCTTGAGCTCAAGCAGTGCAAAATCTGATGGAAAGTCAAAACCGGACTAAAGGCGAAAGACAATATCCATTCTTTTCTTCTTCGGCCCACAAGGGAGGAAGGGAGGTCTCGAGGTAGACACGCCAAGCCTATCCGCCGCCCTAGTAGGAGGAAGTCAGGGCCCAAAAGGGAACAAATGCCAAAAAAAGCCCAAGTACAATTAGGTTATTTTCATCAATGCAAATCAATTCCAAAGTGAAGGTCAAGTTATGAAAAGAAAAGCATGTCAAGAGGGCAAAGTCCCCGCAAGGAAAACCTTGGGCGTGTGAATGCAATATAACAAGGGCATAAGGGCAATAAATTTTCCCTACGCCAAAGACCGAACCCCAACAGGCATAGGGTAGGGGAGGTAACTTTGCCCTGAGCATTCCAGAATCCCTTATGGGCTTCCCTTGTATTTTCTTCCATCCCTTCTATGCGGTGAAGTCGCGAACTGGCAGAATGGTCGAGACAAACCGAAGAGAATGCACTGCACGAAATCTTGTGTATAAGTTTATTTATATGCACGCCAATCCCCCTTTTAATTATTCAAGAAAGGTTAATGGATCTTAGATGATGTCCAAGTAGGACCACCACCTTAATGGCTTTATCAGCACAATTTGGGAAGAATAAAAATTAACGCCTTTGTTCAAGGCGCGTTCATGTTAATTCACGCCTCGCTTACAGTCGTTTATTTAAATAGTAACGCCTCTTGGAAGGTCGTGTTTTCAACAAAATTCAAAAATCTTTTCAAATTCGCGCCACCTCCGAGGGCGTCTTTTACTAGAGTAACGACCTAATCCAAGGCGTGTTTTTCAGAAAAAATCCCAAAAAATATATATAGATAATGAAAAGAACAAAAATAAATTCTTCATGTTGCATGAATTGCACTCTTGCCTGGACATCTTTTAATTATTGTTTACATATGTGTGATTGCATGAGGCATCTCCCAGTTTTGGTTATTTCATTTTGCCTTATTTAATTAAAGGCTTGGCCCCTTGACCCATTATTAAGGTCAGAATATTGACACCCCTTGCTCAACCGGGCAAGGGGCCAAGTCGAACAGATGAATTAACCGGTTTTGTTCAGAAGCATGAACCACAGCTGCAGATACAAGGCAAAGAAAATAAACACGAAGAGCGTGGGAAGAAAAAGTACACAAACACAAGTCCACAACCACACAAGTGCTCAGGTAACAAAAATCTAAATCTCATGTATATATATATGTCATGTCAAAATCATGTGCAGGTGTGAAGGTGGAGGAGTACAAGTAAAAGG
Organism: Amorphophallus konjac; assembly: GCA_022559845.1. Classification (NCBI taxonomy): domain Eukaryota; kingdom Viridiplantae; phylum Streptophyta; class Magnoliopsida; order Alismatales; family Araceae; genus Amorphophallus; species Amorphophallus konjac. The sequence continues at coordinate 488,386,944 of CM040121.1, forward strand.
CCCTCAGCTCTCGCCTCCACTCTCCTCTGGTCTACTCTCTGCCTCACCCTCGGCATCCCGAGGCGGTGCTGGTGGAGGGGGCATGGAGCCCCGTGACGCTGCTGGACCTCGCGCCTAGTCCCCTGCCTCGCTCCGCGGTCGGAAGGAGGAACCCGCCACGTAAGAAGAGCCGCCAAGGCTGAACCCTGCAGCTCGCGCCCGCTCCGGGCCTCGCTGCAAGCGCTCCTCAGACACTCGCTGCCGCTCCTGGGAAAGGACCAGCTGAGTCCTCAAGTCTGCCAGCTCTCGCTCCCGCGCTCCAGCTAGCTCCTGGTAACGGGCAAGGTCCGCCCGGTGCTCCTCACGCTCGCGAGTTCGCTCCTCGTGCTCCCGGACAAGGCCCGCTCGGTACTCCGCACGCTCCCGGGCACGCTCGCGCCTCTCCAGCTCAAGGGTCACACGCAGCTCCGCCACGTCCTGAGGAAGCTCCCCCCGACGCCTCGCAGAGCGCTCCAACTCTGTGATCCGCTGCTCGCGGATCGCCAACTCGGTACGCGCCGCTCGCAGCTGTGCACTCTGAAAACAGGCAAACAAATCATCTATATCAACAATTCAATGAAGCAAATAAACAACACATGGTTGAAGATAAATCACTCGCCTGCGAGGACGTCGCCTGCTGTCCCTCACAGACGCAAGCAATAGCTGCTCGGAGCTCCTCAGTCTGCAAAACATTTTTTATCAGTGCACAATGCTATATTTAATCAATAATTGAATTAACTGAGTTTGAGTTCAAAATTTACCCGTCTGGCGAGGTCATGCTCTGCTACCTCAGCTCGTGCAACTGCTCCAGCTAGCTGCTCCGATAGCGCGGTCACCTCGGCGCTAGGCCCCCTCGAGCTGGAGGCCTCCCCCGGATCTCTCCTCACTGCTCCCTGCTGGGCACGCTGCATTCATTAAGACCGTCAGTGGCTAATCATTAATTCAACAAAAATTCATTTGCATATAGGAATGATTTAAACACTCACCAGGGCCTCCAGGTCTGCCCGTGTGGCGGCCAGCTGGTCCTCCAGGCCGTGTAGATGGGCCTGGGCATTCATAGCCGCTATATCTCGCGCATCCTGCATTCATCACATATTAGTTGCATAATAGACATGTATAAGCATCGGCATTTAGAAATAATTGCATTCATACATACCCCTAAGACCTTCATCTGAGGTCTGCCGGCGTAAACCTCCCAGTAGCGTCGGAGGTACTCGGAGCTGTCTGTCGCCTGGGAGGTGACTCGGGTCCCGCCTCGCTGCCAATCTCCGTACTGCTCCGCGAACCGAACCCTCCAGTCGATCGCTTTTGTGCGACCGCGGGTCTTCCTACCAATCCCTCGAGGCTCCCCGACCTTGATCCATTCCTGGGGCAGGCCCAGGGTCCTCATCACCAACCTGAGCCGTAACGGCTAGATCTCACTCAGGCAGTGCAGCCACAGCTCACGCCCAAAGCGAGGTCGCCCCGATACGACCCAAGGTTGGCCCTCATCCGTCATATCCTCGTAAGGCCTCCACTGCACCTGTATTCATACATATCATTATCATTTCATCATAATCAATTCAAATCAACTCAAAAGAAATGCATATCATTTATTCATACATACCAGCGAGGGAGGGAAGTCGCGGAACTCTCTCCGTAGAACCCACAACTCGTAGTCGAGTGGGGCACCGAAGATGACTGGTAGCCAGCGTCGCGCCAGAGGGAAGGATCCCTCAGCTCCTGGCCGTGGGTCGACGCGCCCCATCGGCATGTACAAGTGGCTCCACACCTGCATCCATGCATTGCATTAGTAAGGCATTCATTTGCATGAAAAGAAAAGAAAAAAAAGGGAAAATAAATACCTGAAGAAAAGGTGAGAAGCCACTGACGGTCGTCTCACGTCCTGTCCCCGTGGACAGGTCCGCCAGCAGGTGTGCCAGCAGCGCTGCACCCCAAGCGTAAGTGCCAACTGTCTCCAGGTCCTCAAGGATGCCCAAGAAGCGGCAGTTGATGACGTCGGCTTTCATCCCCAGCAATAATCTCCCAAGCAACAACAGCAGGAACCTCCTCAGGTCTCGATCCGCTCTCTCATGGTCAGTCGGGTCCTGGCAGCATACCCCTCTCACCCCGTCGGTCAGCCTCTATGCAAACTCACCTAAGGTCTCCCCTAACCTGTGCCTGGCATCTCCTAAACCCATCACCGTAGTCAGGTCTGTACGGAAGATGGTCCTACACTCGCTCGGTACCTCATAGACCATATCCAGCCCTAGTAACCTCTGGGCCATCTCCGTGTAGTCAGGATAGGTGAACCCACTCACAGCCTCACCATCCACCCTCAACCCCGTAATCCTAGTCACATCCTATAGGGTAGGAACCATGTGCCCCCAGGGCATCAGGAAGGACCGGCTCACCCTATCCCAACGTTCCCGTAAAACCTGGATAAGTGCTAGGTCGGGTCTAAATGGCTCAATGGATAGGAAAGCCCCGAACCCCATAGCATCTACCCTAACCCTCTGGAAGTCGGGGAGACCCTGATATGCTGCCCAGACCATGACCCATGAGATACGGGTCCTCATCAGCCCCTGCACGCATTAAAAGAGAAGAATTTTGCTTAATTGTTTGGTTAATCATGTGTAATTGCATTTGTCTTTGCCTGGGCATTGATTTTAATGTTTTGGAAGTCACGACCCTCCTCAGGTCATTTCTTAGTAAATTCACGCCCCTAAAGGGGGCGTTCTTCTAAATGTGGTTTTAAGTAACGTCCTGGGTGAGGGCATTTTCCATCTTTGAAACGCCTCTGTGAAGGGCGTGAACATGTTGTTAATTTCTAAAATCCTAAAATATTTTTCACATCACGCCCTCGGATGGGGCGTTTTCCACTTGGGACCGTTCAGTTTAAATAGAGAAGTAATGAAGAGACGCCCTCTGGTTTGGGCGTTTCTTGTTAAAAATCACGCCCTGGTGAGGGGCGTGGCCTTCATATTTTTCAGATAATTCAAATAAGAATGACAGCATGTGAAATAATTAATGAAAAAAACATTTAATGGGCATGGAATTAATGAAAAATCGTAATTTTGAAGAAACGACATGCTGCAGGGCGTTTGTCATGGAGGTTAATTAATTTTCAGAAAATAAAAGGAATTTACGCCCTGGGCAAGGGCGTTTCGTTTGTGAATTACGCCCCCATGGGAGGCGTCTCTTTTCTGAGTTGCAGGTTTCGTGCCCGAGGGCTATGAAAAATAGAAAATAAAAATAGAAAATAAAAGAAAATAAAATGAAAAAAAATGAAAAAAAATGGAATTGGGGAGGGGAACCTACCTTTTTGTGCTTCTGGGGTTGTGGTCGAGGCAGTGGCCGTCTGGGCCGCCGGAGTTGACCCCGGGGAGCGACCGCCGCCGTCGGCGGTGGTCCTCCGTCCTCCCTTTCTTCTTCTTCTTCTTCTTCTTCTTCTCCACCGTCTTCCCCTTCTACGTCTTCTCCTCCTTCTTCTGTTGCTGCTCCTTCAGCCTCGTCGCCGCCGGCCACCACCGGTTCTTCTTCAAAGGCCACGACGGCGAGTTCCTCCGCGGCGGCCTCTTCTTCGGTGTGGGCAGCGTCGAGATCAACCACCTCTGGAGCGGCCACCCTTTGGCGTTTGGCCATGGCTAGGGCTAGGGGGAGGGAGATTGAGAGAGTGAGAAAGGGAATGAGAGAGATGGGAGATTGAGAGAGAGGCTTCGGGGGGGGGTCTTCGGTTAGGGTTTGCAGAGAAATGGGGGAGAATGAGACGAGAGGAGGAAGAAGAAGGGGGGTTGATGACTTTTGGGTTTCGAAAAGAAGACACGCCCTAAGGGAAGGCGTTTCTAATGGAATTCACGACCATGCCTTGGGCGTTTTATAGAGATAGACGACGTTTATTAGGGCGTTAATTTGTTTTGCATGGGGAACGATAACCGTCGTCAGACGCATTGAATGGGCGTTGATTGATGTAATGAAAGTCATCATTACTGGCTTAGAGTAACGCCTCTGTTGAGGGCGTGTTATTCTTGATAAGTGACTAAGGAAAAGGCGTTATTTTTGATGATTCAACGATTATATTCTTTGAGATTTGAATAGATTAACGCCTTGTCTGAAGGTTTTATTTAATTAACGCCCTTTGCTGCGGGCGTCAAATTGAAAAGGAGACGCCCTAGGATATGGCGCCTTTCAGTTGATTCACGTCCTTCTTTGAGGCGTTATTTGCAACAGAAACGCAGGTTTTGGATGATTTTGATCATAATCACAGTGATAATTGGCTCAATCAGAAAGCAATCTTTATTATTTGAAAGAAAGGATTACAGTGCCTAATGAGCCACCTTGGGCCTTAATTTCCTCAGTGCTATCACATAATTTTTCCACTGTTCTTTGGCTTCTTCTAAGTCTTCTACAGGGTGATGAAGCTTGCTTAGCTTCCACAGAGCTTGAATGGTGATTGTCTCCTCTCCATCTTCATTGCTGCCTAGATCCCTTGATTTGATTGGAGGAAGATGGGAGATGTCTTCAAGCAGTTGCCTTGGAAGACCGAGCTGAGGAAGGCACTGGTGTGCATTGTACAAGATGAACTCGGATGCGCCAATAAGTCGAAGGTCCGTGCCGATGGAGAATCTTGCGCGAAGTTCCTGCATTTTGAGTATTCCCGGAGCGCAAGTAAAGAGATTTTTGGGCATTACCTTAAGGTGTTCTCTCCACTCCGCCCTTTTCTTGATTTGAGGAATGCGGTTCGTCACCCTATTGCTTATTCCCAACGAGCCGGTGATATAAGAAAGCGGACTTTTGGAGAAGATCCTTGACGATTGTTGGGCTTCATGGCATGGATCAAATTTAAAGTGGAGGTCCACCCAACTTGAGAAGGCTAGCATACAGCCGTATATGGGCCGCCCCATGGCCGCCGATGTAAGCCCGCTGTAGAGGTAAGCTAGTATGGCCGGTCCAACTCTTTCACCTTCCCATAAGCTCACCACTGCACTTATTTGACTCTCTTCAAGGAAGTCCTCCGTAGATGGAAACAGTAGTGCGCCTGCTATGCACACCACGAAGGCCTTTGTTATTCTTTCTATCTCCTCCTCTTCCTTGGCTTGATATGCTCTTTTGTATACCCATGAGGCTAGCTTCAGGAGGTTGATTCCCTTGGTGATCTTGATCTGATTCACTAAGTTTGGGTTAGGAATAAGGCTGGTTAAGAGCTCATGAGAGGAGATGGGTCTTGGCATGATGGCCATCTGTTCTTCTTCACTTTGTTTCATTCTTTTCAAACCCAAGATCATCTCTATTTCTTCCAATAAAATGGTGGCTTCAAAAGTGGAGAAGAGAAAGGTGTGGGTGGAAGGATGCCATATTTCTATAAGAGCTCCTATGGCAGCCCAATCTAAGTGGATTTGATCATAATGCTTGGCATGGGTTATTAAGCCTAGAAGATGCCACCTTGCTACAAAGACCCTCATGTCAGAAGAGAATTTAGAGAGGAGGAGGGGCAGCCACTTTATCTTTGTGAACCTCCTAGCTCCGGGCATATTTGGATAGTCCTGTGGAAAGCAAAAGTAAGAACAAACAGAGCAGAAGAGATGAGAAGAAAGAACAGTGATCATATAAGGATGAACGAACGAACAAAAGCAGTTGGTTTACCTGGTTTAAAGCTATTCGGCTGCTTATGTGCCCGTTGATCTCGGTAAGTCCGGGAGTAGAAGCCTTCGACCTCTTGATAGCTCTGTCCATAGCCGCTGCGGAAGAAGTTCGAACGGCAGAACCTGCAGGCAGAAGCAATAGCAGAAGAATTCAGAGGATTTGATTTGATTAATTCTTGAGGAAAGCTTGCCTTTAATATAGAAGGTTGAACCCTAAGTTTGTTCGGAATTGCAGTGTTTAATTGGCATTAGAACTGTGTTTTGCTCTCGATTTGGAAACGGAAGTTTGTGGTTAATTAACGCCGTTGGTAGGGGCGTCAATTTATTAAATTGACGACCTTTCTTAGGTCATTTTTTATGTAACGCTCTCTCATGGGACGTTTTCTTCTGGAGCTATGGTTGCTGTTAACGCCTTTGTGAAGGGCGTGTTTTTAAATGGACGCCCTAACGTCGGGCGCTTTTCATGATTTTGACGCCGTTAGATGCAGGCGTATTCTTATGAACTTATGGTTTGGTTTTCCTATATATGCTTTGATGAACTTAAGTGCTGTTATTTTATTAAAATTGTTTTATTTGAGCACTTATGATCATTTTTTTGGAGAATCAAGATTATTTATGATCATGAAAGGACTGATGAGTATTGAGTACAGAAGTTTTGCAGGTTTCGAGGTGCTTGGATATGTGGGAGTACCATTATGATGTTCTTGTATCATTTTCCTGTAAGCATTGTTACTATATGATATCTACATTATTATAGTATGTCAAGGACCTTGTGGTTCTGATGAACCTGAAATTCGAGTTCCCCTTCATCAAAAACGATGACGATTTCGGGAAAGTCTTGATCACACGGATAGGCCGTTGAGTTGTTAAAGGTTTGGGACGATGGTTCCACTTTCTGAGTTGATGTGCGGACAAACGGGCTTCGGCTTAGTGTTAGCTCAGAGATGTGGATTCTTGACCAAATCTAAATGGCTTAGCAATATTATCCTTGATTATTTTCTATTTTAGTTTGTTTTAATCTTTTCTTTTAGCCTAGCATGCATCATGTAGGACTTTGAGTTTCATGCTGAAAATCTTCATATTATGGCAATAATGAAGTTCACTCGCTCTTGATTGAGTTGACATGAGATATTCCACTTCAAATCAAGTACTTCGTTCTATTTGAAGCCGTTCAGGCTGATTCCTTAAAAGTGTCCCTTTTGTTGGATCTCTATCCCAATTCTCTTTACTTTTCTGCAAAATTTACCTTGGTTGAAGCACGTCCACGTTGGCTGGTAATCGCTCTCCAATGGTCTTTCCCTATCGTGCCCACGCGCACACCCTTTATTTACTTAGTTTAATCTCCTTTTATCCAACAAATCGATGTTTCCTTGGAACCACTCAGAGTTGTTTCACTCAGAATCTTGGAAAGATTTCAAATGCTTGGTGTCTGAGGCGTGTCACATCACACCTTGGCGTCTCCTTATCAGTTCATTCCACTTCATTCCTTTCATTACACTTCATTCCATTTCTGTCTCACTCCCTTGCAAAGCAGACGCCAAGGCGGGACAGCTGTAGACACGCCAAAATTGACGTTATGTTGATCAAGTCTCATGTCATTATATAAACGCCCCAAGTGGACTTCAATATTCCTATAAAATGAAGTTTTTCTATTTTTGTGAGTTTTATGCATTTTTCCTGCATTTTCGTGATTCACGACCTAAAGAAGGGCGTTATTTTCAAAGTAGCGACCTGTCATAGGGCGTTTTCAAGAGAAGAGACGACCACAATAGAGGGCGTCCATTCCTGGTATTATCCGTTAATTTCTGAAATTATCTATTTTCAAAATAAAAAGCATTTTGTGAGTAACGTCCTTCCTCAGGGCGTGTTTTTGATAAACGCCGTTACCTCAGGCGTGTTCCCTTAATTTTTTAAACAGAGAAGGTTTTTATTTTCAAAATTAAATCCAGGAAGAAACGCCCTTTTCTAGGTCGTGTTTCAAGAAACGTCTCTGTGAAGGTCGTCAATTCATGATTTGACGCCCTGTCCTAAGTCGTGTTTTACTCCAGAGTCCTTCCTTTTTCCATCTTTCCCTCACAGTTCCCTACTATCATTTGGTCTCTTACTCGATCTCGATCCTTCCTTGGATGCCTCATTGCCCGTTCTTATCTTTCCTTAGTTTGATCACATCCGCTTGAGGCACTATAAAATGAAGTCTTGATCGATCGTGTTGAAGGTTAAGCACTCATAAGATTGAACTTCCAGAACGCTTATTGCAGGTCACGAGCTGCATCCTCTGCATCCTCCGTTGGGCTGCATCCTGCTTCATCCATCTACTTCCATCACCATATTCACTCGGTTTTCCCCTTTACTGTCGTCAGGGACAGCAGGGTCTTCATCTTTTATATCTGTTTTGTTTTTACTTCGTTCATGTCTTATATCCCTCCATTCTTCACATCTGTTCACCCTTCGCCTGTGTTCACATCTTATTGCATCTTTCTTTTATCATCATATTCTCCCTTCCCTTAAGTCTTCTTAAGGGGTTTAAAAACAACAAAAAAAAGAAGGTACGCATGTCGATGTCCTCTTACCGTTACATATTCTATTTGAATTGATACTATAGCACTTTGGCTGATCCCTTTCTTCTTGTTTTTTTTACTGTCTGTCTTGCAAGGTAATCAAAAAAAGAAAACCCTTCTCATCGGCCAGCCGATTGAAGAAGGAGGAAGAACTCTACATCATCCCGCGTTTCCATTTCCACCAGGTAAGTGCGATCCCTTCCCCGTTCTCATCTCCTCTTGGGACCCTCACGTCTCTGGCGATCACATCATCTCCACATTAGCACCTCGTGCTATTTTTATTGCATCTTATGCATTTTATTTATTCATTGTTACATTTTAATTCCTAAGTGTGGATTTTAATCCAATCTACAGATAGCATCAACTCAAAATGAACCCCAAGAAGTGTGTGTTCGTGGTTTCCTCGGGTAAGCTTCTAGGGTTTATGGTCAGTAAAAGAGTAATTGAAATAGACCCTAACAAGTCCAAGGCAATCGCCGACATGCCTCTTCCCAAGAACATCAGGGAAGTTCGAGGTCTAATTGGGAATTTACAGTTCATCAGGAGATTCATATCTCATCATTCTCAGCGATGCAAGCCGTTTTACGACATGCTCAAGGGAGAGGCTAAGTTCGAATGGAATGATAAATGCCAAAAAGCCTTTGAAGACCTGAAGAGCTATCTCATGAATCCTCCTGTTTTGGCACCCCTGGTCCCAGGTCGGCCTCTACTGCCTTATGTGTCCACCACCAAAGAATCCGTTGGAGCAGTTTTAGCTCAATATGGTGACGCGAAGAAAGAACGAGTAGTCTACTACCTGTCGAAGTTGTTTAATAAAGCGAAGAAAAAGTACACTGCCATAGAAAGAACTTGCACGGCTATCATCTGGGTCACCCAAAAGTTGAAGCACTACTTCCTAGCCCATGAGGTGAAGCTTTTAGCATGAATGGACCCAATCAAATACCTGCTAGAGAAGCCCATATTGACTGACCGTTTGGTGATATGGAAATGCTTTCTCAACCAGTTTGATATTACCTACGTCAGTCAGAAAGCTGTCAAATGGCACGCCATTACCGAGCACCTTGCCCACCATCAACTTCCTACACATTCTCCCATCGATGAAGATTTCTCGGATGAAGAGTTAGGAGCCATCATTGATGGTGAACCTTCGTGTGTTCTCTACTTCGACAGTGCACTCAACTACAAAGGTTGTAGTATTGAAGCTGGCCTCTACTCCCCGGAAGGTGTGATCATTCTGCGGGCTTACTAGTTATCCTTCCCCACCATGAACAACGTGGCTGAGTACGAGGCACTCCTTATAAGCTTGAAAATGGCATTAGCCCTAGGAGTCAAAGAGCTTCGGATAATCAGAGATTCACAACTCATACTCCAATAGTCTCTCAGCAAAAACCCAGGACCCGAAGCTGAAGCCATACCAAGATTTGGTCAAGAAGGTAGTCCGACGGTTTAGGAAGCTCACTCTAGTGCACACCCCTAGAGTCTAAAATATCCAGGCTGATTCTCTTGCCTCCTTATCCTCCTCCCTCGCAATTCCCTTCGAAAGACCCCCAACCACTGTCGTCGTGCAGAGGATGAATACCCCTTCACACTCGGATCCTTGGTTTCAGTAGTTCCTGGAGCCTTCCCCTCAGCTCCATGCTCTTTCTCATGAACCAGAAATCGACCTTGATGACGGAAACCCATGGTTCTTTGACATTCAGAACTACCTTCATGATGGATCCTTTCCCGAATACGCTACTTATAATGCCTTGGGTTTTCTGAATCTTTTTCTATGGGTTGCGGATCACGTCCGAGTGGATTTCAGACTTTAACATTGGATCTTTGGACCCCTCAGATGGTGTTTTTGTGGGTCATTTCAGGTCCGTGGAGGCGCGTTGAGCGGCCTTGCTTTTTCCCAGAATTTTTCTGCATCAGATTGTATTTTTCACGGATTTTCAGGGTTAATGTGAGTTTAAAAAAAAGAAATAACAAAAATGAAAAAAATAAAACCTAATAAATCCCCCCCATGTTCTCTCCCTCACTCTCTCGTTCTAACTCTCTCAAGCTCCCATTTTCGCTCCCTCTCTCGCTCCACCTCTCCGGCGGCATACGGACGGCGGCAGTGGGCAAGACCGGGGGACAGCGCTAGTGGTGAGCGGCAGGGACGGACGTGAGGAATGGAAGGCGGTGGTGCAGCGCGGCGTTCGCGAGCTCGGGGTTCAACTCATACGAACGCGGCAGTTTTCTGGCGGTTTTCTTCACGAGAGGTAGGGGACGAATCATAACTACTCTTCCCACATTTTACCTTCATCCAGTAGTGTTTTGGGTGAGAGAGAGGGGTTTATCGCCTTTTTGGGAAAATGCATGTTTTGGGCGTGAGATCGGATCGATTAGCCAACATCGGGTTTTATGTACAGCATTGCGGTTGGGGGTGGTCCCCCACTTGTTTCGGAGATTTTCGAGCCCAATGTGGGCGCTTTGGGCATGGGAATGAGCCTCCGGGGGTGGTCCCCGAAGGGGACCCTATTCTAGGAACAGCCTAGTTGGGTAGCCAGGAAGCTAGCCTCCCAGGGGTGTTGGGTGGCCAGATGGGTGGCTGCCTAGGGACAACCCCCAATGGCGGCCAAGGTCCTGGCTGCCCAGGTGTCTAGGCGGCTAGGGTGGTTGCCACCCAGACCTTGGCTGGGCGGCCACTGGTTGGGCCGCCCAGGCACTATAGTCCAGTGTGCTGGGCGGCCAACCCTCTGGCCACCCAGGCTTACTGGGCGGCTAGGGAGCTGGACACCCATGCCACTGGGTGGCGGCCACCACTGTGGCCGCCCAGAACTGTGGATGGCTAGTGGGTTGGCCACCCAGACCCTATAAGCCGTAAACCAGATTTTCTGCATTCTGCGCATTTAGTAGTCCCAGTCTGTGCCGGTTGCGTTGGCAGTCCATAGAGTAGTCACCCGGTCAGAGGTTCTAGGGTTTTACGACATGTGTATAGCTACCTCGTGTCATGTTACATGAGTACGGTGAGATTAGTACGAACCAGTGGTACTCCGGTGGTTTCCACTTCTTCAGCGAGTTCTTACCTAAAGTGACTTTTCTCACTAGTCGTAGCTTTCCTGCGCACGCATGTGCGGACCCACTTGGGAGTGGTGGAGAGCTTTCTCGGTATGACGGTTTTTAGTCTAGTTATCGTAGGGCCCCTCGTCTTTACAGCCTAAGTCTGGGCTGGGGGGAAAACCAGCTAGAGGACCCGACTTAGAGCGCATAGTCTGTGTGTGCACATGTGGTTGGGGGCGTCGGACATGTGCTGATGAATCCGACCCTAGCTAGTCCTTTTTCTATGGTTACATATTTATGTGTCTCAGTTTTAACCTGGGGCGAGTAGGGAGACACCTGAGGCGTGGATTAAGATGTTAGTGGATGCATCCGACCTTGCTTCTAGTGGGTAGTGCTCATATCACCTGAGAGGTTTCGACTCAAGTTTTCTTCTGACGAGGTTCAGTGTTTTGGCGGCCCAGTGTCCTTGTTACTCATGATCAAGACATGGTTCCATACTGTCTTCGAGAGTCCTGTCCGGCTACATAGAGTTGACCAACTGAGGGCCTACCTGGTGACCTAGATTCTAGCATTCGTGTCCTAGGTAAGAGATTTTGAGACAGGTCATCGTGTTTCATATTTCTGTGGGCCAAGTTACGAGAATCCGCTTCAGTGTGGGTTGTGTCCGATACTCGAGGTATCCTGACGTTGTGCAGGCTTTGGCTGTTAGTAGGTTATTGTGTTTTTTTTTGTTATAGTGCCATTCTTTCAGCCTTACTGCTTTTCTTACTTTCCTATTCTTTATATGTTAGTACTTGCTGTTCCGTTTATTTCATTTTGTGTGGTGGGGATCCGCGGGGCTCCTACTGAACCAATGAGATGAGGCTTACCCCCCCCTTTTTTTCAGGTCAGCGTGCCTCCTTGTCGTTCGGAGGCCTTGAGCAGTGTTTGAGGTCATAGTGTCGCCAGCTTCTAACAGCCGAGGTATGCCCCAAGGCTTTGTACTTTTCTTTTGTTAAGCTGTACCTTCGGGACTTGTACATCTGAACTGGAAAGTGTATAAATTTGTCTATAAAATGTAAATTTTAATTTCTACATTTATTTTAGATTTATGTACACTCCCGTGACACCTATTGAACCCTTCCGAGCTTCCCAGCTCAGGGGTGGCGGCGTAGGATCCGAGTGATATCAAGTTTGACCCGGTATCCCGATCTTGGGTCGTTACACTACCGCCCCTGACAGGCGAGCTATTTGTCACCCCGCGGAACGCTTTGCAATCATAGGTGGTATCGTTGACACTGAAAATATTTCTACTTTTTCTTGACCTTTGCTTTTGCAGGCCGTAGACTCTGGTCGAATGCCCCTGGTTCCACAAAATAGGGAGCCAAAGGCCAAATCAGTGGAAAACCTACGTGATCTGATCAAGACGCCCGGAGTGCCGAAGTGGTCCGTAAGTGACCGAAAAGCTACCCGTGGGGGTAAAAATCTCCACAGTGGTTTCCCACTCACCGAAGACGGTTCCTATAGGCGTAAAGTAGGCCCGAGGGCACGATTTGAAGTGCCGAAGGCGATATCAGTGAAAAACTCGAGGAATCCGCTCATTACCCGTGGAATGCCAGAATGGTCCGTAAGTGGCCACAAAGTTGTCCGATCTGGGCGAGAATCCTTTGGGGGATGGCCTTCTCAATGAAGATGCTCCACGTGTCCACGAAATGGAGTTGGCGGCACAAATCGTTGAGCCGAATGCAAAATCAAAGGTAAACCCGGGTTACCCGATTCGAGTACACGCTGCACCGGAAAGGTCCGTAGGTGACTGAAAAGTTGCTCAGCCAGGGTGAACATGTTTTGAGGGATGGCCCACTTGACGAAGAAGCTCTGCATATTCTCAAAGAAGGTCTGGCAGCACGAATTACAGTGTCGAAGGCCGAATCAGGACAAAACCTAGCAAATCGGTACGGATTTGACACGTGCCGGAAATCACTGGAAACCCCAAGTCGGGGTTTCGAAGCGTGTCCCAGAGTCACTGCATCAACTCCAAAATTGCCCCGGACGACAAGCTCCTGCACGGGATAATTTCGGGGAGAAAAGTCAACATTACCAAAATGCCACTCTTAGTGAGTCGGTGGCACCTCTAAATGTTGAATCGGTGGCGCTCCCGGGCATTGATTCGGTAGCGCTGAATTGGGCACGTCGGTGGCATCCTATGCAGGTTGAGCCGGTGGCGCCGAACGTCGATCTGGTGGCGCATGTGCGGCGAGTCGGTGGCCCCTGTCTGTGGAGTAGGGGGAGTCGTTAATTCGGCGACGCGTTTGGGCGCTCCCGCGAGTCGGTGGCCCTCCATCCATCCCGTTATTGGACCGATCCCCTGTTTCCCTGATCTCCTCTATAAATTGGGCATTCGCCCTCGAAGTAGCACGTGCACAGTGATAGAAAGAAGGCAATAGATAGAGCAAAAAAAAAAGGGAGAGAGAGCATGCATACTGAGGGGGGAATAGAAGAAGAAGAGACATAGAGAGAAAGCGAAGAGCAGGGATTCAGATGTGGGTTCTACTTCGAGGGAGGCAACACTCCTTTTGTATTTTGATTTGCTCGTGCGAGCCTTGTATTATATCCTCTCTGTAATCCTTGTTACACTCCCCCTCCGCTATCAAGGAGAAGAATAAAAGTTTCATTTATTTGCCTATTAAGCGTGCATCGTCTGCTTCTCTTCATCTCTTTGTGTTGTTTCATCGATTCCTGTCTGTACCTCTCCGGGTGTGAGGAAGCCCCAGTAGGCTACAGTAGTCCGAAATCCCATGACCACTCGCTGGGGAGGAGAGGCGTGATCATCCTACAATAATGGCCCGTGGTCACGCCCAACTGGGTGTAGATCGTGATAAATCCACACATGTGGAACAAACCACTCATATGAGATATGTAAAATGATGGAGATGATAACAAAGACAAAAGAAAGCACGTGGTGCTATAAAGGAGAGTGATCGCCAGAGGGGTTACCTCAATAATAAAATAAATGATCGCGAATACCTGGTGATAAGTGGGATGCGGGATGGATTGTGAATTCCTTCCTCCTCCTTCTATCGGCCGGCCGATGAAGGGGGTTTTCCTTATTGATTACCCTTGCAAAAAAGAACAAACAAGTAAAAAAGATGGATCAGCCAAGAGTGAATGTAGTATCAATCCCAAATAGAAGATACGATGATGAAAGAGAACACAACATGCGCACCTCTTTTTTTTGGTTTTAAAAACCCCTAAAGAGTTAGGGAAAGGAGAAATATGATACTAATGCAAGAAAAGAAAACGGTGGATGATGACCGATGGAAAAGCACAAATAGATAAGCAAAAGACCCCTGCTGTCCCTGACGACAGTAGAGGGGAACCGGGGTTGATGCTGCTGGCAGGAAGAAGAGGAAGCAGAGAGCTCTTCTAAAAGATCGCACTGGAAGAAGATGAAGAGAGCCTCTGTAAACCCTGTATGTATCTATATGTATAACCTCTGACCTCGGTAACCTCTGTCAAGATCGACCAGAGCATGCTTATATAGGGTTTAGATCAAGATAACCACAGATTTGGGAAGATAAGAATGGGCAATGGTTATCAATGGCAATGACTCCAGTTCCCTGATCGAGCAAGGTGACCAAAGAAGGCAGGGAACTATTCAGGAAAGGCACACTCAAACAGGACACCGAAACATAAAACGCGACCTTCAGAAGGGCGTCAAATTTGAATTGATGACCTACCTTAAGATGTTACTCCATAACACGACCTGGTCAAGGGCGTCACTTCTTGGATTTAAATTTGGAAATAAAACTTTCTTTATTTAAAAATTATGAGAAAACGCCTGAGATAAAGGCGTTACTTGAAAACACACCCTGAGGAAGGACGCCAATCAGTAATTGGAATTTATTTTGAAACCGGATAATACCAGGAATTGACGCCCTGACATTTGGTCGTCCTTTCTTTTGAACACGCCCTAGGTAAGGTTGCTTTTAAAATAACGCCCCTCTTCAGGTCGCGAATCACAAAAATGCAAGAACAAACCAAAAAACACACAAAAATAGAAAAACTTCATATTATGAATGTATTGAAGTTCACTTTGGGGCGTCAACATAGTGACATGAGATTTGATCAACATAGCGTCAATTTTGGCGTGTCTACAGCTGCCCCGCCTTGGCGTCTGCTTTGCAAGGGAGTGAGACGAAAATGAAGCGAAAGTGCAACCAGCGGAATGAAATGGAATGAACTGATAAGTAGACGCCAAGGTGTGATGTGACACACCTCAGACACCAAGCATTAGAAATCTTTCCAAGATTCTGAGTGAAACAACTCCGAGTGATTCCAAGGAAACATCAATTTGCTGGATAAAGGAGATTAAACTAAACAAGTAAAAATGTGCGCGCGGCACGATAAGGAGACACCATTGGAGAGCGGTTACCAGCCAACGTGGACGTGCTACAACCAAGGTGGATTTATAGAAAAATAAAGGGAATTGAGATGGAGACCCAGCAAAGGAACATTTTCAAGGAACCAGCCTGAGCGGCTTCAGAGAGAATAAAGTACTCAATTTAGAGTGGAATATCTCATGTCAACTCAATCAAGAACGAGTGACTTTCATTATCGCCATAATATGAAGATTTTCATCATGAACCTCAAAGTCCTACATGATGCATGTTGGGCTAAAAGGAAAAAAAAAACAACAACTAAAATAGAAAATAATCAAGGATAATATTGCTAAGCCATCTAGACTTGGTCAAGAATCCATCCCTCTGAGCTGACACTAAGCCGAAGCCCGTTTGTCCGCGCATCATCTCAGAAAGTGGAACCATCATCCCAAACCTTGGATGACTCAACGGCTTATCCGTGTGATCAAGACTCTCCTGGAATTATCACCGTTTTTGATGAAGGGGAACTCAAATTCCAGGTTCATCAGAACCACGAGGTCCTTGATATATTATAATAATGTAGAATACCATATAGTAATAATGCTTACAGGAACAAATACAAGAACAACATGATGTTACTCCAACAGTGATCCGGGCATCTCGAAACCTACAATCCTCTGCACTTGAAAGTTCATTAGCCCTCCCACAATTTCAATATGAATAACCCTCAATTCAAAGCATGACATGATCATAAGTGCTAAATTAAAAACAATTCAAACAAAATAATAGCACTTAAGTTCATCAAAGCATGTAGGGAAGCAAATTCATAAGCTCACAATTTCACGCCTGGATAGAACGACGTCAAAAACATGAAAGGCGCCTGACATGAGGGCGTCAAAAGAAGAAACACGCCCTTCCAAAGGGCGTGAAATGAAGAAGACGACCCTGGAAAGGGCGCTACATAAAACACGACCTCCGTCAGGTGGTCAATTCAGAAATCGACGCCCCAACAGAAGGCGTTAATTAACATGCTTCCATTTCCAACGCGAAAGCTAAACCCAGTCCTAATAGCAACCAATCTCACAACTCCGAACAGCCCTAAGACCCTTCGAACTTCTATAAAAGGAGGACACTTCCTCTGATCAACCAACGCAACCTCTGAGAGTTCCTATTCTCTACTTCTTCTGTTCGTGTTCTTCTTCTCGCAGGGACTGCAACCGCCCGAGCCCTTCCTACAAACCAAAGATGGAGAGGGCGTTTAAGAGGTCCAAAACTTCTACCCCTCGACTAACTGAGATCAACGGTCACATAAGTAGTAGAATCTCCATGAACCAGGTAAAGTATTATTTCTTCTGTTCTTCTCTTTTCTTATCTTCACTGAACTACTTCTGTCGCTCATGCATTCTCCTTCTTTTCTTTCTTCCACAGGATTATCCAAATGTCCCAGGAGCTAGGAGATTTACAAAAATTAAGTGGCTGCCACTTATCCTTTCCAAGTTTTCTTCGGATATGAGGGTATACCTAGCAAGATGGCACCTCCTGAGCCTAGTTACCCATGCTAAACACCATGATCAAATCCATCTTGATTGGGCAGCTATAGGAGCTCTTGTAGAGATATGGCATCCTTCTACTCATACCTTTCTCTTCTCTACCTTTGAAGCCACCATTCTATTAGAAGAATTGGAGATGATCTTAGGTTTAAAGAGAATGAAGCAAGGGGATGAAGAGAAGATGGCCAACATGCCAAAACCAATTTCTTCTCACGAGCTATTAACCACATTGGTACCTAGCCCAAACTTAGTGAATCAAATCAAGGTCACTAAAGGAATTAATCTTCTAAAGCTTGCCTCATGGGTGTACAAGAGAGCAGATCAAGCTAAAGAAGAAGAAGAGATCGAACGGGTGACCAAGGCCTTCGTGGTATGCTTAGCAGGAGCACTCTTATTCCCATCCATGGAGGATTTTCTAGAGGAGGCATAGTTGAGCGCCGTGGTGAGCTTATGGGAGGGAGAGAGAATCGGACCAGCTGTTCTAGCTTATCTCTATAGCGGGCTTACCTCGGCGGCAATGGGAAGACCCATCTACGGATGCATGCTAGCTCTCTCTAGTTGGGTAGACCTTCACTTCAAATTTGATCCATGGGATGAGGCCCAACAGCCCTCAAGAATCTTCTCAAAGAGCCCACTCTCTTATGTGACCGGTTCACTTGGGATAAGCAACAGAGTGATGAACCGGATACCCCAAATCAAGAAGAGAGCGGAATGGAGAGAGCACCTCAAAGTAATGCCAAAGAACCTCTTCACTTGCGCCCCGGGAATACTCAAGACTCAAGAACTCCGTGCAAGATTTTCTCCCGAAACGGACCTTCGACTCATAGGCGCTTCAGAATTCGTTTTGTATAACTCACACCGATGCCTTCCTCAACTCGGGCTTCCACGGCAGGTATTCGAAGACCCATCTCATCTTCCTTCAATCAAGATACGGGACCTCGGCAGCAACGAAGATGGAGAAGAAACCACAACCATTCATGCTCTGTAGAAGATCAATAAGATTCATCAACCTGTGGAAAGCTTGGATGAAGATAGAGAGCAATGGAAATCTTATGTGACAGTTTTGAGAAAACTGAGGCCCAAAGTGGCTCATTGAATGCAATGTGATCTTCTTTTCTGATAAATCAATGATACGTTCTTATTGAGCCAATTTCAAAGTGTTTATGATCAAATCTTCCAATAACCTGAGATTCTGTTGCAAATAACGACTCAAGCAATGTCGTTAATTCTAAAAGTGACGCCTCAGCACAGGCCGTCTTCAATGTTCGAGCTCTTAAAATTGACGCCTCCAAATATAGGCGTTAACAGAAAAATGACTTAATCCAGGGCGTTAATTGATTCAAATTCCCCAAAATATATTTGTTGAAATCCCAAAAGCAACGCCTCAAAATAAGCCACGTTCCATGCAAATCACGCCTCAACATTAGTCGCTAATCAAGAACAGCAATTATGACCCCCATCACATCAATCAATCCTCATTGAATGCGTCTGACGACGGTTATCATTCCCCATGCAAACCAAAATAACGCCTCAGGTGACGTCGTCAATTATCAAAACACGCCCTCATGTCGGGTCGTCAATTCCACAAGAAACGCCCTTCCTCAGGGCGTGACTTCTTTTCGCATGCTAAACCCCCCCTTTTCCCCCTTTCTTCTTCTTCCTTCGTCCTTTTTCCCTCCGTTCTTCTACAAGCCCTAACCGAAACCCCCCCGTTCTCCCTTTCTCAATCTCTCTCATTCTCTTTCCCCTCTCTACACCCTAGCCCTAGCCATGACCGGTGGCGCACCCAAGCGGCAGCGTGTGACTGCCCCAGAAGTTATCGACTTGGGCGAGGACGAGCTCGCCCACGCCGGTGAAGATAACGCCATGGAGGATGCTCCAATGGCGGCCGAAGAAGAACATGCCGTGGAGGCCGGCGACGAGGCCGAAGGAGGCCAAGAGGCCAACGAAGGAGGTGAAGAAGATGAAGACAGTGGAGATGGACAGGGAGGAAACGAAGAGGGCGAGGGGGAAGAAGATGGAGAAGATGAGGACGTCGGCGAGCCACCATCCACGGCGGCGACCGGCCCTCGCCCCGGCCAGCTCCGGTGACCACGCCAACCACGGCCCCAACCCCAAGAACCAAAACATAAGAAGGTAGGCCCCTGACCCCAATTCCAAATTTTTTTTGTAATTTTATTTTTATTTTTCAGCATTTTCCATAGCCCTCGGGGTAGAAACCCTGCAACTCAGAAAAGAGACGCCCCCCGTGGGGGCGTGATTTAGAGATGAAACGCCCATCCCAAGGGCGTTAGTTCAAATTATTTTCTGCAAAATAATTAATTTCATGAAAACGCGCCCTACAGCATGTCGCCCATTTAAATTCATCATTTGTCATATCATGCTGTTAATTTCCATTAATTTCCATGCTTTAATTATTTCAAATATTTTTCCATGAATTTGTTTTGCATGCTGTTATTTCTATGTCATTTTGTGAAAACCATGAAAACAACGCCCCCCACCAGGGCGTTAATTCAATAAAAGACGACCAAACCAGCGGTCGTCAAATCATTAATTTCAAAATTTATTATGAGACTCCAAAACCCTGCTTTGAAACCAACGTCCCACACAGGGGCGTGACTTAAGCAACAGACGACCCTGGGATGGGCATCAATTGGAACATCGTTAGGAATTAGAAATTTAACCACAAATCCACGCCCAACACAGAGGCGTTAGTTCGATAAACAATGACCTAGTCTAGGTCGTTAATTCACAGCACACTTAAGAACCGCGCCCTCCTTAGGGGCGCCAATTGAACAAGCCACGACCTGGGGATGGTCGTTAATTAAACCAAACATCAACATTTCAACCCAAGGCAATCAAATGAATTTCCACATGAATAATCAAAACAATTAAGCCAAAAATTCTTTCTCTATGCATGCAGGGGTTGATGAGGACGCGCATCTCCTGGGTCATGGTCCGGGCGGCATACCACGGCCTCCCCGAGTTTCAGAGAGCTAGGGTAGACGCCATGGGATTCGGGGCCTTCCTATCCATAGAGCCAGTTAGACTAGACCTACCACTTCTCCAGGTTCTGAGGGAGAGATGGGACAGGTCTAGTCGGGCATTCCTGATGCCATGGGGGCATATGATTCCTACCCTGGAGGATGTAGCCAGGATTACAGGGTTGAGGGTAGACGGAGAGGCTGTGAGTGGGATCACCTACCCTGACTACATTGAGTTCGCCCAGAGACTGCTAGGGCTAGAGATGGTCTACGAGACTCCCAGCGAGTGTAGGACTATCTTCCGCACCGACCTGACTACGGGGATGGGCTTAGGGGATGCTAGGCATAGATCAGGGGAGTCCTTGGAGCAGTTCTCACAGAGACTGACGGACGGGGCGAGAGCAGTCTACTGCCAGGACCCAGCTGACAGGGAGAGCGCGGACCGAGACTTGAGGAGGTTCCTGCTGCTGCTACTGGGGAGGCTATTACTGGGGACGAAGGGAGACATTATCAACTGCCGATTCCTGGGCATTCTCGAGGACTTGGAGGCAGTTGGCAGCTACGCCTAGGGAGCAGCGCTGCTGGCGCATCTGATGGCCGACCTGTCCACGGGGACAGGGCGAGAGACGACCGTTAGCAGCTTCTCACCATTTCTTCAGGTATGCATTTTTCTCTTTTTCTTTTCTTTTCTTTTTCTTTTATTATGCATGTGAATGCCTCACTAATGCAGTGCATGGATGCAGGTTTGGAGCCACCTATACATGCCGATGGGGCGCGTCGACCCACGGCCTGGAGGTGAGGGAGCTTTCCCTCTAGCGCGGCGCTGGCTGCCGGTGGTGTTCGGGGCCCCACTGGGCTACAAGTTGTGGGTTCTACGGAGAGAGTTCTGCGACTTCCCTCCCTCGCTGGTACGATGAATGTTATGCATCTTTCTTTTGCATTTATTTGAATTTATTATGATGATGATGATATGTATGTTTATGAATGCAGGTGCGATGGAGACCCTATGAGGGGATGACAGACGAGGGCCAGCCGTGGGTCGTAGCGGGGTGACCTCGCTTTGAGCATGAGCTGTGGGTCCACTGCTTGAGTGAGATCGAGCCGTTACGGCTTAGGCTAGTGATGAGGACCCTGGGCCTGCACCAGGAGTGTATTGAGGTAGGGGAGCCACGCGGCATCGGGAAGAAGACACACGGTCGTACAAAGGCGACCGACTGGAGGGTACGGTTCGAGGAGCAGTACGCCGAGTGGCGGCGAGGCGGGATCCGAGTCACCTCCCACGCGACCGACAGCTCCGAGTACCTCCGACGCTACTGGGAGGTTTACGCCGGATGACCTCAGATGAAGGTCCTAGGGGTATGCAATTATTTCTAAATGCAAATGCCTATGTATCTTTATCATGCAACTAATATGCAATGGATGCAGGACGCGCATGACATCGTGGCGATGGATGTACAGGCCTATCTACACAGCCTGGAGGACCAGCTAGCCGCCACGCGGGCAGACCTAGAGACCCTGGTGAGTGTTTAAATTATTTCTATATGCAAATATATTTTTGTTGAATTATTGATGATTAGCCACTGACGATCTCAATGAATGCAGCGTGCCCAGCAGGGAGCAGTGAGGAGAGACCCAGGGGAGGCCTCCAGCTTGAGGGGGCCCAGTGCAGAGGTGACTGCATTGGCAGAGCAGCTAGCTGGAGCGACCGCACGAGCCGAGGCAGCAGAGCGCGACCTCGCTTCACGAGTAAATTCAAAAACACAAATCCATTCAAATATTGATTATATAATTATGCACTGATGAGAATTCATTTTATAGACTGAGGAGCTTCGAGCCGCTCTTGCCTGCGTCTGCGAGGGATAGCAGGCGATGACTGCTCAGGTGAGTTTTTATTTAGTCATGTGTTGCTTTATTTCATAAACTATTGAGTTGATGATTTGTTACCTGTTTACAGAGCACACAGCTACGGGCGGCACGTACCGAGTTGGCGATCCGTGAGCAGCGGATCTTAGAGCTAGAGAGGACCCTGAGACGACGCGAGGAGCTGCCTCAGGACGTGGCCGAGCTGCGGGTGGCTCTTGAGCTGGAGAGGAGGGAGCGTGCCCGGGAGCACGAGGAGCGTGCTCGTGAGCACGAGAAGCTGGCAGACCTGAGGACCCAGCTAGTCCTTTCTCAGGAGCGGCTATGAGTTTCTGAGGAGCGTCTCCAGCGAGGCCGAGAGCGGGCACTAGCGGCAGGGTACAGCCTTGGCGGTTATTCGTACATGGCGGGCTCTTCTTTTCGACCGAGGAGTGAGGCAGGGGATCAGGCTCGACACCCAGCAGCTTCACGGGGCTCCATGCCCCCTCCACCAGCACTGCCTCGGGATGTCGAGGGTTAGGTTGAGAGCAGGAGAGAGGAGGGTGGAGGCGAGAGCTGAGAGACTATACTTGTACTCCTCCACCCTCACACGTGTACACATGATAGACATGAGATATATATATATATATATATATATATATATATATATGAGATTTGAGCTTTTGTTTACCTGAGCACTTTGTGTGGTTGTGGACTTGTGTTTGTGTACTTTTCTCTTTCCACGTTCTTCGTTTTTGCTTCGTTTTGCCCTGTTCCTGCAACTGTAATCCACGCTTTGAACAAATAGGTTAATTCATCTATTCGACTTGGCCCCTTGCTCAATAAGCAAGGGGTATCAATATTTTGATCTTAATGACGGGTCAAGGGGCCAAGCCTTTAATCAAATAAGGTAAATGAAATAACTGATAACGGGGAGATGCAACATGCAAGCACGCATATGCAAACCATAAATAAAGATGCCCATGCAGAAATGCAAGCATACTTGGAGAATGCATTTTTTTTCACTCATTTATATATATTTTTTGTTATTTTTCTGAAAAACGCGCCTTAGAGAAGGTCGTGATTCACATAAAAGACGCCCTAGAAGACGGCGTGAATTGGAAAAGGGAATTTGATTTTTTGAGAAAGTAACGACCTACGCAGGGACGTTATTTGGAAAGAGACGACCTAAACAAAGGCGTTAATTAACTTGAACGCGCCTTAGACAAAGGCGTTAATTGAATTATTCTGCAAAAATGGGTTGACAAGGCTATCAAGACCACGGGTCCTACACGGTCACCATCTAAAATTCATTAACCTTTCTTGAGTAATTAAAAGGGAGTCGACGTGATCATAGTTGACTTGTATTCAAGATTTCGTACAGTGTAATTTCCTAAATCCGTCTTGACCATCCTGCCAGTTCGTGACTTACCACATAGAAAGGATGGAAGAAAATATAAGGGAAGCCCATAAGGGATTCTGAGATGCTTGAGGTAAAGTTACCTCCCCTACCCTATGCCTGTTGGGGTTCGGTCTTTGGCGTAGGGAAATTTTGTTACCTTTTTGCCTCTTTTATATTGCACGCATACGCCCAAGGTTTTCCTTGCGGGGACTTTGCCCTCTTGACATACTTTTCTTTTCACCATTTGACTTTCACTTTGAAATTGACTTGCATTGATGAACAACCTAATTGTACTTGGGCTTTTGTGGCATTTGCTCCCTTTTGGGCCCTGACTTCCACCTACTAGGGCGGCGGATAGGCTTGGCGGGTCTACCCCGAGGTCTCCCTTCCTCCCTTATGGGCCGAAGAAGAAAAGAACGTGTATTATCTTTCACCTTTAGTCAGGTTTTGACTTCCCATCGGATTTTGCACTGCTTGAGTTCAAGAATAAAGCGTGTAGTGTGTGCGGGTGTCGACCCGATTTTAGGTTAACAAGACTGATGAATGAATTCTGAATTTTGACCTTTCGGACCTTGATCCTTCGTGTGCCATGGCACCAATTTTGAAAGCTTTTCATTTTTTTTGTTATTTTGATTTTTTTTATTTTGATTTTGGAGAATTTCTATTTTTTATTTGCTTTTTGGAATTTCTATTTTTTTTGGTTTTTTGGAAATATTCCACTTTGTTTTGGATTTTTGAATCAATTTTCATTTTTTTTGGATTTTGAAAATATTCTATATATATATTGTTTTGGATTTTTGAATCAAGGGTAGTATTTCTTAAGATACAAACCATTCCAAGGGTGAGTTAACTCTTCTCCTTCAGCATTAATCAGTTTATAAGCATTGCCAGGAAAAACGTCTTTTATGACGAACGGTCCTTCCCAGTTTGGTTGGAGTTTTGAGCGGGGCCCACCAGGTTTTACAAAAATTCTCTTGATTACCATTTCACCGACTTCGAATTTTCTCTCAATTACTTTCTTTTGATAAAAACGTGAGAGCCTATTTTGATAAACGCGTGCATGCTCAGCGGCGACCAGACGCTTCTCATCTAGGAGTTCCAATTGAGCAAGGAGTGAATCATGACGCTCATCAATAGAGAGTTCCTTGTCAAATTGTACTCGCAGAGAGGGAATGAGAATCTCGTAAGGGACTACCGCCTCCATTCCATAAGTAAGGGCGAAAGGGGTTTGCCCAATGGGGGTACGAATGGAAGTGCGATAGGCCCAGAGAGCTTCAACTAGCTTGTCTGGCCAATCCGAAAATTTATTAGCCTCACACGTCTTTTTGACAATTTTTATCAAAGTTTTATTAGTGGCCTCTGCTTGGCCATTGTCCTGCAGATAATAGGGAGAAGAATGATGCAATGCAATGTTGTACCTGTTGCAGAGATCCTTGATTTCTTGAGAGATAAATTGAGGTCCATTGTCGGTGACGATGGTGCTTGGAATGCCAAACCTCGTGATGATGTTCTTCATTATGAACTTGCAGACAGTTGATGCTTTAATCTCCACGTAAGCTTCTGCTTCCGCCCACTTGGTGAAGTACTCCGTTGCCGTCAGGGTGAACGACTTTTGTTTCGTGAGGAGGTTCGAGTCACCAAGAGGTCCAATGATATCAAAAGCCCACATGGAGAAAGGCCATGGGGAGGACATAGGATGGAGTGAAGAAGCAGGAGAATGAATTTTGTCGGCATGCAGTTGGCACTTAACACACCTTCGAACATAGATAGAACAATCCTCTTCTAGAGTGGGCCAATAGAAACCTAGCCTAAGGATATTCTTAGCTAGCATCTGGCTGTTCACATGACCACCACACACCCCAGAATGCGCCTCTTCCACAACTTTCCATGATTCATCATCGTCGAGGCATCTTAATAAAACACCGGTGAGCCCTCTCCTGTAGAGCACACCTCCAACCAAGACATAACGCTGAGCCACTCTTCTGATTGCTTTCTTTTCTTCCACAGTGGCTTCTTCGGGATATGACTGATTATTGCAATATATGGCAATCTCATAATACCAAGGTTTTTCTTTGTCAGCCAACTCTTCTTGCCAATCTAATAACATGACCTCTTTGCCTTTAAGAGCTTCCCTCTGCTTGACCTTTTCGAGCACTTGATCCCTAATATCGAGGAATGCACGATACTTAATAGCTGGAGTGTCGCGCTGATGAATCAGAGGAACATGAAAATCACGCTCAGGAGGGAAGACTAAAGCAGAAGCTAAAGAGGCAAGGGCGTCAGCCAAGATGTTCTGGCTACGAGGAACATGGACGAAAATCAATTTGGTGAAGAGCTTGGCATAAGCTGAAGCAAGTTCCTGGTAGGGTTTGAGCTTGGGATTGATAGTGCGGCACTTGACGAGCACCTGGCGTAGAATAAGCTGACTATCACCAACAATCCTCAAATGGGTGACACCATATTGATGAGCGGTTTGAAGACCGG
Source organism: Amorphophallus konjac (assembly GCA_022559845.1). Lineage (NCBI taxonomy): Eukaryota > Viridiplantae > Streptophyta > Magnoliopsida > Alismatales > Araceae > Amorphophallus > Amorphophallus konjac. The sequence goes on from CM040121.1 coordinate 488,412,785, forward strand.
CCAAAAGAGCTTCATACTCAGCTATATTATTGGTGACAGGGAAAGTGAGCCGAGCAGCAAATGGGATGGTGACCCCTTCTGGTGTTAAAAGAACCATGCCGATCCCTCTTCCTTGGGAATTTAGAGCTCCATCGAAATGTAATGTCCACATAGGATCCTGGGGTTGATTAATGGACATCAGTTCTTCATCTGGAAACTCCAAATTGACAGGATCAAAGCGGGGGAGAGGGTGATGAGCAAGGTGTTCGGCAATGGCGTAGCCTTTGATAGCTTTCTGTTGAATGTAAGTGATGTCAAATTGAGAGAGGAAGCTTTGCCAGCGTGCTAATCGATCAGTGAGGACATATTTTTCAAGAAGGAATTTGATCGGATTCATGCGTGCAATGAGGTGAACCTCGTGAGCTAAGAAATAGTGTTTTAATTTCTGGACTACCCAAACCAAAGCAGCACAAGTCTTCTCCATGGCTGAGTACCTCTGCTCACAGGGGTTAAGAAGTTTAGAAAAATATTATGCTGCCCTCTCCTTACTTTCTTCATCCACTTGAGCCAAGACAGCACCTACAGAGTCATCCAGGACAGAAACATAAAGAACAAGCGGTTTGCCTGGAATTGGGGGCCTCAGGACAGGAGGATTGGCCAAATAATCCTTCAATCCGTCAATTGCTGCCTGACACTTGTCGTCCCAATCAAATTTGACTCCCGGCTTAGTAAGCTCGTAAAACGGCCTACACCTTTGTGAGTGCTGAGAGACGAAGCGGCGAATAAATTGCAACCTCCCGATTAATCCTCGAACTTCCTTCAAATTCTTGGGAGGAGGCATGTCTCTAATGGCCTTTGCCTTGTTGGGATCAACTTCAATTCCCCTCTTGCTAACAATGAAACCAAGCAACTTCCCTAAAGAAACGCCAAATACACACTTTTTAGGGTTCATCTTCAATTGATATTCTCGTGATCTTTGTAAGACTTTAGCCAGAACCCCAGGATGCTCAATCCTTGTCCTTGATTTTACAACCAGGTCATCCACATACACCTCAATAAAAATGTGAATCGTATCATGAAAAATCACCATCATTGCCCTTTGATAAGTGGCTCCAGCATTCTTGAGTCCAAATGGCATGACCACATAACAGTATGTTCCCCATGGTGTTGTGAAGGATGTTTTCTCTTGATCTTCTTCAGCCAAACGAATCTGATTGTAGCCTGAAAAACCATCCATAAAAGAGAGAGTCTCAAATCCTGCCGTATTATCAATCAGAACATCAATATGAGGTAGGGGGAAGTCATCTTTAGGACACGCACGGTTGAGGTCCCGGAAGTCTATGCAAATCTGAACCTTTCCATCTTTCTTCATGACCGGGACGATGTTAGCCACCCAGTTAGGATAGAGGACAACTCTGATAAATCTAGCCTTATGGAGCTTGTCGACCTCTTCTTTCATTTTCAAAGCCATGTTAGGGTGGAAACGCCTCAACCATTGCTTGACCGGTACAGACCCTGTCTTAAGTGTAAGGCGGTGTTCAACGAGTGCAGGGTCTAATCCGGGCATATCTTCATAGCTCCATGCGAACGTGTCCTTATATTCTTGAAGAACCAAAATAAGCCCCTCCTCTTCGGAGGGCGGCAAATTCTTGCTAATGAGGACGATCCTAGGGTCTTCCTCGGTACCCAAATTAATTTCTTTGGTAGGCTCTTCTACTGAGGCTGATGGTTCGTCGAATCTTCTCATGCCACTAGCAAAGGCATCAGCCTCGTCCTCATATTTTTCATAACTTTCTTCCCCCTCTTCAATAGGGTCTTCATCATTCATGATTTCATAGACACCCAAACCCTCGTAAGAAGCACAAGTATCCTCATATTCCAATTCTGGCAGGATGATTGGATCCTCCACAAATTCTTAAATGGCTAAACAGGCTCGGCATCTGATGGCTAATTCCAACAAAAATCTACGGGGAATCTGCTTACCCTTGGGTTTCTTATGTGAAGCTACCCCACGAATTTTATTATTAGAAGAAGAGGAACAACTAGCTTGATCATTAGAGGGGAAAGAAGGGGGTGAAAAAGTTGATACAGGAGGTGACACAGAAGAAGACCCCTCACCAGAGGGGGAGAAGAGATTTATCAAGGAATCCGGGAAGAGTGGCCCCTGGGTTGGGACGCACTCGTGAAGGAGATAGGAAGTCTCCTCAACAGAGATGGAGGATTGGAAAGTTGGGGATTTGGCATTTTTTTTTTCGTTTTCAACTTTATCTTCATTTTTATTTTCTTTTTCAAGAAGAAAGCAGTGTGAAGGGAGAATAGCAGGAGGAGTGGAAATTGCATGATCGGAGAAAGATTGAATCAGTGATGGCCCACGCTGGGGTGTGATGGAGAGTTCAGAAAATCGCTCGAGGCGCGAGGAAGGATTTGTGAGAAAAACTTGATACGAACTTGGAGAGAAGCTGACCATGATTGGAGGCGGTCTCGGCACGCGAGAAAACAGTTGAGAATATAAAGATGAAAGCAGAGATGGATGCATGGAAGTGAGGGAAAAGAGGCCGGCCCACAGCCTGTCCACAGTGAAACCTTCTTCAAACGGAACATCTGGCTCCCCAGTGTGTGTGTAATCACTTAGCAACTGCCTCTTGTCTGTAATCACAGTCGGTTTTTCAATCAATTCATGTATCAGCGGCGGCCATTCCGGATCTGTTGGCATAAAGAGACGGCTCAGAGAAATAGTGATGTCATTCATGTCAAACCACCTGTACCAGTCACATTCCGGATCATCCATTTTCCTTCTTTTATCTGGTCTCAAAGACTCCAGGGCTTTATATGTGACCAACGGAGCTATATGACGAGCAAACTATCTAGCATGAACATCCTGGCAATCCAGCATGGAAGTGACTTTAGTAGTTTGCTCATTATTCTGAACGCCACCTGTGACAAAATGTGTCTTCAATGTCCAGGTAAGCGGCTGACGGTCAGTCTTCAAAGTGGATGTCATAACTGCCCATGGTTCTTCTTCATTTTTGCCCGGCCCTTGGTAGCCCAAGCCACCTCGTGTAATCAGCTTCTGGGATTTAACAGGCTTAGTCCTGCCCTGGAGTTTGATACCTAGGCCTTTGCCATTTTGATACCCCATTTTCAGTAGAATGTTCCAGCCAAGGGTGTTCATCATAGTTTTCTCTTTCTTCCCCTTGGAAGGCAGGGGTGTCATAGCAACTGTTGTGACAGTCTCGGATAGCATTGACTCTGGGCTGGGGGCGTCCAGCACTGATAGCAACGGCTTGTTGGCAGGCCAAATAGACGGAACTGATGAAGCCAAGTGGATGTCCTCCTCTAGCAGAATCGGCATACTGGTAACCTTGACAATGCGGCCCTTGTGTGGAAACTTGAAGCATTGATGATTTGTGGAGGGCACTGCATCAAGCTGCTGGATGTAGGGACGGCCAAGAATGCCATTAAATGTTGGATCCATGTCCAAAATATGAAAATCAGCTGTGATTGTTGCTGGACCCAAACTTACTTTTAAAGTAATCATGCCTAGAGGAGGCTTCTTCGTGTTATCATATGCAGTGACCGTTATGGTGGACGGCCGAATTTGGCTTTCCGGAATGCCACACAACTTCAGGGTGCTAGGGGGCAAGACATTGATGGATGCCCCAGTGTCTACCAGACATTGCTTGATAGCCACCTTATTGATATCAACTGTGATGCATAGAGCGTACTTTCTCGCTGGGAGAGGTGCTAATTCATGTTCATGAAAAGTAATCGCCGGCTGATTGCTAGCGGGCGTTAAAACGGTGACTATCTGCTCAACTGGAATGTCCTCGTTGACCATCACTTTTTGCAAATATTCTTTCAATGCTATCTGATGAGTGGTGGACCTTTTAATCAATTCCAGGATTGAAATCCTTGCCGGAGTCCGGTCCAAGTGCTTTAACAAATCATACTGAGTCCCTGGCACTGACTCTTGTTCTTGTTCTTGCTCTTGCGGCCCCTGCACGGGCTCTAGCTCTCTTTGAGGGAAGATACGGTGGAAGATCCGTCCACTGCGGAGTGGTGCCACATTCTGCCATGCCTCTGTCGGGGCAAGTGTAGGAGGAGGATTAGAAGAAGAAGGTGTATTGGCATTAAAAAGTGGTGGAGGGGTGTTTGCAGAAGGAGCCCCCGCGGGGGGTACTGATGAAGAGTTCGACAAAGATGCCCCCGTAGGAAGCGTAAGAGTAGAAAGGGATACCCGAATGCGAGGAGAGTTGGGGGGTGGAACAAGGAGAGATCTGGGCACAAAAGGTAGGGGAACTGATGGTGGAGGGATCCTTGCCGGTGGATGAGTAATGGTGGCGGGTGCAGCGTGCGTTGGCGACGGGCGGTTAAGGAGTGGCCTGGATGGCAATGGTGAAGGGTTGGCGGTAGAGGGAGAAGTTTACTGTGCGGTAGGCTGCGGAGGTGGAGAACGGGTAAGAAGGGGGCGAGCCGGCAAGGATGGGGAATTAGTTGAAGGAGATGGATTGATGGGGCGTAGAAGGGAACAGCCCAATTGGGGAGTAGGAGAAGAAGGAAGGAGAGTGCGCAAAAGGCGCGGAGGTTGGTTTTGATTGTGATTAAATGCCTCGACAGAGGCATTTTCTTCATGCCATCCTTGCCCTCTCTCCACCTCATGGAGAGACGTGACAGGGTTCACATGCTGATTTGGCGGGTGCTCCGGCAATGGATTGTGGACAATCCCCATATCCTGCTGTGGTGCTGGAGCTTGCTGTTGCTGCTGAGGAGCTGGTTGCTGTGGCTGGTGAGCATGTTGCTGCCGAGGAGGCCTTCTTTCTTTCATGGTGGCGATGAACTGTCTCATTTCATCCCAATTGATGCCGCCCTGGTCATTTAGATCATAAATATAATCTCTGAAGTGAAAGCAACGATCAAGGTTGTGACCAGCGCGCGATGGAAAGCACAGTAACGGGATGTGTCAACATTAGCGGGCCACGCTGTCCTTTCCCTTGGTAATACGAGCAAGTTGGTGGCCATTAAGGCATTGAAAATATCCGGGAGACTTTCTGGTAGTGGAAGGTAGTGGTCCCTTTTGGGGCCAAGTGGTGGTCTCCGTTGTTGTTGTTGGCCATAGTTGGTAGGTGGTGGTACCTGGTGGTACTGTTGCGGAGCTGGAGGGTCAGCACGGGGCGCTTGGTTTTGTGGTGGAGCAAAAGAGTGTTAAGGTGCAAATTGGTGTTGTGGAGCGGAGTTGAAGGGAGTGGTTTGTTGTGGAGGTGGGTGAGGTCGCGAGTTAGATTGGTAGTGGGGGTGGCCAACTACGCCAACCTGCTCATTGGCAATGGTGCCCTCAGTCGTGGGCCCGCTATTGTTGACATTTGTATTTTTCTTGAAAAGCTTGGGTTTTGGTTCAAACATGCCCATGATGGGCGAATCTTTCATCTGGGTTTGGATATAATGAGCTCTTTCATAGAGCTCCTCCATGGTTGCCAATCTGTTCATGGCCAATATATGCCGGAACTAAGGAGTTGAATTGGAAATAATCATCTTGACCTGTTCTTGTTCCGCCAATGTATCTTTCAACTTCTCGGCCATTGAACGCCACCTATCAGCAAATATTATGAAGTCCTCTTCGGGCTTCATTTTCTCTGCAACCAGGTCTGTGAGTGAAAGGGAAGGTCCGACCCGGTCTCTATACTTCTGCAAGAACTTCTTCTGGACAATATCAAAGTCACTGGCATCAGCAGGATCCAATGAATAGAACCATTCAAGGGTTGGCCCCTCTAGAGATCTCCTGAAAAGATAAGCCAAAGAGGCCTTGTTGTCTTGCCAGAAGGAGGTCTCATACCTGAAATCCTTCAAATGAATGAAAGGGTTACCAGTTCCATTGTATCGTCGGAAATTCGGCATCTCAGAGGGTGGCAGATGGAAGACTGGCAGTGTGGGGAGAGAGATTTCCGGGGCATTCTTGGCCGCAGTGACTTTCTTAAGTTGCTCTTCCATGCTAGCCAACTTCTGAAGTAGTAGAATATTAGTATCAGACTCGACTGGGGCCGAATTTTGAATGAAAGAATTCGGTATAGGCGTCCGTAGAATTTGAGGAGGTTGGAGAAACTGGTGCCTAACCGCAGAATAGCTCGCCTGTTGGGCCGGCATGGCCGCAACGGGCGTTGGTGGACGGGAAGGAGGTTTATGCAAGACCGCCTGGTCATTAACAATGTGATGGCCACTCACGGTCGGAGGGGGGTTGGAGGAGGAAGAGGGAACGGACTTCCCCTTCAAAGCGGCCTGGACAGCCTGCCGCTGGGAATCATCTAACTGAGACAAAGCTTGAATTAAATCGGTGACATTAATGGATGGGGAAGAATTCCCCGAGGTGTTGGAAGGTACAACCTAAGAGGAGGGCTCAACTTCTTGGGAAGTGGTGTCAACCACGTGAACTTGTGGATAATGAGAATGAGGAGGAGGGTAATTCCCCTCGTGATAGATGAAATCTTGGTGGGGGACCTCATAAGATTGTCCAAAGATATTTTCTTCCACATCATCATAAGTGTACCCATAGCTTGCCATGTTGGTGATCTTACCTGAACAGAGTTTCATGTTTAAGAAGGGGGAAAGCTTTTATGAAAGGGGTTATCACACAAAAAGCACTCAATCCAAGCAAACTTTAAGCAAATCAATCCAACCAAATTTATTCAATCAAGTTGAGATGAACGTAAAATTTTAGTGTTATGCTTGAGATTAGAGTGGATTAATTTGCAAAATAATTCACTCCTTTTGCAAAGTGAAACCTAGTTTGGATCCAAGTGTGACTTCCGGGTCAACTAGGTTCTTTCTCTCTCTTCACCAACGATGGGTTCTCTATACTCCGGGTACTTCATGGGTACAACCAGCCCGGCGTCCGTGAGGGAATCCACGGGTGCGGGGACTTACGGAGGTCTTGGAAAAGGGATTTCCGATCCAAAGAGACGGAATGCTCAATGGAGGGTTGTCCCGATTCCAAGAGAGGTGTGTGGAATCCTAGTGTAGAGAGTGGAGGTCTCTCAACCAAATGCCACAAGATGCAAGCCAAGATATGCAGATCACACCAATATAGCCAAATAATCAATATAAGAATCAATGCAGCATGAATAAGCAAAGACAGCAGGGTTCTGTAAAATCACAGGAAAGAGACGACCTAGCCACGGTCGCTATCAACAAAAAAGACGACAGTGAGACTGTCATGAATCCCTGGGGATCCCACAGGCAATGGAGAAAACGCGCCTTGGTGTGAGGCGCTATATGTGAAAAGGACGCCTTCGGCAGAGGGCGTCAAATCTGGAAACGCACCTTGATGTGAAGCGCTAAGCAATAAAGAGACGCCCTGGGGCAGGGCGTGATTCCACAAACAGCGTAATAAAAGCAGGGGATATGATGAAGCACGCCTTATCAGAAGACGTTAAACATAAATCAGATGCCCTGGATGAAGGCGTTAAATTAAAACGCGCCTCTGGGTGAGGCGTTAATTCAGATCACAAACTGGCTGATCCCGGGAGTGTGCAGTGTGCACGGTGGAGGGTGCCCGTGGGGCACAAAAGGAGGGGTACCGTGGGTACCGAGGGGAAAGGGCACACGTGGGTGCCGAAGGGGAAAGGGCACACATGGGTGCCAATAGGAAAGGGCACACGTGGGTGCCAATAGGATATGGTAATCAAAAGAAAAATAGTGGAAGTCCCACCGTGATCGCCAATTTGTAGATCGTGATAAATCTACACATGTGAAACAAACCACTCATATGAGATATGTAAAATGATGGAGATGATAACAAAGACAAAAGAAAGCACGTGGTGCTATAAAGGAGAGTGATCGCCAAAGGGGTTACCTCAATAATAAAATAAATGATCGCGAATACCTGGTGATAAGTGGGATGCGGGATGGATTGTGAATTCCTTCCTCCTCCTGCTATCGGCCGGCCGATGATGGGGGTTTTCCTTATTGATTACCCTTGCAAAAAAGAACAAACAAGTAAAAAAGATGGATCAGCCAAGAGTGAATGTAGTATCAATCCCAAATAGAAGATACGATGATGAAAGAGAACACAACATGCGCACCTCTTTTTTTTGGTTTTAAAAACCCCTAAAGAGTTAGGGAAAGGAGAAATATGATACTAATGCAAGAAAAGAAAACGGTGGATGATGACCGATGGAAAAGCACAAATAGATAAGCAAAAGACCCCTGCTGTCCCTGACGACAGTAGAGGGGAACCGGGGTTGATGCTGCTGGCAGGAAGAAGAGGAAGCAGAGAGCTCTTCTAAAAGATCGCACAGGAAGAAGATGAAGAGAGCCTCTATAAACCCTGTATGTATCTATATGTATAACCTCTGACCTCGGTAACCTCTGTCAAGATCGACCAGAGCATGTTTATATAGGGTTTAGATCAAGATTACCACAGATTTGGGAAGATAAGAATGGGCAATGGTTATCAATGGCAAGGACTCTAGTTCCCTGATCGAGCAAGGTGACCATAGAAGGCAGGGAACTATTCAGGAAAGGCACACTCAAACAGGACATCGAAACATAAAACGTGACCTTCAGAAGGGCGTCAAATTTGAATTGACGACCTACCTTAAGACGTTACTCCATAACACGACCTGGTCAAGGGCGTCACTTCTTGGATTTAAATTTGGAAATAAAACTTTCTTTATTTGAAAATTATGAGAAAACGCCTGAGATAAAGGCATTACTTGAAAACACGCCCTGAGGAAGGACGCCAATCAGTAATTGGAATTTATTTTGAAACCGGATAATACTAGGAATTGACGCCCTGACATTTGGTCGTCCTTTCTTTTGAACACGCCCTAGGTAAGGTTGCTTTTAAAATAACGCCCCTCTTCAGGTCGCGAATCACAAAAATGCAAGAACAAACCAAAAAACACACAGAAATAGAAAAACTTCATATTATGAATGTATTGAAGTTCACTTTGGGGCGTCAACATAGTGACATGAGATTTGATCAACATAGCGTCAATTTTGACGTGTCTACACTAGGCGATAGTGAATTTCCCCTACCAGGGATGTCTCCTTACTACCGACTAGTTTATGTGTTTACGCAGATTAATCGAACAGTGTGCGTGAGTAGGCTACTGGACGAATGATCTGATAAGGGTAATTGTTGAGTGCCCTCTCATTCCCCCGGATGAGTTGTAGGGGCCTCAGGCAATCCTTCTATTGATCTGTTCCGGAATGCTACCCTGTCTCCCCCTCAAAGTATTCGATAGAGTGCTTCAGAAAAGTTGTGCTCACTCGCTAGATTGCTTCCCCCAGGCATCCCTATGCCGAGCATGAGTCCAATTGAATGGGCCAGGACTACTCACTCTGGGCAAAAAAATGCTCTGCCGATTTGGCCCGATAATCTCATTCAATCGTGCCCTGGCATTAGATAGAGAAGGGCTTCTCAACAGGGCTGTGTTTCATCCTTTGATTCGGACAGCATATCAATTAGCGGGGAGGGGAACAGTTTCACCCATTTGTTTCTTTTTTAATTCATCTACCTCTATTCACCACAGGCCCAAGGGGCTGTCGAATCGTTACACATCCCCTAAAAGCCCCTTTAATAAGGTGATATATAAAATGCCACTCAAGTGGCCATATGTTGCATATCTGCGAGTCCCGATTCTCCCAAATCTTCACGAGTCCTTACCAGGCTAGCCCTTAGGATTCACTAAGTGTTGATCCTGGGTTCTGAGGTAGTCCCATTTGGGCTTCTCAGTTGTTTATGGGTTGACACCGGTAACCCCGTGTGTTATCCCAGATGTTAAATGGAGCATTCCCCTATCATGGGGAGATGCTGCCCATTTGTTTTCAAAAAATTTATGATTGATTTCATGAGAATTGAGATATACATGTGCGTCAATGCTAACTGTCTGTTTATTACAGAGTCCTTGGTCTTCAATTGACGAACTCAAGAATCATTTAACTGTGCTAGAGTATGAACCTCGCACAGCTGACAAAATCAAAGAGTAAAGAGGGTTTAATCTTAATTCTAATAAGTACTCGAATTCTTAAGCCCTTCAATTTCCCTTAAAAACACCTCATCCAATAATTCGAGGGCCATTGACATGAATCTCCCCCTAAAAGCACTGCGATGCTGAGCCTTAAACCCCTAAAAAAAACCATCGAGCGAAGCCCTGTGGGAGTCGGTGGCGACGCCACCGACTCCCTCCCTCTCATTTGCTGAATCGGTGGCGATGCCACCTACTTCCCCTGCCTTCTCACCTAATTTGGTTGCGACGCCATCGAATCTCCTTCATTCGACTGTAAGTCGGTGCCGTCGCCACCGACTCACCTGCGTTTCCATTGCCCGCGATGCTACACCGACTTCCCCTCTTTATGCTTTGAGTCGGCTCTGGCGCCACCGATTCACCCCTATCTACCCTGTATCGGTGGCGACGCCACCGACTCGCTTCCCTCCTGTGCCATGCACCATTGATTCACCCCTTTGTCTAGCATGTGTCGATGGCGATGCCACTGACTCATCCATCCTCTGTTACCCTCAGGTCGACCTCACTTCATCCCAAGGTTTACCCCATTCACCCCCAGGTCGACCCGACTCGCTCCCAAGTCCTTATCCTCCCCATCAAGGATCTAGCAACCCCTTAAGTGAATAATTAACAACGAGCTAACCTTAACAAGTTATGAACATGGAGAGGGGGATTTCTGTAGCCCAATCAAGAGCAGCCAAACTAGGCCCATCAGGACCGAACGAGGCTCAGCTCATTCGAGTGACAGCCCTCATGGGTCCACTTCGGCAGAAAAGCCCAATAAAGATTACTCGGGATCCCATCCTTCCTCGGCGGCCCTTAGGCTCGGAAGGCCCGAACGACAGAACGGAGGAAGACCCACGCCCGAGCCATCTCCCCACCGAGATAAGGGCAGGCACTCCGCACCCACTCCGATCTGACTGCATCCGAGCTACGCCCATCGCCCGGACAGGGCTGGCACTTCTCATGCTTGGATCAACTGACGAATGCATATCCATGCAGCCGTTGACAATCCTTTATGAGCAGGAGTTCAGTGGGATAAGGGTGCCACGATCTCCCAAGGTCATGAAGAGCCCACGATGAGGACGTAATGATCCCATGATGAGGACGTAACGATCCCATGATGAGGACGTAACTCCCACTTAAAACTCCTCAGCTTATGGGACTCTTCGGGGGAGCTCGCTATATAAACCAAGGACTCCGTCCGACAGCAGGTAAGGCAGATAGATGCCTAACACTCCCTGAGCAGGAACCACTTCACCATCTTGGTGTTGGGGAATCTCGCGCATCTCTTTCAACCTCCCTCAATACCTTCCACCATTGCTCTACTGACTTAAGCATCGGAGGGTTTTCCCCATGGAACCATCCCTGGACCCCCTGATTCGTTTCCCTTTTTCTGCAGTTCACTATCCGGTGATCATCCTCCCAGCTCAGGACCAGCGCGAGATCACGCCCCTTCATCTGGCGCCGTCTGTGGGAAACGACCAAAGAGCCAGTATGGTGAGAAGAAGTATAGGGAGGAGGTCCACCGACGATAGGGGAAAGGCCACGGTGGCGGCGGGGGAAGGCCCCTCACAAGCCTCCCAAAACCCCCCCTCCGGTGCTAGCATTCCCGCCGACAGACCTCCCCCTCCGCCTGCGGCAGGGCTGCCACCCCCACCTCCCACGACGGTAGGGTTGCCGCTCAACGGCGGCGCCGACACCTTCCAAGCCCTCAACGTGAAACTGGACGTCCTCGTGGAACTCATGAGGACCCAGGCGGCCAGGGATGGAAGGTCACGCACCCCTCCGGAGAGCCCTCCCCGTGAGAACGTGTCCCAGCACACCACCGGAGGCCGCTTCACCCTCCGAGGACAGCAGCTCATCCACAACAAAGTAGGAGGACCCTCGCAAGCTCCCCCTCCGGAGCAGGAGGCTTCCTCCACGCCGAAGCGGGGCAGGAACGGGGCACGCCATCCCCTCCCGGAGATCGAAGTCCCCAGGGAGTGCCAAGATAGCCTGCCTTCACGCCCCCTCAGCCCTACAGCGCAGCGACATCCGGAGCTATCCCTCCGACTGTGAGAATTCGAGAGGCGTTTCGCAGAGCAGGAGCGCGCCCTGCGAGCCCTGCAGAAGACCTCTCCACCATGGGACTAGGAGAGATCCCCGTTCTCCGACCATATCTTGAAGGCAGAGGTATCTCCCCGAACCTCTATCCCGACCTTCAAGCCCTACGACGGCCAGGGCGACCCGGCCGACCACTTTGACATCTTCGACGCTCTGATGACCCTTCACGGAGCATCCGACGCCATCAAGGGCCGAGCCTTTGTGACCACCCTGGTCCAAGGCGCCCAAGCATGGTTCTGGGCCCTCGCCCCCAGATCCATCCGAGACTTCAAGCAATTCGGGCGAGTATTCAAGGAGAGTTTTGTCAGTAGCGGCCCCCCCTAGGTCGGTAGCGGGGCTTTTGGCCCTCAAACAGGCGCAAGGGGAGAAACTTCGGGCCTACATCCTCCGATTCAAATCATAAGCCCTGAGGATCCCCCGCCTGGACGTTGCCTCGGCCATAACCGCTCTGACCGGGCACCCGCGATGAGAATCTCCGCCACGAGCTTGTCCTCCACCCTCCCTCGACCCTTACTGGGCTAGTGACTCTGGCATTGCGCCACGCCGAGTGTGAAGAAGTGCTCAGTGCATGCCGAGACTCAACCGGCTCGGGTCGGGAGGGGGACAAGAAGCGGGCACCCGAGCCAAGCTCGGGCCAAGGAAAAAGGCGGAACCGAGACGGGGAACTCAAGGAACCGTCACGGAAGTACGAGCGGTACACTCCCCTAACCGCTCCAGTGTATGAGATTTATGAAGACATCAAAGGCTCGGGCCTCCTCCGCCAACCCGAGCCAATGAAGTCAAAGAACCGCAGTCACATCAAGCATTTCATGTTCCACAGCGACCACGGGCATCATACCGGTGACTGCCACCAGCTCCAGGACGAGGTCGAGCGTCTCGTTCGTCAGGGGCACCTCTCCCAGTTCATGGTCGGGCACCAGGAAGATCGAGGCGCCCCAGAGGAGATCGACAACATCCCCCGAGGGGTCCACATCAACGTCATCGCCGGAGATAGTGGCCGAGGAAGGAAGCATCATGCTGAGCGGGCGAGCTGAGCCATCGAGCCTTCCAGGGCCCCGCCGAGCGAGCCCAAGGTTATAGTCTTCTCCGACCAAGACTTGGAGGGGCTGAGCACCCCGCATGACGACGCCCTAGTGATATCGGCCACAATAAACCATTGTAACGTAGATAGGATTCTGGTTGACAATGGAAGTACCCCTGATGTATTATCCTATGAGTGTTTCCTTAGGATGGGGGAGGATCCATCTAAACTCCGCCCCGATCTGGACCCCCCTGTGCGGGTTCAATGGCTAGGCCACCTATCCCGAGGGAGCCCTAAGCCTACCGGTTACTCTTGGCACCCCACCCAAGACCGTAACGGTCATGGTGGACTTCATAGTGATCAAAGGTATGATAGCATACAACGCAATCTTCGGTCGAGGAATCCTCAGCCGAACGAAAGCGGTGCCTTCTACCTATCACCAAAAGATGAAGTTCCCCACCAAAAATGGATTGGGGGAAGTCCGAGGTAACCAGGCAATGGCCCGAAGGTGCTACAATATCTCGGTTGAAGCCACAAGGCCGGACGAGAAAAATAAGGGCCTCCGGGAAGTCGAGGAAAAATCCACAACTACCGAACCTGGAGGAGAATTGCTAGCGGTTTTCCTAAACGACGACCCGACCCTAGGAGTAAAGATCGGAGCCGACCTAACATCTGAGGTTCAACAGCAATACAAAGAGTTCCTTTCCGCATACATCCAAGTCATTGCATGGTCTGATGATCAACTCCCCGGGATACCGGAAGAGACGGTGGTGCATAAGCTCAACCTCGACCCAACCATGAAGCCCGTGCAACAACGCAGAAGGAAGCATGCGCCAGAGAAGCAAACGATTATCAAGGAGCAGGTCACCAAGGGGCGGAAGACTGGCCTTTTTAGGCCGGTCCTGTACCCGACGTGGCTAGCTAACGTCGTCCTGGTGCCGAAAGCTTTGGGAAAGTGGCGGATGTGCGTGGACTTCACCGACTTGAACAAAGCTACTCCAAAGAATTGCTATCCCTTACCGAGCATTGACCAACTGGTTGATTCAACCTCGGGTAATGAGATACTCAGCTTCTTGGATGCCTACTCAGGTTACCACCAGATCAGAATGCACCCCGAACACATCGAGAAGACCGCCTTTATCACCGACTTCGGCGTACACTGCTACACCCGGATGCCTTTCCGATTGAAGAATGCCAGAGCCACGTACCAAAGGCTACTCAACCATATGTTCGAGGGATAGCTCGGTCAGAATGTCGAGGCCTATATCGACGACATGCTCGTGAAGACCCCCAAGGCCGAGGACCACTTCGCGGACCTAGCAGAAACTTTCAACACCCTGCTGAAGTACAACATGAAGCTCAACCCCGCCAAGTGCGCCTTCGGAGTAAAGTCCGGAAAATTCTTGGGCTTCTTGGTCACTCAACGTGGGATTGAGGCCAACCCCGACAAGGTCCAGGCCATCCTGGACATGCGCCCGCGCACCTGCATCAAAGACGTTCAACGCCTTACCGGGCGCGTTGCTACACTCAGCAGATTCCTGTCTCGCGCGGCTGAACGATGCCTACCCTTCTTCAAACTACTGAGGGGGCACAAAATGGCATTTGCTACATTCGCGTGGGACGAGGAATGCCAAAGAGCATTCGTCAAGCTTAAGGAGTTCCTGGCTTCGCCCCCAGTGCTTTCCAAGCCCGTCCCGGGGGAAGCCTTGTATCTCTATCTCTCGGCAACTCCATCCACAGTTACCTCGGTCCTAGTCAAAAATGACTCGAGAATCGAGAGACCGGTCTACTACACAAGCAAGGTGCTCAACGAGGCTGAGAGAAGGTACCCCGCAACCGAGACTCTCGTGCTAGCGTTGGTTACCTCGGCCAAGCGCCTCCGACCCTATTTCCAAGGGCACTCCATCACCGTGCTGACCGACGAACCATTAAAGAAGATCCTCACTAACCCCAAAGCCTCGGGACGCCTCGTTAAGTGGGCCATCATGCTCAGGGCCTACGATATATCATATCAGCCTCGCTCGGCTATCAAAGGCCAGGCGCTCACCGACTTCATCGCCGAGAGCACCGTCCCGACTGAAGAGAGATCTCCATCCGCACCCGGGCCAACCTGGGAACTGTTCGTTGACGGATCTTCCAATTCAGCCGAGAGCGGTGCCGGCATCCTCCTGAAGTCCCCCGAAGGGGCAGAGCTACAGTACGCCCTGAAGTTCAACTTCCAAGCATCCAACAATGCTTCCAAGTACGAGGCCCTCATATCGGGAGCCCGCATGGCCCGGCGGTTAGAAGCTGAGCGAGTCAGGATTCACGCCGACTCCCAACTAGTCGCTAGCCAGGTCAACGGCGATTATGAAGCTTGGGAGGCATCGATGATCAAATACCTCTAACTGGTCAAGACTGTGGCACAACAGTTCGAGAGTTTTGAGGTAGTCCGGATAGCTCGAGAGGAAAACTCCCGAGCGGACGCCCTCTCTCGGCTGGCCTCCTCTCTTGACCCCGAGGGTACTCGATCGGCCCTTCTTGAAGAGCTAGAGCGCCCGAGCATTGATTCGGAGCTCCTAGCTGTTGGCTCAGCCTGCCCAGGCGATTGGCGTACCCCCTACCTGTCGTGGCTCCAAGACTCCGAGGAGCCTTCCGACCCTCGGGAAGCCCAAAGGTTGAAATACCAAGCTCGGCGATTCGTCACCCTGGATGGCGCACTTTACCGGAGATCCTTCTCTGGCCCTCTTCTGAAGTGCCTCGGTACCGACGAAGCCAACCGAGCGATCGAAGAAGTTCACGAAGGTCTATGCGGAGTGCATTTGGGGGGAAGGTCACTCGCCAGGATCTTGCTACGGCGAGGTTATTGGTGGCCCACCCTACAGCGTGACTGCTCGACCTACACACAACGTTGTGACTGTTGCCAGCGATTCGACCACTTGGTCCATCAGCCAGCAACGGAGCTTATCACCCTAGCCGAGCCTTATCCTTTCGCTCGCTGGAGAATCGACATCCTCGGGCCATTCCCCACGGCCCAGGCCCAGAAGAAGTTCATCATCGTCGCCATCGACTACTTTACTAAGTGGATCGAGGCCGAAGCCACTGCAAGGATCACCAAGACCGTCGTCTGGAATTTTGTCTGGAAGTCGATCATCTCTCGCTACGGCATCCCCCGGGTGATAGTGAGCGATAATGGTCGGCAATTTGATTCTCAGTACTTCCGAGACAGATGTGCCGACCTCAATATTCACAATCACTTCACTTCGGTCGCCCACCCTTAGGCTAACGGACTGGTCAAAAATGCCAACAAGGCTATCTTGAAAGGCATCAAGACTAGGCTCGGCAAAGCCAAGGGTAGCTGGCTCGAGGAATTGCCGAACGTACTTTGGTCACACAAAACAACTCCCAGAATGGCAACCGGTAAGAGTCCTTTTCAACTAGTGTATGGCACCGAGGCTGTGATCCCATTGGAGATCGACAACCCCTCCCTCAGAGTCATCTGCTTCTCGTCCGAGGCAAACGACCAAAAACTCCTCGAAAACCTCGACTTAGCAGATGAAATCTGGGAGATCGCCAGCATCAGAGCAACGGAGTACCAACGTCGCCTCACTCGATACTACAATGCCAAAGTCCGAGACAGACACTTCCAGCCGGGAGATTTCATCCTCAGGAAAGCTAAACCCTCTCGACCACTTGAGGCGGTGGGCAAGCTATCCCCTAACTGGGAAGGCCCCTACCGAGTGGTCGAGACGCTCAGAAAAGGAGCATACCGTCTGTCCACGATGGAAGGAGAGCCCATCTCTCGGACCTGGAACGCAACTACATTACGCAAGTTCTACTTCTGAGTACTAAGTATCGTGCAAACGACATGAGATAAGACAAAAGGCTCCTTTCTTTTTATTCAAACAACCCGTTTGTACATCAGGAAGGCCAAAGCCAATAGATTACATGTCAAAAAAAGCAAAAGATCCATCTAGCACCGTCGTATGAGCCCATCGCTCGACTGACTCGGATGACCTTCCTGCGTCCAGCCACTGACTCTGCCTAGTGTAGAAACTGGCTCGGAAAAAGGATAGTTGACCCCGTTGGCTAGGGCAGCTCGAGACAAAGGTGACAGAGGGATTAAGAAAGAGAAGGCCACCTTCCAAGTTGAACTTGGAAAAGAAGGAGGAGAGGGAATGCATATGAAAGCATCTTCCCCACCAAACTGCCAACTCCTTGGAAGAAAGAGAGTGCAGGCACCCTCCGAAGAGTGAAAGAAAGGAGGAGCAGAGTAGAAGAGGGAAAAAGAGGCTGCCAGAAAGAAAAAGAAACCAGCAGAGATGGTTGAGGAGGCAGGGGAAGGCCTGGAAGGGATGGAGCTTGGTTGGCTTCCTCCTCCCATCCGTGAAGCGAGCAGGAAGGGACGGGTAGCAGGGTTGTCTGATCCCCCCATCTGTCCTCCATCTCGCCCCCATACAAGCGTCGCCGGAATTGATAAAGGGAAAATGGTGTGCCTCTACGCATCCGCCCCTTTTCAAGTCTATCCGCCGGCCGTCGACTCCTTTTCAAGTCCGAAGCAGCAGGAACTCCCTGCCCCCCGTCGTCGGCAGCCTCCTCATCTGGAGCTTCCTCCATGCTCCGAATACCACGGCACAATGCAATGTGAAGAAGGAATGAGGAAAGACTGTCAGAGAAAACCCTAAGCGGTGGAGAGGAAGGGACGCCCTTCAGTCCTTTTTATAGGCAAAGGGAGGCTACTTGCCTTAAATGATCTCCCCCCTCGAAAACACGCCAGAAGGATTTCTACCTACAAACGGTCACCTCAAACTTCTCGTCTTCCGCCCCAGCGGGACACACGAAGCGGCCAGGCATTTAAAGCGTGGGAAAATAGGAAGACACCCTGTCAGACACCCACCCAACCATCGTGCGAGATTCACGCAGAAAATATCAGCTCTTTCTAACAACCGCAGATGCGCTGAACAGAATACGACAACGACAGTATGGAACAGATAAGTCTTCATCACATTACCACTGCCTTATTTATCTCAACACAAAAAGAAGGAAGTTTTCTCCTTCCAAAAAGAAAAAGGTATACAAAGAAAGGAAGCGAAGCAGGAACATCAGGCCTCCGGCCCACCCTGAAGCTCGGAAGTGGAAGGCTCGGACAGTCCACCCCCGGAATGCTCAGCGATGGCCGACCCTGGCACTGACCCCACCGGCGTTGGAACTGCCTCGGTTGCGCGCCCTCCCGAGGCATCCGGAGTTGGCGATCCCTCGGGCGAAGACCCCGCCTGATCCTCTTCATCCGGTGCCGAGACAGAGGAGCCCGAGGATGATAGATCCGAGTCATAGCACTGTTCGGATGGGAATTCCATCCCAGAATCCTGTTCCCCGGCATAAGATACCGCCCGGTCGTAGCCCTGCTTGAACCCCTTGTGGATGCCTCGGCGAAGCGCTAACTCGTAGTAGAAAAGGGCAGCCTCCTTAAGGTCGACCCGGTAGGCCTCTGAGCTCTTGTACTGCTCGAGAGCCTCCGCCCCGGTCGATCCCACCCTACCAGCGAGCTCGGCCTCCCTCCGCACCGCCTCGGCTGACCTCCGCTAGGCCTCAGCAGTCTGCTCCTCGGCCGCCGCTACCTGCTTCTCCGCCTCAGCCCGATCGGCCTCGGCCTCCCGCCGAAGGCGCTCGACTTCCTCCGCTCGGTCTACCAGCTTGGCCCGCTCGGCCTCCCACTGGCCCTCCAGCTCAGCACGCACGAGGTGCTCCTCCTTGAGAAGCTTGTTCTTCCCCTCGAACGATTCACGAGCCTTGGCTAGCTGCTCGATTAGCGCCCGAGTCTCCACCTGGCTCGACCGCATCAGCCCCTTGACTGAGGAGAGCTCCTGCCGAAGCCCGTCACGCTCCTCGGTGAGCCGAGCCAACCTCCTGTCCGACCCACCAAGGGTCCACGCCAGGTTCGCTAGCTCCCATTCCAACTGAGCATACGCTTCTGCCAGAGCAACCCCCATCTAGGCCAGGGCCAGACCGCCCTCCATAACCCCGACGAGAGCCATAGACGGGGAGTGCTGCCTACCTCCCCCCCTCACCTTCATGGCTATACCGCGGCATACCTGGTGCAGGGGGCTCGAGATACCAAGCCTCTCCACGGCCACCGGAACGGAGAACCCCCTATCGCCCGGCGCCCCACCGTGTGGCTCGGATCGAGCCCTAGCCTCGGTCGCCCCTCGTGCCTCGGCCGGATTTGCTTGCGGCCCCTCAACCTGGATTGGATCGCCACCTACACCATCGCCCGAAGCGCCACCCCCAGCCGCAGTCACAGCACCCCCAACTTCGGCCACGGCCCCCTCGGCTCCGACCGAGGGAAGAGCTGGGTCGTCCCCTCTACCGGTTGTAGGAGCCCCCTCGTCTCCCTCGGTCTCAGCCAAAGAAGGAACCAAGCCCGCATCACCACTACCCGCAGGGGCAGCCTCGACCTCCTCGGCCCCCTCTGGCTCGGCTGGTGGGAGAGCCCGCCCGGTAGGGTCAGCCCCACTGTGCCCGGCGAGGGGTGAGCCGCGGTAGGGTCGCCTTCGACCGTGGGTACGACCCCGGCCTTCTTGGCCCACTGTCTGGCCCTCGCAGTGGCCCAGATCATACCCTTCACAGGGTCCTTGCGCTTGGGTCCCCGTGGTTCAGAGGATTCGCCCTGGGCCACTCCCTTGCCCTTATCTTTGGTTTGGGAGCGCCCCGTGGGAGCAGTCGGTTCGTCGGCAGTCGAGTCATCTCCAAGCTCAATCACCTCTGCAGTCTCCTTCAGAGGCTCCCGCCTGGTGTCTGCACAACGAAGAAGACGTATTAAGGAAAGATGACCCCCACATCCGAAGGAGGATCTAAGTTGTGGCATCTGAGCCCGACGGATGCAGCCGCGTAATAAGACACCGCTCGATATTCTCCGGCGTCACCAGCTCTTCGGTGGACTGGCGGTGCTTTAGCAAAATGGCAGCAGACTCCTCCACATGAGGAGGGAACTCGTCCTGTCTGGGAGGGACGTTAGGGTGGAAATTGGGGATTACCAGGCACCTCCATGTTTCCTCCACTGAGCAAATCCCCACCCAGAAGAATTGGGTCTTCCACCCCCTATGCGAAGAATCCTTCGCCGCCAAAGAAATACAACTCCTATTTCGCCTCGTCTGGATGAAATAGAAGCCCTTCCCCGCCGAAGGATACACTTTCAACTCAAAGAAAAAGTGGAAGAGGTCCATGGAAGGAGGGACTCCGCACTGATGGAAGAGAATACGAAAGGCGGAAAGGAGGAGATAAGAGTTGGCTACCAACTGAATGGGCGCCAACTGAAAAAAATTAAGAAACTGTAGGATGAAAGGTTCGAAGGGTAGACGGAATCCACCCTTCCACGACAGAAGAAACATATAGATGTGGCCTGTACGAGAGTCCAGGCCTGTCTCGTATGGAGCAGCAGCGGTAAAACTATACTTGTGGGGTAGGCGATACTGGTGCTCCAGCCTCCTCACATCCGCCTCCCCTAGTTCACTGTAGTTGGAGACCGGCGTCCTCTCCACCGGCTCATCCTCCCCCTCCTCAACATCTGGGCGCTGGCCCGCCATGGAGTCAGAAGAAGGCTCTGAGGGAAGATGGTCCCGAGACCCTGAAGATTCTGGGGGAGGAGGAAGCTACTGGACGGCCTCCGCGGTTATCGCCGCCAACTCCTCAAATGCCGCCGCAAGCCTCTGCTCCTCCGTCGTATCCTCACGGTGCATCGAAGAGCCCCAAAAATGAGAACGAAGGAGAGCCAAAACCCTAAGAAATGGAGGGAGTCTGGAATGACAACAAGTGCCTAACGCCTATAAACCCACGCGGGAGGCGGCGTGTCGTTCCGACCTCCGAGGAAAGGGGGCCCCTTCAGTTCAAATCCGTCAAGATTATCATTAACACGGGCACAGGTGACCATTACACGTGGCTTCCTAAACACCGCTAGATTTCCACCCACCTGAGCCATGCTGGTCCGAAACCTCAAACAGCTACTCGATCGAGCTTACTAATGCTCGGGAGTAGGAGGGGGACAAGTGGAGAGGGGGATTTCTGTAGCCCAATCAAGAGCAGCCAAACTAGGCCCATCAGGATCGAACGAGGCTCAGCTCATCCGAGTGACAGCCCTCATGGGCCCACTTCGGCAGAAAAGTCCAATAAAGATTACTCGGGATCCCATCCTTCCTCGGCGGCCCTTAGGCTCGGAAGACACGAACGACAGAATGGAGGAAGACCCACGCCCGAGCCATCTCCCCACCGAGATAAGGGCAGGCGCTCTGCGCCCACTCCGATCTGACTGCATCCGAGCTACGCCCATCACCCGGACAGGGCTGGCACTTCTCATGCTTGGATCAACTGACGAATGCTTATCCATGCAGCCGTTGACAGTCCTTTATGAGCATGAGTTCAGCGGGATAAGGGTGCCACGATCTCCCAAGGTCATGAAGAGCCCACGATGAGGACGTAACGATCCCATGATGAGGACATAACTCCCGCCTAAAACTCCTCAGCTTATGGGACTCTTCGGGGGAGCTCGCTATATAAACCAAGGACTCCCTCCGGCAGCAGGTAAGGCAGATAGATGCCTAACACTCCCTGAGCAGGAACCACTTCACCATCTTGGTGTTGGGGAATCTCGCACATCTCTTTCAACCTCCCTCAATACCTTCCACCATTGCTCTACTGACTTAAGCATAGGAGGGTTTTCCCCAGGGAACCATCCCTGGGCCCCCTGATTCGTTTCCCTTTTTCTACAGTTCACTATCCGGTGATCATCCTTCCAGCTCAGGACCAGCGCGAGATCACGCCCCTTCAGAACCTAATAAAAGAGAATTAATTAGTTAAGCTTACCTCCAGTATATTTATATGCTTTGCGTATAATTATATCTATCATCGCTTCCATGCATGCTTGCATGACCGAATTCTCAGGTATATCAAATGGCATTTAGCGGAAGGCTGGGTTACGCCCGACTGAAAGTTTCATCATGCGTGACGGTGGTCTTCGGACCTAAGTTCCCCGCACTGTATCGGGAGTCAGCTTAATAAATAAATACCACCACATTGTGTGCATGCATGCAATCACATCTTATATATATATATATATATATATATATATATATATATATATATATATATATATATATATATATATATTCTAAGGGTGCCATGGTCTTTATATTTTGGCGATTAATCAAGGGCTGTCCCTCTTTCGGAGGGGCGTAATTAACATTGTAGCCTTTATGGTACGACGGGTTATGAGTCCCGACACGAACCTCACATTCGACTGACCAAGTCAGATCGAGTGCACAATAAATTTATCACTCTGATGACAAGCACGCCTAAAGCACTTTAAAAATTGTTCCACCAAATTGGCACGCCCTGTGGGACCGAACCTCCCTTGATCTTTTCGCCAAAATAAAGGAACCATGGGGCTCCCACTCACATACTAACTATTCATTCATCTTACTTTTCCTTTTTTTTAAGGTTGAAGCGATGACGAGCGGGTTGTCTGGACTTTTCTTCGGCCCCCAGATCGTGGCCGACCATGCAGCGTACGGATACCTTGCCGTGCCAACTATCTTTGGCAACTTCCCCCCAGTTGTTGGCTTCCCTAACTTCCTCGGAGTTGCATTCGTGGATCTTCTACATGTAGAAGGCTCGGAATCTAGGAAGCTGAAGGATGATAAAGCTATGGCCCGCCAAAGTGAGGACTAGATTCACAAAACTCTACTAAAGAGTCTGGTGATCGTGAGTTGCCACGTTCACCACACTACCTGCTTGATTTAGGCACCCAAGAAGAAGCCCGTTGGGGGAAAGAAGAAGAGCTCCAGAGCGAGAATTGCTACTGCTCCTCGGAGTCGATTATCGATATCCCAGAAGTCCACATTAATCGGGGGCATCTGGGTCTACTTCAATGGCCGCAACGCCAAAGTTCTACCGAACCAGGTCATCCCAACCGTCCCCACCCATAATACCTTCCAAATGCTAGCAAGCCAGAGGGTGAATTTTGATGACGACAAGCAAGGGAGGCCGACCCCGAAATTACCAAGATTCAAGCAAATATGGGTTCCCTAGAAGACCTGAAACACTGCACCAGCCTCACGAGGCTTCAAAATTTCTGCTGACGTTCCCAGGAGAGGAGGCAACATAGTTACACATGCGGAAGAAGCTGTAGCTATGATTCCTCCATCCACTGTCAGGGCTTGTGCAAGGTAGGCTGACATTTCCAAATATTTAAAGGGTCTCAATCAAGTGGCCAGACTAACATGGCTTTCATACATGCCGACGGCCTGAATCCAAGCGATGCCTTCTTCCATCTTTACAAAGTGCAGCCAAGAAGACACAATAAGGATGGTTCGAGAATGTTTTCATAGCTTTGGAAGTCCCGTCGTGGGCTGACAAAGGCCGCTTCATGCCGTCAAGGCCAAAGAAGAAGAAAAAGACAAAATGTCACCAGTTGAGGTGAATGAAGAAGGAAAGCAAGTCGGGGCTAGAAGCCTTGAAATTCCTCCATGAAATGAAAAGATGAAAATAATTTCCATATATAGAGAGCCGACTTTCTCCCGTCAGGCCCGAAGGGGAGTCAAAAAGTGCAATAGAAGGATGCAAATCCTCACCTGCAATATGATAGGGGTAATGAGCGGGCATGGCACCCTACCAAATGAACAAGAAGAGCCGGCTAAGATCACTGGAAGAAAAGTCCTGATGATAAGACAGGGTGAAATTACCACTGAACTACTACAGGCCGCTAAGAGCAAGCAGATTGCTGATGAAGACATCACTACTATCACAGCCAGAACAGTGGCGTCTGAACAAGAAGGAGTATTCCTGGCTCCTCCATTTAAATGTGCCTCTAGTAGCACGCTCGAAGGCACCAGTAGCGACATAGCTATAGACCCCGCCATCCTGATGACACTAGAAAGGTACCAGCAGGAGATAGAACTACTGAAGAAACAATTAAATGACGAGACTAAGCACGTTATGGCACCCGAGCAATCGGAGGCACGAGCCGAGCCGTCACAGGGAGGTTCCAACCCCACGGGTGCTCCTTTACCAGCCATTCTACAAGCTGCAGATCAGAGCTGGGATACTCCCCATCATTATTCCCAGTGGCTCTAGCCAACACAGCCAATGCCTCTTCAAAAGTAGCGGTAGGCTCCACTGTCAGAGCCTTTGCCACCTCATGTTGCGGATCTCGCCACACAATTGATGCAGCCCACCCACCTCTGCCCTCAACCAGCAGAGCCAGTTATGGTGAATGAGCTGATGGTGGAGCAATTGATCGAGGCAAGGCTGGCAAAGAGGGGTGGTGACGATTATGCTCCCTTTGGCATATATGAAGTGCCATACCCAGCCTATCATGATGCCAAAAGACTACCGTCCGGCATCAACAAACCACCAAAATTTGACAAACTCAATGGGCATGGCTCCTCGAATGAACACATGGCACACTATATTGCAGTCATGGGGGACTTGGCGACAGACGAGTCACATGTGCTGAAGTTCTTAGAGTCTTCTCTGACAGGACCTGCCTTTGAATGGTATTCTAGCTTGTCGGTTGGATTTATTAAAGATTGGACAGATATGCATCAAAAATTCACTAAAAGATTACATGTCGCCAAGGCAGAGGTGACCGTGGCCGAGCTATTGGCAATCATGCAAAAAGATGATGAGCCTACTGCAGAATATATCAAGAGATAGAGGGATCTCAGTATGAGGTGCCGACGTACTCTACATCTAGAAGATGTAATTTAAATATGTAAATAAAATTTGAAGAAAGAAATCTTGGAAAAGATGATCGGAATAGAAACTGGTCTTTTGACTGATTAATCGATGTAGCCACGGAGGTTGAAGACTTCTTCGAGAGATACCCCTCACTTCCTGGCAACTTAAGTCATCAAGCCAAGCAGGTTAATAAACGGCCAATGCTTAAAGCAGTTCATGCTGTTGGCATTAATGCGAAAAGGCACAAATGGGTGCACAATCCTCCTCCCAATGAACTTGCTAAATGTCGAGAAAGGCATCCCCAGCAGAACAAAGAAAAGAAACTCTATGCCTTCCCCAGGGACAAGACTCGAGCATTGTTCGAATGGGCTATCAAGTATAACAAGATTACTCTTCCGAAGCCAAAGAGGCCTGATGACCTCAGGCGAGGTGATGATCCTCGCTTCTGCCTCTACCACCAAATCCTTGGTCATCCTATTGAGGATTGCCAAATATTTAAGGACATCATCCAATGCTTAATTAGAAGAGGGGAATTACAGATGGGAGAGCACAGAGTCGATCCTCCATGCCCTCATGAAATGCTTGCTCCAGGGGCATCAATTAACATGATATCCATATATCAACAGTTGCTCGAAGAAGTGCTAGAGACTTACAACTAGCGCACCAATGAAGACTATGTTCCAACTCCTAAAGGAAAACAATGAAATTGGCGAGCAACGCCGACAAGAAAGAGAACAAGACTGGCACCTCGCCCGGCTCCGGAGGTCCAGATTCGTGGAGCCATGGCTCGGCCTATTTCGCCCCCTATAGCTCCTATCTGCTCCTAGAAAGCCCCTCTAGCGGCTATCAGGAGGCCAACAGATAACAAAAGGAAGCAAGCTCCGATGCGGGTGCACGAAGAAACCAGCCCAACCGTGGAATGTCTGTAAATCATTATAAATGGGTTAGATGAGCATGAGCGGCCCAAGAGCCAACCTATGCAGCTCAAGAAGCATGCCCCTCAAAGATGCAATGAGTTCCACTGGCTAACAAAAAGAACTGAAGAAAAGGCAAAGATGCTGAATGCACCAAGCAACCCACTGTGGGGGCAGAGGCCGATTATAAAGGGGAAGAAAAAGAAGAATTGAAAAGTCGAAAGGAGACATATGGCCCTCTCCTGCAACACATTGTTAGCCTCATCTGGCGGGGTGAAACTGCTATTGAGGAAGATGAAGAAATCTACTTTGTGCCAAAGGGAATAACTCAGGCTGAAGTTTTCGCCTCCCACTCATCTACTGGGTCCGGGAAAATGTCAAAACAACGCCCATCAGCTAATAAGGGGGCTCAATACCACATTCCTCCTCTACCCTGAGGCATAAAACACAAGGAGTTCATCTTGAAGGATGTTGGGTTCAGTGCACCCCCTCGTTGTCTTTGACAATGATTTTGATGATTCCAATATATTGTGTGTTTTATGCTTAATGGCATTTTCATGATAAACAAGCTAACATGATGATATCTTGTTTTGTAGGTTAAAATTCAAAGGTCCTTCCTGAATACATTTATGAAGTCGACTCATGCGTGCTGTGCATGAGGATTTTGAGCTTTCATATGGATCTTGTTCATACTGTATTGATTGGGGTTAAAAGCCCTTTCATGTTCCTGGACTTATATTGACTACATTTTAATGTGGGAAGATTGGTTTTAGTGGATATGACTTTACGCTTGCTTTTCATGATTGTTTAGTGATAGTGGTTCCTCAGCTTGCTTTGGAAATACCCCTATCTCTGATTGGACTGAACTTGAATAGCTATGCATTGGTCTGCTAAAACAATTTTTCATTTCCCTTGGAATGGGACGACCCCATGGGTCAACCCCTGGCTTTTTTAGCCTTAGTTTTCACCTTGTTACGAAGCATCGTCTTACATGAATCTGAACTTTGCTTATTGGTTGGTTTGCCTTGAACTGTATAGGAATCTAATGGTGACTAATGTTTGATTGAATTACATCGAAAATGGATTTTGCTTGCCATGAAGTTGAAATCAATTGAATTGATCTCTGAATCTTGTGTCCCTGAACTTAAATGTCTTTGAACTGAAAATTCAAATATACATTCACTTAACTTTGATTCAATAGTAAATGGATTTGTGCTTACTCATATTGATTGTACATGAATCCATTTTACTGAACAATGAATGATGGAATTGAAATGACAATCTTGAGTTTTTTTCCAAAATTCAAATGCATTGATTCAAGTTTTGCATGAGTTTGAATTACCAGAATGTGCGGGCTTCATTATGCTATCAATTCGTTGCACATCATGGTTCAATCATGCTCACACACTTTCAATGCCAATGGTAAGAATTAGCATCTTGAACCTTGATTGCTGGAGGATTCTTGGCTTGCATTGAATAGAACAAATGGTTATATTCTCATTACTTGTTCAGAGTAGATGGGTTTGCATGTGTCTTATGCATGGCCTTTCTCAACTGTCTTGAAGATGATCTAGCTCATTTGGCTTTCTTTTTTTTCAACAAAATCATGTTTGAATGATGTTTTTAAGTACCTCATTGCAAATGGACTTGATAGTTCTTGCATCTTCACTGCATGCTATTCCATCGGCCAAGTCATGATTTCAAATGAGTTGAAAATGATTTCTTGAATCACCTTGGCTTAATTCTCATGAAATTGAATTGGTTGAAAGTGCAGGTGTATAGATGCCCACAAACTTTTGTTATCATGGTAAGAATTTATTTTGAATGTATTTCCATGTGGGTAGATTGGGCTTAAGTCATTATCATGCCTTTGATTAGGTTGAAAATGTGTTTTTGAGTTACATTGGTTTGAAAATCAATATAATTGTCACTTTCGTTGGCTTTTGTTGGAATGTGATTTTATTCATGCCTCTACCATGTTTCAATACATGGTTATTTGTTTTTAATGTTTGGATGAGGTTTTATAGGGTTTCAATTGAGTTTTATTGAGTTTTCACCTTTGTTAGTAAAAGTGTCAACTCTAGGAGTCGACACTTATGTCAGTAGGTTCTGTCTGCGTTGATTTCTGAAATACTGATGAGTCGACACTTTTGTGCTGACAAAAAGTGTCGACTCTGTGAGTCGACACTTTTATCCTGTGAACTATTTTTTGTCTTCTGGCACAACTCTCGACAAAAAGTGTCGACTCTAAGAGTCGACACTTTGTCTGGTTCATCCGTAACGAGTTTGCCGGATTGGTTTCAAAACCCACTTTTCAAGGTCCGATTGGGGTGGTATTTTACCCTAATACCCTTAGGGTTATACCCTACCATTAGGAGTGCATTTGAGAGGGTATAAGCATGGGCTTTATGGTCCTTTCTTGTAGTTTTCTCTTGGGTATATAGCAGCTACGAATTTCCATCAAAATGAACCCTAGTGTGCTAATCTTTTTGTATCTGTGCTTGCAGGGGAGAAGGAGAATGAAAGAAGAGGAGAAAGGGAGCGATCCAGTCTGGAACACCTTGAAAAGCATCCGTCTTCAAGCATTCAAGCTTGTGGTGGGTGAATCTCAGTGGAAGAGCTTCGCCGGCTTCGTTTCTTTCAAGATCTATCTCCCACCTCCATCAAAGTTCAAAGAATATGCGATTGGGGGTTCTTCATCCATTAAGAGGATACTTCTGCAACCTCTCCACATCTACTTTTCTTTTTGAGCATAGCTTGTTGGTTGGAACTCATTATTTTATCCTTTGTGGCAAGTGAAGAAGAACAAGGAGGAGGTCATGCGTACCCTGTTGGAGAAGGAAGTTAAGGAAGTCATCCTCAGCAAGGTTCCCCCTGCAGACAGCGCCTCCTACGATTTCGACCGGCTTCCTCTCCGTGGATAAAAGTCTCCAGCGCACCCATCTATCCTATCCATGGACTGTATTGAAGATTTGAGGGGAGATTCTTTAGTCTTTCATTCCTACTCATTTTATTTGATCATAGATCAATATCCCTTATGGTCATTGCATATCCTTTGTGTTTGTTAAACTCTGAATATCATTGTGTGTATGGGCGGAGCTGTGACTCCATGTGGTTTTAGTGTCTGGGGTGTGTTACCCGACGTTGTGTCTATGTGTGCTGCGGTGGCAGCGTTTTGGGACTTGTCCCCGTGTGGATATTGCTGCGGAAGCAGCGTGTGTGGTTGGGGTTCATCCCCGTGTTGCTACGTTTCATAGCGTGGAGTGAAGCCTCACCTGGTTGGGTGAGGGGTGGACGTTGGGAGCCCGTCGTGGTCCCGGAACCACCTTAAAATCCCTGTGTCTTGTGTGATTGCCTGTGTGATTGTCATTTCTTCTATCTCCGTTCATAGGTACATTATAGTGGTTTTTAATTCACTGCACAATCACTCACTGCTACCTCTGTAATATGTGTTGAGCAAAATTTCCTTGTTAGTTGTATTAACTATCCGTGTGAGATCAGAAAGTATGAGAGAACATTGTAATCTCACTTGAGTTTTTGTTAATCAACGCTGTTAGTTTTACTTCCGTTGTAATTAGTTAAGAAAGCTTTTAAAATCCGCCATCTCGGCAAGGGGACAATTCAACCCCCCTCCTTGTCTGCCATCTCTCTAGGCCAACAATTGGTATCAAAGGCTCGTCTATGATTTTTTTGTCGACCTTGCGGTCGTAGAGTAAAGATCTTTTCTATGATGTCTAGTGTGAATTCTATTCCTGTCTTTAATTGTTTTGATTATTCTTTATGGCTAGGAAAATTTTGTGTTTGGATTACTAGCATTGATCCAAAACTTATGAGCTTAATGACTCATGGTCCTCATGTTTTACCCAAAAATGAGTTGAGATGGACCGATGAGGATAAGAGAAAGAACTCTGATAATTTATTTGCTTTGAATGCTCTTAAAGAAGCAGTAAACATTAACAAATTTCCATTTGTTTCCAACTGTAGGTCTGCCAAAGAGATTTGGGATGGGCTAAGCGAAGCCTAAGAAGAAAGCTGGAAGAGTGATTGCCTCGTGGCAAACAAAGAAAATGAGTGCCAAAGTGAGAAAAACTCTAAGGTAAACTCTGATTCCGATGATGATGATGAATTGAGCTATGATGAATTGTTAAATGCTTATGATGAACTGTTTGATAGATATAAGACATTAAAATCTGAAAACAAAAGGTTGAAAAAGAAATATGATAACTCTTCATGTGGGAAATGTATTGAGCTTGAAAAATTAGTTGAATCTCACATGCTTGTTGAAGAAGAACTCAAAGAAATGATTGAAAATCTAAAATCTGAAAACAAATCTTTAAAGGCTGAAATTTTGGAACTTCAACAAATAAAAGAGGATAATGAAAAGTTGAAAATGTTGAATTCCGCTATATCTGAAAAATTGCTTCTTCTGGAAAAAGGAAAAGCTATTTTGAATGCTGACAAATCTGAAAAGTTGAAGGAACTGAGAAAGGAAATAGAAAGCTTTAGAAATTTGAATGACAAATTTGAAAACAATGAAACAATGGGAAGAATGGTTGGTGAAAATGCGAGTTTTCAAATGAAAGAACTTGAACACACTTCTATGAACAAAAATTCATTTGAAAAACTCCAAAATGAAAATAGTGCGTTGTTGACTCAAATTTCATTGCTTGAAAGTAAATTGAAAAGTCTTGAAAAATTTGAGAAAGGAAAATGTGTAATCACTAATGATTGTGACAATTTAAAAATTTTTGAAGAAGAAATTGAAAGTCACAAAACTGTTAATTTCCTGTTGAATGAGAAAATTGCTTTATGTGAACAAGAGGTTGCTAACTCTCACTTATAAATTTTGAATCTACTTAATGAAATCAAGAGTTTAAATGAATCTTTACATTTGTGTGATGAACGAATTGAAAAATAAAAAGATGTTGTTGATTGTTCTTGTGTGCATGTAGAACCCATGTTATTAAACATAATCATGCAACAAGTAAAAGAAGAAATATTTCATGCTATTACTGTGATAAATTCGGTCATGACATGTATGACTACTTTTTGAAGGAATTTGACGATAATGAAGCATTGAAGTCACAAATGAAAACTGCTGATGAGTCTAAAAATCTTGAGAAGCCCATGAAGAAAAACTTCAATGTTCATTGCTACTACTGTGGTTTGCATGGCCACGTAATGGAAAATTAATTCATGAAGAAAAATGACGATGAATGGTTTGTCAACATGAAATTTTCATGTCATTATTGTGGTGAGCTTGGATACATCATGGATAATTACTCTCTAATGAAAAGTGATGCAAACTGGTCTTTGAAAAGAAAATCTTCTCATTATTTTTATTGTGGCCTGAATGGACACTCAATGGATAATTGTACCATGATGAGGGCCGATGATGAATGGTATGAGAGGAAAAATAAAAAAAAAATTGGTTATGTTAGAACTAACCCCTCGGGACCCAAGATGGCTTGGGTACCCAAATGTCCAAAATGAGAATCTATTTTGCAGGGATGCCTTGAGGCCAAGGAAAGTCAATAAGTAATAGTCTCTCAAGGCGAGGAACAAAAATGGTTTGGTTTTGAAAGTCATCTTATTTAGGTTCAATTTGTAATCTAAAAAGGTAGAATCTATGTTTGGAGGAAAGTGTTTGCAATCAAACAGTTGCAACTCTACTTCTTTGATTTTGGCAACTTCTGAGATGTTTAAATCTTATGAGTTTCATGGTTAGATGACTTGAACACATTTCTCTACACTTCTTGTGAATAAAGTTAGTTCTTGAATGCTTAAACCTTGCACATATATGGTTTTTCATATACTCCTTCTCTTTCGATTTGCAAATAAATTTGGCTTTGAATGTTTCTCACTGTGCATAGAGTCTTTTACTCTTTTGCTTGCTTACTTCTTGCAAATATCAGTTTAGGTTTGAAAGCTTTGATCTGTGGATAGAATCTTTTACTCTTTTAATCACATCTTGCAAATAATGGTTCACTTTTGTAAATTCACTTTACATATTTAGTTGCATGATACTCATTGCACATATCATACACATCTTTGCATACTTGTGAATAGGAATAATTTTTCAATCATCTCTTCAAGTTACATGTATATACTTGCATATACTTCATACTCGTGTGCTTGAATGCCATGGTTATTCGGTATATAAAATGGTGTTAGTGGAAGGTTAGATTATGTTCAGCCGGAAGCCTTCACTACGCGTGAGGTGGTCTTCGGACCTACATTCTCCGCCAAGTACCGATAATCAACTTGCTTGAAAATTTCAGTTCAGTGCATGCTTGAATGTATTTAAGATATCACCCACCTTTTTGACTCTTTCTATGACTCATCCCTTGCTAAATGAAATTGCATTGATTTAGACATGTTTGCTATATGACATATATTAAGGGGGAGATTTTTTTTTTATAACCGTGCATACATTTAGGGGGAGACATTACTATGATAAGACTAATTCATCTTTTACATTCAATACAACCACCCACACAATATGCACCTTTTGAGATAATGATTCAATCTAATAAGGATTACTACGTTCTACTCTACACTTTTGAGGACTATTGATTCTCTACATGGAAATCACATGACTCGTGAGGAAAATACTATTCACCCCATCAAAAGTTGTATAAGTGGAATGTTGATCCGAGTAGCCGTGAATCTCCCTTGAAATAAAGGAGGAAACTCCCGTCGAAAGGAGAAACTAATCCATATGAAAATAAGTGTGATTTGCCACCGAGTAGTCGGGAAGTGCCCCTGAGATAAAGGGTATAACTCACGTCGAAAAGTGTCTCATCCACATCATAAAAAGTGACGAAACTGAGTAACCGGGAATTGCCCCTGAAACAAAGGGCATGACTCGTGTCAAAAGGTTAGTCACACCATTTTTAGTAATTAAAAACTGGGGTCATACGTAGCTACCGATATTCGAGCATTGTGTATGAAAGTGTATGGATGATAAGTTCTTTTCAGTGTTCTTTAGAAAATCTGATTTTCCATATTGACTTGATCTTCATTGCTCAATCTTCACATATGCACCTTGGGTTTGATTGTTTGAATGTCCTTTATGAATCAGTGGTCTTTCATGGTTAATGTAGTACTTTATTTATGTAAGCATGACCTTCTTAGCATTGTTCATGCACATCATGTTCTACAATTGATTGCATTATCCTTACACCCATCTCGAAGGGACTTGCATGAGTCTATAACTTGTTATGCATGCTTGAGTGCCTGAATGCTTGATCCGCTTTGATCATATCATATCTCATTCAATAGTTTGCATCTTTATGATATACATGTAGATAATATGTTAAATAACCCATTGTCAGTTGGTTTTTATTCTTGATAATCAGGGGAGAATAATGTGCTTTTTAAAGCATAATCCATTTTGTGCATAACTTTGTTTTACATTCTGCTTATAGTTTCTTTATACCACTTGTGCATAATTAGTCATACATATGGCAAAAACTTACAAAAACTGAGCATTTCCACTTATTTCACACATATGGTAAATGCACATAAAATCTCATTTTCTTGCTTAGAATTTGGTTTGTACACCTTCCTCTCGAAGGAGGTTCATTGCCGAGTTCGTGGGTTCATGTCTAATTCTTTTTTGGAAGCGTCCCAGTTGCTTTTCAGTCCCCTGTTTGACCGGTGTTTTGGTTTGTCTATTATTATTTGGGTTTATTTGGTTTATTTCACATGCCGATCAACCAATTAACTAACCGGTTGTTAACTGACTGATTGACTACGCAGGCGTGCCAGTCACGTGCGTGACGAGTTTATTGTGCGCTCATTCTGACCCGTGTCGGGCGAGAGTGAGATTCAGTCGGGACCAGTAGTCCGCCATATCATAAAGGCTATGTCGTTAATTACATCCCCCACAAGAAGGGAAAACCTTTGATTAATTATCGAGATAATGGGCTGTTGAGGCCGGAATAAAGGATGCAGAGGATGCGAATGATCATGCAAGATGCTATCATCTACCATGCACAGTTTATTAGGGCGGACCCTCAGTACGTGGCGGAGGACTTAGGCCCAAGACCACCATCACGCGTAGCAAGAGCTTCCCGTCGGACGTTGCCCGATTTTTTGCTCATGTCATTTGATATACTGAGGGCCCGTGCACTCAGGCATACATTGATGCGGCATGAATGCTTAGACTAGCGCATGATGATGAAGTTATGAGAATCGCTAATTCAGGTTTTAAACAAACCAATTTATTCAATTTATTGATTACAGGGTTTATTTGATTCTATTATTAACATTGAAAATCACCACATAGGGGAGGAGAGGATTGAAACGGCATGATGACGCGATTCGGAATGAAACCGGTGCGATACGCGTAGGTATAGGGTTTAAAACGGCACAGGAACTGTAGGAATAGCTTAAAATGGCACCATGGGGCATAGGTGTAGGGGAGGCCTTAAAACGGCGCGCCCCTTTGAGGGCGCGCCGTAATCGGGCGCGCCGTTTCAAGGTGCGCCGGTTGCCGGTGACGTCGATTTAGCCCCATTTCAGGGAAACCGAGGTTTTATTGGTTTGTTTTCAGATTTATTAAGATTGTTTTAAAAGATTTTGAAGCTTTAGTGAGTTATTCATTCATCGAATCGGTCCCGGGCCGTCCGGACGTCAAGTCATAGGCTCGCGCGAGGTTCGTACTCGAGCACGGCGATTGTTCTAAGTCCGGCCAATTTGTTAAGCCAGTTTATTGAACAGCTTATTTGACTCGTTCGAGCCAAAATTTCGGCAGCATCTCCCCATCCCGAAGGATCTGTTAGGGAGAAGCGGGGAGTACTCACATGGCGGAGCAACCCCTAAAAGTCGGGTGGCAAAACGGCGGCCGACGAACCTGGGCGGATAGGAGAACCCCAAGGGCTAGCCTACTAGGGACACCAAGTCCGTGGATGGAGAGTAGACGGGTAGCACGACTCATAATGGGAGCAAAGACCCCAAGGGCTAGCCTACGAGGGGCACGCGACTCGAGTCGATACCACGTCTAAGTCGGGACGACCGATTGAGAGGGAAAATCCCGAGGGCCAGCCTACGAGGGGCACCCGTCTCACGGCCACCACAAGGTCCGTCAAGGACTGTGGATTTGGGTATATTGGGATTAACTCGTTTAATGTTCACTCGTTAATCCATAAGAGTGCTCGTCACTGAGAGACGGTCCCCTGTGGACAGAGTGGAGGCACAGTGAATCTGGGGAATGTTCCCCTCTCCCCGGTCACCTAATTTCTTCAAAGAAATGGTAATACATCGCGGTTGCGAAACATACACAGTTAGCATATTAATTATGATAGCCATAGATGTATGTATATGCGTATATATATATATATATATATATATATATATATATATATATATATATATATATATATATATATTCATAGGTGGATATAACGATTATCGAGTTAGCATTCAGAAGAGAATGATGCGGTGTATAGGGACTGCCTCATCTCCTCTTGCTCATGGTCAAGAACAGGAGGAGGATAAAAGGTCAGGCTCAGAATCGACCAGAGATACGCATATATGTGTACGCCTCCGGTGACGAACCCTTTGGCGTTCAAGCGGAATAGAACCCCGGGGAGAGGGGGGATTAATGTAGCCAACAGCGTAGCCGGGCATGTTGGCGTCGGAGAAGACAAACATCAGAAGTCATTCGCGCAGGGTGAATGCACAAACAGGGAGAAGATGAATGGGCAGAGAAAGGTGAGGATGGCATCAGGTGAAACTTATTTCATTCATCATCTTAAGCACGGTGGATGGGGGATGTACATATGTATCATCCTATCACGGCGCCGGCCAAGAGAAGAATGCACACAGGGGAAAAAGGAGAGGTGATGCGAAGATGAAGATAGCAAGTATTAAACCCCTTAACCATTGATATATTCATTCATTGCATAAAAGAAAGTCGTAAAGGACTCAATCCAGCGCTGGCGTTGTCACACGGTCGCCATTAACATCAGATGAAAGAAACAATCGAAGGAGGAACAACAGAGACGGTGAGAGGGGGGAATGGTCTTATCATCGCCCTCCCCTCCTCCTCCGTTTACATCGCAGCCAAAGGCAAGCTAAATGGGTGAGGAAAAAATGATGGGAATACACCACGACGACCCACCTAAAACCAATGGAGCAACACTTCCCTTCTCCGGCAGCGGGAGTTCGAGCAGAACCGAGAATGGCGGCGGCCATGGAGAACCAAAAACCCTTCTTCCCCAAGCAACCCCTTAGACTCGTCACTCTGATTGGTGGCTCTCGAATCTCTTCTCTCCTCTGTTGTTTCTCTCTTGTCGAAATGTTCTCTCCCTTTTTTTTCACCTCCCTTCTTCTCTTAATTGGTCGAACAAGGGTTGCCTTTATAGCAACCAGCTAATCTGGCACCACGAAGGGCACGCCGGATTCAGTGGCGCCGGGAGAAATGTCCCCGAATTGCTTTTGGCACGCCGGATTTGGTGGCACCTGATTAAGGGGTGCCGGTGACCTCTTGTGCACCGATTTAGCTTGTTTGCTTGACGGCTAGCCGATGGGTCCGTGGATGATTCTGGAAGTTCCCGTCGACTCTTCCTCTTGCCAGAGTCCTTGGAAAAACCTTGGCGGGCGTTGACGAAGCTCTCGGCATGATGAATGGCCTTAATCGAAACTTCGTGCGTGTTCGGCTCGAACACGTAGGCTTTCTGCTGATACGGACTTTGGCATCGTGATTTGTGCTTTCGGCTCAGATTGACTCATGCCTGGAGCTTCCTTGCGGGATGGTATGACATCTGGGACAATTACGCTTTGACTGGCGATCATTCAGCCATTAACGGACCCAATATAGCGAGGAACCGAACCCGTGTCGGGTGATCGGGACCTTCTATTGTCAGAGCCTTCGGTTCTTTGTTTTGAAGGGCCGATGGCATTCTTCCTCCTCGAGAGAGTCTTCATTCAGGTGGCGAGCCACCGGGTAGACCATCGTCCTTGGTCGGGTGACAGGCGTAGGGTAGCGGCACGACGGAGTCGATGCCGGATCATTAGGCAGGCTTGGTTGCATTGCCGGGTGGTTGTAGATTCATCTCGACTCTCCCGAGGCGAAGTCCTCGGTGCTCATTCCAGGTGACTCGAGGCTCTGAGAGCCTAAGAAGTCTTTAGCAAGTTGTTCTTTATCAGCTTCTATGCTTCAGTGGGCCGTATCATTCATCTTGGCGGCTTGGTCGCCATCGATCATATTTTGAGTGCCAACAAATGCCCCCCAGACGTGGGTATTGCGGGTGAGGCACGAGTGCAGCGGGATCGACAGATGAGCTTCATCCGGATTGATCTCCTTTGATGACGGAAGCTCGGAATGACCCTTAATTCCGGTGTTGGATGCTAACCTGGCGCGATCGAAAGCTTGAACGGCGCCATTTAAAATGGTGCCCCCTTTACCTTTGCTTGTTAAAATGGCGCCGCTTAAAGTGGCGCGCCCTTTTGATTGAAGGTTAAAACGGCGCCGACTTGACTGGCGCGCAAATAGGTTAAAACGGCGCCCTCCGGGGCACACCGTTTTAACAAATGTGGAGCTCCCCTATAAAAGGATTTCATCCTTTGTAAATTTTTTCTTCACTGCTCATTTGGCAAAAATCTTTCTCTCTCCTCACTTTCCTCTCTTCCCGCGGTGCCGAGCGAGCTGAGGACGTGGGCGAGTTTCTTAGGGGTGAGTAGAGTGTTGTTCTGTTTGGGTTCTAAACCCACTTCTTCGGGCCGCGAGAGGCTCCTCGTAGGACTTGTCCTCAGAGCTAAATCCCCTGGGTGTCTCGTTTGGCCTTGGCTTAATGCCTATGGCTGCTTTTAGGGGCCGCTTCCTTAGTGGACGGCTTTCGCTTCTCTTTTGGCAAACTCCCAGGATGGGGAGACTCTGTCGAAATTTTGTCAGAAGTCTTGTTTCAATTAATTGATTTTTGACTTTGCTTGTTCTCTTCTGGACGCTGCCTTGCAGATAACATGGCATCCGGTCCTTCTTCCTCTGCATCCCACGTTGCTGTGACATGGGGGAATGTCCACTACCTTGATCGGGGGTCCAGACGGATAGTTGTGGTAGCTGAGTCTTCGGATTCGGAGACAGATACCGTTGACACCGGCCGCCTGATGATTCTCGATGGTAATCATTTTAAATATGAGCAAGGGGATGGCGTCAGACTGGACCACCCCAAAGATAAGCACTTGATGGCATTCCTCGGACGCTTCAACCTTCGCGGGAAGCGTGATATCATTCTTGTCCGTCGAGCTGAGGGGGCTTTACTGGCGGACAGAGATAGTCTGACCGAGTCGATCATTCATGGCATGCCCATATATCTTCCTGGGGAACTCAGAAAATGGGGAGCCGTTCTTGGCGTGCAGGAGTTATCTCCAGAGGCCGGGCTACTGACAAGAGCACCACAGTTAACGCCAGCCCGCTGGAACGAGACCGCCGGGTGTGTTGACAGCGAGAAGCCCGTATACGGTTTATTCCTTGCCCCGCTGCACTGGGGGTATCGAGATGAGCCCTTTCTCTTAGACTGCTTAGCAGTCCATTTTAAGCATCAAATCTCAGTGGGGTGGTTTGGAGAGCTCAAAGCCACCGATGCCCATGCCTTCAGATCGGGAGCTGTTGAATTTACAGATTATGTGTTGCGGCAGTATGCTCCAATCCTGGTGTATGCCGGCGTCTATCAGAGCGTATATGCTTCCCGGTATCAGTATCCAATCTCCCGAGGTCTGTGCTGCGGGATGATCGAAGTCTTCTGCCCGGAATACAACACTTTCTATACTGCAGAGGGAGAGACCTTGCTAGATCTCTGGAGTCTGTCCCAGTTGAGCGGCTTATCGATAGATGGGGAGCCGCATGAAGAAGTTTGTTTCCTGGATTGGCTGAAGGACCAGACGGACGGTGAAGGCAAATACTTTATAGGCTTTGCCTATCACTATTTAATGAAGGTGTATCGCACTCTGTTGCGTTTAACGCTCGATTCATGGGAAGCGCGGAAGCCTGGTGAGAAAAGATGCGTGCGGATGGGCACATGGATTCAATATTTCTTTGGTGGGGAGCAGTAATATGAAGACTTCCCCACAGTAGC
Organism: Amorphophallus konjac; assembly: GCA_022559845.1. NCBI lineage: Eukaryota > Viridiplantae > Streptophyta > Magnoliopsida > Alismatales > Araceae > Amorphophallus > Amorphophallus konjac. Next base: position 488,451,597 of record CM040121.1, read on the forward strand.
TCCGACAGCAGTGAAGTGAAAGAAGAGGGCCTGGCGCCAGACAACCTATCCTGCCGCTTCAGGGAGAGGGAGACAAGGAGGCCCGAACCCTACAGGAGTTGACACAGTCACACATTGTGCCGCGTATCTGACATATTTGCTTTGCTCGTTCGCTCTTCCTCAAGGGGATGAGACAGTAATTAGACCGGAGGCCATTTACCCTGCCTGTCTGATGGCCTGGGGGACGAAGCTATCCCTATGCCCAGTGGCTTTATGTCTCATATATAAGATGTTGGGGGACCTACACAAATCACACATCCCCAGAAATTCACAGACAGTTGGTCCTATTCACTTTTTCAAAGCCTGGGTCTGCACTTTGTTTCCTGAAGTAGCTCCCCGGTCGATGCAGTCGGATCGTCCTGTGCCGAGGATGATCGAGTTTGCCAGTGCTGAGTCGTCTTCAATGGCGGATCAGCTTTTTGCTATTCGAGGGAAGTTGACCACAGTCCCGGTAGATGCCCCAGGAGTTTTGCATTTCTGGAGCTTGGCAACTAGCTCCAGCCCCCTCGTCAATAAGATGCGGCAATGCCGCCTGTTCGAGACAGAGAAGTTTATTCATCCGCTCGCCGGCACCAAGAGCACAGGGCCAATCTTGGAACCAGAACTGGTTGATTGGGCATTGGCCATCCACCCTAGTGTCCTTGTTTTTAGAAAGAGCGGCTTGCTATGGCTGGAGCCATACTACCCCTTCCGCTTTGGCCAGAATTTTGGGTACGACCAGTAGATTCCTTCTTCTTCTTCATCCCGGTTTAATCTTTCGAACAGGCATCGGGCTGGCCAGACGACCACGGATGAAGCTTGTACATGGTGGGATTACTTCCACCACCGGGAGGATGTGTCCTTTAGGGTGCCATCCCCCGCTTGTCTACCCAGAGTGACTCCAGACTTCATCAAGTGGTGGAATGCATGAACGGGCTTCTACCGGAACTTTCGAAAACACTGCTGGCATGCTGCTGAGCGTCGTTTCCTAGATTCTCAGCGGGAGCCTGCTTTGGACATCGATCTGGCTTATCTGAAGAAACTGAAGTCCTGGTCCAACACCGAGGTGATGGCATATCTGGAAGCCAGGAAGGTCATAAAGAGTCGGTCATCCAAGGCCTACCCGAAGATGCTGGAAATTCATAAGGATGACTACGTCAAGACACTCTTGGGGTTATGCCGGGTCAGCAGTGAGTGGACCGTTCTTTAGACGATTCCCATCCCGGTGGAGGAGCCCCTTCCGGTAGTGGCAGGCTGGCGTCCAGAAGTTGACCGTCTTCATCCATATAGGACTTTCATCAGGAGGGAGGATAGGCGGGAAGACCTGTATTCCAATACCCCCTGGATATTCGCCATGCTTCATTCTCAAGGGCTTTCAATTTCTGATCCATTAGAAGCCATTTTGGACCACCAGCTCTTAATATCTTTTAAGTATGCTGACGGCTGGGGGTTGGACAACTTGAGCCTATATTATCACTTATCTTCTTGCGGCCATGAAGATTTGGCACAGCTGGTTGAGAAGAGTGAGAAAATAGGTGATGTGTGCTGGCTTGTTCATGAGGCGGCTTCCCGAGAGAAGGCGCCCGCACTATTTTATTGGCCGCTCACTCCCTGATACACAAGGCCACCAGGTATGCTCGTCTTTTGTTTCAGCTTCAAGCTGTTTCTTTCATACTCAGCATGCATCTTTCTCACCTATGTGCTTTTGCCGCTCACCTCTCTGTGGAGGTGACTCGGCATTATAGGGAGCTGATTTCTAAGGCGCAGAAGCCTTCATATTTTTACATACCGTAGCCCGCTCCGACCACGACGCCACTGCCTCCTGGCGATTCATAGAAGTGAACCCGGTCCCAGGTCAAGGAGGCCATCAACAAGGCTAAGAAGGCCAAGCAGGTGGACACCCGTGCTGCACGAGCGCGCCGAAGGAGGGCTGTTGAAGAGAAACCAGTTGTCGCGCCTCCACGGATCCCATCGTTTGCTGAGTTTGAGGCCGCTCGGACACAAGGGCCCGAAGATGAAGGTAACTTCGCATTCCCGTATGGCTTGTTCGCTTATTTCTACCGCTTTGGTGTTGTGCCCCTATGGTTCTGATGATTGGCTTTGATGTGAGTTAATCATTTGATGATTGGTTCTTGTTGTGAGTTAATCACTGTGGGTCATCTTGCTGTATGAGTCATCTTCATATGTTCAGTCAGTCTGCTGTTCTGTTAGTTTATCAGGTCTAAAAGCATTGCATATTTGATGTTCAGCCATGTTATCTGCCGCATGAAGCATTCATATACACATTCATCAGTTGCTTCACTCTGCTTCTGGAATTCTGTTCAGGCTAAACATCCTTGCATCATCACAGTCAGCTTAGTGTGGGTCGACCCCCCTTTCTAGATGTGTCGACTCCCCAGATAAGTGTAGTCTATACACTTTTCGGTTGGCTTCAACTGAAGTCTATACATCAGCTTGCATGAATTCAAAGTGTGTACATTGAATAGCATGCATCGTTCATCAACTGAAGTCTGTACACTGGCCAAGTCCATACAGAGTCTTCTGTTGCATTTGAAGTATATACATCGCACAACTTGCATGAATGCAAAGTGTGTACATTGTCAAGTCTTCACATCGGTTTTTCAAGTGTATACATTGGCACATGCATTACTTGTTCAAGTCAATACATTGGCCTTTGCTTTCCAAGTCCATACATTGATCTTCATATTCAAAGTCTGTACATTGGTCTTCACCTGAAGTCCATACATTGGTCTTCATATTCAAAGCCTGTACAGCCATTCCTTGAGATCAAGTCCATACAACGGCACTATAGCTTGCACATCTAAAGTCTATACATCCTTCAAGGGGCCAAGTCTATACATTCTCCCGTTCATTTCAAAGTCTACACATCGCCTCACATCTTCTAAGTCTATACATCCTCAGTTGAACCCCAAGTCTATACATCCTCAGTTGAACCCCAAGTCTATACATCGTCTGCCATTTCAAAGTCAATACATTGTCCTTCGTCTCACGCATCATGTCCCAAAGTCTGTACAGCCTCTAGTCACAAACCAAGTCCATACATCGCCTTCTGCAAGCATTACCTCAAGTATGTACAGCCTGTGCATTGCTTCATAACAAGTCTAGACATTCTAGTTACGTTCAATGTCTACACATCCTGCTAGGTTGCACTTCAAAGTCTGTACACTGCGCAGCACTGTGCAAGTCCATACACTGGCTGCACTGCACAAGTCTATACATTAGCTTGGGCATCCAAGTCTAGACATTGATTCACTATTCATGCCTTGATTTGAAGTCTGTATAGCGAGCGGCGTTCATCAAAGTCTGTACATTGCTTGGCGCTCACCAAGTCTGTACATCGCTTCAAGCGTTCCAATGTCTATACAAGGCATGCTTCATTAAGTCTAGACATAGCACTGTAGCTTCCCTAGTTGAAGTCTATACATTGCTGATCGAACGTAAGTCTATACATTCCAACCTTTTCCTACGTTCGCTGCTTTAGCTACACCCTAAGTCTACACACTGGCAAAGTGTATACATCGCTCAAGCAAGTCTATACAACCAACGCTTTCATTGATTCCAAGTCTGTACACTGGTCCACAGGCGTCCCAAGTCTGTACATTGGTTCAGGTTTACCAAGTCTATACATTGCTTCAATATTCTCAAAGTCTGTACAGCCTGCCTTATCGTTCAGAGTCTCTACATCATTCTTCAAAGGCTAAGTGTATACATTGTCCATGTGTTCAAATGTTTCAAGTCTATACATTGGATAGGCTCGTTCATGCTTCGTTCATCTCAAGTCTGTACACTACCTTTCACATGCACTCATTAATCAAGTCTGTACAGTCCCTTGTTTGCAAGACTATACACTCGACTGCCTTGCTTTGCTTAAAGTATGTACACTCCTTCCCTCAGCAAGTCTATACACTGGAGTCGTCAGCTGCAGGGACAGCATGTCTGTACATTGGGTTCTCATGTATGTTAACAGCAAGTCTATACACTGCATTCATGCATTGTTCTTCACAGCAAAGTCTGTACAATGCGTTCTCTTGCACGCAATCAAAGTGTGTACAGCCTGTGCTCGCATTGGTAAGTCTATACATGCTTGGCTGTTCATCGTCTGCTACATGCCACTTCAAGTCTGTACATCCATTTGTGCAGTGTGCATTGATCAAGCCAAAGTCTGTACATCGATATGTTGCTTTGATGCCGTTGCATAGAATATACATTATTGAGCTTCACACACATATCTTCATAGTCTATACATTGCATCATTGTGCATGCATTGCATTCATTGAAGTCTATACACTGCATACAGTTATGCTTCACAAGTCTACACATTACTGTTCTTCACAGCAAGTATATACACTCTCTCACGTTGTACACACTTACTCATTTACTGCTTCTAAAGTATATACACTCGTTGTTATAAGCCTGAACTAACTAATTCGTTTCATTTCATTTTGTCTCTGTCTGCAGATAACTCAGGTTAATGACTGGGCGCGTGAATCGAGGATGATGCCTGGCACGTGATCCGAGGTGCTCTCTGGGTGGGAACCTGAAGGACACACGCCCTAGCACCTGCTGAAGCTGATATAAATAAAAGCCTTCATCCACTGAAGAGAAATGATGAGAATAGAAGAGGGCTGATCGAGACTGTGAGAAAAGAAGCAGAGAAGCAGAAGAAGAAGAAAGAAGAAGAAGAGAGGCAGAGAGCAGAAGAAGAAAGAAGAAGAAGAAGAAGAAGAAAGAAGAAGAGTGCGAGAGCAGCAAAAGAAAGAGAGAAAAGAAAGAGAAGCAGAAAGAAGAAGAAAGAAGAGGAAGAAAGGAAGCGAGGAGAGAGTGCTATTGAAGATCTGTTCAATCTGTTCGTGGATCAAATCCAGAACGACTATGCTCATTGAGAGCTATATTTCTTGTGTTTTATTTCCAGCGTTTGTCGCTGTGCTTTTTATGTTTTCTTATTTTTCCTTTTATTACTCTGGTTACTATTGTTCTTCCGATTCTCAGTAGTGAGGTCGGGTTCCTCCTGTGGACTCAGGAGAAGGGAGGATTGGTCCTCCGGTTCTGGGCTTGTGGGTTGCAAGTCCAGGGGTCCCTCTTGGTCTGGAGGAAGAGAGGTCTGCGACCTCTGGTTTGCTGGTGACGGGGAGTCACTGGTGGGTTCCCTCCTGGTCTGGAGGAAGAGAGACCTAGTCTCTGGTGTCCAAGTGGCTGGGAGTCACTTGGGGTGTCCCTCCGGTCTGGAGGAAGAGGGGAAGTTGTTCCCCTGGTCAAGCTATTTGGCAGCACCTGTTGCAGACTAAGTTTGCGGTTTCTAGCTTGTGTTAGTGAAGCCTCACTCCGGTTTGGAGTGAGGGGTGGACGTAGGTTTGGAGGAGCGAACCACCTAAAAAATCTCTTGAGCAGTGGTTTTATTTTGTGCGTTTGCTCCTTGCCTTCTACCTCCCATTCACAGGTTATGCATGCATGGTTAGTTGTGTTATCCTGGGAGTTAATTTGTTATTGTTGTTTCTATCTGCAGTAACCTTAGCATTATATTTTGCTAGGTGAGTTTGGTTTCCATAGTTCTGTCTGCGTTTCTGGTTTGATCAGGTGGCTGCATTGTTGCAGTCCAACTGTTTGATCAAGTGTTGTCGTATTATCTCATCTTGGAGAGCTCACTAGTTTTTATTCCGCATATCTGAGCTTTAGAGTTTTAATTTGGGCCATTATTTGTAGAAGGATACATTCACCCCCCTCTGTATCCGGGCCTAGCACCCTATCAATTGGTATCAGAGCGGTGTCTGCATAGAAGGTCCAGCGACCTGTAGATCCGATCTTGCAGTCTTCGGTGCTTATTTGCTTTTGGTGCATCAATATTCTTGTTGCATTATATCTGATCTATTTCCATGGGTGAACCACCAGTTTTCAACGGTTCCAATTTTAGTGTATGGTTTGCTAGTCTGAAAAATTATGCTAAATCTGTTAATCCAGACCTGTGGAAAGTGATTTCACACGGTCCTCATGAACTACCAAAGAAAAAGTCCAAATGGACTGACATTCATAAATCAATTCATGAAGAGAATTAGATAGCTATAAATCTAATGAAGGCAGCTACTGGTAGAGCTTTTCATTCATGTTTCTTAGATTGGAGCTCTGCTAAAGATATTCTGGACATGCTGAAGCGAACTCAGAAGAGAAATGAGGACAGCTGCATGATGGCTGACAGAAGCAATCAAAGTGGCAGCCAAAATGAAGAAGATAATGATGATGAGGTAAATCCCTTTGAGAACTATACTTTAGATGACTGGGAAAATGCATATGCTGAATTGCTTGAATCTCATGAACATTTAAGAAGTCAGTATAAAAAATTGAAACAGAGTATTGGGTTAGAAAGTTCAAGTTCTTCTTGTAGAAAATGTCTAGAGTTGACACAATCTCATGATGCTTGTCTGTCTGATAATCAAGAGCTCAAGAAACAAGTTGAATTGTTAAAATCTGAAAAAGAGTCTCTCAGAAAATCTATCATTGAGAGTGAAGGAAAATGTGAGAAACTTGAGCAAGAGAAGAACCTGTTTGCTGAAAAATTTAATGCCATAAAATCTGTAAACATAGAATTACAGAAAGATCTTGAAAAACATCAAAAGGTTTGAAGGAACTTGAGGCTGGAAGAAAGTATGAAGTCAATTCAGAAGATCAGCTTCTAATAAATGAATTGCTTCAAAATGATAAGCTTAAGGAAGAAAATGAGAAGTTAAAAATGCTAAACTCCACTATGTCTGAGAGACTGCTAGCCTTAGAAAGAGGAAAAAATGTTTGTGTTGAAGACCCTGAAAAATTGAGCAATCTGGAACAAGAAATTGAAAAATACAAAACAGCTAATAAAGTTTTGAATGAAGCTATGAATTGTAGTGAGCAAGAGATTGCCAGTTATGAGTTACACATTTCCTCTCAAGAAAATGAAATTCAAGATTTAAAAAACTCCTTGTCTAAATTTGTTAGTGGGCAAGATAATCTGAACAAACTGCTGGGAGTAAAAGTCAATTTTCAGAAGGAGGGGTTAGGCTATAACCCTGCAAATAAAAAGAATTTTGAAGATAAAATTCATACATCCTTTGTTGCTAGCTCTACTTCTCACACTTCTCAGAAGCCACCTGTTTCTCAGTCTACTGTTCAGAGAACTAAAAAAGAAATTGAAAAGTCAAAAAAGGTTGATGGATACAAGCTGAAACCTGTTTTCGTTAAATCATCTGAACAGGAAAAGCCTTCTACTTCATCACCACCTCAGTACAAGGCTAAGAAAATAGAAAAACAAAATAAAAATTATAAAACATCAAAAACTCAAAGGAACAGTCTGCATGCTAAAAACCCATCTGATAAATGCCATATTTTAAAGAAATCAAATGGTTCCTGTCATTATTGTGGTAGGCATGGACACTTTATGAGTAACTGTTTTGTGATGAAACAAGATGACAAAAAGTATGCTAGAAAATCTGTGTCTGGTCACAAAAAGAATGTCACATGTTCTAATTGTGATAAAGTAGGACACACTACTGCTCATTGCTGGTTTGCAAGCGGTAAGGAAAAATCATGTTCAAATCATACAAAATACTTTTCAAATCAGCATGTTTTTAATAAGAACAAATCTGTTTCAAAGAACCAGCACATCATCTGTTTTAACTGCAACAAAAGGGGTCACAGGGCCTCTGAATGCTGGTCAGGTTCTTATAGAAGAAATTCTCTCAATTACTCTCACTGTGGAAAGCATGGCCACACAGTCAAGGACTGTTGGCATGCTCAAGGGAAAAATTTCATCTTTGAAAGGTTTAAATTCCCTGCAAGTACAAATGCTCTCAGAAAGAACAAAGTTGTTTTTAAAAAGAAAAACTTTGAATGTTTTGATTATGGAAAACAGTTTGATGATGCAAATAACAGAAATTTCCATGCCAATGCACATAAAATTCATATTCATAAGAATGTGCATAAATCAGATCTGAAAACTACTGCTTCTTGCCATCTTATGGCAAATCTGGACATTTGATGGATGGTCATCCTCTGATGAAATTTAATGATCATCAAGTTAAAAATGTGCTGAGAAAACTTGCTAGGAGTGATATTGTCAATTCAGGACCCAAGACCTCTTGGGTACCTATTTGTGCAAAATAAGCTTTGTGTTACAGGTGTGCCTTGGAAGCTGAAGAATAAAGAGGGGTAACAATCCAAGGCACTCAAGAAGAAAACTCCTCCTGAATCTTTCAGGTAAATTTCTTACACTTCCTGTTCTTAGTCTTATTGCATAGCACATTAGATCTGATTTTGCATTTTCATTCATCATCTGTCATTTGCATCATTTTCTGATCATACACTTGCTGAGTGTTCTGTACAAATATCAAATTAAAAAGGGTTATCTGTATCTGATGCATACATATGCCAATTGTAATTTTCTGATAATTGTTGTTATGCATAATCTCTGAAAACAAATTGCATTCTAAAATTTCTGAAAAATCTGAACTGCATATGAATGTGGTTTGAAATTTGTCTATTGCATAGCTCACTGAAAATATGGATTGCATATAGGACTGCATGTTGAATTATCATGATTGACCTCTATGGTATATAAATGGTAAGCTACCAAAAGGCAGGGAAATCTGTCTGGAGGCTCTTGCTATGTGTGAGGTGGTCTTTTAGACCAAGTGCTCCGCCTGGTACCATGGGTCATTTTGCTTAATAGGGTAGTCTGATTGAGCATAAGTCACATTGTCATATGTTCAGTCTTCAGCGCAAATCATTGCATGTCTTTGCATAGCATCCAATGTCGAGTGTTTGTATGTCCTTGCATACATATAGTGCATCGCATTTCCTTACATTGAAAAATGCCAAAAAGAGTGACTGAATGCATATTGTCAGGGGGAGTCAATGCATTGCATGTAGGTTGTCAAATGCATACTCGTGTGAGAACTCATTGCATATCCTTTCTTATTGATTTTGTTGACAAACCTTGATCACAATTTGAAAAACTCTGGGCTTTAAAATCTCCTCTATCATTTGATATCTGAATTCCATCACTCTTTCATGAAGATTTCAATGGGACTATCTCGATCATAAATCTGAAAACACTTGAACTAGGAATCTTCTATTATACGATTTTATGAATGTCTAAAATAACTCATGTGGTTTAAATTTAATGTATTCATTGAGTTTGACTTTAAAATTTCTCAAAAATATCTGAATCATGTTTAATAAACTTTAACCATCTGTTTCATGTTGTGTCTTGTAAAATCTTCTGAAATCTGCATTATTGAATACATGACTTTATTTGGTTAAGTACATGAAACTATTATTGATTTGAAGCAAATGAATTTTCTGAAATGTCTAAAGGGTAATTTCTGTCAGAGCAATGACTTTGGTCACTAAGAAACACATGTACAAAGGACTGTGTCATGAGGTGCCATAGTTATCTCTGCTTAAAAATGAGTGTTAATCAGGCAGAGCAATGGCATGCACACTGAGAAATACAACTCACCCATCAAGAAATGATTTGAAGTGTGTCATGATGTGTAAATGCTATCTCTGTTCATATAAAGCATGACAATTAGTCACATTAAGTGCTTAGGGATATTGGCCTCTGATCAAGGTATATTCTCTAGTTACAAGGTGTGCACTGAACTAGAGTGCTCGTAAAATTTGTAGCATGAAAATTATTAAACAAATTGAAATATCTGAATATTGATGCTAAAATCAAATTGCTACAACCCTAGACAAATTCACATGACTTCATAAATGCTTGATCTCAATTCTAGTGCATATAATTCCGATTGAAGTCAATAAATTTGATTGTGTACGAGAAAGGGAGGTTAATCAAGATAAAAATGAGGGCTTGGTTCATTTTTATTAAACCATGATTTTAGATATCAATATAGAATTTTATTGATAAACTCTGCATACATCATGTTTAAACCATGCTGATCAATAAACTTCATTCATAAGCCCTTATAATGGAAGACCTTAAAAAATTATATTTTAGATTTATGAGATTGATATCTCCTTGAAAATCTTGTTGAACTTCTTGTGCTTGGAGCTTCTTTGAAGATCTGTAATTTGAAACTCTTCTGCTCACTATCCTTGATTCATTGACCTGAACCTATCCTTGAATGCCTCTGTGGTCTCCCTCTCACCCATATCAATTGGGAGAAATGCAACAGATGCATATCAATTGGCATCTACTCAGGAGGAGCTTCCTTGTAATATTGAATCATGTTCATCTCAATTGGTAACAATTGTGTCTTTGCATTCATATATTTAGGGGGAGGTATTGCACTTCTAGTTGCATCTGCATTTCTGCATTCATACCTCTCCATGGTTCATCTTGTTTATTGCAAGGAGGAGAAATTGACTGTATTTTAAACATGCTTTAACTTGTCAAACTATTTTCTTTTTGATGAAGTCAAAGGGGGAGAATAGTTTGTGTCATCAGACATCAACCACAGTGTAGTGTTGCCATCATCAAAAAGGGGGAGATTGTTGTGCCCCTGTGGTTTTGATGATTGGCTTTGATGTGAGTTAATCATTTGATGATTGGTTCTTGTTGTGTTTTGATGATTGGCTTTGATGTGAGTTAATCATTTGATGATTGGTTCTTGTTGTGAGCTAATCACTGTGGGTCATCTTGCTGTATGAGTCATCTTCATATGTTCAGTCAGTCTGCTGTTCTGTTAGTTTATCAGGTCTAAAAGCATTGCATATTTGATGTTCAGCCATGTTATCTGCCGCATGAAGCATTCATATACACATTCATCAGTTGCTTCACTCTGCTTCTGGAATTCTGTTCAGGCTAAACATCCTTGCATCATCACAGTCAGCTTAGTGTGGGTCGACCCCCCTTTCTAGATGGGTCGACTCCCCAGATAAGTGTAGTCTATACACTTTTCGGTTGGCTTCAACTGAAGTCTATACATCAGCTTGCATGAATTAAAAGTGTGTACATTAAATAGCATGCATCATTCATCAACTGAAGTCTTTACACTGGCGAAGTCCATACAGAGTCTTCTGTTGCATTTGAAGTATATACATCGCACAACTTGCATGAATTCAAAGTGTGTACATTGTCAAGTCTTCACATCGGTTTTTCAAGTGTATACATTGGCACATGCATTACTTGTTCAAGTCAATACATTGGCCTTTGCTTTCCAAGTCCATACATTGATCTTCAGATTCAAAGTCTGTACATTGGTCTTCACCTGAAGTCCATACATTGGTCTTCATATTCAAAGCCTGTACAGCCATTCCTTGAGATCAAGTCCATACAACGACACTGTAGCTTGCACATCTTAAGTCTATACATCCTTCAAGGGGCCAAGTCTATACATTCTCCCGTTCATTTCAAAGTCTACACATCGCCTCACATCTTCCAAGTCTATACATCCTTAGTTGAACCCCAAGTCTATACATCGTCTGCCATTTCAAAGTCAATACATTGTCCTTCGTCTCACGCATCATGTCCCAAAGTCTGTACAGCCTCTAGTCACAAACCAAGTCCATATATACATCGCCTTCTGCAAGCATTACCTCAAGTATGTACAGCCTGTGCATTGCTTCATAACAAGTCTAGACATTCTGGTTGCGTTCAATGTCTACACATCCTGCTAGGTCGCACTTCAAAGTCTGTACACTACGCAGCACTGTACAAGTCCATACACTGGCTGCACTGCACAAGTCTATACATTGGCTTGGGCATTCAAGTCTAGACATTGATTCACTATTCATGCCTTGATTCGAAGTCTGTATAGTGAGCGATGTTCATCAAAGTCTGTACATTGCTTGGCGCTCACCAAGTCTTTACATCGCTTCAAGCGTTCCAATGTCTATACAAGGCCTGCTTCATTAAGTCTAGACATTGCACTGTAGCTTCCCTAGTTGAAGTCTATACATTGCAGATCGAACGTAAGTCTATACATTCTAACCTTTTCCTACGTTCGCTGCTTTAGCAACACCCTAAGTCTACACACTAGCAAAGTGTATACATCGCTCAAGCAAGTCTGTACAGCCAACGCTTTCATTGATTACAAGTCTGTACACTGGTCCACAGGCGTCCCAAGTCTGTACATTGGTTCAGGTTTACCAAGTCTATACATTGCTTCAATATTCTCAAAGTCTATACACCCTGCCTTATCGTTCAGAGTCTCTACATCATTCCTCAAAGGCTAAGTGTATACATTGTCCATGTGTTCAAATGTTTCAAGTCTATACATTGGAGGCTCGTTCATGCTTCATTCATCTCAAGTCTGTACACTGCCTTTCACATGCACTCATTAATCAAGTCTGTACAGTCCCTTGTTTGCAAGACTATACACTCGACTGCCTAGCTTTGCTTAAAGTCTATACAATCCTTCCCTCAGCAAGTCTATACACTGGAGTCGTCAGCTGCAGGGACATCATGTCTGTACATTGGGTTCTCATGCATGTTAACAGCAAGTCTATACATTGCATTCATGCATTGTTCTTCACAGCAAAGTCTGTACAATGTGTTCTCTTGCACGCAATCAAAGTGTGTACAGCCTGTGCTCGCATTGGTAAGTCTATACATGCTTGGTTGTTCATCGTCTGCTACATGCCACTTCAAGTCTGTACATCCATTTGTACAGTGTGCATTGATCAAGCCAAAGTCTGTACATCGATATGTTGCTTTGATGCCGTTGCATAGTCTATACATTGTTGAGCTTCACACACATATCTTCATAGTCTATACATTGCATCATTGCGCATGCATTGCATTCATTGACGTCTATACACTGCATACATTATGCTTCACAAGTCTACACATTGTTGTTCTTCACAGCAAGTATATACACTCTCTCACGTTGTACACACTTACTCATTTACTGCTTCTAAAGTATATACACTCGTTGTTATAAGCCTGAACTAACTAATTCGTTTCATTTCGTTTTGTCTCTGTCTGCAGATGACTCAGGTTAATGACTGGGCGCGTGAATCGAGGATGATGCCTGGCACGTGATCCGAGGTGCTCTCTGGGCGGGAACCTGAAGGACACATGCCCTAGCACCTGCTGAAGCTGATATAAATAGAAGCCTTCGTCCACTGAAGAGAAATGATGAGAATAGAAGAGGGCTGATCGAGACTGTGAGAAAAGAAGCAGAGAAGCATAAGAAGAAGAAAGAAGAAGAAGAGAGGCAGAGAGCAGAAGAAGAAAGAAGAAGAAGAAGAAGAAAGAAGAAGAGTGCGAGAGCGGCAAAAGAAAGAGTGAAAAGAAAGAGAAGCAGAAAGAAGAAGAAAGAAGAGGAAGAAAGGAAGATAGGAGAGAGTGCTATTGAAGATCTGTTTAGTCAGTTCGTGGATCAAATCTAGAACGACTATGCTCATTGAGAGCTATATTTCTTGTGTTTCATTTCCAGCATTTGTCGCTGTGCTTTTTATGTTTTCTTATTTTTCCTTTTATTACTCTGGTTACTATTGTTCTTCCGATTCTTAGTAGTGAGGTCGGGTTCCTCCTGTGGACTCAGGAGAAGGGAGGATTGGTCCTCATGTTCTGGGCTTGTGGGTTGCAAGTCCAGGGGTCCCTCCTGGTCTGGAGGAAGAGAGGTCTGCAACCTCTGGTTTGCTGGTGACGGGGAGTCACTAGTGGGTTCCCTCCTAGTCTGGAGGAAGAGAGACCTAGTCTCTGGCGTCCAAGTGGCTGGGAGTCACTTGGGGTGTCCCTCTGGTCTGGCGGAAGAGGGGAGGTTGTTCCCCTGGTCAAGCTATTTGGCAGCACCTGTTGCAGACTGAGTCTGCGGTTTCTAGCTTGTGCTAGTGAAGCCTCACTCCGGTTTGGAGTGAGGGGTGGACGTAGGTCTGGAGGATCGAACCACCTAAAAAATCTCTTGAGCAGTGGTTTTGTTTTGTGCATTTGCTCCTTGCCTTCTACCTCCCATTCACAGGTTATGCATACATGGTTAGTTGTGTTATCCTGGGAGTTAATTTGTTATTGTTGTTTCTATCTGCAGTAACCCTAGCATTATATTTTGCTAGGTGAGTTTGGTTTCCATAGTTCTATCTGCGTTTCTTGTTTAATCAGGTGGCTGCATTGTTGCAGTCCAACTGTTTGATCAAGTGTTGTCTTATTATCTCATCATGGAGAGCTCACTAGTTTTTATTCCGCATATCTGAGCTTTAGAGTTTTAATTTGGGTCATTATTGGTAAAAGAAAACATTCACCCCCCTCTGTATCCGGGCCTAGCACCCTATCATTTGGATGATCATCTTTTTGCAACTGCTGGCACTGTTTCTGCTGTTGTCGGGCTGGAGGCGATGACGGGTGCCGCGGCCAGAGAGAGAGAGGAGGAAGCCCCTCCAGCTTTTGTTGAAAGTGATCAACCTTCACCGACACCCCATCAGGAGATGGAAGGTAACTTGCAACATGCCTGCAGAGCTCGGTGGCCGACCGTGCCTTTAGTCAGGTCTTGACTGTTTATTGTTTTGCTTCCAGTCAACATTCGACCGACAATGCTCTCTGGAGTTGAGACCGTGGGAGAAGCCACTACTGGCGAGCAGGTGACTTCCAGGGAAGAATCCCAAGATATTCAGCCAGCTGATGCCCCCGAGACAGAAACCGTTGAGGAGCTTCCGGCTAAGGGGGCCACTTTTAGTAGCACGGCACCTGCTCAGATGCTGGAGATTCGGGAACAGGCCGAAGAGTCTTCCTCCCCCGAGCGGGTTGATTACGGCGGTGGCTCCAGTGACGACGAGCTTCCACCGGCTGACATAGAAACTGAAGATGCTGGGGCTTCTTCAGCTTACGAAAGTGACTTTTTGACGTTCAGCCCCCCGAGGCTACCAGGAATCGAGCACGGGCCATCATACCCGATCGCAAGAGGAAGGCCGGAATCGCCAGAGGCTACTCTTGGAGGCCTAAATATAGTGTCGGTCAAGGTAGGAAGTGTTCCGACACCCGCCAGCAGCCCCTCTTTTTATTTCCAAGCCAGTTGGCTGACATAGATATATGTGATGCAGGCTGAGGTGGTGCCGCCAACTGTGACAGTTCGCATACCTCTTCTGGGCTTAGGCATGGACCAACCAACCTTTCCACCAGTTCTGCAGCCCATCGCCTTACGACTTCCCCAGACTTATGCCGCAGCAGCAGCCTCATAGGAGCCCGGAGAAATTGTAGAAATTGGTGGCCCGACCGAAGTCACGGAACCTCAAGCCCCAGTCACCGGCAAAGAACTGCTGCTGGATCAGAGTAGCCTCCCAGAGATAGAAGCGGGAGAAATTGTTGAAGAAGAGGCCGATGCTTCTAAGGCCTTGGCCGTCATTGAGAAATCCTCTTCTGTAGAATCCGGTGGGACTATACACGAGGAGCGAGCATCCTCGGCTGTCGAGATGGCTATTACGGCTTCACCTCAAAGGGTAGGCAAGGAAGTCGCTGTAGTGGAGACTCTCCCAACTGTATCTGCCGCTGTTGTCGAGTCTGGCGCTGGTGCCATGCGAACCATGCCGTCGACGTCCTCCGAGGTGAACGACGATATTTGGGTTGAGGTGGACAGGAGGGTGGACTTTTAGCTCCCTGAGACTTCACCACTAGGTTTATAGTTTTCTAGTGATAGGTGTGACAGTCTCTAGATAATCTTCAGCGTGCCATATCGGCTTCCCCGGGCTTGACTTATGTGCAGCTGAGGAGTCTGATAGAACACCTCTCCCGCTCGTTATTAGCATTCGGGTGCCCAATGGATGATTGGACCCCGCGGGTTACCATGTTGCTGAAGCATGCCAACAGGCGGGAGTACCTTAGCCGGGGAGTATTCGATCAGCTGGCGGCTGTGAAATTGGAGAAGGCTAATTGTCGAGTTGCTGTCACTTCATTGAGAGGGACTGTAGGGCAACTGAGAGATACTACCAGCACTACTTCAGAACGCCGGTCCTTCCTCACAGCGCGTATAGCGGAATTATGCGCAGAACTTGCCAAGACTAAAGCAGAATTGCAGGAGACTGAGTGCCTAGAGGTTCAGACCGTAGAGGAAGCGGACCTAGCAGAAGGGTAGCTCGCCTCCTTGGATGAAAAATTATCGCAACTGTCGGCTACCGAATCTTGGTTGCAAGAGCTGACTCAGTATCCCTCCCTGGGCCTTTTGGCATTAGAAGACATCTTCTGGCGCCCTCTGTAGTAACTTCATTTTATTTCCCTTTTTTTCTCATTTTCGCTCCTTTTTGTCTTCGGAGCTCATGTATCTTGGGGCAAGCCCCGAACACAGATGTATTCTAACAACTCATATCAATGAAATATTTTTATTTGTTGCCTCAATCGTGACTTCCTTTTTTTCTCTTTTCTTTTCTTTCTCCTTCTAGCCGATTAGCTTAGTCCAGGGATATAAGCCACGAGCGCAGGAGAGCGCTCACGCCTTCAGCGAAGGGGTGAGATGTTCGCTCCACCGCAGATTGACTATTCCCGGAATCGAGCCTTGGCCAGGGTGGGACAAGGGTAGAGTAGGCGGATGCCCCCCCCCCAATTTCACCGATGGTGGCGACAGCTGAGAGTGTGGTTTATTCATCAACATGGTTTGAGTGTCGAAGCATGGTAACGAGGACGGAAGGTCCA
Organism: Amorphophallus konjac; assembly: GCA_022559845.1. Classification (NCBI taxonomy): domain Eukaryota; kingdom Viridiplantae; phylum Streptophyta; class Magnoliopsida; order Alismatales; family Araceae; genus Amorphophallus; species Amorphophallus konjac. Next base: position 488,468,185 of record CM040121.1, read on the forward strand.
AGTTAAGGGATAGTTGACCAGGCTCATCGATGGTGACGAGGGTTGAAAGGTAGCGACCGATCTTGACGATGGTGACAAGGGCCGAGAGGTAGGCGGTCTTGTCGATGGTGACAAGGACCGAAAGGGTAGTGACCGATCTTGACGATGGTGACAAGGGCCGAAAGGGTAGCGACCGATCTTGCCGATGATAACAAGGGTCAAGAAGGTAGCCGGTCTTGCTGATAGTGACAAGGGCCGAAAGGTAGCCGATCTTGCCGATGGTGACAAGGACCGAAAGGGTAGGCGGTCTTGCCGATGGTGACAAGGACCGAAAGGGTAGCGACCGATCTTGTCGATGGTGACAAGGGTCAAAAGGGTAGACGGTCTTGCCGATGGTGACAAGGACCAGAAAGTAGACGGTCTTGCCGATGGTGACAAGGATCGAAAGGGTAGACGGTCTTGTCGATGGTGACAAGGACTGAAAGGGTAGCGACCGATCTTGCTGATGATGACAAGGGTCAAAAGGGTAGATGGTCTTGCCGATGGTGACAAGGACCGGAAAGCAGATGGTCTTGCCGATGGTGACAAGGATCGAAAGGGTAGACGGTCTGGTCGATGGTGACAAGGACCGAAAGGGTAGCGACCGATCTTGCTGATGGTAACAAGGGTCAAAAAGTAGCGACCGATCTTGCCGAGGGTGACAAGGGTCGAAAGGGTAGCCGGTCTTGCCGATGGTGACAAGGGCCGAAAGGGTAGACGGTCTCACCGATGGTGACAAAGACCGAAAAGTAGACGGTCTTGCCGATGGTGACAAGGACCGAAAGGGTAGACGGTCTTGCTGATGGTGACAAGGATCGGAAAGTAGACGGTCTTGCCGATGGTGACAAGGACCGGAAAGTAGACAGAAGTGGAATGACGAATGAGGGTAACCTCGCTACTACATCATCATTATTTTATTTCATTTTTTTTGTTTTATATATTTTTTATCACATTACTGACTCAAGCGCTCTTTCGGGTTTTCACCGAAGTAAGCCCCCCCTTGCTTTTGCCCACGCGCCCTTTCAGATTTTAACGTGGCGGGATACCCGATTTTGCCTGTAACGCCCTTTTAGGTTTTCGCGACAGCCGGGTTATAGCCATTTTTGCCCTTGTCCTAGTCTAGGAACAAGGCCGATGGGGTATCTCTATTTTTAACCCCATTTGGTTTCTTTCTTTCTCTCTTTTTTTTATTCCACGGAGAATCCGGAACATGGGAGAACTTGTCTGCTTAGTATGCCGGCTGGCCTTGTCGATGATGACAAGAGTCGGGCCCCGATTTAATTCGTCGACATTGGTTAAATGTCGAAGCAAAGGCCACAGAGTTCTTAACAAGGATGAAAGGTCCAAGTTAAGGGATAGGGGTCAACCGGTCTCGCCGATGATAACGAGGGTCGAGCATGGGTTTGTTCACCGACTTGGGTTACATGTCAAAGCAAGGGGTATGTTCATTAACGGGGACGAAAGGTCCAAGTTAAAGGATAGACGTCGACCGGTCTCTCCGATGATGACGAAGGTCGCACACAAGTTTGTTCATCGACATGGGCTACATGTCGAAGCAAGGGTATGTTCATTAACGGGGACGAAAGGTCCGAGTTAAAGGATAGACGTCGACCGGTCTCACCGATGATGACGAGGGTCGAACATAGGTTTGTTCATCGACATGGGCTACATGTCGAAGCAAGGGTATGTTCATTAACGGGCACGAAAGGTCCGAGTTAAAGGATAGACGTCGACCGGTCTCGCTGATGATGATGAGGGTCGCACACGAATTTGTTCATAGACATGGGCTACATGTCGAAGCAAGGGTATGTTCATTAACGGGGATGAAAGGTCCGAGTTAAAGGATAGACGTTGATCGGTCTCGCCGATGATGACGAGGGTCGCACACGGGTTTGTTCATCGACATGGGCTACATGTCGAAGCAAGGGTATATTCATTAACGGGGATGAAAGGTCCGAGTTAAAGGATAGAGGCCGACCGATCTCGCCGATGATGACGAGGGTCGACCATGGGTTTAGTAGGGGATCTTCAGTGGGACTTTTGATTGTTGTCCCTTGGGAGTTTCAATAGGAGGAGAATAAAGAGGAACTTTTTAGACTACCACTTTACTAACCAAGGTAGGGTAGCTCAGCCAAGGCGGAGTGCCACTGGACCTGAATGAGGGTAGCTTGGCCAGGGCGGAGCGCCACTAGACCAAGGTAAGGTAGCTCGATCAGGGCGGAGTGCCACTAGACCAAGGTGGAGATAGCTTGGTCATGGCGGAGTGCCACTAGACCAAGGTGGAGGTAGCTCGATCTGGGTGGAGTGCCACTAGACCAAGGTAGAGGTAGCTTGGTCAGGGCGGAGTGCCACTAGACCGAGGTAAAAGTATTCTAATTATTCAGGGAATGCCTGTTGCGCCGTGTGATATAGCTTTATATGCTTTCCATTGAGGGGAGAGAACTGGACGACTCCTTTGTGGTCTACCAGGACGTAGGCACCCCCTTCGTATACTCGGCGGACGATGTATGGTCTGACCCAGTTTTCGACCAACTTCCCTTTGGGATTGGCGGCCATCACTTCACTTCTTCTGACCATCACCAGGTCTCCCTTCTTGAACTCTCCTCCTTTGACCAACTTATCAAAAGCACAGGCCATGCGAGCTTGCTAGAGTTGGATGTTTTGTTGCGCACGGAGACGCTTCCCTTCGAGCTCGGCAAGCTCTTCCAATCTTCTTTCTACATTAGTTTGTTCACTGCTGACTAGCCCATGTTGGATAGCGACTCGCAGCGAGGGGACTTCTAATTCAATCGGCACCACAACCTCTGACCCGTACACGAGGGAGAATGGCGAACAGCTGGTTGGGGTTTTGTAGACGGTACGATAGGCCCAGAGTGCCTCGTACATCTTTTCTTCCCAGTCCTTTTTATTTGACTTGACAGCCTTTGCCAGCAACGTGCATAGTGTTTTATTGAAGGCTTCTGTAAGTCCATTGGCTTGAGGGTTGTAGTGGGATGATGTCCTCCAGTCAATCTTATATTTGTCAGCTAGCCGGTAAACCTTCTGATTTCTGAAATGGCTGCCATTGTCAGAGATAATTCGGCTGGGAACCTCAAACTTGAATATTATGTTCTGCCGGAAGAATCTTGCAACCAGTTCTCCCGTCACATCTCTTAACGCAACTACTTCTGCCCATCTGGAGAAGTAATTTGTAGCTGCTAAGATGTATTTGCACCCTGACGAAGATGTTGGCAGTGGCCCTACCACGTTCGTGCCCCATTGAGCAAATGGCCAGCTTGGTAAGGTAGGATGTAGTGGTATTGGAGGTCTTCTTGACACATTGGCGTGCTCTTGACATTTCTGACAAGCCTTGGCGAACTTGAAGCAATCATCAAATATAGTGGGCCAATAGTAACCCAATTTCTTTATCTCAATCTTCATTTTTGGGCCGGCCTGATGCGCTCCGACTGAACCCGCATGGACTTCTTGCATCACCTACCTAGCTTCTGCCAAAGACAAGCAACGAAGTAGAACTTTTCTTCAGGCATCCGCCATTATCCGGAATAGGGTCCCATTTCTCATCTCGTAAGAGTCTTTGACCCTCAGGAGTTTCATTCTTTGTTCTTTTCCTTTTGGGAGCTGCTGGTGCTGAAACCATCGGAGGAGATGTTCTCGCCAATCGGACTGTTGAACCTCTTCGACAACTACCACCTCATTTTCTTGTTCGTCGGCCAAGACCTCTGTCACACTGGGGACCTGCCGGCGGTTGATCATTGTTATGTTCAGGCTTGTGTCTGGCGGGACTGCCAAAGAGCTGGCCAATTTAGCGAGGGTGTGCGCCTGAGCATTCTGGCCTCGGTTGACATGCTTGATGCTTTAGAATCTTGACATCAGGCGGGTTGCCAACTGATGGTAGGGGAGGAGCTCTTGCTTTCGCACATCGAACTCTCCTTCCAGCTATTTTATAACTAGCATGGAGTCTCTGAATGCTTCCAGCATCTGAATTCCCATGGACAGTGTGATCTGTAACCCGATTATCAGGGCTTCATACTCTGCTTCATTATTTGTGCAAGGCTTGTTTATTGAGCAGGATGTGTGCACGACTTCCCCTTCTGGGGACTTCAGGACTATGCCTACCCTTGCTCTAACCCTGGCTGACCTAGTGGTTGAGCTGTCAATTCTGGAAGCGCCATCAAAATATAGCTGCCACAAGGAGGGCTGCACTTGAGCGGCTTCTAGGGTTTCATCTTCAGGAAGCTCCGGTTCCAGCAGACAATCTTCTGGCACCGGGTGCTCGGCAAAGAAGTCTGCAATAGCTTGGCCTTTGACAGCCTTTCGCAGTACATAGGAGATATCAAACTCCATAAGGATGACCACTCATTTGCCTAAGTGGCCTTTGACTGCTGGCTGGACTTAATATATTTCAGCGGGTCCTCCTTGGATACCAGGCTGATTTCATGCGACAACATATAGTGTTGAAGCTTCTTGATTGTGAAAACCAGTGCCAGACAGGTCTTCTCAATATAAGTATATTTCTCCTCAGTCCTGATCAGTCTCCGTCTAAGGTAGTAGAGGGCTTGTTCTTTGCCTTCTTGATTATTCTAGGCCAACATTGCCCCCAGAGAGTTGTGTGTGGCTGCTATATATAATATCAACGGCCGTCCTTTCACCGACGATCCCAGCACTGGAGGAGTCTTCAGATAGTCTTTTAGCTTGTCAAAGGCTATCTGGCAATCTTCATCCGAGTAAAAGGGAACATCCTTCTTCATCAATTTGTGGAAAGGCTGACATCACCATGACAAATTAGAAATGAACCGCCGAATATAAGCCAAGCGGCCCTGTAGTGATCTCAGCTCAGAGAGGTTCCTCGGTGCAGGTAGCTCCTGAATTGCTTTGATCTTTACGGGATCTATCTTGATTCCCCGGTATCTGACAATGAAACCCAAGAACTTTCCGCTCGACACTCCGAACGTGCATTTCATAGGGTTCATCTTCAATTCATGCTGCCTTAGCCTCTGAAAAATGATCCGGAGGTCCTGCAGATGGTCTTCCCTTCTTCGGGTCTTGATGACCAAATCATCTATATAGAACTCAACCTTGGGGTAGAGCAACTCATCAAATATCCTGGTCATTGCGCGCTGATAAGGAGCGCCAGCATTCTTCAGTCCGAACGGCATCCTCTTGTAGTGGTAGATGCCTTTGGGGGTTTAGAAGGCAGTGTGGACCCGGTCATGTTCCGCGATCCATATTTGGTTGTAGCCAGACGACCCGTCCATGAAAGACAGGGCCTCATGGCCAGTCATAGCATCAATCATGACTTCCGTTATTGGGACCGGAAAGTCATCCTTAGGGCAAGCTTTATTCAGATCTCGGAAGTCAACACATATCCGGATCTGTCTGTTCTTTTTCTTCACGGGGATGATATTCGCCAACCACGTGGTGTACTGATTTTCTTCGACAAATCCCACGTCAATGAGCTTGTCGACTTCTGCACTGATTTGAGTGATGAGTTCCAACCTCATGCGCCACGGTGGTTGCTTCACCGGCTCGGCTTCAGGACTGATCGCCAGCTCATGTTGCCAGACTGTAGGGCTCAGACCTGGCATTTCTTTGTAAGTCCAGGCAAAGAAATCCCAGTATTCTTGCAGCAGCTGGATGTACAGCTCCCGTTCTTTTGATGATAATTGGGCACTGAGAAAGGTAGACCTAGGGTCTATCTTATCTCCCAGATTGACTTCTATCAGCTCATCGACCGTAGCTTGGCCTCCGTCTTCTATCTCCGGAGGTGCCGGTTGGAGGTCGACGAAATATGGAATGCCATCTTCGGGATCGAGGACCTCGATTTCCTCATTTGACATCATCAAAGCCTCCAGGGAGTCCTCTGCTTCATTCAATAGCAACTGTGTAGATTGCTCTATCAGCAAGTCCATGGCCGTTGCAGTTTCTAAGGGCAAGAGAGTAGCTTCATCCCTTGTAGATAGAGTTGTGGTCATGCTAGGCTGGTGGTTGTTTGTTGCTGGGCTGGGATAGACTCCCAGTCTTGTAGTAGAGGTTGAGGAGGTTTCGCCCTCTGGGGTAGTTGTATCTTCTACAGAAGTGGTCTCTTCTCTTTCGGTAGCATGTGCCTCTTGACCGGAGTCGGCTGATGCTTCCCCGATTGGCAGGAGAGGTGGTGAGGTCATTATTAGTAGGACTCCATTGGAGGGAAAGGTCCTTGTTTCTTCAACATCTTTGGCTTCGCTGCTGCTAGCCGTATTAAATTTGGCTTGAAGGGCCTCTTCTTTGGGATAGACCTGCTCCCAGCATCGGCAAGGAATCACGGTCTCCGCTTCTTGACTTCCGGGTTGAGCCGGCTTAGCATATTCAGCTTCTGCTGGGTATTCATCAAAAGTTGCCCCCAATGGGCTACCTTCGCAGGGTAGAAGGCGGAGATGGTGTCCACCTCGTATCGCCCATTGTAATAATATTCTTTCAGGGTGAAGCCCAACCCTGGGCGTTGAGAAACGCGTCTCATCTCCTTATCCAGACTTGCTGGATACCACATCTTCTGGAAAGCTTCCTTGCTTTTCTGAGGCAGATCGTGATGCGGGACGGACACGCGACCTGGGACTCTAACTCACGGGCGTCCCTAGCGAGGGAAGACGTGGACCGTGCGCGGTTGAGAAACCGGCAGTGAGTCTCGGGTATCGACCTTTCCACGTTAACTCGGCTCGAGTCACGGGACGGGTTACACTCACTCTCTTACAGCGGTGATACAATTGATATAACTGGATAATAACCTATCACATGCAGCGGCATATACGAATAAATACGAGTAAAGCAAATCCTACGAGAGGGGGTAGCGAGTGTACCTCCACGTTCCGGGAGTGGGGAAGACGTTCCCGGCCAAGTACGGTAACTCCCGGTAACAACGGTAAAAGTTAATTACAACAGTGAAATCTATTTCCCACTCCACGCAGGAAGGTAAAGGGCTACAAGTGGGGCCAGGGAGGACCGACCCTAGATTGACGGACAGCAATCTGGAGGTGCATACAACACGAACTCAGTCTGCTGGTCTGACTCGGCACTATTCCAACTCGGTGCTGCGCCAACTCGGTTGCTGACTCACTGGACAACAAGCAACGGTTTCCAAAGGAACGTCGCCTTCCTGAGACCTTCCAGAGGCGCCGCTTGGCTGGGACGATGGCAGGGCGTCCCTGAACGACTCTCTGAAGGGGCGGCTCCTGAAGTTTATTTTTGATATTTATTTATGAATATCTTCTGGACTGTAATTTCAGACCTGCACAGGAAACAGACCTGCAGGCCTCGGCAACACAAATTACGACGCTCAGATCTGGAGGCCGATCGAGGCGTGGCTGGTACCGTTGGAAATAGCACTCATAGATATACAACATATAATTTTGACAGCTCCATCCAGTGGACGGATTGAAAATTAAAATGACTGTATGACTGTTTCTTTTTCTGACTTGGACTGACAGACACACAGGGCAGCAAGAGATATGCCTGAAACTGACCTTTGACCAAAAGAAAAAATGATTTTTATAGACTCTATGAAACTTATGGTGGAAGGGGATATATGTGTGGAACACTGAGTAATTTTTTGGGATTTTTGGAAAAGTTTTAAGGGGGTAGGGAAAATGCAACAAGGTGACTCTATCCTGTAGATCAGTAAAAGGGCAGATTACTGAGAGGACAAACAAAAATATGGGAAAATAACCTAATGACTTCCAAATGACACGAAACTTGAACTGGAGGTTAAAGGAGATGCATAGAACAAACCCTCAAAATTAGGGCTCAAACAGACAACAAGAACAAAAGATAAAATTTTGGAGAAGAGGTTATGTCCTGATGGAGACAGAACTCCGGCGATGGCGGTGGCGGTGCGATGGCGGCACGAACGGAAGGCGGCGGCCGGAAGTCGCATCCAGCAGAGGTTGGAGATCTTGGAGTCACACCAAGATGATGACTTCACACCCTAGAATGGGTAGCAATCACTGCTACAAGGGGGAGAGGAGAGACACAAGGGGTGCCCCTTGGGCTTGCTCTTGGCAAAAATGCTTAATTCTTCATTAATTCTTCTAATGACACTATACATAGGCTTATATAGAGAATGGAAAGGGGTGGGGATGGGAATTTCGTGGGAGAGAGGCCATTTTCTTCCCCCATGTGGTCAAAAACCGAAAATAAATAAATTACATATGGAGGGGACACTCCTTTGAAAGGAAGGAAGGCATCTTGGACTTTTTAGTCCATTTGTCCCCTTTGAATGTCAAACCATCTAGAAGCCCACCTTGGACCTTTGACTAGCTCCACATGGACCCCTAGGGCTTAGGTGGACCAATGGGAAAGGGTATGGGGGCCCATTGATGGTCCTATTGGTCTTTTGCATAAAAACCCAAAGAATCTTAAGGAATGACAAAGTGGCTTATAAAGCCTTACAATTGCACATGTGTTTTCCCAAGGATATAAAAGCAAACTAAAGGACACAAACACAAAAATAAAAGTTAGGGCCCGGTGTTGATTCCCATCAATGAAATGAAGTTTTCTCCTATGTCATGAGGTGTCAAATGCTTAAAATGAATGAAAAGACATGACAGAGCAATGGTGGCTAGCTGGTGAGTGACTGGGGACTCTGGCCTCTAATCAAGGTGTTTCCTCATGTCAAAAACCACAGTTACTAACTCTGTTCTTTAAAAAAAAAGGGGAGGAGGTAATGAGATACTCACACTGAGTAACTGGGGATTCGGGCCTCTAATCAAGGTGTCTCCCTAATGTCAAAAGAGTGAATTACCAACTTACTCATTGGTCTTCTTGAAAATCATCTCAAAAATCTCTTGTTGTTATGCACTAATGGATTGCTTGTCCTCAATACCTTGAGAACACCTTCTCTGACTTTGTTTCTTGTTATCTTTTGGGATAGTTGCCTGTTCAGCTAAATCATGCCATACTTGTTAACTCATGCTCTAAATCATACACTATGTATGTTGATAAACTTTTCTATCATTCTATTTCTCTACTGTTTACTGGAGTTCAAGAATCTTCACTTGAGTTTAGCACCTCACTTATTCTCTTAAGACTTGATTGTGCCTTTCTGCACTAAGAAGTTATTGTACTTCTTCTTCATGTCTCCAGCACTTTCATATATTCTGCATTTCCTTTTGCTGATGTCAAAGGGGGAGAGAGGCTCTGCAATATCAGTAGATCATGAGTTGTGGGGAAGAGAATAGTTTGCTGTCATGAGCTGTGGGGGAGAATAGCTTGTCATGGAAATACCTGAGAGTGTGTTGTGGGGGAGTGGTTTTGGAGAAAGAAGTGTTTTAGCAGTAGTGTTTAATTTGGCTCTGCATGCATTTACTTTAAATTTGCCTTGAGTGTTAATTTCTTATGAAGCCTTGATATTGCTTGATTCATAGTGTTGCCATCATCAAAAAGGGAGATATTGTTGCATCCCTATGGTTTTGATGATGTCTCACACTATAAATCAATCTGTTTCTATCTCTAGATTAATTCATGCTTCATCACTTAGGACAGTACAGTTCATGTGGTTGTCATATAGACATGCATTATTTGATCAACTCTATACACTGCCAGCATACTTGTTCAAAGTCTCTGCATTGTAGTATGTACAATGGCCATGTCTGTACAGAGTCGTTTGCATCAAGTCTACACATCCTGTTTGCACGCAATACTTCAGAGTCTATACATCGCACAGCATGCAGTCCTAGAAGTCTATACATTGCATCATGTCTAAAGTCCATACATTGTCTCAGCATCTCATACTTCATCTACACTGTCTAGCACACACACTACATATAGGCAAAGTCTGCACATTGGTAGAGTCTATACATCGGCCTGGCGCTCGCTAAGTCAATTCATCGCTCAAAGTCTGTACAGCCCAAGACTGTACATCCATCGTCTCACTCAGCGTCTCATTCAAGTCTATACATTGGGCTGTAGCTTGCACGAAGTGAAGTCTATACATTATCCTTCGTCTCATGCATCATCTTCCAAAGTCAATACAGCCATTTCCAAGTCTGTACACTGGTCCTCAAGCATTGTAAGTCTGTACATTGGTGCTTTGCCAAAGTCTATACATTGTGAACCTTCAAGTCTGTACAGACTTTGCTTCGCTCAAGTCTGTACATCGTCCAGTTGTCTTTGGCAAGTCTTCACATCGTGAAGTCTATACATTCAATTGCTTTGCTGTCCTCAAGTCTATACAGCCTTTCCCTTGCAAAGTCTTTACATCAGATTCGCATGGCTATATATCTCATAAGTAGTTCAGATGGCGTCAACCCATTGAGCCCACGAGGTTGACGCAGCCTTGAAATGCCTCAGATGTCTTTGAAGATAAGGCTGGAGGCGTTGACACATGGGGTCATTGCGTCGATCCACTGAACTGACCCAGATCTAACTTCTCTTCAATGGGTAAGTCTATACATTGGATATGGGTGTGCATCGTGAAGTCTATACACTACTTGTGTAACTCAAGCCTTTACATCAAAGTCTATACACTTGTTAGGCTTGTTCATGCATAGTTCTTCTCAAGTCTGTACACTGCCTTCCCATGCACGCGTTCATCAAGTCTATACACTCGCTCGTCTCTCCAAGTCTTTACATCGGCGCACTGTTCATGCATCAGTTCTTCAAGTCTATGCATCGGCACACTGTTCATGCATCAGTTCTTCAAGTCTATGCATCGGCGCACTGTTCATGCATCAGTTCTCCAAGTCTATACATCGGCGCACTATTCATGCATCGGTTAAGTCTATACACTGGCTATGGCTTGTTCATGCATCTTACCCACGCAAGTCTGTACACTGAGGTCGCTTGAAGGGCTTCAAGTCTACACACTCTCACATTATACACACTTGCTTAATTACTGCTTCTAAAGTCTATACACGCTGTGTTAAGAGCCTGAACTAACTAATTGTATTTCTTTGTCTCTGCCTGCAGATGAGTCAGGTTGATGATTGGGCATGTGAACCGAGGATGATGCCTAGCACGTGATCTGAGAATACTCTGGAAAAGGAGGGAATGAGCCCCACTCGTGTGAAGTCCTGGAATTCAGGTCTGATGTCATATAAAAGGAAGCATTCTGCGAACAGGAGAAATGAACTAGAGGAAAAAGCTGAGTAGAAGAATCCCTGAGCAGAAGAAGAAAAGAGAGAGCCTCCACGTTCTAGAGAGAAGATAGAGAGAAAAGATTTGAGAGTATTGTTCTGAGAGAAAAGTCTGAGTGAGAGAGTATTGTTTAATTTGCTTCTTTGGAAGCTACATTGTTTTGATTTTTCAGAAACGATTGTCTTCACCGATTGTCTTATTTTCTGTTTCCTTCTTCATATTTCTGATTTTGAATTGTTACCCTCCAGTGTTTGGAGGAAGGGAGAGTTACTCCGGTTTCCCTCTAGGCTGCAGAGGAAGAGAGATCTGTGATCTCTGGTTTTGCCAGTGACGGGTTGTCACTAGAAGGTTCCCTCCGGGTTGGAGGAAGGGAGATCCATCTCTGGTTCTGGTCTTGCGGGTAGCAGGTCCAGGTGTCAAGCTCTGTGGGTAGCAGAGTTTGGGTTGAGGGATTTGTTTCCCTTGGTTGGTCAAGCTATGTGGCAGCATTTTGTTCGCAGACTGAGTCTGCTATTTCTAGCCGTGGCTAGTGGAATTTTAAGGTGGTTCCACAATCGAACCACCTTAAAATTCTTGTCTCTTCTGTGGTTTGCTTGCTATTGTTGTGTTGCATTTCCTCTGCTCGTCAAATTGCTTCTCTGTGAACAGACCTTTCAATCGCACACTTATTCTGTCCCGGTTATTGATTGCTTTAGCTATAGTCTTTCGCTGCATCTGAAGGGTTGTGAAACTGTAGAACTGATTTTTCGCTGAAGTTTTAAAATCAGGAATGATTTATTCATCCCCCCCTTCTATATCACTCTACGCTGCGCATATCAATTGGTATCAGAGTAGGTTTGCATCATGTGGGCAAACGGTCAGGGCAATGCTAATGGTCCTCGAAGTTTCATGCCTGAAGGTCAATCCATTAGTCGCCCTCCATACTTTGATGGTAATAACTATCTCTTTTGAAAAAACAGGATGAAGGTGTTCATCAGGGCACAGAGCCACAAGCTGTGGAGGGTAATCACTACTGGGCCGTATGATCTGCCACCGAACGAGGACGCGTGGACAGATGAGCATGTCAAGCTATCCTCACTCAACTGGACGGCACTGAACATCATCCAGTGTGCTGTTCACCCAGATGAATACGCCCGCATATCTGCCTACAAGACTGCCAAGCGAATGTGGGATGAGATGCAACTAATCTACGAAGGTACAACTCAAGTGAAAGCCTCGAAGGTAAATCTCTACACCTCTAAGTATGAATTGTTTAAGATGAATGCAGAGAAGAATATTACTGAAATGTATACCATGTTATCATTGATCACGAACACTCTTAAGGGGCTAGGGAAAGAGCTAGCTGAGGCGGATATAGTCAGGAAGATTCTTAGATCTCTATCCCCAGCATGGCACACTAAGGCCATCGTTATAGAGGAGTCAAAGGATCTGACGACTTTGACAGTAAATGAACTCATAGGATCCCTCATGACCTATGAGATGAATTTCAAAATAGGTGGTGAAGGAAGTGACAGGAAGGGTAAGAATGTAGCTCTCAAGGCATCCCGCAACAAGAGTAGCAGCAGTAGCGGTGAGTCCGATGGTTTTTCCGATCTCGACCAGAAGGAGCAGACAATGCTCACTCCACAGTTCAGTAAATTTTTAAGGAAAAAGGGGAAGACCTTTAGGAAGAAGAAGCCATACTCCTTTAGTAAGAATGTTGAATCTAGCAATCATAAGGATAGAAATAATAAGAGACTGACTTGTTTTCATTGTAACAAACAGGGACACATGAAAGGGGAATGCCCAGATCTCCAGAAGAAGGGTCCCTACTTTCAGAAGAAGAGCTCAAAGGTGCAGAAAAAGAAGAAGCCACAGGCAATGGTCTGCACGTGGATCGATGAGGAAGAAGATCCGGAAAGCACTTCCTCAGAGGAGTATGAAGAAGGAATTTGCCTAATGGCAAACAGCGAAGAGGAGGTAACAAATGTTTTTGAAAATTTTTCTATTGATGACTGGGAAGATGCCTATGCTGAATTATTAGATAAGTTCAATTCACTTAGTAAAGAGCATAGGGTTCTGAAAAGAAAATTTAATACCACTGTTGAAGAACAAACCCAAATCTATGTAGAAAATCAGAAACTAAAATAAGAATTGGAAGAAGTAACTTCCCTAAGAAAATAAAATGAAAAACTCAAGGGAGAAAACCAGGACTGTCAAAACCAGCTCAATGAACTCAAAATCAAAATTGAAGAAAGCCTGAATGAAAGTAGAGTGAACTCAGAAAAATATGAAGCTGTTAAGAAAGTCAATGCTGAACTTCTAAAAAACTCTGAGTCTCTTCAAAAAGAGCTGGAAGACAAACAGAAAGTTTTGGAAAAATTTGTCCAAGGAAAAACTAGTATGGATGCTATACTAGGGACTAGGGTTAACTTCAATAAGGAGGGTCTAGGCTATGACCCAACTAACAAGAGACCCTTACAATTCAAAACCATTACCTTCTACCCAGAGAAGGGAAAAGAGAAGCTGGACACACCATCCAGCTCAAATAGCAGTCAAGGAGCTCAATGTCAGAAGGAAAGTTCCAAAAATAGTGCTGGTCAACCATTTAAAATGGGAATGAATTTTGTGAAAAACTTCACTAAGCCCACTCATCAGAACATAAATGGTAGATGGACCAAGTAAGTGGATCAGAAGAAAAGCTGGAATTACTACAATCAGATGGGTCCAAACAGGACCTACTAGAGAAATAACTATCATCTTCAAAAATCTGTTAATCAACAAGCTTACAGGAGATATCCTAGGAATGGGAAGCCTAATGAATGGAATAGAACTTACTTCTCCAGACTAGCTGGACATAACCCCGGCTATAATTTCAATAAATCAGAAGTAAAGGTGCCAGAGAAAACCATGTTGAAGCAAATCTGGATTCCTAAACATTTGATAACAGATTTGAACAATGTCTTTGGACCCAACTCATCTTGGGTTCCAAATCACTTTGCTTGATGTTATTTATGTAGGTCGGCCTGGCAGCTGAAGACAACAAGTGGTACCTCGACAGTGACTGCTCCAGGCACATGACAGGAGACCGATCCAAGTTCAGCAAGATAGAGATGAAGGTAGGGGGTCTGGTCAAGTTTGGAGGAAAGAACAGAGGTAAGATAATTAGAATTGGCACAGTAGGTAAGTCTTCCACAAACTCCATTGAAAAAGTTCTACTTGTGGAAGGTCTTCAACACAACCTGATCAGCATTAGTCAGTTATGTGACAAGGGTCACAGGGTTGTGTTTGATGATAATTCATGCAAAATCTTTGAAATAAATTCTGATGTGGTTAAATTTGTAGCCAACAGGAATAATAATGTCTACATGGTAGACTTAGATGCAGAATCTGAATCAAATCTTTGTTTATCTGCTAATTCTGAAAATGATGCTTTTGAATGGCATAGACGTCTAGGTCATGCTAGCTTCTCTACCTTAAATAAATTGGTCAAGCATGATTTAGTTAGAGGCATGCCTATAATTGAATTCAATTCTATTTCAAAATCATGTGATGCCTATGCTCTAGGCAAACAGATCAGGAATTCCTTCAAGCTAAGATCTGAGCCATTGTCCACTAGACCAATGGAACTTCTCCATATGGACCTCTTTGATCCTACTAGAACTCAGAGTCTTAATGGGAATAGGTTTGGCTATGTGATTATTGATGACCATTCTAGATATTCATGGATCTTTTTCTTAGCTAATAAAAGCGATGCTTTTCAAAAGTTTAATCAATTTTTCAATAAGGTCAAACAAGAAGGAAAACACAAAATTTGCTCTATTCAATCTGACCATGGAGGTGAGTTTGAAAACTCCATGTTTTCTAATCTTTATGAAAGAGAGGGACTAACACACATGTTTTCTTCTCCCAGGACACCTGAACAGAATGGAATTGTGGAGAGAAGAAATAGAACTATTGTGGAGATGGCCCGAACCATGCTGATTGAAAGTCAATTACAAAGGAGGTTTTGGGCAGAGGCGGCCAATACAGCAACTTACATAATCAACAGGGCCATGGTAAGACCTATTCACAAGAAAACACCCTATGAGCTACTAAAAGGTAAGAAACCAAACTTGTTTCATTTTAAAATTTTTGGAGCTAAATGCTTTATTCATAACAATGACAAGAAAGATTTAGATAAGTTTGAAGCTAAAAGTTCCCCTGGAATATTTTTAGGATACTCTGAAGTGTCTAGGGCATATAGGGTCTTTAACAAAACAGACCAGAAAGTTGAAGAGTCTCCACACATCATTTTTAGTGAAAAGAAAGGTGTGTCTAACATTGAAAATTTTGACAGGGATTCCAATCACGATGGGGAATTCCTAGAAGACCAAGAAGAAGAAAAGACTCAGTCGAATGGAACATCAAATCCTCCCAACCAGGAAGGGCCAAGAGAAACAGGTGAGTCTTCAGTAAATGTTAAATTTCTTAAAGATCATCCGATAGATAATGTCATAGGCAATCCTGAAGATCCTCTTTAGACTAGGTCTCATTTTAGGAATGTGAATAATGAAGACTTAATTACTTTAGTCTCACAAATTGAACCCAAATCAGTAGAAGAGGCCTTGGCTGATCAAGCTTGGGTCAATGCTATGTGTGAGTAATTAGGCCAGTTCGAAAGAAATAATGTCTGGGAGCTTGTTCCAAGACCAGATAATGTTAATATCATAGGAACTAAGTGGGTGTTCAAAAATAAAATGAATGAAGATGGAATCATATCTACGAATAAGGCCAGACTAGTAGCCCAGGGCTACTATTAAGAATTTGGTGTGGATTTTGATGAATCCTATGCACCTGTTGCTAGGATGGAAGCAATAAGAATGTTGCTTGCTTTTACATGTTCAAAGAATATAAAACTCCAACAAATGGATGTTAAGAGTGCCTTTTTAAATAGAGTCATTAAGGAAGAGGTTTTTGTTGAACAACCCCCTGGATTTCAATTCTCTCCTCAACCTAACCAAGTTTTCAGGTTAAACAAAGCCCTGTATGGTCTAAAGCAGGCTCCTCGAGCATGGTATGAAAGATTGACTGAATTTCTGATCAGTAAGGGCTACAAAAGAGGTAAAGTTGATCAAACCTTATTTACCAAGGGTAAAAATAAAGATCTCATCATAGTTCAGGTATATGTAGATGACATTATGTTTGGATCAACTAAGTATGCACTATGTGATGAATTCTCTAAAATTATGTCTGCTGAATTTGAGATGAGTTTGGTCGGTGAACTAAAGTATTTTCTTGGCTTGCAGGTACAACAGTCAGAGGATGGATGCTTCATCAACCAGACCAAATATACAATGGAACTATTCAAGAGGTTTGGAATGGAAAACCTGAAGCACATTACAACACCCATGGGTACCAATACCTCACTGGATGCAGATGAGACAGGTAAAGAAGTAAATGCCAAGCTCTATCGAGGTATGATTGGATCTCTTCTTTACTTGACAGCTTCTAGACTTGATATACAGTTCAGTGTAAGAATGTGTGCAAGGTATCAGTCTAGACCCACTGAATTACACTTAGCTACAGTGAAAAGAATTTTCAGATATTTGTCAGCTACTCATTCTCTTGGTTTATGGTTTCCTGCATCACACACACTTAACTTAGTTGCATACACATATGCTGATTATGCAGGATGTAAACTAGACAGGAAAAGCACTAGTGGTCACTGTGAATTTTTTGGTGGGTGTTTGGTGTCTTGGGGTTCCAAAAAACAACATTCTGTGGCCCTCTCCACTGCAGAAGCTGAATATGTGGCTGCAGGGAGTTATGGTACACAAGTCATTTGGATTAAACACCAGCTTTAGGACTACCAAGTAGACCTGGGGTGCACACCTATCTATTGTGATAATACCAGTGCCATTAATCTTGCCAAGAATCCTGTTTTGCATTCACGTACCAAACACATAGAAATAAGGCATCATTTCATAAGAGATGAGGTTTCTAAGAACAATTTTGAACTGATTCATGTAGGCACTGAAAATCAGATTGCTGACATCTTCACTAAACCTCTGGATAATGAAAAATTCACTACACTGAGAAGAGAATTAGGCTTATATAAATTGTCTTAAATGTAAAGTCTGTTCTTTTTGTGAGGGGGAGTTCTGTAAGTCTGATGGTTAGCTTTTTGTAATGCTATGTTTAAGGGGGAGCTGGTTGAGCTATGAGAGGTAGAGTTCTTTGACAGATTCAAAAAGATTGACCAGATGTGTGTCATTGCTGGTTTTCATGACTGATCTAGTGTGGTTCTCTTAGACAGTAGAATCTCACTCATCTCTTAAGTCTATAAGTCTGTGATACTAAAGTCCAACAAGAATCTTCCCTCTGGTAGTCTATCAGAGATTTGAATTAATTGTTAAAGTTTATCTTCCTACATTGTCAGTGATTTCAGTTCAGGCCAAAACTTGTATGTCTTGATATCTGACCAAAACAACTTGAAATCTAGACTTCAAGATTCACTTCAAGAAATAGACCTTCTGGTATTGTTTTCAATCATTCCATCTCCTCAAAACAAGGGCTTAACTGAATAAACATGTTTTGTTTTGGTCACTGAGAAACTGGGAGCTTCATCAATGAAATGAAGTTTTCTCCTATGTCATGAGGTGTCAAATGCTTAAAATGAATGAAAAGACATGATAGAGCAATGGTGGCTAGCTGGTGAGTGACTGGGGACTCTGGCCTCTAATCAAGGTGTTTCCTCATGTCAAAAACCACAGTTACTAACTCTGTTCCTTTAAAAAAAAGGGGGAGGAGGTAATGAGGTACTCACACTTAGTAACTGGGGATTCAGGCCTCTAACCAAGGTGTCTCAAAAGAGTGAATTACCAACTTACTCATTGGTCTTCTTGAAAATCATCTCAAAAATCTCTTGTTGTTATGCACTAATGGATTGCTTGTCCTCAATACCTTGAGAACACCTTCTCTGACTTTGTTTCTTGTTGTCTTTTGGGATAGTTTCCTGTTCAGCTAAATCACGCCATACTTGTTAACTCCTGCTCTAAATCATACACTATGTATGTTGATAAACTTTTCTATCATTCTATTTCTCTACTGTTTACTGGCGTTCAAGAATCTTCACTTGAGTTTAGCACCTCACTTATTCTCTTAAGACTTGCTCGTGCCTTTCTGCACTAAGAAGTTATTGTACTTCTTCTTCATGTCTCCAGCACTTTCATATATTCTGCATTTCCTTTTACTGATGTCAAAGGGGGGGAGAGGCTCTGCAATATCAGTAGATCATGAGTTGTGGGGGAGAGAATAGTTTGCTGTCATGAGCTGTGGGATAGAATAGCTTGTCATGGAAATACCTGAGAGTGTGTTGTGGGGGAGTGGTTTTGGAGAAAGAAGTGTTTCAGCAGTAGTGTTTAATTTGGCTCTGCATGCATTTGCTTTAAATTTGCCCTGAGTGTTAATTTCTTGTGAAGCCTTGATATTGCTTGATTCATAGTGTTGCCATCATCAAAAAAGGGGATATTGTTGCATCCCTACGGTTTTGATGATGTCTCACACTATAAATCAATCTGTTTCTATCTCTAGATTAATTCATGCTTCATCACTTAGGACAGTACAGTTCATGTGGTTGTCATATAGACATGCATTATTTGATCAACTCTATACTGCCAGCATACTTGTTCAAAGTCTCTGCATTGTAGTCTGTACATTGGCCATGTCTGTACAGAGTCGTTTGCATCAAGTCTACACATCCTGTTTGCACGCAATACTTCAGAGTCTATACATCGCACAGCATGCAGTCCTAGAAGTCTATACATTGCATCATGTCTAAAGTCCATACATTGTCTCAGCGTCTCATACTTCGTCTACACTGTCTAGCACACACACTGCATATAGGCAAAGTCTGCACATTGGTAGAGTCTATACATCGGCCTGGCGCTCACTAAGTCAATTCATCGCTCAAAGTCTGTACAGCCCAAGACTGTACATCCATCGTCTCACTCAGCGTCTCATTCAAGTCTATACATTGGCTGTAGCTTCACGAAGTGAAGTCTATACACTGTCCTTCGTTTCATGCATCATCTTCCAAAGTCAATACAACCATTTCCAAGTCTGTACACTGGTCCTCAAGCGTTGTAAGTCTGTACATTGGTGCTTTGCCAAAGTCTATACATTGTGAACCTTCAAGTCTGTATAGACTTTGCTTCGCTCAAGTGTGTAAATCGTCCAGTTGTCTTTGGCAAGTCTTCACATCGTGAAGTCTATACATTCAATTGCTTTGCTGTGCTCAAGTCTGTACAGCCTTTTGTTAGTGCAGTAAGAGTGATATAGAAGGGTGGGGATGAATAGATCACTCCCAATTTGTAAAAACTTAAGTGGAAAATGATTTCTACTGCAAACGCACCTCCTTAAACCGTACACAGAAGAATGTAAATGATAATGAAGAGCGAATCACTCGGAAACAAACACCCGAGCAGATGAAGAGCGCAGAGAACACAAGCAAGCCACAGAGGAGGCACTCGGTTTTTTAGGTGGTTCGATTGCAGTCCGCAATCTACATCCACCCCTAACTCCAACTAGAGTGAGGATTTCACTAGACGACGCTAGATCACTGCAGACTCAGTCTGCGAACAACGTGCTGCCACACAGCTTGAACACCAAGGGAAACAAATCCCTCAATCAAGTTCTGTCACCCACAGAACCTGAAACCAGTTCTAGCCCCCAGCTAGAACCCAACCGGAGAATCCTCTCCCTTCCTCCACACACCGGAGGGAACCTGCTAATGACAACCCGTCACTAGCAACACCAGAGATCAGCGATCTCTCTTCCTCTGCAACCCAGAGGGAAACCGGAGTTAGACTCCCTTCCTCCACACACCGGAGAGAGAAAAATTCAAATCGAAATAGAAGGATAAAACAAAATAACCGAAAGCAAAGTGTAAGCGAAAAATAATGAGAGGGAATCGGTTCTGAAAACCAACACAACTGTAGCTTCAAATGAAGCAATTCATCAATCAGCATGCACTCTATCTTTCTCTCAAAGCTCGAACTCCTCTCAAATATTGAACTCTCTGCTCTTTTCCTTTCTTTTTCTTTCTCTCTTCACTTCTCTTTCTTTTTCTGGATCGAAGGACGTATATGCTCTCCAGGCTTCTTCTTCGATCAACCTTCATCTGAAGACGAAGGCTCCTTTATATACCTGGAGCAGCAGTAGGGCGCGTGTGGCCTCCACAGTTCCCACCCTAGGAGTTCGGACCACGTGGCAGCATCCAGCATGCTGTCAGAACACATGTCTTCATCTGGGCATTCTCCTTATCCTCGGATCACGTGCCCATCACCTGTACGCTCAGCGACTGGAGGTAGATGGCGTCAACTCACTTGCTCCAAAGAGTTGACGCAGTCATCAGAATTCTTCAAACTCCTTAACCGCTGCGTCGACTCCATCATCCAATTGCGTTGACGCAACGGTATCGGCAGTCCAGCGAACGGGTCTTCAATAGACAGGCGTGCTGCGTTGACGTGTTGAAGGCAGCCAGAGATAAGACGTCCCTTTCTTGGACTACTGCGTCGACGCTGCCAGTTGGTGGCGTTGACGCACGAGCGTGTACACTTCTATACTGGCATCTCTTAAGCTGCTGCGTCGACGCTGCTTGTTGATGGCGTTGACGCATTGGAAGATTTCGTGAAGGCTTCATCGCTTGTAAGAGTTTCTGCTTTTGCTAACTGCTGCGTCGACGCTGCTTCCTTGTGGCGTTGACGCAATAGAAGACAACGTGTAAGCTTCGTCTACTGATGCGTGGACGCTCTAAGCTTCAGGCGTCGACCCTGTTCCCTTCAGCGACAATAATGAAGTGTATAGACTTAGTGTCAACGTGAAGCATTGTATAGACTTCAGAGATCAATATAGCAAGTGTGTACATAGTGAGGGAGTGTATAGACTTAGTAGTCTAGCTCTCTGACAACGAGTGTATAGAGTTAGTTATGTGAGCATGCGTTGTATAGACTTATAGAAAGGAGGTCTAGTGTATAGACTTGGAGAACTGTTCAATGTGTTGGGTTGGCGTTGTATAGACTTTAAAGTCTGAAGGTGAAATGCAAACAAGGTGAGTTGACGCTGCAGCCCAAAGAGTTAACGCTGCAACGTATTGCCTTTACGTTCAACTGATGATGTATAGACTTAATCAAATGAAGAACCTGAACAGAAGAGTCTACGCATCAGCACACTGAGTTGACGCACTGGTGTGAGAACAGAGACATACAAAGACTGATGGGTCGACGCATCAGCACACTGCGTTGACGCACTAGTGTGAAGACTGTGCACACAGAGTGTAGGCAGAATAAAGGTAAAGTAGAACATTTGACAGCACTCACAAGTTGAAACATCATTATCCTAAAAATAGAAGATTGATTTATAGTGTGAGACATCATCAAAACCATAGGGATGCAACAATCTCCCCCTTTTTGATGATGACAACACTATGAATCAAGCAATATCAAGATTCAACAAGAAATTTATATCAGCTGCAACAAACAGATTAAATTCAAGGCATGTTCATGCAAATTAATTACACATTCCCTACAACACACTCTCATCTCCGTCACAACTCATAAACATATCAGCATGAAGCAACATCACTCCCCCAAAGTTCAAGCAAAATTACTCCCCCAAAGCTCAAGACAAATCCAAGCACACTAAAAAATGCAGATATTGACATTGCAAACTTCTCTCCCCCTTTGACATCAGCAAAAAGAAACTACAGAATGTGTGACAATGCTGGAGACATGAGGACTCAGGCCAGTAACTGCTTAGTGTAGGAAGTCACGAGTAGTTCTTAAGAGAATAAGTGAGTTTCTAATCTCAAGACAAGATTCTTTAGATTTCAGTACACAATAGAGAAGTAGAAAGATAGACAAGTTTATCAGCATACATAGTGGATGATTTAGAGCAGGAGTTGACAAGTATGGCCAAATATAGCTGATCATTCAACTATTCCACAAGACAGCAAGGGACAAAATCAGAGAGGTGTCCTCAAGGTATTGAGGACAAGCAATCTATTAGTTGCTTAACAACAAGGAATTCTTGTTAGAGTTGATGTTCAAGAAGATCAATTAGTAAGTTGGTAGTTCACTTCCTTTGACATTAGAGAGACACCTTGATGAGAGGCCTGAATCCCTAGTTACTCAGAGTGAGTACCTCATTACTTCCTTCCCCGTTTTTTTATTCAATAAGGAACAGAGTTAGTAACTGTGGCTTTTGACATTAGGGAAACACCTTGATTAGAGGCCAGAGTCCCCAGTTACTCACCAGCAAGCCACCATTGCTCTGTCATGATTTTTCATTTACTTTAAGCATTTGACACCTCATGACATGGGAGAAGTATTCATTTCATTGATGAAGCTCCCAGTTTCTCAGTGATCAGCCAGAACATGTTTGTTCAGTTAAGCCCTTGAGTTAAAGAGATAGAGTGATTGAAGACAATACCAAAAGGACTTTTCTTGAATTGAGTCTTGAAGTCCAGATTTCAAGTTGATTGGGTCAGATATCAAGACATACAAGTTTTTGACCTGAACCAAAATCAATGATAATGTAGGAAGATATACTTTATGCAATTACTCCAAATCTCTGAAGGAGTACCAAAGTAAGGATTCTAACTTGGAGATTAGAGTCACTGACTTATAGACTTAAGAGATAAGTGACACTCTACTTTCTGAGAAAAACCACACTAAATCAGTCATACAAGACCAGCAAAGATACACATCTGGACAGCCCTTTTGAATCTGTCAAACAACTTCTCTTCTCACATTACAACTCAGCTCTCCCTACAATATAGCATTCCTCAATAAAACATTTCAGCAGAAACTCAAGACTTCCCCTTACCTAGAGCATTTTGAAAGCTAACCAGTAGAGATTTTGAACTCCCCCTTAAACCAGCATGAAGGAAGGCTAAACAACAGACAGACACAACTCCCCCTCACAATAAGAGCAGGCTTCATAATTAAGACTATTTGTATAAGCCTAATTCTCTTCTCAACGAGGTGAATTTTTCATTATCCAGAGGTTTTGTGAAAATATCAGCAATCTGATTATCTGTCCCTACATGAATCAGTTCAAAATTATTCTTAGACACCTCATCTCTTATAAAATGATGTCTTATCTCTATGTGTTTTGTTCGAGAATGCAAAATAGGATTTTTAGCAAGGTTGATGACACTTGTATTATCACAGAAGATAGGTGTGCACCCCAGGTCTACTTGGTAGTCCTGAAGCTGGTGTTTAATCCATATTACTTGTGTTCCACAACTCCCTGCAGCCACATATTCGGCTTCTG
Source organism: Amorphophallus konjac (assembly GCA_022559845.1). Classification (NCBI taxonomy): domain Eukaryota; kingdom Viridiplantae; phylum Streptophyta; class Magnoliopsida; order Alismatales; family Araceae; genus Amorphophallus; species Amorphophallus konjac. The sequence continues at coordinate 488,491,603 of CM040121.1, forward strand.
CAGTGGAGAGGGCCATAGAATGTTGTTTCTTGGAACCCCAAGATACTAAACACCCACCCAAGAATTCACAATGGCCACTAGTGCTTTTCCTGTCAAGTTTACAGCCTGCATAGTCAGCATCTGTGTAGGCTACTAGATTCAATGTGCGAGATGCAGGAAATCATAAACCAAGAGAGTGACTAGCTGACAAGTATCTGAAGATTCTTTTAACTGCAGCTAGGTGTAGTTCAGTAGGTCTAGACTGATATCTTGCACACATTCCTACACTGAATTGTATATCAGGCCTAGAGGCTGTCAAGTAAAGAAGTGATCCAATCATACCTCTATAAAGTTTGGCATTTACTTCTTTACCTGTCTCATCTGCATCCAATGATGTATTGGTGCCCATGGGTGTAGTAATGTGCTTTAAGTTTTCCATGCCAAACCTTTTGAACAGTTCCATTGTGTATTTGGTTTGGTTGATAAAGCACCCATCTTCTAGCTACTGTACCTGCAATCCAAGAAAATATTTTAGTTCTCCAACCAAGCTCATTTCAAATTCAGCAGACATCATGGTAGAAAATTCATCACATAGTTCATGCCTAGTTGATCCAAATACAATGTCATCTACATATACCTGAACTATGATGAGATCTTTATTCATGCCCTTGGTAAATAAAGTCTGATCAACTTTACCTCTTTTGTAGCCCTTGCTGATCAGAAATTCAGACAATCTTTCATACCAAGCTCTTGGAGCTTGCTTTAGACCATACAAGGCTTTGTTTAACCTGAAAACTTGGTTAGGTTGAGGAGAAAATTGAAATCCAGGAGGTTGTTCAACAAAGACTTCTTCTTTAATAACTCCATTTAAAAAGGCACTTTTAACATCCATTTGTTGGAGTTTAATGTTCTTTGAGCATGCAAAGGCAAGCAACAATCTTATTGCTTCCATCCTAGCAACTGGTGCATAGGATTCATCAAAGTCTACACCGAATTCCTGACAGTAGCCTTTGGCTACTAGTCTGGCCTTATTCCTCGAGATGATTCCATCTTCATTCATCTTATTTTTGAACACCCACTTGGTTCTTATAATATTTATACCATCTGGTCTTGGGACAAGCTCCCAGACATTATTCCTTTCAAACTGACCTAATTCCTCACTCATAGCATTGACCCAAGCTTGATCAGCTAAGGCCTCTTCTACTGATTTGGGTTCAATTTGTGATACTAAAGCAATTAAGTCATCATTATGCACATTTCTGAAATGAGACCTATTTCGAAGAGGTTCTTCAGGATTGCCTATGACATTATCTAAAGGATGGTCTTTAAGGTGTCTAATATTTGTTGAAGACTCACCTGTTTCTCTTGGACCTTCCTGATTTGGGGAATTTGTTTCTCCATTCTGCTGATTCTTCTCTTCTTCTTGTTGGTTTTCTAGAAAATCTCCATCATGAGTGGAGTCCCTGTCAAGATTTTCAACATTAGAAACATCTTTCTTTTCACTAAAAAGAATGTGTGGAGATTCTTCCACTTTCTGATCTGATACATTAAATACCCTATATGCTCTTGACACTTCAGAGTAACCCAAGAATATTCCAGGTGAACTCTTAGCTTCAAACTTGTCTAAGTCTTTCTTATCATTGTTATGAATAAAACATTTTGCTCCAAAAATTCTGAAATGAAACAAGTTTGGTTTCTTACCTTTTAGAAGCTCATAGGGTGTTTTCTTGTGTATGGGTCTTACCATGGCCCTGTTGATTATGTAGGTTGCTGTATTGGCCGCTTCTGCCCAAAACCTTCTAGGTAATTTACTTTCAATCAACATGGTACGGGCCATTTCCACCATTGTTCTATTTCTTCTCTCCACGATCCCATTCTGTTCAGGTGTCCTGGGAGAGGAAAACCTGTGAGTTAGTCCTTCTTTGTCACAAAGATCAGTAAACATGGAATTTTCAAACTCACCTCCATGGTCAGATTGAATAGAACTAACCTTGTACTTCCCTTCTTGTTTGACCTTATTATAAAACAGATTAAACTTTTGAAATGCATCACTCTTATTTGCTAAGAAAAATATCCATGAATATCTGGAGAAGTCATCTATGATGACATAGCCAAACCTGTTACCATTAAGACTCTGAGTTCTGGTTGGACCGAAAAGATCCATATGAAGAAGTTCCATTGGTCTAGAAGACAATGGCTCAGATCTTAATTTGAAGGAGTTTCTGGTCTTTTTGCCTAGAGCACAGGCATCACATGATTTTGAAATGGAATTGAATTTAATTCTAGGCATGCCTTTAACTAAATCAAGTTTGACAAGTTTATTTAAAGTAGAAAAGCTAGCATGACCTAGACGTCTATGCCATTCAAAAGCATCAATTTCAGAGTTAGCAGATAAACAAATAGTAGATTCAGATTTCTCATTTAAGTCTACAATGTTGTAGCAACCCTGATAAATGAATATTGAAATAAAAGTAAAAACATACATAGTACAGAAGTAATACAGACAAAATAAAGCAAATTAAAAATAACGCCTCTGAGTAAGGCGTTAATTTACAAATGAACGCCTCTACATACGGCGTGACTAAAGAAAGGACGCCCACGCATGTGGTCGTCAACTCTCACGTGACCAAATAGGCAAGTAAAATAAACGCCCATGTCTTAGGCGTGTTTCAAAAACAAGGAACGCCCTTATACAAGACGTTTCTTAAGAAACGACTTGAACAAGGTCGTTAATTTAAGAATAAACGCCCTGACCAAAGGCGTTAATTCAGTTCGTGACCCGACCCAGAGCTTATCCAGGGAAAGATTAACCTAATCCAGTAACTGTCTATTAGAGTAAGGACTCTATTAGGGATATGTTACCCTCAATCAAACACTACTTTTGTTAGGACTCCAAAATCCTATAAATAGTCTTGATCGAACAACCCTAAACCTATTTGGACGATCGAACTGCATAGGTACGTGAAGAACATATGTTCTTCTATTTTCTTCTTCTGTTCCTTTCTTATGAACGTAGCATGAGAAGAATTAATATTCTTCGTTTCCTCTCCAGGTTGACGGAAGAACGATTGTTCTTCTTCTATTAAGTTGCAGTTGAAGCTTCAAAGCCATTTCATCTCCTTCATCCAGATCATAAGGTAGGATTTTCTCAAGTCTCGTAGCCCAAACTAAAAATAAATATAAGAAGCACCATGCATGATATATTTATACAGTTTGCATGTAGTTTTAATACGTTTTCTGTAAATTTTTCAAGAAACGCCCTTGAATAGGGCGCTACTTTAAAAGAAACGACCATCACAGTGGTCGTTAATTAAAAGTATACGCCTTGTATACAGGCGTTAATTTCATGAACAATTGCATGTAATCAATAATTGATCCTGTTTAAAATTCAATAAATATGAAATATTGATTCTAATATCTTGCATGACTCTACCTGTAAATTCCTGCTAATTTTCTTGTCATGATCATGTCTCCTGTCTTGGAAATTTATTTGTTGAAATATTGTAAATTCCTTGAATTCACGACCTTGACAACGTCGTTTTACACCTGTTAACGCCCCATCACAGGGCGTAAATTGAAAAGAAACGCCCCTTTCTAGGGCGCTTTTTCTGTAAATTCCTGAACTATGTATATCCTGTAAAATAAAAATAAACAGTAACGCCCCTTTCCAGGGCGTGTTTTAAATAAGTCCTGAAAATTATTTATATTCTGTCAAATATTTAAATAATGAGACGCCTGCTTATATAGTCGTCAACTCTGAAGAAACGCCCCTGTACAGGGCGCGTTTTATATAAATTATTGAAATAATGAAATTCTACAAACGGAACATATGTAAACGCCCTTATGTTAGGCGTTACTTACCTGAAAAACGCCCCTGACTAGGGCGTGTTTTTCATGAATTAATAAAATTATTGAAAATTCTGTAAAATAGAAATATGTAAACGCCCTTCTGTTAGGCGTTAATTACTTGAGAAACGACTTGACCTAAGTCGTTATTTTGCAGTAAAACTGATTTTTCCCTATTTTTGTTAACCGATGATTTCATATATTATATAATATATATATCGGCACTATTCTCCACTCCGTGAGTATAGTCCCACGTTTCACGTTGTTTCATCGATCACACTCAACTCTCATTGACATACAAGCTCTCCATTGGACATTCCGTTCCTTTGGACTAGCGAGTTAGTCATAGAGACCTTCGTAAGACTCCTCGTAGCCTTAGATTCCCTCAAGGCCGACTGAGCTGGTTGTACCCTAAAAACCCATTACACGATCCTTGCCATGTCAATCTAAAGAAACATGGTATACCGGCCCTTATGATTATACAAAGAGTATATCATAAGAAATTCTTAATGGGATCATGATATCATGCCATATCATGTCGTTCTTGTAAACCTCAATTCTATGATAAGAATGAGGGTATCTTGCTTGATCTAATGTTTATGTGGACCTCAATTCTATATAAAGAATGTCCATATTGATTTGTCATGGGACCTAAGTTAAGGGAACCATATTCTACCTAGTTTTATTGATATCGTGATTTTACTGTTATTATCGCCAATCTATGTCCTTTGTCATATTTTTGGACTCTATTCTGTCAAAGTTGTCATACATGTCTACAAGCTTGAATATTGAAACTCTGTATTGGCTATATAAATAAGAGTGGATGTCAAAAATACATGATAAATGCATGTACATATAGGGCCCGATCTGGTCCTGGGAGGAGCACCCGAAAGTACTTGTGCCCATGGGAGTTAAAATGATAAGGTATCTGGCATTATACCGAGTACTTGACTTGCTTGATTGGACATTCCACACACATCTTGTACTTGAATTGTACTTGACTTTACATGAAATGCGTGGCCCGAAAAAGGGTAATTTACTTGCTTGATACATGATAGCCAAAGTTCTTGACATGACTTGTTAAACGTGCTTGCTTGAATACCTTGAATACACTTGTCATCTTGTTGGAAGTTCATGATTAAGTTCATCTTATTTCTTGATATTACATTCTCTCTATCTTGTCGTTTTATGCGAGCATGCATAGCTTTATTGCATTCATGAAAGATGTAATTACTTAAACCCCTTGCTAGTACTTGAGATATAATTTCCTACTAAGCGTTCGCTCATTCCGTTTGTCCCTTTGTACTTTTCAGGTAAGTCCGTCGACGATGGAAGTCAATCGGATGGGAATGTTCAAGAGTGAAAGTGATAGAGCTGCTCAAGTGTCGTCTAGTCTTTCCTATAGTTTCTTGAGTCAAATATGTATTCTTTTCCTTTTTTTTTTAAACAGAGTATTGGATTTGTAATAGTCTATCCCTTATGAAATAAATGATTGGGTTATCTTGCTATTTTGCGCATCTCTGTCTTTGCGTCGAATACACGACCACTCTGATTGATATGATTGATATAGACACGTCGCGCATCTCCGGGTATCTTCCGCGCTCGGGGCGTGACAGTCTTTGTGGTATCAGAGCCTAAGGTATTCAATTCCTAGGAAAAACCCAAGTCCAAGGATAAGTTGAACCTTTAAACCAGTGAGATTGGGTAGAACCAAGGGTTAGATTTAACATAGTATACGAGTCTTTAAATACGATCACGTACTAATATAGTTATTGTAATTGTAGGATAATGGCTGCCGAACGTGCTCAATGGCGCAACATGCAGCGTACCCTTCAAGGGATGACCCAAGTGCTACAACAGGTAGCACAAGGTGGTGCTCCACGAGCTGGAAGCTTACACCAAGCCTTTAAGAATATGAATCCCCCGAAGTTTATGGGATCGACCGATCCGGACGATGCCGAGCATTGGGTTCGGGAAACCGAACGCATATTCCGTGTCATGCAATGCACGGACCAGGACAAAGTGCTATTAGCTACATTCCAGTTAGAGAAAGATGCTAGATGCTGGTGGGAGTCTATTGAAGCAACCATCGATCCTACTCAAGTAACATGGGAAGAATTCGTGGAATACTTCAATGTTAAATATTTCTCGGACCGAGTCCAAGAAAAGAAGGCTGCCGAATTCGCTGCATTAAAGCAACGATCCTTATCATTAGCAGATTATGAAGCTCAGTTCTCCAGGTTATCTAGATATGCTAAGCATCTTATTAGCACAGAGAAGATGAAAGCCTGTAGATTTCTTAATGGGCTTAGGCCCCACTATATTACTCAATTGGCGCCTATGGACATCCAAATTTATTCTGAAATAGTGCGCCGAGCTCAATTACTTGAAGATGCCACGGAACTATCTGATAGGATCCGTGGAAAAGACAAGAAGGAACAAGTCACGGGTTCGGGTTCTTTCAAACCCAACTTTAAGAAGAGGCCCAATAATGGAGGTTCTTCCTCTCAAGATCAGAAATTCAAGAAGACCAAGCCTTTCTCTATCACCACTACCCCTTCGAATACAGTCTGCAAGCATTGTGACAAGGCTGGTCACAAGACGGAAGAATGCTGGAGGAAATTAGGAGCTTGTCTCCGTTGTGGAAGCCGTGAGCATCGGATTCCCGAGTGTCCATTAATGAACGACCAAACCGGCGATGGTAAACGCCCGGTGACAAAGAATGCTCATCTTCATGCAATACAGGAGACCGAACCTGAAGAAGAAGGCGGATTAGTGGAAGGTACATTGAAAATTTGTTCCAAATATGCACATGTCTTATTTGATACGGGTGCATCGCATTCTATTGTTTCTAAGAAGTTTGCTGACCCGTTACCTCTAGAACCGGAATGGATGAAAATAGTGTTGTCTACTCCTCTCGGAAACGAGACGGATATCACGCACCATTACCAAAACTGTGAGGTATTGGTTCGAGGAAAGAATTTTCCTATTGATCTTATCTGTTTAGTTCTAAAAGAATATGATGTTATACTAGGAGCAGATTGGTTATCTAAGTACCAGGCAACGGTTGATTGCCGTAATAGCAAGATCGTTTTCAAAGAATTTCCAGAACTGACTTATACTAGTCCTAAGAGTCGAAGCAAATCCCCTCTTATTTCGGCTCTTCGAGCAAGCAAGCTCGTCAGGAAGGGATGTATATCCTTCCTTGCTTTTGTCACTGTTAAAGAAGCTAAGAAAACCAAGATAGAAGACATTCAGGTAGTGCGAGAATTCCCAGACGTATTTCCAGAAGATTTGCCGGGACTACCCCCTCAAAGAGAAGTGGCCTTCACCATTGACTTAGTCCCTGGTGCTTGTCCTGTTTCAAAGGCACCATATAGAATGTCCCCCGCTGAACTCAAGGAGTTGAAGGAGCAGTTGATGGAACTAATCCAAAAAGGGTTTATTAGACCAAGTACTTCCCCGTGGGGAGCACCAGTCTTATTTGTAAAGAAGAAGGATGGATCCATGAGATTGTGTATCGACTATCGACAGTTGAATCATCTTACTATCAAGAACAAGTATCCACTGCCGAGAATCGATGAATTATTTGATCAGATTTCAGGATCCAAATATTTTTCCAAGATTGATCTCAGGTCGGGATATCATCAGTTAAGAATCAGGGATGATGACATTCACAAGACCGCATTCAGAAGCAGGTATGGCCATTACGAATTTGTTGTTATGCCTTTTGGACTAACAAATGCCCCTGTTGCCTTTATGCAGTTAATGAATAGCATATTCAGGCCTTACTTGGATCAATTCATAGTAGTCTTCATTGATGATATATTGATATATTCTAAGACTAAGGAAGAACATGAAGAGCATTTGAGGATTGCATTGCAAGTCTTGAGGACAAATCAATTATATGCTAAACTCAGCAAATGCGAGTTCTGGCTCAAAGAAGTGGCTTTTCTCGGACATGTCATATCCAAGGACGGTTTATCTGTAGATCCGTCAAAGGTTGAAGCTGTATGAACCTGGGAAAGACCCACTAATGCAAGCGAGATCAGAAGTTTCTTAGGTCTTGCAGGCTATTATCGGCGATTCATCAAAGATTTCTCTAAGATAGCCGTGCCCCTCACAAGGTTAACTCGTAAGGAGATCCGATATGAATGGAGTGAGGAATGTGAAAGAAGTTTCCAAACTCTTAAGGATCATCTCACTACAGCTCCGGTGTTAGCTCTACCAATAGAAGGAGAGAAATTCGAGGTCTACACTGATGCTTCTGGCATTGGCCTCGGATGTGTCCTAATGCAACAAGGAAAGGTCATAGCATACTCTTCACGTCAACTGAAGAAGCATGAGGAGAATTACCCCGTCCATGACTTAGAACTGGCTGCGGTAGTATTTGCCCTAAAGATATGGAGACACTATCTCTATGGAGTACAGTTCACTGTCTACTCCGATCACAAGAGTCTCAAATATCTATTCTCACAAAAGGAGCTAAACATGAGACAAAGACGCTGGATAGAATATCTCAAGGACTTCGACTTCAATATACAATACCATCCCGGAAAGGGTAATTATGTTGCTGATGCCCTTAGTCGAAAGCTGAGAGCAATGATAGCCAATGGTATGATACAAGAATGGAGGTTACTTGAACAATTCTCCGAGCTCAATATAAGCTTGGACACGGAATCCAAATTTGTTACATTATCTCATGTAAGCATACAGTCAGATTTATTATCTGAGATACAAGCACTTCAGGGTGATGATCCTATATTAGTGGAAATCAAGGGCAGATTAGAAGGACAATCTGATTTTCAACTAACTTCTGATGGAAGATTATTATTCAAAGGTAGAACTTGTATACCTGATTGTCCGGAATTAAAGAAGAAGATCTTAGATGAAGCTCACCGATCAAGGTACACTATTCATCCTGGATCAACTAAAATGTACCAAGATGTAAAGAGGAACTTTTGGTGGCCCAATATGAAAAGAGAAATCGCAGACTATGTATCACGCTGTCTTACATGCCAACAAGTCAAGGCGGAACACCAAAAGCCTGCTGGAAAACTACACCCTCTAGATATTCCTAAGTGGAAGTGGGAGGATATTGGTATGGACTTCATCATGGGTTTGTCTAAATCTAAAGGAGGACATGATGGAATCTGGGTTATCATTGACCGATTAACTAAATCGGCGCATTTCTTGCCAATAAAAAGCCGATGGTCAATTGATGTGCTAGCTACACTGTACATCAAGGAAATAGTCAGGATACATGGAATTCCTGTCTCAATCGTGTCTGACAGAGATCCCCGTTTTACTTCTCATTTTTGGAAGGGATTACAACATTCGTTAGGAACAAGGCTCAACTTTAGTACTGCTTTCCACCCACAAACGGATGGTCAGACCGAGAGAACTAACCAAGTTGTTGAGGATATGCTTAGAGCATGCATCATTGACTTTGGAGGATGCTGGCACGATCATTTACCACTAGTGGAATTTGCATATAACAACAGCTACCAAGCTAGTATCCGAATGGCACCTTTCGAAGCCTTATACAGAAGGAGTTGCAGATCACCCATATGCTAGAACGAAGTTGGAGAAAAATAACTGCTAGGTCCAGACATGGTAAGGGATATAACTGAGAAGATACAAGTAATCAGAGAAAGAATGCAAGTTGCTCAGACGAGACAAAAAGCTTATGCTGATACAAGAAGGAGAGATCTTGAATTCCAAATCGGAGATCATGTATTTCTCAAGATATCGCCTGGACGTGGCATACGAAGATTTGGTGTTAAGGGCAAGCTTACGCCAAGATTCATCGGACCATTTGAGGTACTTGAAAGAGTTGGCGAGGTTGCTTATCGCATCGCATTGCCTCCTCAATTATCCGAGGTACATAATGTATTTCACATATCCATGTTGAAGAAGTATGTGCACGATCCATCTCATATTATTGAACATAGAGATCTGGTGATCCAGAAAGATCTCGCCTATGAACAGAAGCCTATGAAGATCTTAGATCGAGAAATACGAGCTCTAAGGAATAAGGTTATTCCCATGCTCAAGGTGCAATGGAATAAGCATCCCGAATGCGAAGCGACATGGGAGACCGAGGAATCTATGAAGAAACGATTTCCCGAGTTATTCTAAGAGGTATATACACTCTCCACGTGTATAATTATATATATTGAATTTGGGGACCAAATTTTTTTTAAGTGGGGGAGGGTGTAGCAACCCTGATAAATGAATATTGAAATAAAAGTAAAAACATACATAGTACATAAGTAATACAGACAAAATAAAGTAAATTAAAAATAACGCCTCTGAGTAAGGCGTTAATTTACAAATAAACGCCTCTACATACGGCGTGACTAAAGAAAGGACGCCCACGCATGTGGTCGTCAACTCTCACGCGACCAAATAGGCAAGTAAAATAAACGCCCATGTCTTAGGCGTGTTTCAAAAACAAGGAACGCCCTTATACAAGACGTTTCTTAAGAAACGACCTGAACAAGGTCGTTAATTTAAGAATAAACGCCCTGACCAAAGGCGTTAATTCAGTTCGTGACCCGACCCAGAGCTTATCCAGGGAAAGATTAACCTAATCCAGTAAGTGTCTATTAGAGTAAGGACTCTATTAGGGATATGTTACCCTCAATCAAACACTACTTTTGTTAGGACTCCAAAATCCTATAAATAGTCTTGATCGAACAGCCCTAAACCTATTTGGACGATCGAACTGCATAGGTACGTGAAGAACATATGTTCTTCTATTTTCTTCTTCTGTTCCTTTCTTATGAACGTAGCATGAGAAGAATTAATATTCTTCGTTTCCTCTCCAGGTTGACGGAAGAACGATTGTTCTTCTTCTATTAAGTTGCAGTTGAAGCTTCAAAGCCCTTTCATCTCCTTCATCCAGATCATAAGGTAGGATTTTCTCAAGTCTCGTAGCCCAAACTAAAAATAAATATAAGAAGCACCATGCATGATATATTTATACAGTTTGCATGTAGTTTTAATACGTTTTCTGTAAATTTTTCAAGAAACGCCCTTGAATAGGGCGCTACTTTAAAAGAAACGACCATCACAGTGGTCGTTAATTAAAAGTATACGCCTTGTATACATGCGTTAATTTCATGAACAATCGCATGTAATCAATAATTGATCCTGTTTAAAATTCAATAAATATGAAATATCGATTCTAATATCTTGCATGACTCTACCTGTAAATTCCTGCTAATTTTCTTGTCATGATCATGTCTCCTGTCTTGGAAATTTATTTGTTGAAATATTATAAATTCCTTGAATTCACGACCTTGACAACGTCGTTTTACACCTGTTAACGCCCCATCACAGGGCGTAAATTGATAAGAAACGCCCCTTTCTAGGGCGCTTTTTCTGTAAATTCCTGAACTATGTATATCCTGTAAAATAAAATTAAACAGTAACGCCCCTTTCCAGGGCGTGTTTTAAATAAGACCTGAAAATTATTTATATTCTGTCAAATATTTAAATAATGAGACGCCTGCTTATATAGTCGTCAACTCTGAAAAAACGCCCCTGTACAGGGCGCGTTTTATATAAATTATTGAAATAATGAAATTCTACAAACGGAACATATGTAAACGCCCTTATGTTAGGCGTTACTTACCTGAAAAACGCCCCTGACTAGGGCGTGTTTTTCATGAATTAATAAAATTATTGAAAATTCTGTAAAATAGAAATATGTAAACGCCCTTCTGTTAGGCGTTAATTACTTGAGAAACGACTTGACCTAAGTCGTTATTTTGCTGTAAAACTGATTTTTCCCTGTTTTTGTTAACCGATGATTTCATATGTTATATAATATATATATCGGCACTATTCTCCACTCCGTGAGTATAGTCCCACGTTTCACGTTGTTTCATCGATCACACTCAACTCTCATTGACATACAAGCTCTCCATTGGACATTCCGTTCCTTTGGACTAGCGAGTTAGTCATAGAGACCTTCGTAAGACTCCTCGTAGCCTTGGATTCCCTCAAGGCCGACTGAGCTGGTTGTACCCTAAAAACCCATTACACGATCCTTGCCATGTCAATCTAAAGAAACATGGTATACCGGCCCTTATGATTATACAAAGAGTATATCATAAGAAATTCTTAATGGGATGATGATATCATGCCATATCATGTCGTTCTTGTAAACCTCAATTCTATGATAAGAATGAGGGTATCTTGCTTGATCTAATGTTTATGTGGACCTCAATTCTATATAAAGAATGTCCATATTGATTTATCATGGGACCTAAGTTAAGGGAACCATATTCTACCTAGTTTTATTGATATCGTGATTTTACCGTTATTATCGCCAATCTATGTCCTTTGTCATATTTTTGGACTCTATTCTGTCAAAGTTGTCATACATGTCTACAAGCTTGAATATTGAAACTCTGTATTGGCTATATAAACAAGAGTGGATGTCAAAAATATATGATAAATGCCTGTGCATATAGGGCCCGATCTGGTCCTGGGAGGAGCACCCGAAAGTACTTGTGCCCATGGGAGTTAAAATGATAAGGTATCTGGCATTATACCGAGTACTTGACTTGCTTGATTGGACATTCCACACACATCTTGTACTTGAATTGTACTTGACTTTACATGAAATGCGTGGCCCGAAAAAGGGTAATTTACTTGCTTGATACATGATAGCCAAAGTTCTTGACATGACTTGTTAAACGTGCTTGCTTGAATACCTTGAATACACTTGTCATCTTGTTGGAAGTTCATGATTAAGTTCATCTTATTTCTTGATATTACATTCTCTCTATCTTGTCGTTTTATGCGAGCATGCATAGCTTTATTGCATTCATGAAAGATGTAATTACTTAAACCCCTTGCTAGTACTTGAGATATAATTTCCTACTGAGCGTTCGCTCATTCCGTTTGTCCCTTTGTACTTTTCAGGTAAGTCCGTCGACGATGGAAGTCAATCGGATGGGAATGTTCAAGAGTGAAAGTGATAGAGCTGCTCAAGTGTCGTCTAGTCTTTCTATAGTTTCTTGAGTCAAATATGTATTCTTTTCCTTTTTTTTTTAAACAGAGTATTGGATTTGTAATAGTCTATCCCTTATGAAATAAAGGATTGGGTTATCTTGCTATTTTGCGCATCTCTGTCTTTGCGTCGAATACACGACCACTCTGATTGATATGATTGATATAGACACGTCGCGCATCTCCGGGTATCTTCCGCGCTCGGGGCGTGACAAATGTAGACATTATTAATCCTGTTGGCTACAAATTTAACCTCATCAGAATTTATTTCAAAGATTTTGCATGAAGTATCATCAAAAATAACCTTGTGACCCTTGTCACATAACTGACTGATGCTGATCAGATTATGTTGTAGCCCTTCCACAAGTAAGACTTTTTCGATGGAGTTTGTGGAAGACTTACCTACTGTGCCAACTCTAATTATTTTACCTTTGTTCTTTCCTCCAAACTTGACCAAGCCCCCTGGCTTCATCTCTATCTTGACAAACTTGGATCGGTCTCCTGTCATATGCCTGGAGCAGCCACTGTCGAGGTACCACTTGTTGTCTTCAGCTGCCAGACCGACCTACACAAGTATATCAAGCAGAGTGATTTGGAACCTAAGATGAGTTGGGTCCAAGGACATTGTTTAAATTTCTGATTAAATGTTTGGGTATCCAGATTTGTTTCAGCATGGTTTTCTCTGGCACCTTCCTTTCTGGTTTAATAAAGTTCAATCCAGCTGAACTGGAGAAGTGAGTTCTATTCCTTTCATTGGTCTTCCTATTCCTAGGAAATTTCCTGTAGGCTTGTTGATTGGTATATCTTTGACTATGAGAGTTATTCCTCCAGTAGGTCTTGTTTGGACCCATCTGATTGTTATAATTCCAGCTCTTATTCTGATTTGTTTTCTTGGTTCAGCTACCATATGTGTTCTGGTGAATGGACTTAATGTTATTCTTCATAAAGTTCATTCCAATCTTAGATGGTTGTCCAGTACTGGTCGTTGTGTTCTCTTTAGGACTTTGAGTTTTCTTAGAGCTGTTTGAGCTGGATGGTGTGTCCAGCTTTTCTTTTCCCTTCTCTGGACAGAAGGTGATGGTCTTGAATTGCAAGGGTCTCTTGTTGGTTGGGTCATAGCCTAGACCTTCCTTATTGAAGTTGACCCTAGTTCCTAGTATAGCATCTAGGCTAGACTTTCCTTGGACAAACTTCTCTAAAACTTTCTGTTTGTCTTCCAGCTCCTTTTGAAGAAACTCAGAATTCTTTAAGAGTTCAGCATTTACTTTCTTTACAGCTTCATATTTCTCTGAATTCATTCTGATTTCACTCATGCTTTCTTCAATTTTAGTTTTGAATTCATTGAGCTATTTTTTACTTTCTTGTGAGGTCATTTCTTCTAGTTGTTCTTTTAGCTTTGCATTTTCCTCACAGATCAGAGTTTGTTCTTCAATATTTGTGTTAAATTTTCTTTTCAGTACTCTGTGCTCTTTGCTAAGTGAATTAAATTTATCTAGCAAGTCACCATAAGCATCTTCCCAGTCATCAATTGAGAAATTTTTAAAAATGTTTTTTACCTCCTCTTCACTGTTTGCCATAAGACAAAGTCCTTCTTCATATTCCTCCGAGGAAGTGTCTTCGGGATCTTCTTCTTCCTCGCTCCATGTGCAGACCATCGCCTGTGGCTTTTTCTTCTTCTGCACCTTTGTGAACTTCTTCTGAGGATAGGGACCTTTCTTCTGGAGTTCTGGGCATTCACCTTTCATGTGTCCCTTCGAGGCTTTCACTTGAGCTGTACCTTCATAGATCAATTGCAGCTCATCCCACATTTGCTTTGCAGTTCTGTATGCAGATATACGGGCATATTCCTCTGGATGAACAGCACACTGGATGATGTTCAGCGCCGTCCAGTTGAGTGAGGAGAGCTTGACATGGTCATCTGTCCAAGCGTCCTCGTTTGGTGGCAGATCATATGGCCCCACCGTGATTACTCTCCACAGTTTATGACTCTGAGCCCTGATGAACACTTCCATCCTGTTCTTCCAAAACAAATAGTTACTACCATCGAAATAAGGAGGGCGACTAATGGATTGACCTTCGGCCATGAAGGTTCTAGGACCACCACCATTTCCTTGACCGTTCACCCACATGGCGTAAACCTGCTCTGATACCAAGTGTTAGCGCAGCAAGAGTGATATAGAAGGGGGGGGGATGAATAGATCACTCCCAATTTGTAAAAACTTAAGCGAAAAATGATTTCTACTGCAAACGCACCTCCTTAAACCGTACACAGAGGAATGTAAATGATAATGAAGAGCGAATCACTCGGAAACAAACACCCGAGCAGATGAAGAGCGCAGAGAACACAAGCAAGCCACAGAGGAGGCACTCGGTTTTTTAGGTGGTTCGATTGCAGTCAGCAATCTACATCCACCCCTCACTCCAACTAGAGTGAGGATTTCACTAGACGACGCTAGATCACTGCAGACTCAGTCTGCGAACAACGTGCTGCCACACAGCTTGAACACCAAGGGAAACAAATCCCTCAATCAAGTTCTGTCACCCACAGAACCTGAAACCAGTTCTAGCTCCCAGCTAGAACCCAACCGGAGAATCCTCTCCCTTCCTCCACACACCGGAGGGAACCTACTAATGACAACCCGTCACTAGCAACACTAGAGATCAGCGATCTCTCTTCCTCTGCAACCCAGAGGGAAACCAGAGTTAGACTCCCTTCCTCCACACACCGGAGGGAGAACAATTCAAATCGAAATAGAAGGATAAAACAAAATAACCGAAAGCAAAGTGTAAGCGAAAAACAATGAGAGGGAATCAGTTCTGAAACCCAACACAACTGTAGCTTCAAATGAAGCAATTCATCAATCAGCATGCACTCTATCTTTCTCTCAAAGCTAGAACTCCTCTCAGATATTGAACTCTCTACTCTTTTCCTTTCTTTTTCTTTCTCTCTTCACTTCTCTTTCTTTTTCTGGATCGAAGGACGTATATGCTCTCCAGGCTTCTTCTTCGATCAACCTTCATCTGAAGACGAAGGCTCCTTTATATACCTGGAGCAGCAGCAGGGCGCGTGTGGCCTCCACAGTTCCGCCCTAGGAGTTCGGACCACGTGGCAGCATCCAGCATGCTGTCAGAACACGTGTCTTCATCTGGGCATTCTCCTTATCCTCGGATCACGTGCCCATCACCTGTACGCTCAGCGACTGGAGGTAGATGGCGTCAACTCACTTGCTCCAAAGAGTTGACGCAGTCATCAGAATTCTTCAAACTCCTTAACCGCTGCGTCGACTCCATCATCCAATTGCGTTGACACAACGGTATCGGCAGTCCAGTGAACGGGTCTTCAACAGACAGGCGTGCTGCGTTGACGTGTTGAAGGCAACCAGAGATAAGACGTCCCTTTCTTGGACTACTGCGTCGACGCTGCCAGTTGGTGGCGTTGACGCACGAGCATGTACACTTCTATACTGGCATCTCTTAAGCTGCTGCGTCGACACTGCTTGTTGATGGCGTTGACGCATTGGAAGATTTCGTGAAGGCTTCATCGCTTGTAAGAGTTTCTGCTTTTGCTAACTGCTGCGTCGACACTGCTTCCTTGTGGCGTTGACGCAATAGAAGATGACGTGTAAGCTTCATCTACTGATGCGTGGACGCTCTAAGCTTCAGTCGACGACCCTGTTCCCTTCAGCGACAATAATGAAGTGTATAGACTTAGTGTCAACGTGAAGCATTGTATAGACTTCAGAGATCAATATAGCAAGTGTGTACATAGTGAGGGAGTGTATAGACTTAGTAGTCTAGCTCTCTGACAATGAGTGTATAGAGTTAGTTATGTGAGCATGCGTTGTATAGACTTATAGAAAGGAGGTCTAGTGTATAGACTTGGAGAACTGTTCAATGTGTTGGGTTGGCGTTGTATAGACTTTAAAGTCTGAAGGCGAAATGCAAACAAGGTGAGTTGATGCTGCAGCCCAAAGAGTTAACGCTGCAACGTATTGCCTTTACGTTCAACTGATGATGTATAGACTTAATCAAATGAAGAACCTGAACAGAAGAGTCTACACATCAGCACACTGAGTTGACGCACTGGTGTGAGAACAGAGACATACAAAGACTGATGGGTCGACGCATCAGCACACTGCGTTGATGCACTAGTGTGAAGACTGTGCACACAGAGTGTAGGCAGAATAAAGGTAAAGTAGAACATCTGACAGCACTCACAAGTTGAAACATCATTATCCTAAAAATAGAAGATTGATTTATAGTGTGAGACATCATCAAAACCATAAGGATGCAACACCTTTCCCTTGCAAAGTATTTACATCAGATTCGCATGTCTATATATCTCATAAGTAGTTCAGATGGCGTCAACCCATTGAGCCCACGAGGTTGACGCAGCCTTGAAATGCCTCAGATGTCTTTGAAGATAAGGCTGGAGGCGTTGACGCATGGGGTCATTGCGTCGACCCACTGAACTGACCCAGATCTAACTTCTCTTCAAGGGGTAAGTCTATACATTAGATATGGGTGTGCATCATGAAGTCTATACACTGCTTGTGTAACTCAAGCCTTTACATCAAAGTCTATACACTT
Organism: Amorphophallus konjac; assembly: GCA_022559845.1. NCBI lineage: Eukaryota > Viridiplantae > Streptophyta > Magnoliopsida > Alismatales > Araceae > Amorphophallus > Amorphophallus konjac. Next base: position 488,509,045 of record CM040121.1, read on the forward strand.
GTTAGGCTTGTTCATGCATAGTTCTTCTCAAGTCTGTACACTGCCTTCCCAAGCACGCGTTCATCAAGTCTATACACTCGCTCGTCTCTCCAAGTCTTTACATCGGTGCACTGTTCATGCATCAGTTCTTCAAGTCTATGCATCGGTGCATTGTTCATGCATCAGTTCTTCAAGTCTATGCATCGGTGCACTGTTCATGCATCAGTTCTTCAAGTCTATGCATCGACGCACTGTTCATGCATCAGTTCTTCAAGTCTATGCATCGGCGCACTGTTCATGCATTAGTTCTCCAAGTCTATACATCGGCGCACTATTCATGCATCGGTTAAGTCTATACACTGGCTATGACTTGTTCATGCATCTTACCGACGCAAGTCTGTACACTGAGGTCGCTTGAAGGGCTTCAAGTCTACACACTCTCACATTGTACACACTTGCTTAATTGCTGCTTCTAAAGTTTATACACGCTATGTTAAGAGCCTGAACTAACTAATTGCATTTCTTTGTCTCTGCCTGCAGATGAGTCAGGTTGATGATTGGGCACGTGAATCGAGGATGATGCCTGGCACGTGATTCGAGAATACTCTGGAAAAGGAGGGAACGAGCCCCACTCGTGTGAAGTCCTGGAATTTAGGTCTGATGCCATATAAAAGGAAGCCTTCTGCGAATAGGAGAAATGAACTGGAGGAAAAATCTGAGCAGAAGAATCCCTGAGCAGAAGAAGAAAAGAGAGAGCCTCCACGTTCTGAGAGAAGATAGAGAGAAAAGATTTGAGAGTATTGTTCTGAGAGAAAAGTCTGAGTGAGAGAGTAGTGTTTAATTTGCTTCTTCGGAAGCTACATTGTTTTGGTTTTTCAGAAACGATTGTCTTCACCGATTGTCTTGTTTTCTGTTTCCTTCTTCATATTTCTGATTTCGAATTGTTACCCTCCAGTGTTTGGAGGAAGGGAGAGTTACTCCGGTTTCCCTCTGGGCTGCAGAGGAAGAGAGATCTGTGATCTTTGGTTTTGCCAGTGATGGGTTGTCACTAGCAGGTTCCCTCCGGGTTAGAGGAAGGGAGATCCATCTCCGGTTCTGGTCTTGCGGGTAGCAGATCCAGGTGTCAAGCTCTGTGGGTAGCAGAGTTTGGGTTGAGGGATTTGTTTCCCTTGGTTGGTCAAGCTGTGTGACAGTATTTTGTTCGCAGACTGAGTCTGCTATTTCTAGCCGTGGCTAGTGGAATCCTCACTCTGGTTTGGAGTGAGGGGTGGATGTAGATTGTGGACTACAATCGAACCACCTTAAAATTCTTGTCTCTTCTGTGGTTTGCTTGCTATTGTTGTGTTGCATTTCCTCTGCTCGTCAAATTGCTTCTCTATGAACAGACCTTTCAATCGCACACTTATTCTGTCCCGGTTATTGATTGCTTTAGCTATACTCTTTCGCTGCATCTGAAGGGTTGTGAAATTGTAGAATTGATTTTCCACTAAAGTTTTAAAATCGGGAGTGATCTATTCATCCCCCCCTTCTATATCACTCTACGCTGCGCATATCACCTTGATGGTCCTACTGGATTTTTGTACAAAAACCCGAAGAATCCTAAGGAATGACAAAGTGGCTTATAAAGCCTTACAATTGCACATGTGTTTTCCCAAGGATATAAAAGCAAACTAAAAGACACAAATACAAAAATAAATGTTAGTGCCCGGTGTTGATTCCCATCAGATCGGAGGGGATGTGCTGCTTCTGAAACATCTTGGCCATCGACTGGTCATGAATGCCAGACCCTTGACGGGGACTGACGGGTTGCTTATATCTTCAGGGAGGCAGCGGTCTGTGTCTTCCCGGGTAGGGTGCTCTTCAGCCGTATAGAATAAGCTATTGGGTCCATCTACCTGTGTCACCTTCTAGGTTTTGAAAGGATCGACAGTGGGGTCATCGAGGCCAGGAATCGACTTGGTGATGCCGTCCGGGACTCCGATGTAATTGTGCTGCCAATCGACCTGCACTTCATTAGCTTCGGGGTATAAAGTTGGGGGTGTTATTCTACCCACGTCCCCGGATGCTTTGATATGAGAGACAATCTTGGGCTTGACATATCCGCACGGTGGTGGTGGGTATCAATTATCGCCGGATGCGCCTCTCGATGCCCTCGCAGGGGTCTTAGCTTCAGAGGTCTTCTGGGGAGGCCCCATATATAGGTTGGCGTCCGCCAAATGACATTCAAATACCTCAAACGAGTGAAGGTCAGCAAATATTCTCTCCTCCTTCCCTTGAAGACTGTATTTGATACATTGGTGGAGCGTAGAGGGCACCACCATATTTTCATGCAGCCATGGGCGGCCGAGCAGTGCTTTGTGTTGGGTTCGGTGCGGTGGATTCAGAGGGGGGTGAATGAATCTCCCCTTAAAAAATTTCGCCCAATCAAAATCTAATGCTCAAAACTGCGAAATTTAGATTCACTAAGTCAACTGATATGCTTATAGATGAACTGACTAGTGACTTAGGAACAAAGTCAAAGGACTCTCAAAACTACAATCGAACACACAGTGTGCCATCAAACCATATCGTCCCTATGCATGCATCTAGCGCCAAACACACAATGAGATCAAACCATAGCACAAAGAGTTTTTAGGTGGTTCGGTCCTCCAGACCTACATCCACCCCACACTCAACCCGAGTGTGGATTACTGCTAACTCACATCTTCAACCGCTGGACCTCACAGCTTGCCTACAACAGCTGAGCCTCACAGCATGCTGTCCGAGATATCCACCTCGCCCGCTGAGCCTCACAGCTTGCTGTCCAGAGGAATCCTCCTCTGCAACGCTGGGGATTACAGCTTACCCGTCTAGTGGAATCCTCCACTGCAAATGCTGACTAACAGCTTGAAGAAGGTTTCAAAAGAAAAACAAAAATGGAAGACACAACAACTGAAAGTTGAAAATAAAGCACAAGTAATATAGCCTTCGAAGGAGCAGGTCTGGCTTGGATTTGATCAAATGCCAGACAACCACTATCTCTCTCTCTTTCTCTGCTCGAGCTCTCTATCTCTCTCTTTCTCTTCTTTCTCTTCTGCTCTTCTTCTCTTTCTCTTTTTCTTCTCTGCTCTTCTCTTCTCACTCTTTTTCTTCTTCTTCTCTTCACACTGGATCGTGCAGACTCTGTCTCTGCTTCTTTTTCGATCGGTCTTCTCCTGAGGAAGAAGACTTCCTTTTATAGCAGCAGCAAGCAAGAGGGCGTGTGGCTTCCACATTTCCCGCCCAGAGAATTACTCCACGTGGCAGCATCCTGTCAGCCCTTCCTTCTCGGATCATGTGCTATTCTGAAACTTCACGAAAAGTACTTGATAGACAGAGAGAATTATCAGTTTAAGTAAGCAAAGTATGTACATCAAGAATGAATGCACAATGTCTGTATGGACTTTGCGTTCTGAACAATGTACATACTTTGAAGTGTGTAATGCAGTGTGTAGACTTTACAATGTATAGACTTTGTAGTGTGTAATGCAGAATGCATCAAGCAAAGTGTGTACATTAAAGATGAATGCATAGATGTGCCATCAACAGATGTGTGGACTTGATGTACATTCGACAACAGTGTATAGACATTGCAATGCCTAGTGTTAAAGCATGAAAGCAGAATGCACAAACTAAGTGTGTGCATGTGTGGACTTTGAATGCATGACACTGGGCGATGTACATACTTGCCACTATCGAATGTGTAGACTCGATGAGCATGCGGCAGCCAATGTATAGACTTGCAGACTTTTGCAGACTAGCCAGTGTATGGACTTGGTAAGCATGCAGCACACAATGTGCAGACTTCGTGCAATGCATGAAGAAGCAATGTATAGACTTAGACATACTTGCTAGCGAGAAATGTGCAGACTTCGTGCAATGCATGGAGCAATCTACAGACTTTGTGAATGAAGCACACAGGCTGTACAGACTTGTGCTAATGCTGCAAGTGGACAATGTATAGACTTCAGCTCGTGCAAGCAAAGCCAATGTATAGACTTGGCGTTTGTGCAAGCAGAACGATGTACAGACTTTGTGTTATGAACACAGGCTGTACAGACTTTGAATGATACATGCACAAGACGCAACAAATGTACAGACTTAGAGTTCGTGCATGCTACAGTGCAATGTATAGAATTAGTGTTCTGTAGCCTGACAAATGAATGCACAGTCAATGTATAGACTTAGTGTTAGGCTGTATAGACTTAGCGTGCCTGAAGCAGGGCAATGTACAGACTTGGTGTTCTGAACGTAGGTAAAGATATGGAATGTATAGACTTGCTCAGTTCAGAACGTAGGTAAAGATGCAATGTATAGACTTAACATATGCACTGGCTGTACAGACATAGCCACGAGCTGAACTATCAGATGTATAGACTTTGCTCAGTTCAGCTGGTGGATGTACAGACTTGAGATGAATGCATGAACAAGCCGATGTACAAACTTTGCGACCTAGCGTTAATTCTTGGGCTGTACAGACTTCCTATATGCTCAAGTCCAATGTATAGACTTGCTGAGATGATGCACCTGAAGAATGTACAGACTTAATGAGCTGCATCATAAACACATCAGCAGAGAATGTATAGACTCTGTATGCATAAGGCAAGCATGCGATGCAACAGAATGTATAGACTATATGGCGTGCAATGCAGCAAGGCAATGTATAGACTTTATGTGTGCAGACAGGACCTCACATGCATCAGTGTATAGACTGTATGGCGTGCAACTGATGAATGCACCGATGTAGTGACTATGCTCATGCATGAACAAATGCAATGTATGCTCACTGTGATACTCTCATTGTGTTGCTATCATCAAAACAAAATAGCATATGCTTGTGCCTAAGGGGCATAACACTTTGTACGAGGTGCGGGAGTCGATGACATGGAATTGCACCGTCGTAGTGAAATCTGCCAGGGTAAGTGTGAACTCTACTCCCCCCATCGACACTTCACATTTTTGATTGAAGCCGGTGATACGTATATCCCCGACTTTCTAGAGATGGACATTGAAGTGGTGCCTCTCGTATATTCTATAGGCAAAATATTGACAGCTGCATCGGGATCGACCAGAATTTTGTTCAGCTCCCTCCCGTTCAGGTGCCCTCTCATGTACAACGACCTGTTGTGGCTAATGGTGGGTAGCAGCATATCCTCTGGAGTGAAGGTCATGCTAGCTTCCGGCACTACTTCAGCCAAGTAGGTCTCAAAATGAGCCGGCGTCTGCAGAGCAGTGATGATCGCCTGTCGAGTCTCTTCACTCAAAGAGAAGATCTCCCAGATTGTAAATCGAGCAGGGAGCTTCTTGAGTAGCTTCATTATACGGCTCCCAGCCCGGACATTGGAAAGCTTCATCTCTTCAGCCCACCTGGGCTTGGGAGAGTCTTGAGTTGCGGCCCCTAACGGACCTGCTTCATCTGCCTCGGACTCGACGCCTTTCTGGTTAGCACCGGATCCTTGGTATTCTTCATTAGCTGCTGCGGGGCAAGCTCCATCTGTATTTGGAGCTTCGACAGATTGTGCTGGTTGCGGGTGAACATTCCTAGGGGCAGGGTTAGCCTCCTGGCAAGGCTTCTTCCCCTTAGACATCTTCATGAATTCAAGAAATGAAGGGACTGCCTTGCCCCCACTCTTGCTATATAGGCCTGGAGGAGGAGGGATCTGGACTCCCTTGACCTCGGGGGAGGTGTCTTGTAGGGATGCTCTCCCCTGAATATGATATTGTGGTTGGGTGGCGGCTGGCGCTCCCATTTTCGGCCCGACCGGGTTGCATGTGCAGCGGTTGCGGCCTCGGCCTTGCCTCCCCCAGCAAGGGGTGTGAAGCAAATTTCCTCTTCTTCCTCTTCTCCGGGCAGGTTGAAGAGTGCTGATAGAGTATTGCAGGAGACCACCTGCACTTTATCGGCCTTAACGGCCTTTCTTCTGTTTCTTCTTCTGTTTCTTCTTCTTTTTTGCTTTAACAGGCGCCTGCCCCCAGAATAGACTGCCCTCCTTATCGGATGCTGCATCAACTTCTTCTTTTTCCTCAAGTGAGAGCTGCACCAGTTCTTGTCATGGGACATGGTCCCGCACCAGCAAGGGCTTCAGTTCGGGCTGCACATACTCATCTAGCCCTTCAATAAGGTTTTGTAGTCGGCGGATCGCAGGACTGGTTTCCTTGACCACCGGCAGCGGAGTTTGTCTCCTCCGATTGTGTGTAGGTATCCTGATGGCTGCAGATGGAGTGGTCCATACAGGTGCTGCCACCGGTGGAGTAGGTCATGGTGTAACACCATGGATATGTGCCCCCACTTTCGGGCGGGGTGCTTTCTTCTTTCTGTGCTTCGCATGGACCTGTTGCCATCCCTGGTGTTCCTTCGCGGGCTCTAAGAAATGAGTTTCATAGGTGGCGTACTTGCTTCAGAGATCTCCTCGGGCAATGCCTGATATAGGGAGATCATGTTGACTCTTGCTCTTCTAAGAGGGGCTTCATGCGGCTGAGGAGGGTCCACCTTGTACTCTCCCAACTCTATTTCATTTTTCTTCACCATCCCTTCGATGATGTCCTTGAAAACATAGCAGTCTTCGATTGGATGCCCTAGCATCTGGTGGTAGGGGCAGAATCTTGGGTTGTCTTTTCTCTTCAGGTCCTCCGGCCTCTTCGGCTCTGGCAAGGTGACCACGCCATACTCCGTTACCCAGTCGAACAAAACCCTAGTCTTGTCCTTCGGAAAGGAGTAGGCTTTCTTCATCTTGTCCCGCAGCGAGGGACCTTCTTTACCATCTGGGGCTTTTGCAGGCTGTGGGGCGACCGCCTTCATGCCTTTATCCTTCTGTTGATCGAACGCCTTGATGTCAAGAGCGTTCGCTTCTTTAGGAGCCGGGCGCCGCTCCACTACCTTGCCCTTTTGGGTTATGTTGGCAGCTGATGTAGGGGCAGGTCTGGCCAGAAAGGCTTCCACCTCGGCCATGACATTGTTTAATCGGTCGAACGACCGTATTTCCATTCCAATCATCTTCTCTAGAACTTCCCTCTTGAGGTTCTGTTTGCATATTTGTACAGCGTCCTCCTGATGCGGGGGCTGCTTGCACCTCATTCTGAGGTTCCTCCACCTCTTGATGTAGTCAAGGGCCGTCTCGTCTGCCCTCTATTTTGTCGAATAGAGTTCGGCCACTGTGACCTCCCTCTCTGTGACATGGAATCTCTCCCTGAACTTCCTCTACATATCTGACCAGTCGCTGATCGACCCGGCCGGGAGGCTGGAGTACCATTCAAATGCGAGCCCTGTCAGCGAGGACCCGAAAAACTTTAGCAAATATAACTCATCGGTGGCCAGATCACCCATGACCGTCATATAATATGCAATATGTTCCTTCGGGGATCCCTTCCCGTTGAACTTGTCAAACTTGGGCAGCTTGTTGATCCCTGGGGGAAGCCGCTTGGCAGCATGATGTTGCGGGTATGGCACCCGATAGGCATCAAATGCGACGTAGTCACCTTCACTCCTTTCTGCAAGCTTCAGTTCGATCATCCTTTCCGCCATCATCCGGTTCATGACCGTGGGCTCACCTGGCTCCAGATAGAAGTGTGTTGGCTGTAGGTACGGGGTGACCAGTGTGGTCGCCTGTGGCGGGCGCAGTAGTGGGGGTGTTTGGTGCACTTGAGGGAGCACCGGCGGCATCAACGGCTGCGACTGTGGTGGCCGCTGCTGAGTCATCGCCATGCTCGGCTCTGACGACTGAGACATGGTGTAGAGTGGCAGAGGGTCGATATGACGGACCGCTCCCTGGGATGATTCACCCTGGACTTCGGGCGGCTTGGAAGCTAACGGTTGTTCAGTCTTTTCTGTCAGTTGTTTCTTCATCAAGTCTATCTCTTGCCGGTATCTCTGAAGTAGCATCAGGACCGTTGGGTCCATAGTTGCCATGCTGGGAATGGCTTTTGTTGCTTCCCCGGACGTACCCTCGGGCAGGATGTCGAGGAGGACATCATCTTCTTCTTCCGCTGTCACCACATTGGCGGTTAAGATAGGAGCCTCATCATCCCACTGGTGATAGTCTAGGGGTTGTTTTCCTTTAGCTGTCACCTGGAGCTCCCTCGCTACTTCTGCTCTTCGAGTATTCGGCCCCGGCCTCGCGGCCAATTGAGCCAACTCGCAGGGGTCTTCGAGAAGTCCCCCATATCGGCCGAGTATGCCAGCCATGTTGCAGGTGAAGACCTGCATCCTTCTTCTCCGTCGATGGACCCTTCTCTTAGCCCGATCCGGGAAGGTCAGCCTCTCGAACATAGAAGTCCTTCTTGTTTCCTCCCGTCTAGGGGTGGCTTTATCGGCTTCGATCTCAAAGCCGTCATCATAGCCATTGTCGTCGACTAACGACATCATCATATTTTATCTTTCATCTTCTTCAACTGCCATTGATGGGCAATAGTCTTCATTGTCAGCGGCTGCTTGCATCAATCGCTGTTGTCCAAGCGAGGGGTTGCCTAGCCCTCGGAATTAGTTCTTGGCCAACTTGGCCATCTCTTCTCGACCCTGTTCTTGATGCAGCACGAGGGACAATTGTCGACCTCCCGTGGGAGGGATGTAAGCTAGCCGAGCTCTGTCGACAGGTTGTCGGAATCTTTGCCCCACAGCAGGGACGTTGGCTTGGCGGGCGTAGGCCCAGAAGCTTTCGCGGCGCGGAGGGTCCGCAACCACTTCTTCTTCTCTTGGGGCCAGGCCCCTTTCCTTGCTTCCTTCCATTACGTCACGAGCAAGGCGGCGGCGGACAGGTGCAGCTTGATGGACAGGTTGGACCCTTTTGGGGACCCACACCTGTTTAAATTTCTTCAGCCTGGGGGCCAACTTCTCTTGGCCGTGGTGGCCGGCTTCTTCTCTTTCCGCCCTACTTCCAGCGAGGGCTTGGTATGAGTTGTAGATGGGGACGGCGGGGAAGACCCGGTCTGGGACTATCCGTGCGTCACGCCCGTCGAGGAAGACGCGTACGCCACCGACCATCATGGATTTATCGGATTGCGACAGAGATCCGATATCCATGGCAGTACCTCTCCGGAGTTATCTGCGCTGACGTCCTCCAAAGTTCTTGTTGACAGCGTCGGGGCAGACCCGACGGATGGCATGGTGCACTAGGCAGCTAGCGACCAGAGTTGGACCCTTGGGTGAGTCGTTGCAGCTTCGAGCCTTCAGAGGCTCCTCCTTCTTTGCTGCTCCCTCGATAGGCTCTGAGGGCTCTACCTCTAACATGTCTACGAAGGCTAGCCCAAAGAAGTTGGGGAAGCCAACAGCGACAGGGAAGCTGTCGAACACCGTGGGCACTGCCAGGTACCCTTTCGCATGACCCGCAACGATCGATGGGCCAAAACCAACGCCAGTCAATCCAGTGGTTGTCATCATTGTTTGCCTAAAAAGACCAACAAACCGACGATCAGTAGCCTTTGGGAGGGCCTTGAAGCCCAAGTATCTCGGCAAAGAGATGAAAGGTGACACTGGTCCCACCGGGCATGCCAGACTTGTTTGACCGGTGTTTTGGTTTGTCTATTATTATTTGGGTTTATTTGGTTTATTTCACGTGCCGATCAACCAATTAACTAACTGATAGTTAACTGACTGATTGACTACACAGGCGTGCCAGTCACGTGTGTGACGAGTTTATTGTGCGCTCATTCTGACCCTTGTCGGGCAAGAGTGAGATTCAGTCGGGACCAGCAGTCCGCCATACCATAAAGGCTATGGCATTAATTACATCCCCCACGAGGCGGGAAAATCTTTGATTAATTGCCGAGATAATGGGCTGTCGAGGCCGGAATAAAGGATGCAGAGGATGCGAATGATCATGCAAGATGCTATGATCTACCATGCACGGTTTATTAGGGCGGACCCTCAGTACGTGGCGGAGGACTTAGGCCCGAAGACCACCATCACGCGTAGCAAGAGCTTTCCGTCGGACGTTGTCTGACTTTCTGCTCATGTCATTTGATATACCGAGGGCCCGTGCACTCAGGCATACATTGATGCGGCATGAATGCTTAGACTAGCGCATGATGATGAAGTTATGAGAATCACTAATTCAGGATTTAAACAAACTAATTTATTCAATTTATTGATTACAGGGTTTATTTGATTCTATTATTAACATTGAAAATCACCCCGGAGGCGAGGAGAGGATTGAAATGGCATGACGACGCGATTTGGAACGAAATCGGCACGATACGCGTAGGTATAGGGTTTAAAATGGCACAGGAACCGTAGGAATAGGTTAAAACAGCGCCATGGGGTGTAGGTGTAGGGGAGGCCTTAAAACGGCGCGCCCCTTTGAGGGCGCGCCGTAATCGGGCGCACCGTTTCAAGGCGCGCCGTATTAAGGTGCGCCGATTGCCGGTGACGTCGGTTTAGCCCCATTTCACAGAAACAGAGGTTTTATTGGATTGTTTTCAGATTTATTAAGATTGTTTTAAAAAAATTTGAAGCTTTAGTGAGTCAGTCATTCATCGAATCGGTCCCGGGCCATCCGGACGTCAAGTCATAGGCTCGCGCGAGGTTCGTACTAGAGCGCGGCGATTGTTCCGAGTCCGGTCGATTTATTATGTTAGTTTTATGAACAACTTATTTGACTTGTTCGAGCCGAAATTTCGATAGCATCTCCCCATCCCGGAGGATCTGTCAGGGAGAAGCGGGGAGTACTCACATGGCGGAGCAACCCCTAAAAGTCAGGTGGCACAACGGCGGCCGGCGAACTCGAGCGGATAGGAGAACCCCGAGGGCTAGCCTACTAGGGGCACCAAGTCCGTGGGTGGAGAGTAGATGGGTAGCACGACTCATAATGGGAGCAAAGACCCCGAGGGCTAGCCTACGAGGGGCACGCGACCCTAGTCGATATCACGTCTAAGTCGGGACGACCGATTGAGAGGGAAAACCCTGAGGGCCAGCCTACGAGGGGCACCCGTCTCACGGCCACCACAAGGTCCGTCAAGGACTGTGGATTTGGGTATATTGGGATTAACCCATTTAATGTTCACTCGTTAATCCATAAGAGTGCTCGTCACTGAGAGACGGTCCCCTGGATAGAGAGGAGGCAAAGTGAATCTGGGGAATGTTCCCCTCTCCCCGGTCACCTAATTTCTTCAAACAAATGGTAATACAGCGTGGTTGCAAAACATACACAGTTAGCATATTAATTATGATAGCCATAGATGTATGTATATATATATATATATATATATATTCATAGGTGGATAGAACGGTTATCGAGTTAGCATTCAGAAGAGAATGATGCGGCGTATAGGGACTGCCTCATCTCCTCTTGCTCATGGTCAAGAACAGGAGGAGGATAAGAGGTCAGGCTCAGAATCGACCAGAGAAATGCACATATGTGTATGCCTCCGGCGACGAACCCTTTGGCGTTCAAGCGGAAGAGAACCCCAGGGAGAGGGGGGATTAATGTAGCCCACAGCGTAGCCGGGCATGTCGACGTCGGAGAAGACGAACGGCAGAAGTCATTCGCGCAGGGTGAATGCACAAACAGGGAGAAGATGAATGTGCAGAGAAAGGTGAGGACAGCGCCGGGTGAAACTTATTTCGTTCATCATCTTAAGCACGGTGGATGGGGGATGTACATATGTATCATCCTATCACGGCACCGGCCAAGAGAAGAATGCACACATGGGAAGAAGGAGAGGTGATGCGAAGATGAAGATAGCAAGTATTAAACCCCTTAACCATTGATATATTCATTCATTGCATAAAAGAAAGTCGTACAGGACTCAATTCGGTGCCGGCGTTGTCGCACGGTCGCCATTAACATCGGATGAAAGAAACAATCGAAGGAGGAACAACAGAGATGGTGAGAGGGGAGAATGGGCACTTATCATCGCCCTCCCCTCCTCCTCCGTTTACATCGCAGCCAAAGGCAAGCGAAATGGGTGAGGAAAAAATGACGGGAATACACCACGACGACCCACCTAAAACCAATGGAGCAACGCTTCCCTTCTCTGGCAGCGGGAGCTTCGAGCAGAACCGACAATGGCGGCGGCCATGGAGAACCAGAAACCCTTCTTCTTTAAGCAACCCCTTAGACTCGTCACTCTGATTAGTGGCTCTCGAATCTCTTGTCTCCTCTGTTGTTTCTCTCTCGTCGAAATGTTCTCTCCTTTTTTTTTCACCTCCCTTCTTCTCTTAATTTGTCAAACGAGGGTTGCCTTTATAGCAACCAGCTAATCCGGCGCCACGAAGGGCACGCCGGATTCAGTGGCATCGGGAGAAATGTCCCCGAATTGCTTTTGGTGCGCCGGATTTGGTGGCGCCAGATTAAGGGGCGCCGGTGACCTCTTGTGCGCCGATTTAGCTTGTTCGCTTGACGCGGGCTAGCCGATGGATCCGGGGATGATTCCAGAAGTTCCCGTCGACTCTTCCTCTCGCCAGAGTCCTTGGAAAAACCTTGGCGGGCGTTGACGAAACTCTCAGCATGATGAATGGCCTTAATCGGAACTTCGTGCGTGTTCAACTCGAACACGCGGGTTTTCCACGTATACGGCCTTCGGCATCGTGATTTGCGCTTCCAGCTCGGCTTGACTCATGCCTGGAGCTTCCTTGCGGGATGGTATGACATCCGGGACAATTCCGCCTTGACTGGCGATCATTCGGCCATTAACAGACCCAATATAGCGAGGAACCAAACCCGTGTCGGGTTATCGGGACCTTCTACTGTCAGAGCCTTCGGTTCCTTGTTTTGAAGGGCCGATGGCATTCTTCCTCCTTAGGAGAGTGTTCATTCAGGTGGCGAGCCACCGGGTAGACCGTCATCCTTGGTCGGGCAATGGGCGTAGGGTAGCGGCACGATGGAGTCGATGCCGGATCATTAGGCAGGCTTAGTTGCACTTCCGGGTGGTTGCAGATTCATCTCGACTCTCCCGAGGTGAAGTCCTCAGTGCTCATTCCAGGTGACTCGAGGCTCTGACAGCCTGAGAAGTCTTCAGCAGGATGTTCTTTATCGGCTTCTGTGCTTCAGTGGACCGTATCATTCATCTTGGCGGCTTGGTTGCCATCGATCATATTTTGAGTGCCAACATCCCCCCATTTTTTTGATAACGCCAAAGGGGGAGAGAAATTTGGATAGATATAATATATTGTCATCATCAAAAAGGGAGATATTGTTGGGTTCTGTGTGCCGCCTCGTTCTCTTTGACAATGGTTTTGATGATTCCAATATATTGTGTGTTTTATGCTTAATGGCATTTTCATGATAAACAAGCTAACATGATGATATCTTGTTTTGTAGGTTGAAATTCAAAGGTCCTTCTTGGATACATTTATGAAGTCGACTCATGCGTGCTGTGCATGAGGATTTGGAGCTTTCATGTGGATCTTATTCATACTGTCTTGATTAGGGTGAAAAGCCCTTTCATGTTCCTGGAATTATATTGACTGCATTTCAATGTGGGAAGATTGGTTTTAGTGGATATGACTTTACGCTTGCTTTTCATGATTGTTTAGTGATAGTGGTTTCTCAGCTTACTTTGGAAATTCCCCTATCTCTGATTGGACTGAACTTGAATTGCTATGCATTGGTCTGCTAAAACAGTTTTCCATTTCCCTTGGAATGGGTCGACCCATTGGCGTTTTGAGCCTTAGTTTTCACCTTGTTACGAAGCATGGTCTTACATGAATATGAACTTTGCTTATTGGTTGGTTTGCCTTGAACTGTATAGGAATCTAATGGTGACTAATGTTTGATTGAATTACATCGAAAATGGATTTTGCTTGCCATGAAGTTGAAATCAATTGAATTGAACTCTGAATCTTGTGTCCCTGAACTTAAATGTCTTTGAACTGAAAATTCAAATATACATTCACTTAACTTTGATTCAATAGTAAATGGATTTGTGTTTACTCATATTGATCGTACTTGAATCCATTTGACTGAACAATGAATGATGGAACTGAACTGACAATCTTGAGTTGTTTGCCAAAATTCAAATGCATTGATTCAAGTTTTGCATGAGTTTGAATTACCAGAATGTGCAGGCTTCATTATGCTATCAATTCGTTGCACATCATGGTTCAATCATGCTCACACACTTTCAATGCCAATGGTAAGAATGAGCATCTTGAACCTTGATTGTTGGAGGATTCTTGGCTTGCATTGAATAGAACAAATGGTTATATGCTCATTACTTGTTCAGAGTAGATGGGTTTGCATGTGTCTTATGCCTGGCCTTTCTCAACTGTCTTGAGGATGATCTAGCACATTTGGCTTTATTTTTATTCAACAAAATCATGTTTGAATGATGTTTTTAAGTACCTCATTGCAAATGGACTTGATAGTTCTTGCATCTTCACTGCATGCTATTCCATCGGCCAAGTCATGATTTCAAATGAGTTGAAAATGATTTCTTGAATCACCTTGGCTTAATTCTCATGAAATTGAATTGGTTGAAAGTGCAGGTGTATAGATGCCCACAAACTTTTGTTATCATGGTAAGAATTTATTTTCAATGTATTTCCATGTGGGTAGATTGGGCTTAAGTCATTATCATGCCTTTGATTAGGTTGAAAATGTGTTTTTGAGTTACATTGGTTTGAAATTCAATATAATTGTCACTTTCGTTGGCTTTTGTTGGAATGTGGTTTTATTCATGCCTATACCATGTTTCAATGCATGGCTATTTGTTTTAATGTTTGGATGAGGTTTTATAGGATTTCAATTGAGTTTTATTGAGTTTTCACCTTTGTCAGTAAAAGTGTCGACTCTAGGAGTCGACACTTATGTCAGTAGGTTCTGTCTACGTTGATTTCTGAAATGTTGTGAGTCGACACTTTTCCTGTGAACTATTTTTTGTCTTCTGGCAGAACTCTCGACAAAAAGTGTCGACTCTAAGAGTCGACACTTTGTCTGGTTCGTCCGTAACGAGTTTGCCGGATTGGTTTCAAAACCCACTTTTCAAGGTCCGATTAGGGTGGTATTTTACCCTAATACCCTTACGGTTATACCCTACCATTAGGAGTGCATTTGAGAGGGTATAAGCATGGGCTTTATGGTCCTTTCTTGTAGTTTTCTCTTGGGTATATAGCAGCTACGAATTTCCATCGAAATGAACCCTAGTGTGCTAATCTTGTTGTATCTGTGCTTGCAGGGAAGAAGAAGAACGAAAGAAGAGGAGAAAGGGAGCGATCCAGTCTGGAACACCTTGAAAAGCATCCGTCTTCAAGCATTCAAGCTTGTGGTGGGTGAATCTCAGTGGAAGAGCTTCGCCGACTTCATTTCTTTCAAGATCTATCTCCCACCTCCATCAAAGTTCAAAGAATATGCGATTGGGGGTTCTCCATCCATTAAGAGGATACTTCTGCAACCTCTCCACATCTACTTTTCTATTTGGGCATAGCTTGTTGGTTGGAACTCATTGTTTTATCCTTTGTAGCAAGTGAAGAAGAACAAGGAGGAGGTCATGCGCACCTTGTTGGAGAAGGAAGTTAAGGAAGTCATTCTCAGCAAAGTTCCCCCTACAGACGGCACCTCCTTCGGTTTCGGCCGGCTTCCTCTCCATGGATAAAAGTCTCTAGCGCACCCATCTATCCTATCCATGGACTGTATTGAAGATTTGAGGGACATTCTTTAGTCTTTCATTCCTACTCATTTCATTTGATCATAGATCAATATCTGTCACGCCCCGAGCCTTTATTACAGTGGAAGACTCGCTCAAGGAACGTAAATAGCCGGCATGGTAAGCCTCTTGCAAGAAAGAACGATCAGAGCGCAAGGCAATCACACATAAGAATGCAATCGCACAATATTTACTCAACTTCAACTTTCATTAATAATCAAATCCAATATTCGAATATGACCACTAATTCAACTTCCATCATGCTAGACTCAAGAAATAAGAAATTACATAGACTCGATCTAAACAATGTAAACTTCCTACGTCTTTGCTCATTCTTTATTCACTCTCGGATCCACTACTTGAATATTCCGAATCTGAACCCGACTCACTTCCATTTCCTGAAAAAGAATGAAAATAGGTAATGAGCACACTTGCCCAGTAAGTATCTTCACATCAACATGAAGGCATCATTAAAGTAATTAACGTTTTCACTATAGAGGAATAAAGTAAAATCATGCGAATGCGATCAATCACGCGATTAAACCAAAGTATGTAAGATAGAATGAGAGCAAGTATGAACTAGCAAGAATGTTATAAGAATATGATATGGCATTTCATGAACAAGAATGTAACGAGAATGCACTAGTAAGCCACATAATCATCACTCCAGTATCTTTTGGTTATGAGCAAGTACTTCAGGAATTTCTGTGGAATATCAAGAAAGTCAAGTATCAATCATGCTGTATTGTGTTGTGGATTGTCACTTATTTATAAAGAAAGAACTCCCAGCGTAATGAGACGCCAGTAGCATCATACCCCATGGTTTATAATAGTATGTTTCCGAAAATCAGCCGAGGGGACTAGCATAGAGCCATTGAACACAATCAGTGCGCAATCGCATCTTCAAGTATAAATCAAGCTTTTTCCACGCATGTAACAATAAAGTATGGCCAAGAGTGTACAATTCCAACAAGCTCTTGATAACAATAATTCAATGAATGAATGCTTTAATAAGAATCATGAGAAATAAAGAATGACTTATACTATGCTATGCTTATGGAAATAAATCAGCAGCATAACGGTATGTTCTTTATCTTCCACTCATTATATTAGGTTTCTTGATCAATATGATAAGTTCTAGATCATCTAGAGTCCATCTAGAAACCTTGGAATATCAATCCTTCGTCAAACCTCGGGTTAAAATACTCAAGCATTGTGACGGTCGTGTACTGGGCCGTTACATGATGTAACGCTCCAGTATTGGGCCGTTACATTAGTCTGAATCAAGAAATAAGACTTAGTTGAATGTGACGGTCGTATATTGGGCCGTTACATGTGCCTGACGGTCCAATATGGATCCGTTATGATGGGTTCGGTGCAGTATTCAGAGGGGGGGGTGAATGAATATAACCCTTTAAAAACCTTTACCCAATTAAAAGGTTATGATGCTCACTAACTATCTAGAGTGCTAACTACACAGATGTATCAAATCTGAAAGACTAATTAGCAGTAGCACCATTCTTCCACTCAAATAAACTTTCGCTCACTCAACGGATTAAACACTCAGAACAAGATCTGATCAACCACTTGGAGCGCCCCTATGCAAACATCTAGCGGAAGCAAAACATATAGAGAAATCAGACCACTGCACAGAGGATTTTTAGGTGGTTCGGTCCTCCAGACCTACATCCACCCCACACTCAACCCGAGTGTGGCTTCCACTAGCTCACGCTAGAAACAGCAGACTCAGTCTGCAACAAATGCTGCCAAACAGCTTGACCAGGGGAACAACCTCCCCTCTTCCTCCCAACCGGAGGGAACCACTAGTGACACCAGTCACTAGCAAATCAGAGACACAAGGTCTCTCTTCCTCCAGACCTGGAGGGAACCCCTGGACTTGAATCCACAAGCCCAGAACCGGAGACAAGTCTCCCTTCCTCCAAACCGGAGGGAATCAACAAGTAGCACCCAGCTACTTGCAACCGGAGATAACAATCTCCCTTCCTCCAACCCGGAGGGAAACAACCGATGACACCCTGTCAAAGGCAACCAGAGACGCAAGTCTCTCTTCCTCCACACGGGAGGGTACCAACCACAAGTAGCACCCAGCTACTTGCAAACCGAAGACACAAAGTCTCCCTTCTCCTGAACCCACAGGAGGAACCCCGACCTCTCTACAGAGGATCGGAAATACAGCAAGCCAGAAAACAAAGGAAAGAACAATAAACGAAAAATGACTTCAGCAAAATAGAAAGCTGAAAAACGAAATGCACAATGTGGCTCTCAACGGAGCTGACTGGCCTGGATTTGATCCACGGTCCAGTAGACGGATCTTCAGGTAAGATCTTCCTTCTTCTCCACGAGCTCTCTCGCTCACTCTCTATCTTTCTTTCTCTTTCTTCTGCTCTTCTCTCACTCTCTGCTTCTTCTTCTCTTCACACTCTTCTCGAGCTCTCTACCTCTCTTCTTCTCCTTCTGCTCTTCTTCTTTCTCTTTTCTTTTTCTATCTGGATCGTGGCTCTCTGTATGAGCTTTTCTTCACGCCAACTCGATCACCTTCATCTGTGGACGAAGGTCTCATATATATAGCAGCAGCAGCAGCAGCCACGACGTGTGACCTCCACATTTCCAGCCCTAAGAATTCGGACCACGTGGCAGTCTCTCAGCAGGCTTCATTCCAGCCTCGGATCACGTGCTGCTCAGGTCACTTGGGAATATTTCTTCCTCGGACCTGCAAGGAGATGAAAACCATTACAAACTGAGGGCCACAATAACTAAATCTGCACGAAGTATGTAGTAGTAATTCTAGATGCACTGAGAACGACACGAAGAAGATGAAAACAACACGAGGTAATAAGAAGGACGACACGAGATACATTGTGACAGAACAGACACAACGAAGAGACCGACACGAAGTGAAACAAGAATGACACGAAATGGCAACAAGGAGAACGTTACGAGATACATACGATGACAAAGGCACGAAGTAAAGAAAACGACACGACGTAATAAACATCAAAGAGAACGGCTCGAGAACAACATGGACTGGCAACAGAAACCGACACGAAGTGGTTGCAAACAAGCAAGACACGAGGTCTACGTAAAGCAACACGAAGTGTGGTCAAGGAGAGAACGACACGAGGTCTAATGAGAAAGACCAACACGAAGACGGTGTAATCAGCACGAAGTGAAGAACAACGACACGAAGTATAGTGGTGACAAAAACACACACTACACAGAGAACGACACGAGGTGGTGACACAGAAAGCAACACGAAGTGCTGCAATGTTCTGCACGCAGTGGAACAAAAAAGACACGGAGTGAAAAGCGACACGAAGACGTGAAACAACACTTAAGACGAAGTTGACACGGAGTGAAAACGACATGGAGTACATAAAACCAACACGAAGACATATCAACACGAATACGTGGACAAACAGTGACCGACACGAAGTGTGGTTACTAAGTAGGAACGACTCGAGGTCTACAGGAAAACTACTCGAAGTTCATCGGAACTTTTAGAGCAGCTTCAGGAACACGACACGAAGACCTGAGAAGAAAAAACGATACGAGGTCATGAAAACACAAGACAAAGACAAAAGATGAAATCGACACGGAGTGTAGGAACAACTCAAGACAGACACGGGGTCTGAAAAATAGACACGGCTTGTCGTGACGAAGCTATGTGAACAGTATAAAACGAATAAAATGACACGAGGAACAACAGTAACCGACTCGGGTTGAAAACAACACGAAGTCGAACAGTAATTGACACGGGGTAACACGACACGAGGTAAAAACGACACGAAGACGAAATTGACACATACTGAAAACAACACGAAGATGAAGGGAACAGTGCAATGTCTAGACTTGAAGTACAGTTAAGTGTACAGACTTCACCAATGAATCACTCACTGTACAGACTTGCTATAGCAGTATGATGTACAGACTTTGATGAACAGTCCAAAGTATGGACTTTCACTGCAAACAACAATGTGTAGACTTCATGTAAAAGCCCAATGTATGGACATTGAAATCGAAGACCGATGTGCAGACTTGACATTGAAGACTAGAGTGCAGACTTTAAGTCTAACTGTGGATGTACAGACTTGAAGAATAAACCAGTGTATAGACTTGAAGATTGAAGGTGATGTATAGATCATGCACATACCAGAAGTCTAACACACACAATATATCAGTCATACACGTGCATTCTCCAGATGATATACAAATCACAATCATGAAGCTATCATCAAAGCACAATGTCAGCAGATAAACTGACTGAGCATATGAAGTCCTGAATGAACATTTCAGCAGGATGACTCACAATGATTAACATCAAACACCAATCATCAAAACCAGATAAATCATTAAAACCACAGCAATGAATGCTTTATGCATCAGTTTAACATGTAGCATGACTGATCATCAAATATGACTCTAAATTGAGCAGCAGGATGACTGAACATTTGATTAACTCACACCAACAATCAATCAACAAAACCATCATCAAAACCACAGGGGCACAACAATCTCCCCCTTTTTGATGATGGCAACACTTTCAATATATTGAGTCATTCTGATGATGTGAGGCATTCTGAAGACTCAAATTATTCTCCCCCTTTGACTTCATCAAAAAGAAAATAATTTGAGAAGTTAAAGCATGCATAAAAGTTCAGACAAATTCTCCCCTTTGCAATACTCCCCCTGAGTATATGAATGCAAGGTCACAAATGATATGAGCATGATTCAGCATGACAAGGAATGCTCCCCCTGAAGAGATGCCAATTGATATGCAAGTGATGCATGACATGGAAGCTCCCCCTCAATAAGTGGACTCTTATGAGAAGGAGACCACAGGGGCAAACAAGAAGAGGTTCAGGTTAAAGAGTCAATACCATGAGCAGAAGAGTTTCAATTAACAGATTTTTCAAGGATGTTCCAAACACAAGAAGTTCAGCCTGATTTTCAAAGAGATATCAATCTCATAAATCTAAAGCATAAGTTTTCAAAGTCTTCTATCATAAGGGCTTATGAATGACATTTATTGAACATCATGGTTTAAACGTGATGTATGCAGAGTTTATCAATAAAATTCTGTAATGATATCTAAAACCATGGTTTAATAAAAATGAACCAAGCCCTCATATTTATCTTGATTATCCTCCCTTTGTCTTACACAATCAAATCTATTGACTTCTTTCAGAATTACATGTACTAGTATTGAAATCAAGCAATTATGAAGTCATATGATTTTGTCTAGGGTTGTAGCAAATTGATTTTGCATCAATATTCAGATATTTCAATTTATTCAACAATTTTCCTTGCTACAAATTTTACGAGCACTCTAGTTCAGTACACACCTTGTAACTAGAGGATATACCTTGATCAGAGGCCAATATCCCTAAGCCCTTAGTGTGACTAACTGTCATGCCTTATATGAACAGAGTTAGCATTTACACATCATGACACACTAAACTCATTTTTAATGAGTGAGTTGTATTTCTCAGTGTGCATGCCATTGCTCTGCCTGATTTTCAATGAATTCTTACAGAGTTAACTAAGGCACCACATGACACAATCCTTTGGACATGTGTTTCTCAGTGACCAATGTCATTGCTCTGACAGATATTACCCTTTAGACATTTCAGAAACATTCATTTGCTTCAAAACAATATTAATCTCATGTACTTAACCAATTAAAGTCATGTATTCAAAAGTGCAGATTTCAGAAGTTTTTGCAAGACATAGCATGAAACAGTTGGTTAAGATTTATTAAACATGATTCAGATATGTTAAGAGATTTTGAAGTTAAACTCTATGAATACATTAAGCTTAAACCACATGAGTTATTTCAGTCATTCTTAAGAATGTATAATAGAAGATTTCTAGTTCAAGAGTTTTTCAGATTTATGATCGAGATAGCCCATTGAAATCTTCATGAAAGACTGATAGAATTCTGAAGCCAAATGATATCAATTGATAGGAGAAGTACCAATTGTTAAGAGAGATTTTGAGCATAAAGTTTTCAGAATATGATCAAGGTTTGTCAACAAAATCAATAAGAAGGGATATGCTATGAAATCTGACAAATGTATGCATTTGACAACCTATATGCAATGCATTGACTCCCCCTTACAATATGCATTTAAACATACATGCAAATCACATATATGCACTTCAGATGAGTAGAGTTCAGAGGTATCAATTCAGACAATGCTGATGAGGAATGATTATGCAAACACAGAATTAACTTGCTATGCAACATACTGTCCTACATGCAGACTATGCACCAAGGATACATTAAACAAGTATGCAATCAATTCAGGTTTATGCATCCAATTCATGAGCATTTTTATCCTTTTTCAGATTTTTCAACATATGATGCAGTTCACTGTTTTACATGAAGACTAGACCCATGGTACTAGGCGGAGGACTTGGTCCAAGGATCACCTCACACATGTCAGTAGCATCCAGACATACTCCATATGCCCTTCAACTTGTTCCATTTAATATACCATGATGATCATGTATGACAATGCAACATAAAGCAGTCCTTCATGCATTGAATCAGCATCATTGACACATGTAATGACAATCAGTCTATACACAATCAGTCCAAGTGTGCATTCTATAACAAGCATGCAATGCATTAACACAAAACACATGCATGGACGCAGAGTCTGTATAGTGCATCAACCGTATATACTAAAGAAGCATTCAAATTCAGTTCAACATATAGTATGAGAAGAGCATCAGATATGCAGAGTTGAATTCAATAGCTGAGTCTGGAATGCAGACTGATCAACTAGACAAGAGAAGATCATACAACAAACAAGTAAATCAGCATGGAATTCTCATTTTTCATACTCACAAATTCAGATAATGAATTTAAAACAGATTTCAGAACTGACCTGAATTGAATCATGGGGTTTTCTTTTTGAGTGCCTTGGTTAACCCCTTTTATTTCTCCTTCCAAGGCCCTACCTGTAGCAAGTCAATCAATATGATCTTGCAGGGACCCAAGCAGTCTTGGGTCCTGCACTACCCCTATCAGGTGTTCTAAACAGTTTCTTAGCAACATGGTCATCAGATTTCATCAGAAAATAATTATCCATAGAGTGACCAAGTTTATCACAGTATCTACATGAAACAGCAGATTTTCTGGTCCTGTGATGCATATCAACAGCAGCATGAGACCTATGTAATTAGCATGAATTTGTGATTTATCATTACCTGCCCACCAGCATTCAGAAGCTCGGTGGCCAGGTTTTCCACATTCATAACAACCAAGAGTCTTTTCTTTAAGACCAGCTTTATTTCTGCCCAAAAAATTTTTGTTTGGAGGGAATCTTACAAATTTGGAATTAAAATGATTTCCCTGAACAAACCAGCAGTCATTGACTGCATGCCCATACTTGCCACATTCAATGCACCTTGGGTGCTTGCCTTTGGAGCCAATGTCATTTCTATCTAGAATATTTTTGTTGACATAGAAATTAACAGGTTTAGAATTGAATCTCTTTCCCTGAGTATGCCAGCAATTTTTAACCATGTGGCCCAAATTTCCACAATGAAAACATTGAATGTTCTTTTTATGAAATGCATGATTTTTAGCATGGAACAGTTTATCATGCATTTTAACAGCAGATAGATCATCTAATTTCATTTGTCTACAATTATGCATGAGATGACCTATTTTATGACAATAAAAACATTGATGCCTTTGGGTGTGAGCAGAAGAAGGTTTCTTCACAGAAGGCTTCCTAGCATGAATTCTATCATACTTCAATTCTTCCTTCTTCATCACAAAACAATCAGCCATCTCATGGCCAAACTTTCCACAGTAAAGGCATTTGACATTTTTGGTACTAGATTTGTTGGGCTGAACTTTCTTAGCATGCTGATCGCTATCATTCTTTTTCAAAACTTTTCTTTTCTCCTTTGTTTTCTTATTTTCCTGATTAGCATGCATATTAGAAGAAAGAGCTGAAGTGCTAGCTAACTCAGAGCTACGCACAAAGGTTGTATACATTCTTTTTCTCTCTTCCTGTTTACTGCCTTCATCAGAGACCTTCTTCTTAGAAGCAGCCTTTGAATTTTCTTTGTTTTCAAATGACTTAGATAGAGAATTGTTCAATTCAGTTATTTCATTTTTGAGAGAAGAAATGATCATTTCAGAATCTGTGATCTTTTTATTAAGTAAGACATTAATGGCTTTGTAGCTATCAATCTCTTTTATCAATGTGCTCACTCTCTCACATTCATTTTCAACTGAATTCTTCCCTTTTTCAAGCATTAAGAGTCTCTCAGACATGGCAGAATTTAGCAACCTTAATTCTTCATTTTCCTTTCTTATTTGTTCATTCTGAACTAGTTCATTAGTTAAGATTTGATCATTTCCTAATGAATTCAGCTTGTCTTCTAGTTCAGAAATCTTGGCAGTAAGTTCATCATTTTTATTTTCCAATAGAGAGATTTGTTTCTTACTCACATTCAGATCAGCTAAGCACATATCATGAGATGTTTTTAGTCTTTGACAGTTTTCACAGGAAACATTAAAGCTAATCTGTTCACATCTCTTTTTCAACCTTCTATTTTCAGATTTTAATTTCTTGGATACTTTGAACAGATCTTCATACATTACTATCAATTCATCAAAAGTGTATCCATCTGATTCAGAGCTTACCTGAGATGAGATCTCATCTTCATCATCCCGGTTGGCCATCAAGCAGCTATCACCTTGCTGATTATGCGCCGAAATGACTCCGTCATATATCTCCTTTCCAGATGAGCACCTGAGAGCAAAAGGGTACATATCAATGTTGATTGTAGCTCTTAAGATGTTAAGGATTATGACATTGTCACGGTTCTTTATACTGTCCTCTTTAGACCACTTGGTCTCATCATGAGGCAGTTTGTGTGGGCCTTTAGATAGTAGGCTCCATAGTTTGGGATCTATGGAATCTACGTACACACATAGGCCTCCTAGCCAAATATCAAAGTTAGAACCGTCATAAACTGGAGGTCGTCCCATTTAAGTAAGAGGCAACCAGATACAGCGCAGTAGACCAGATGACAGGGAATGCAGCAGAAACAGATGAGCAAAGCAATGCACAAGTCGATAAAACAAAATATCGAGCACTGAAAGCACACTCTAAAAAAAACACCAAACAAACCAGCAGGATCCTCTGCAGATTGTTAGATCTGATAGATCAGAGACCCGCTCTGATACCAATTGATGGGTTCGGTGCAGTATTCAGAGGGGGGGGTGAATGAATATAACCCTTTAAAAACCTTTACCCAATTAAAAGGTTATGATGCTCACTAACTATCTAGAGTGCTAACTAGACAGATGTATCAAATCTGAAAGACTAATTAGCAGTAGCACCATTCTTCCACTCAAATAAACTTTCGCTCACTCAACGGATTAAACACTCAGAACAAGATCTGATCAACCACTTGGAGCGCCCCTATGCAAACATCTAGCGGAAGCAAAACATATAGAGAAATCAGACCACTGCACAGAGGATTTTTAGGTGGTTCGGTCCTCCAGACCTACATCCACCCCACACTCAACCCGAGTGTGGCTTCCACTAGCTCACGCTAGAAACAGCAGACTCAGTCTGCAACAAATGCTGCCAAACAGCTTGACCAGGGGAACAACCTCCCCTCTTCCTCCCAACCGGAGGGAACCACTAGTGACACCAGTCACTAGCAAATCAGAGACACAAGGTCTCTCTTCCTCCAGACCTGGAGGGAACCCCTGGACTTGAATCCACAAGCCCAGAACCGGAGACAAGTCTCCCTTCCTCCAAACCGGAGGGAATCAACAAGTAGCACCCAGCTACTTACAACCGGAGATAACAATCTCCCTTCCTCCAACCCGGAGGGAAACAACCGATGACACCCTGTCAAAGGCAACCAGAGACGCAAGTCTCTCTTCCTCCACACGGGAGGGTACCAACCACAAGTAGCACCCAGCTACTTGCAAACCGAAGACACAAAGTCTCCCTTCTCCTGAACCCACAGGAGGAACCCCGACCTCTCTACAGAGGATCGGAAATACAGCAAGCCAGAAAACAAAGGAAAGAACAATAAACGAAAAATGACTTCAGCAAAACAGAAAGCTGAAAAATGAAATGCACAATGTGGCTCTCAACGGAGCTGACTGGCCTGGATTTGATCCACGGTCCAGTAGACGGATCTTCAGGTAAGATCTTCCTTCTTCTCCACGAGCTCTCTCGCTCACTCTCTATCTTTCTTTCTCTTTCTTCTGCTCTTCTCTCACTCTCTGCTTCTTCTTCTCTTCACACTCTTCTCGAGCTCTCTACCTCTCTTCTTCTCCTTCTGCTCTTCTTCTTTCTCTTTTCTTTTTCTATCTGGATCGTGGCTCTCTGTATGAGCTTTTCTTCACGCCAACTCGATCACCTTCATCTGTGGACGAAGGTCTCATATATATAGCAGCAGCAGCAGCAGCCACGACGTGTGACCTCCACATTTCCAGCCCTAAGAATTCGGACCACGTGGCAGTCTCTCAGCAGGCTTCATTCCAGCCTCGGATCACGTGCTGCTCAGGTCACTTGGGAATATTTCTTCCTCGGACCTGCAAGGAGATGAAAACCATTACAAACTGAGGGCCACAATAACTAAATCTGCACGAAGTATGTAGTAGTAATTCTAGATGCACTGAGAACGACACGAAGAAGATGAAAACAACACGAGGTAATAAGAAGGACGACACGAGATACATTGTGACAGAACAGACACAACGAAGAGACCGACACGAAGTGAAACAAGAATGACACGAAATGGCAACAAGGAGAACGTTACGAGATACATACGATGACAAAGGCACGAAGTAAAGAAAACGACACGACGTAATAAACATCAAAGAGAACGGCTCGAGAACAACATGGACTGGCAACAGAAACCGACACGAAGTGGTTGCAAACAAGCAAGACACGAGGTCTACGTAAAGCAACACGAAGTGTGGTCAAGGCGAGAACGACACGAGGTCTAATGAGAAAGACCAACACGAAGACGGTGTAATCAGCACGAAGTGAAGAACAACGACACGAAGTATAGTGGTGACAAAAACACACACTACACAGAGAACGACACGAGGTGGTGACACAGAAAGCAACACGAAGTGCTGCAATGTTCTGCACGCAGTGGAACAAAAAAGACACGGAGTGAAAAGCGACACGAAGACGTGAAACAACACTTAAGACGAAGTTGACACGGAGTGAAAACGACATGGAGTACATAAAACCAACACGAAGACATATCAACACGAATACGTGGACAAACAGTGACCGACACGAAGTGTGGTTACTAAGTAGGAACGACTCGAGGTCTACAGGAAAACTACTCGAAGTTCATCAGAACTTTTAGAGTAGCTTCAGGAACACGACACGAAGACCTGAGAAGAAAAAATGATACGAGGTCATGAAAACACAAGACAAAGACAAAAGATGAAATCGACACGGAGTGTAGGAACAACTCAAGACAGACACGGGGTCTGAAAAATAGACACGGCTTGTCGTGACGAAGCTATGTGAACAGTATAAAACGAATAAAATGACACGAGGAACAACAGTAACCGACTCGGGTTGAAAACAACACGAAGTCGAACAGTAATTGACACGGGGTAACACGACACGAGGTAAAAACGACACGAAGACGAAATTGACACATACTGAAAACAACACGAAGATGAAGGGAACAGTGCAATGTCTAGACTTGAAGTACAGTTAAGTGTACAGACTTCACCAATGAATCACTCACTGTACAGACTTGCTATAGCAGTATGATGTACAGACTTTGATGAACAGTCCAAAGTATGGACTTTCACTGCAAACAACAATGTGTAGACTTCATGTAAAAGCCCAATGTATGGACATTGAAATCGAAGACCGATGTGCAGACTTGACATTGAAGACTAGAGTGCAGACTTTAAGTCTAACTGTGGATGTACAGACTTGAAGAATAAACCAGTGTATAGACTTGAAGATTGAAGGTGATGTATAGATCATGCACATACCAGAAGTCTAACACACACAATATATCAGTCATACACGTGCATTCTCCAGATGATATACAAATCACAATCATGAAGCTATCATCAAAGCACAATGTCAGCAGATAAACTGACTGAGCATATGAAGTCCTGAATGAACATTTCAGCAGGATGACTCACAATGATTAACATCAAACACCAATCATCAAAACTAGATAAATCATTAAAACCACAGCAATGAATGCTTTATGCATCAGTTTAACATGTAGCATGACTGATCATCAAATATGACTCTAAATTGAGCAGCAGGATGACTGAACATTTGATTAACTCACACCAACAATCAATCAACAAAACCATCATCAAAACCACAGGGGCACAACACGTTACACTACTGATAACCAGAAACATCGATAGTGTAATCTAATCAATTGGTTTTAATGGTACAACCAACTCGGCGTCCTAGTGCGAATCCCAGGCTCCCAGAGAATTACGGAGGCCTTGAAACAAGATTTCCTAGTATATTGGAAGGAATTTCCAATAGAGAGGTCCTCATGTCCAAGAATAATGTTCCTATAGTGCAAAGTGAACTAATGGACAACATACCGGACTATGTGCCATGTACTTAAAGAAATGACTCTATTGATAGAGAGGATGTGTAACAATAGGAAATCATGATAAAACTCCGTCAACACATCTTTGAAAAATCATGATTTAGATACAAAACTATAGAATTTTGGCACATGAAATTAACATAATTTAATATAACTTAAGATACCTTAATTATGCAATTTTTATCATGAATCAGTAGATAATCTTAAAGACATGAAATCAGGTCAAAACTTAGATAACTAGGCTTATTTATAAGTTAAATTAACTAGTTTCCTATTCTATCTACAGTTAAACTGACGGTTTAGAATGGGTGCGTCACAGTGACTATGACGGTTTATCGTGAGGCCGTTACAGTAATGTAATCCTCCTATTAAGGTGCGTCAGAGACAACAGAGTAATTAAGATGCAGTAGAGGGTGTGACGGCTTATCATAAGGCCGTTAGATCACTGTGACGGTCTTACTTTGATGCGTCAAAGTCCCTGCTAACAGTATAAATAAATTAAAAGACTATGATTTAAAACCATATCATCTTTTCAATGATTTAAAACCATGTCATATTTTGAAAAGATTTAACTACCCCAATCATGACAAAACGAAGTAAAGGTCATCTAGATGCATAGGTTGCAATGAATTGACAAGATAATATCTTTGATCTTTGATTAGGGCTAAGAATATGTATGTATGTATGAACCCACTAAAACATGGAATTCATAGTCTATAATGCATGAAATCAAGTACAATCAGAGGGCTTTTATCCCTAACAAGATGTTTTTGCCAATCATGAGATAATCTACCCTTTTATCTGAGCTTTAAAATTCTAATTTGAGTCTGAAAGATGTGCCCTAGTTCTCCCTTTCCAGTGAGTTTCCAGCAACTTCACGCTGCTCTAACTCCTCAGCCTCTTGACCTAAGGATGTGAAATTTTGAGGGTACGTAGATAAAACTAAGGTGAACAAAAAGTTCTTAAGGATTGAATTCAAATTATCTCGTTTAGACGTCCCAATCTCTTGATCTCCAAGGGTCATTTGCTCTGAATCCTGGGTTACTATGGTCGAACCAGTAACTTTGGAAGCTTCAATCTCCTTGGTTGCTTGATCTCCTAGCATGAAATTTTGAGAACTATTAGTCTAAAGTATACTAAACAAAATCTTCTAAAGAACTTACCCGAAATTATATCTCCTTACCTTGATTCTTCACGAGCCAAAAGTGAGGGTCGCTCATTTCAGAACTAGGTCCTATTTATAGGGTTTTGAAGATTAGATCGATTCTAGAGTCCTTAATTTGCTAGAACCTAATCCCTAAGAGTTCCTTAGTAATGTTATAAACTCTCCCAAGTCGATCTCTTATAGATAAGATCTCAAAGTTCTAATCTTTTTACTCGTTCTTTCTTTCACAGAACTGACAGAATGTAACGCATCAAGACTGGTGCGTTACATGGCTGTGGCGGTCGCACGATAGACCGCTACATCCAACGTTCACAGAGTTCAACATCAATCAAACTCTTTTGTTAATTATCCATATTATTATCCATAAAAATGATTTTTATCCTTAAAATACGTGAATAGGCTAAATAACCTTCTAGAATATGGGCCAAACTTAATGGGTTTGGTCCTTAAGCCTTTTAGATTTTATTTAAATAGGCTAGGCTAATTATTTAACATAATTGGGCCTTATAATGACTTATTAATCCAATAATCCTTTTATTAGTCTATTTAGCCCTTATAAATTCTAGAAAGTTCTATAAATAACTCAGAAATTATTACATAAATTCTGGGGCACTACACCCTCCCCCACTTAGAAGAATTTGGTCCCCAAATTCAACACATGGGTTATGGAGAGTGTACTTACAGTTGAATAATTCTAAAAATCTTTTCCGCATGGCTTCTTCGGTTTCCCATGTTGCTTCATATGGCCATGTTTTCTTCCATTGAATCTTGACCATAGGAATAACTTTATTTCTTAGTTGACGCACTTCTCGTTCCAGAATCTTTATTGGCGTTTACTCGTACATCATATCCTTCTGAATCTCCAGATTATCATAAGTGATAATATGGTCAGGATCATATACATATTTCTTTAGCATAGAGACGTGAAATACGTCATGAACTCCTGCTAATTGTGGAGGTAAAGTCAATCTATAAGCCACTTCACCGACCCTTTTGAGAATTTCAAACGGACTAATGAACCTTGGAGTTAGTTTGTCCTTAATGCCAAATCTCCGAATACCATGACCTAGAGAAACCTTGAGATACACATGGTCTCCTACTTAAAATTTCAAGTCGCATCTACGATTATCAGCATAAGACTTTTACCTATCTTGTGCCATCTTTATTCTCTCTTGAATAAGCTTGATCTTCTCTATAGAATCTCTGATAATATCGGGGCCTAGGAATTATCTTTCCCCTATTTCACTCTAACATATTGATGATCGACAACTTTTTCCATATAGAGCTTCAAAAGGTGCCATTTGTATGCTGGCCTGGTAACTATTGTTATATGCAATTTCTACCAGAGGCAAGTGATCATGTCAACTACCTTCAAAATCAATAACACAAGCCATGAGCATGTCTTCTACCACCTGATTCGTTCTTTCTGTCTGACCATCAGTTTGTGGATGAAAGGCTGTGCTGAAATTCAATCTAGTCCCTAGTGACTGTTGTAGACCCTTCCAAAATTATGATGTGAATCGAGGATCTCTATCAGATATAATAGTGACTGGGACACCATGTAATTTAATAATTTCCCTTATGTATAATACTGCCAAGATATCCACAGACCATCAACTTTTGATTGGTATGAAATGTGTAGATTTAGTTAATCGGTCTATGATTACTCATATACCATCGTGTCCACCTCTTGTCTTAGGTAACTGATAACTTCATATTTTCACATATTATTTCCATATATGTTCGAGATAAGTCTAAGTAAAGTGTTGATTATGTGTAAAAATGTTCACACAAATAGATTTTTGTTAAACATGTGATCTCTCATGGAAAACAACTATTTTTTAGGAATAATTTGTAAATAATAAAAGGTGAATAAGATTTGCATTGATATGTTATGTTAACAAACATTACATATAAACATATGCATTCTTTAAAATGGCAGGTTGGTGAACACATGATGGTTGTGGGCATCACGTGGATACATACGTGAGCTGCATGAGGTGTTTTGTGGGCTTTAAGAAGAAGGGCCATATGGGTTGCATGAAGCATGTGATGAAGAACCATGGGCTAGCAACTAATGGTGCAAACTACACCATCAAATTCACGTGCATGGCAAGAATGCTTGAGTTGGCTGCTGTTATGAAGACTTGCACGAGGATATGCACGAACATGAGAAGCTTGCTGCTTGTGAAGTTGCATGGACTTACTCTTTGATACGAGATGCACGAACCCTTTATCGTGCAATGCTACACAAACTTGGAATCATCAAGATATGCACTGACTTGCTAGGAACTGATAATCTGCAAGAAGTTGGCGAGGATAAAGGAGATGACCCAGTCAAAGCCTAGCAGTGCAAGATGCTCGCAGCATACGTGATTACAGGAGGAGATTCTGTGAAATTTGTTGGCAAGGCATTTTCCTATAAATAGGAGGTTCAGGAATCAGTGCGGGGGGGGGGGGGGGGGGGTCGGCTCGTTTTGATGCTTTCAGTCATCTTTTTGGATTTTGAGTCCGTAGTTGGAGTTTTCCAGTTTTCCCTTTGGTTTAGCTTGTAGTTTTGTTTTGGGATTTTCTGAGGGCATCTTGTAATCTCTGTTTGAGTTCTCTGAGAATTTTAATCTTCCTGCTGAGAATCCAGTCGTTGGGTTTTAAATTGTTGTTTTCAGCTCTGCCCACTCTGTGAGTTCGTCTGCTACAGGGGCTGTCATCTCGCTGCTGTGGCAAGCCCCTTCTGCAGTATCCATGGTGCTTCTGATGCGTATGAGCTTCCAGTGGCCTGAGAAGAGAGACATGGCGAGGGTCCTTTTGCTGCTGTGACTCTGGTAGCAGTTTCCCCTGGGTGCTTGCCGGATGCTCGTGACGTGTGGAAAATAGCAGAAACCCATCTTGTGTTCTTTTGCTTATTGCTCCTCGTTCTTTGCATACTATCCATCTCAGTGTTCTTTTATCAGTTGGAGCATTTTCTTCCTAGTTTAAGTTAATCAGTTAGTCCATTAATCTTGGCTGTCCTAGGTTTGATTAGCACAATGCAATTGCATTCTGGTTTGAATATTAATTCATTGGAAGCATTTTTTACTGTTACTCATCACCCTTCTTATTTTGCGTCAGTCAATTAGTTTAGTTGTTTTCAGTGTCGTGGGTTTGATTACCAGTGCATGTAGTCTGTAGTATTGAACAAATGACAGGATTTTCTTCTGTGATAAGGCATCCCTATTTTCACTGTAGCATTTGCACCTGATTACGTGAGTTTTAGTTTCAGTTGTATTTCATTCAGTCATCTGAGTTAGTTTCTTCCCTCTAAACTTAGCAAAATTTCTTGTCTTCTGCAGTCACTCTTGCATTAGTTTAATCTCATTTGAATCTTAGTCTCTTGAGTTCATCCCCTTAAGTTACTTTACTCTAAATTGTCAACTTGTGTGTTACTGTCCATTCGCCATCAATTTTTAAGAACTCAAGATTTTCTATCCTAAAATATCTAAATTTCCCTGTGGATTCGACTCGGTCTTCCCACTTAACCATTTCATGTTAATCAATTTGTGGACCGATAAATAACTTTGGCAGTGAACGTAGTAACGACTTACGTTTTGAACTATCAGTAACCCCATAATGAAATCCATCCCTATACTCTCCCACTTCCATTCGGGAATATTCAAGAGATGCAGTTTACCTGCGGGTCTAAAATGCTCTGCCTTTACTTGTTGACAAGTGAGACATCGAGACACGAAATCAACTATTTCTCTCTTCATATTGAGCCACCAGAAATTTCTTTTGAGATCCTTATACATTTTTGTACTACCTGGGTGAATGGTATACCTGGATTTATGTGCTTCTTCTAGAATCAATTTCTTCGTATCCTCATGATCCGGTACACACACTCGGCCCTTGAATAGCAATCTTCCAGCCTCTGTAATAGAGAAATCCGGCCGTTGTTCAATATTAGCCTTAATTTCTAGTAACACGAGATCATCATTTTGTAACTTGACTAGATCTTCTATTAAGGTAGGTTGAGCTCGGATATTAGCCATGAAGCAATCTTCTTCCTTCCTGTCAATATCTAAGTTCAACTGAGCAAATTGAGGAATAAGATTAGTCATACTAATCATAAGACTTGATAGCATACCCATTGGTTTTCTACTGAGTGCATCCGCAACAGCATTAGCCTTACCAGGATGATATTGAATAGAAAAATCAAAATCCTTGAGATATTCCAACCATCTTCTCTGCCTCATATTTAGCTCTTTTTGAGAAAATAAGTATTTCAAGCTTTTGTGGTCTGAGTAGACCGTAAACTTTTCTCCATAGAGATAATGACGCCAAATTTTCAAGGCGAAAATGACAGCTGCTAATTCCAAATCATGTACAGGATAATTTTCTTCATGACGTTTCAATTGTCTTGAAGAATAATAGATTACTCTTCCATTTTGTATGAGGACACACCCTGACCCAATACCAGATGCATCCGTGTATACTTCGAATCCACCACCTTTAATCGGCAGTGTTAGAATAGGAGCTGTAGTAAGATGATTTTTAAGAGTTTGGAAACTCTCCTCACATTCCTCTAACTAGACAAAATGATTTTCTTTTCTCGTCAGTCTAGTTAAAGGAACCGCAATCTTTGAAAAATCTTTAATGAATCTTCTATAATAACCAGCTAGACCCATAAAGCTTCTTACTTCTGATACAGTCGTTGGCCGGCTCCAAATCTTGACGTCTTCTACTTTAGAAGGATCCACCGCAATACCTTTTTTTGAAATAATGTGGCCTAGGAATGAAACTTCCTTGAGCCAGAATTCACATTTATTTAGCTTGGCATAGAGTTTATGTTCTCTAAGTGTTTGCAAAGCTATCTTCAGATGTTCTTCATGTTCTTTCTTTGTCTTGGAATATATCAAGATGTCATCGATGAAGACGACGATGAATTGGTCCAGATATGGCTGGAAAATACTGTTCATAAGTTGCATAAATGCTGCTGGGCATTTGTTAACCCGAATGGCATTACCACGAATTCATAGTGGCTATAACAACTTTGAAAAGCCGATTTATAAATGTCATCTTCTTTAATTCTAAGCTGATGATAACCTGATCTGAGGTCAATCTTAGAGAAATATTCTGCTCCTGAAAGCTGATCGAAGAGCTCATCAATACGCGGCAACGGATATTTATTTTTAATTGTGAGTTGATTCAGTCGCCGATAATCGATGCATAGCCTGAGAGAACCATCTTTTTTCTTGACAAATAGAACCGGCGCACCCCAAGGGGATGTGCTAGGTCTGATGAAGTCTTTGTCTAGTAATTCCTACAATTGCCTTTTTAATTCCTTGAGTTCTGTGGGGGACATCCTATAAGGGGCTATAGAAAAAGGTGCTACTCCTGGAATGAGTTCAATAGTGAAGTTCACATCTCTCTCGGGTGGTAAACTGGGTAATTCGGACGGGAACACATCAGGGAACTCACTTACAATAGGAATGTCTGCTATGATAATCTCCTTGGATTCTGTAATAATGACAGAAGCAAGAAAAGCTTCACATCCTTGCGAGATAAGTTTGCAAGCGTGAAAAGAAGATATGATAGTAGGATGCTTCTGGTACTTGATGCCAAGAAAAGAGAATCTTGGAAGACCGGGCTTTCAAAAGGATATAATCTTATTGCGGCAATTGATATAAGCATCATGATGTACAAGCCAATCTACCCCTAAAATGGCATCATAACCTTTCATGTCAAGTCATACTAAGTTTGCAGGGAGATTGTGACCTTCCACTATCACTTCGCTATCAGGATAATAGTCGATAAGCTTTGTTCCAGAACCTAAGGGTGTGGTAATAGCGAGATCTGAAGGTAGGGGAACTGATGCAATTGATAATATTTTTGCAAAAGTAGTGGAGATAAAAGAATGAGAGGTACCAGTGTCAAATAGCACAAATGCAGGATGAGAATAAATTTGAAGAGTACCTTCCATAAGCCCACCATCCCTGGGTGCTTCCTCTTCTTCTAAGACGGCATTGAGGCGAGCCTGCCTCCTACGTCCTCCACCAGACGATTGGTCCTTCATAAGGGGGCAATCTGGCATGCGATGCTCCCTACTTCCACAACGTAAACAAGCGCCGAGGCGCTTCCAACACTCCTCAGCTGAATGGCCGAATTTTTCACAAAATGTGCAAGCCGTGGCGACCTGCTCTTTCTCCTCCTTGACTTTCTTTTGCTTATGGGAACTTCCACCATTCCCATTCCCGGATCTCTTCTTACTATCACGGCTCTTGTAAGGTTCCGTGATGCTGAACTTTTCTTTCTTATAACGCCGATCTGTGCGTCGGCTAGACTCTTCTCCTTTCCCTTTTAATTTCTCGACCTTCTCGAAGGTCCTTTCACACAAATACGCTCGTTGAACTATTTCCGCATAAGTACGGATGTTTTGGGTCCCGAGCTGCTGAATGAAATCGGGCCGTAACCTGTCCATGAACCGATTAGCCTTCAATAAATTGGTACTGATAAGATGCAGTGCGTAAGGTGCAAGCCTTGAGAATTGAAGTTCATATTCGGCAACCGTCATCATTATTTACCGAAGAGCGGTGAACTCCATAGTCTTTCATTCCTTTACGTGCTCAGAAAAGTACTTGGCACGGTATAGGGTAAGAAAACCATCCCATGTATGAGGTGCATCGGTCGGAGGTGCTGAAACTGACTTCCACCATGTACGGGCATTTTTGTTGAGTTGGAAGGTTGCGAGACGCACCTTCTCTTGATCAGTGCATTGGATAACGTCAAAGATACGATACATTTCATCTATCCAGTTCTCCACTTCATCCGGATTAGAAGAACTATAGAAACGCGGAGGGTTTAAGCTCCGAAAGTTGCGATGTAAATCACCAGCCCTTGCACCTACGCCAGCTAGCGCCATGGTTTGTAATGCCTGAGTGAGGCCAGCAACAGTTTATTGCATACCATTCCAATCTACGCGATGAGCCCTGATAATAATAGGGTACCTGAGAGAAAAATAACAACTTGTTATTTCTCGTGGAATTGGAAGGAAAATCAATCTTAAAGCTAATTAAATATCTTATGGTGGGCTCTACCCAATTCTCACATGGGTGTGGAAATTTCTTCCTTAGTTCATAGGTAGGGGTCCTTAAACCTTGGACTTATCCTATGACATAACTCTTCCCCCTAAGTCCTGAGACTTAGGCTCTGATATCAACTTAACTGTCACGTCCCGAGCCTTTATTACAGCGAAAGACTCGCTCGAGGAACGTGAATAGCCGGCATGGTAAGCCTCTTGCAAGCAAGAACGATCAGAGCTCAAGGTAATCACACATAAGAATGCAATCGCACAATATTTACTCAACTTTAACTTTCATTAATAATCAAATCTAATATTTGAATATAACCACTAATTCAACTTCCATCATGCTAGACTCAAGAAATAAGAAATTACATAGACTCGATCTAAACAATATAAGCTTCCTAAGTCTTTGCTCATTCTTTATTCACTCTCAGATCCGCTACTTGAACATTCCGAATCTGAACCCGACTCACTTCCATTTCCTGAAAAAGAATGGAAATAAGTAATGAGCACACTTGCCCAGTAGGTATCTTCGCATCAACATCAAGGCATCATTAAAGTAATTAACGTTTTTGCTCTAGAGGAATAAGGTAAAATTATGCGAATGCGATCAATCACGCGATTAAACCAAAGTATGTATGATAGAATGAGAGCAAGTATGAACTAGCAAGAATGTTATAAGAACATGATATGGCCTTTCATGAACAAGAATGTAACGAGAATGTACTAGCAAGCTACATAATCATCACTCCAGTATCTTTTACTTATGAGCAAGTACTTCATGAATTTCTGTGGAATATCAAGAAAGTCAAGTATCAATCATGATGTATTGTGTTGTGGATTGTCACTTATTTATAAAGAAAGTACTCCCAGCGTAATGCGACACCAGTAGCATCATACCCCATGATTTATAATAGTATGTTTCCGACAATCAACCGAGGGGACTAGCATAGAGCCCTTGAACACAATCAGTGCTCGATCGCATCTTCAAGTATAAATCAAACTTTTTCCATGCATGTAACAATAAAGTATGGTCAAGAATGTACAATTCCAACAAGCTCTTGATAACAATAATTCAATGAATGAATGCTTTAATAAGAATCATGAGAAATAAAGAATGACTTATACTATGCTATGCTTATGGAAATAAATCGGCAGCATAACGGTACGTTCTTTATCTTCCACTCATTATATTAGGTTTCTTGATCAATATGATAAGGTCTAGATCATCAAGAGTCCATCTACAAACCTTGGAATATCAATCCTTGGTCAAACCTCGGGTTAAAATACTCAAGCACTGTGACGGTTGTGTACTGGGCCTTTACATGATGTGACGCTCCAGTATTGGGCCGTTACATTAGTCTGAATCAAGAAATCGGAGTTAGTTGAATGTGACGGTCGTATATTGGGCCGTTACATGTGCCTGACGGTCCAATATAGATCCGTTACACTACTGATAACCAGAAACATCGATAGTGTAATCTAATCAATTAGTTTTAATGGTACAACCAACTCGGCGTCCTAGTGGGAATCCCAGGCTCGCAGAGAATTACGGAGGCCTTGAAACAATATTTCCTAGTCCATTGGAAGGAATATCTAATAAAGAGGTCCTCATGTCCAAGAATAATATTCCTATAGTGCAAAGTGAACTAATGGACAACATATCGGAATATGTGCCATATACTTAAAGAAATGACTCTATTGATAGAGAGGATGTGTAACAATAGGAAATCATGATAAAACTCCGTCAACACATCTTTGAAAAATCATGATTTAGTTACAAAACTATAGAATTTTGGCACATGAAATTAACATAACTTAAAATAACTTAAGATACCTTAATTATACAATTTTTATCATGAATCAGTAGATAATCTTAAAGACATGAAAACAAGTCAAAACTTAGATAACTAGGCTTATTTATAAGTTAAATTAACTAGTTTCCTATTCTGTCTACAGTTAACTTGACGGTCTAGAATGGGTGCGTCATAGTGACTGTGACGGTTTATCGTGAGGCCGTTACAGTAATGTAACGCTCCTGTTAAGGTGCGTTAGAGATAACAGAGTAATTAAGATACAGTAGAGGGTGTGACGACTTATCGTAAGGCCGTTAGATCACTATGACGGTCTTACTTTGATGCGTAAGAGTCCCTACTAACAGTATAAAGAAATTAAAAGACTATGATTTAAGACCATGTCATGTTTTGAAAAGATTTAACTACCCCAATCATGACAAAACGAAGTAAAGGTCATCTAGATGCATAGGTTGCAGTGAATGGACAAGATAATATCTTTGATCTTTGATTAGGGCAAAGAATATGTATGTATGCATGAACCCACTAAAACCAGGAATTCTTAGTCTATAATGCATGAAATCAAGTACAATCATAGGGCTTTTATCCCTAACAAGATGTTTTTGCCAATCATGAGATAACCTACCCTTTTATCTGAGCTTTAAACTTCTAATTTGAGTCTGAAAGACGTGCCCTAGTTCTCCCTTTCCAATGAGTTTCCAGCAACTTCACGCTGCTCTAGCTCCTCAGCCTATTGACCTAAGGATGCGAAATTTTGAGGGTACATAGATGAAACTAGGGTGAACAGAAAGTTCTTAAGGATTGAATTCTAATTATCTCGTTTAGACGTCCTAATCTCTTGATCTCCAGGGGTCCTTTGCTCTAAATCCTGGGTTACTATGGTCGAACCAGCAACTTTGGAAGCTTCAATCTCCTTGGTTGCTTGATCTCCTAGCATGAAATTTGGAGAACTATTAGTCTAAAGTATACTAAACAAAATCTTCTAAAAAACTTACCCGAAATTATATCTCCTTACCTTGATTCTTCCCGAGCCAAAAGTAAGGTCGCTCAGTTCAGAACTAGGTCCTATTTATAGGGTTTTGAAGATTAGATCGATTCTAGAGTCCTTAATTTGCCAGAACCTAATCCCTAAGAGTTCCTTAGTAATGTTATAAACTCTCCCAAGTCGATCTCTTATAGATAAGATCCCAAAGTTATAATCTTTTTGCTCGTTCTTTCTTTCACGGAACTGACAGAATGTAACGCATCAAGACTGGTGCATTACATGGCTGTGGCAGTCGCACGATAGACCGCTACATCCAACGTGCACAGAGTTCAACATCAATCAAACTCTTTTATTAATTATCCACAGTATTATCCATAAAAATGGTATTTATCCTTAAAATACGTGAATAGGCTAAATAACCTTCTAGAATATGGGCCAAACTTAATGGGCTTGGTTCTTAAACCTTTTGGATTTTATTTAAATAGGATAGGCTAATTATTTAACATAATTAGGCCTTATAATGACTTATTAATCCAATAATCTTTTATTAGTCTATTTAGCCCTTATAAATTCCAGAAAGTTCTATAAATAACTCAGAATTTATTACATAAATTCTCGGGCACTACAATATCCCTTGTGGTCATTGCATATCCTTTGTGTTTGTTAAACTCTGAATATCATTGTGTGTATGGGCGAGCTGCGACTCCGCGTGGTTTTAGTGTCCGGGGTGTGTTCCCCGACATTGTGTCTGTGTGTGCTGTGGTGGCAGCGTTTTGGGGCTTGTCCCCGTGTGGATATTGCTGCGGAAGCAGCGTGTGTGGTTGGGGTTCATCCCTGTGTTGCTACGTTTCGTAGCGTGGAGTGAAGCCTCACCCGGTTGGGTGAGGGGTGGACGTAGGGAGCCCGTCGTGGTCCCGAACCACCTTAAAATCCCTGTGTCTTCTGTGATTGCCTGTGTGATTGTCATTTCTTCTATCTCCGTTCACAGGTACATTATATAGGTTTTTAATTCACTACACAATCACTCACTGCTACCTCCGTAATCTGTGTTGAGCAAAATTTCCTTAT
This sequence comes from Amorphophallus konjac, assembly GCA_022559845.1. Lineage (NCBI taxonomy): Eukaryota > Viridiplantae > Streptophyta > Magnoliopsida > Alismatales > Araceae > Amorphophallus > Amorphophallus konjac. Next base: position 488,549,343 of record CM040121.1, read on the forward strand.
TAGTTGTATTAACTATCCGTGTGAGATTGGAAAGTTTGAGAGAACATTGTAATCTCACTTGAGTTTTTGTTAATCAACGCTGTTAGTTTTACTTCCGTTGTAATTAGTTAAGAAAGCTTTTAAAATCCACCATCTCGGCAAGGGGATAATTCAACCCCCCTTCTTGTCCGCCATCTCTCTGGGCCAACAAAGGAGCTACTTGCAGTCGGCAATGATGGCAGGAAGCCATTCATCTCGTGAAACCTGAGGCGGAAGGTAGTGGCACTCCCGGCCCCTTCTTACAAGATCCCGCCTTGATGGCGCTACTATACCAAAAACATCATGAGGTTGAAATGCTGCACATGCAGCTAAATGAAATGAATGTAAGTCCACCTGTGCCTCAATCGGCAGGACATCTACATGAAGCGGAACAAGTTGGCGCTGGCTCACATGAAACCTCAACGTAGCCAGTCATGCTCCACATAATGTCTGAACACACAGGGGGCATTCCCCCTCAACCACTCCAATATCCAGTCCCACAGGCATGTCAAGGGGCAATCAAAGTGTCTCAGATGATGGTGCCGATGAGGCCATATATGCAGTCAACTGCCCTATACCCGAGCTCAGCGGGACTGGCAACAATGAATAAGCCAAGGGCGGAACAAATAGCGAATATGAAAATGGCCATAGAGGAAGTCACCGAGGCCGAATTATAAGTAGCCAAACAAAAAGATAATGAGTCTGTCATGGACTACATAAGAAGGTGGAGGAAACTCCGTGAAAGGTGTCAGCATCCACCAAGCTACGGGGACTCCATTCAAATCTACAAAGAAAATTTGAGAACAAAAATTCTACGATGGGTCATTGACATTGAAGTCACCACCTTTGAATAGTTAAGTGACATCGTGGCCGATGTTGAAGTAATTCTAGCAAAGCTTTGCTCGGCTTCTACAGCCTCGAGCCAGAAGAATAAACTAACCGGCAAATACCCGACAAAAGAAGAAATTTGCGCTTCAAATTTTGAAGCTTTTGAGCAACAGAAGAAGGAAATGAAAGAGGCAGCCAGCCTTTCTTCCACCGAGTCGGCAAAACAAGGGTCCTCATTAAGGGGCAGAATGATGAAGCCCTACTCCTTCCCCAAGGATAAGACTAGGGCACTTTTTGAATGGGCTTGTGAATGTGGCAAAGTGGTACTCCCGGAGCCGAAGAAACCAGGCGATTTCACAAGAAAAGACGATCCACGCTTCTATCCGTATCACCAAATGTTGGGGCATCCTATTGAGGATTACTATGTGTTCAATGACATTATTGAAAGCCTGATCCAGAAAGGTGAACTACAGTTGGGTGAGTACAAGGTGGACCCACCATGCCCTCATCAAATGTCCGTCTTCAAAAGAGCGACCCCACATAGCATCACTGCCCTAGCTACTCCTCATAGATTTGGCTAAAGCCAGCATTTAGCATCACCCCGCAGCTTGAATGCAGATATTTGCCCAAAATAATAATAATAATAATAAATGAAAAAAAGAAGGAAAGGAAATGGCCTGTTCTAGGGGCAGGCACCCAAAAAAATGATGATGAGCAAAAAAGAGGGCGAATGAAATTCCACCTACTACATCTGAGATGCCATCTCCCAGGGGTTGGGCCCGTCAAAAGAGAAGAAAATGTAAAATAAAATAAAGGGGGCCTTGATGGTTGCATCTGCTAAGAAAAAAATCACTCCCCTCATGACTTGGTTCATGCCAAATAAGAAACTACCATTGTGGGATTGGTGTGGTGGAGCGAACCACTCATCCCCTCTCTGAGGAGGTGAGCGCTCTCCTATGCACCCGCCTTGGTCTGTTTAAAAATAAATGGATGAAGAGTAACGGCTCTACACTACGCTGCACTATCAGTGCCATCCGAGTTATCTGTTCGAAAAAAAAAAGAAAAAAGGAAAGGAAATTATGAGGTCAGCAGGGCCTCCCCATCCACCCCGTGGGCAGAAGACTCCCTAGTAGCATTGCATGGTCAATGCCCAAGGGATAATAAAATGACTACATCATTTGCGGAGGTAGGAAGACCCTGCAACTGCAGATTCTAAGAACAACCGTCAAGGGGATAACACTTGGTGTAAGCACTGGAAGCCCGAGCCGAATCTGTTCGGAACGTCTCCTGACGAGATTAATGATGGAGAAGATAGCTGTTGATCTGATGTATAGCTGTCACTGAATATCCCCATGGGGACCATGTAATCAACAGTCCCACCGACGCTAAAGAGCCTTCATTGGCCATTAGGCCTCCCGTTTCAAATACGGGTCCAAACCCTACTGGGGAATGAAAAGAACAAGTCCTGCCGAGTTGTCTGCACCCTTGGCTCCTTTCTTCTCATCAAGCCAACAAATAAGCATCTTTCGGCTTCTAATGGCCCATCTTAGCACCCCTGGTTCTACAGGAATTCATGGTGCCTTGCTACCCTCCCATCCTACAGGGGTACTCCTCACTTGTCCCACCGGGGCTGACCCTCTACCATTGATTTGGGACTTATGTCCCCGGCCAACACATTTCCGTTGTCTTTTGGCGTTCGGCCAACAATGATTCAGATACGCTAAGAGATGCCATATTTGTCTCACGGGATTCTCCCACCACTGCCGATTTCCCTTTGCCCAATGTCAGCCCAATAAAATCTCCCTTTTCTTAGCATAAGGCACTCTGCCCTTGCCGAGCGCAAAACTTTGCCCATCAGCCCCGCCGGGCTATGTCCATAAAGGCTTTTTCCTTGGCCTAAGGCGCTCCGCCCTAGCCGAGCTTGAAAATTACCTTTTGTCCCATCGGACTGGGTCCACAAAATCTTTTTCCTTGGCCTGAGGTGCTCCACCCTTGTCGAGCTCGAAAATAACCTTTTGCCCCATCGGGCTGGGTCAACAAAACCTTTTCCTTGGCCTGAGGCGCTCCGCCCTCGCCGAGCCCTAAAATTACCTTATGTCCCACTGGGCTGGGTTCATAAAACCTTTTCTTGGCTTGAGGCATTCCACCCTCGCTGAGCTTGAAAACTATCCCTAGCCTCGCGGAACTGGGCCTATAAACCCTCTTCTTTCCGGCTTGAAGCACCCCATTTTGGCTGAGACCCGTGGATGCTATTCCCTAGCCCCACCGACATAATAAATAGTCAACTTCATCAATAGTCCCACCAAATAAATATCCTGCACCGTAGACAAGTCTGTGCCAGGGAGATTAACAAAAATATAAATAAAACAACAACAAAATAAATAAATAAAATAAAAAATAAATAAAAAATGATGAAGAAATGAATATGATGATTTAAAATAAACTTAATGAATCGATAAATTCAACCCAACGAACTCAATAAATATAATAAATCCGACAAAACCAATAAATTCAATAGATCCAGCAAACTCAATAAACTCAATAAACAGAACAAATCAATCACCAAAATAAAAAATCAATCTAATAAACAAAACAAACATCGATAAATTCAATCAACTCAAAAAATCAAGCAAACCAAATAAACTCAATGAATCAATTGTTAGTCTGTGAAGACTAGGTGCAATGGAGCACACACGGATTCAGAGGGGGGTGAATGAATCCCCTTTAAAAATTCTGCCCAATTTAAACTCTAATTAGTAAGTTGTGGGGGACTGATTCTTTTCGTTGTATCGTTTGTTACATCATTTATTCGAACTAGATTGTTCGTTTGTTATTTGCGTAGGCATGCCAGTCACATATGTGATAATTATTATGCGCTCGATCTGACTTGGTCAGTCGATTATGAGGTTCGTGTCGAGACCTAGAACCCGTCATACCATAAAGGCTATGACGTTAATTACGTCCTCTAATAAAGAGGATAACCCTTGATTAATTGCCAAGAGAGGATGCCTCGAGGGATGATACGTAGGCATAAAGAGTACGGACTAAATGCAACAACAGATGCTGTAGAATGAGTTCGTTTAGTTGACCATTCATGCAAAATGCAATGAATTTCTTAATTAATTCATTCTTGTAATTAAAGGTTCAGTCATGCTCATTTAGATAGCAATGCATGCTAATGCAAGTGTATGTTCATGATTTCAAGATGAATGCTTCAGCATGGTTGAAGACGTTGAATCCCCTTTTTTTGATTCATTTATTTCACTAGATTTATTGAATCAATTAGGGCTTTAACATTAACGCATCAAGAGTCAACACATAGTCAACGATATGCACATGAAGTCAATGCATTATTTTTATTTTGGTCAAAGCATTATTTTATTCCATGCATTCAGTCACTACCCTCCTTGACTAAGGTCGACGTTAGTGCACTTCATGCACTGCCAGGGGTCGATGCATATATGGGGTTGATGCGCGTATGAGGGTAGGTGCATATATGGAGTGGATCAGTGTGTGCATGAGGGTCGGTGCGTAGATGGAGTGGGTCGGTGCATGCATGAGGGTCGGTGAGTAGATGGAGTGGGTCGATGCATATATAGAGCCAAGGTCGGTGCAGATGGAAGCAGGAGGCGATGATCGGGTCGGTGCAGGGTGTGTATCGACACTAAGAAGGGTAGGTCGGTGCATGTGTGAGATTGATGCACGTTTAGAGTCGATGCATATGTGAGACGGCCTAAAACGGCGTAGGGTTGAGTTGGGGCTAAAACGGCTCGCCCAGGGCGCGTCGGGTAAAGGCCGAAGGGGTTGAGTGAAGTTATGAGTGTAGGGCTAAAGCGGCGCGGGGGAGGTACCGCGTCGAAAAATGGCACGCCGGTTTAGGGGCGCACCGGATTAGGGCAGGTTTGATTTATTTTGGGCTAAGATGAAGGGCCAAATGATTTTCTTGGACTTGGATGTTAATTAAGAAGATTAAAAGGTTTATTCAGATTCCAAATGTCCTGTAAACATAGCCAGTCCAGACTTATGCGAGGTTCCTACTCGAGCATAGTCCAACATAGACTTATCACTCCAAATTCATCATAATTCAGACTAAGTATTCAATGAAAAATCGGGCAGCACCTCCCCATGCCCAGAAGGTTGCGGGGGTGAAGTGGAGACTGTCCCACAGCATCTGGGGTATGCTCCTTAAATCCGGGAGTGCCAAACGGTGACCGACGGACTTCAATGGAGGGAAAATCCTGAGGGCTAGCCTACGAGGGGCACCAACACTCCACGAGTTGAAGATATTGTTAAAGGGACGGCCGAGATGAAAGGATACCTCGAGGGCTAGCCTACAAGAGCTACCTTCCCCATGTCCACCACCATTCCTGAGGGAATGTGGATTTGATATCGGGTTAAGAACCCTGTTAATGTTCACCTGACAGTTCATGGGGTACATGTCATCAAGGGACATGACCCCATGGTCCAACGGTGACTAAAACATCAATGGGGAATGTCCCCTCTCTCCGGCCACCAGACACATTGAGGAAAGTAGAAGCACATGAGGTATATGCAGAATGCATTCGGCCAATAAACTGACTATAGAAAGTCATATGCATATGGGTATATAGCTGTAGGGGTTAGTTGGTTAGCAGATTAGCCTCTGGAAATCGTAAACCAAAATGAATCAACTGGAGAAGACTACTCTTCATACAGTTGATGTGCAGCGTATAAGGAAGACAATGATATAAGGGAACCATGCGCCCAGACTGTAGGGACGGTCCCATCCTCCTCAGGCCACGACTAGGGATAGAAGGGGTAATGAAGGGTCGGTCCCGGGGTTTGACCAGAGATGCACAGATGTATGTTCCTCTCGCAATTGACCCCTCCACCAAGACGATGGAAACCTGATACAGGCATATCACAGGAAAATAAACCCCGGGGAGAGGGGGGATGATGTTAATATTGCCCAGAGAAACATTTGGGTGCATTCGGCGTTGGAAAACCAAACAATCACACACAGACTGTAGGGAAAAGGAGTGCAATCGGATGGAAAGAAATAGTTCAAATATGCATCAACGCGTTCATTTAAACCCAAAGGGAAAACATCACGTAGAACATTATATACAACTACAGGCTCGGCGTTGTCGCACGAAGCCGACTCCTGGCTTGGGGAGGAAGAGAAAATGGAAAGAAAGAGGTAGAGCACAGCGGCTAAGAAGAAGACCTAAGGGCTCATATCATTGCCCATTCCATTACATCGCTCGTCAGAGCTATCTTGACAAAAGGAGGGAAGACATAAGAGGAAAAATCCAGACAACTTCCACAAACCCACCTCGGATATCTGCAGCAGGGAAAACAGAGTATCGGAAACGTGATCTTCACTCCCCTTTCTTCCTCCCCAAGCTTCTCTTCTCTTCTTTTTTCTTCTATCTCTCTTCGTATTCTCTCTTCTTTGCTGGCTCTCACCTTGTTATCCCCACCGCTATTGACTTCTCTCACCCTAAGCTTCTCTCCTCTTCTTTTGACGGCAGATGGTTGATATATATAGCAGAACCCTTGGCCTGGCTTTACCCGGCGTGGGGATAGTGTGCCGGATAAAGGGGTTCGCACTGTTGCGCGCCGGGAACATGGGCGCCAGAAATAAGTAGCGCGCCGGATTAAGGGGCACGCCGGATTAACTCCTCTTGTCGTGTTCATTTAACACGGGCTAGACGATGGGCCTTGGAGCGGCTCTGGGAGTCACTGTGATCTTTCATCTCATCATGGTCTTGCCAAACCACGGTGGGAGGCATTGATAAGGCTTTCAGGCCGCTGAACGATCACCTGCGGAGTCTCGTGCTTCTTCGGCTCGGACACGCGAGTTTCTCGCTGATACGGGCCTCGGCACTAAAGATTGTGTGGCCAGCTCGGCTTAACTTGCCTTCGTAGCTTTCTTGGGGAGTGAAATACCCCCTGTGGTACTTTTTCCTTGACTGGGCGATCATTCGATCACTACTGGACATGATTTATTGGGAAGATGTAGCCATGCTGGGTTATCCGGGTCTTCCGCCGACGGAGCCTTTGGTCCCTTGTTCTGAAGGGCCAAGGATGTTTTACCACCTCGGGAGACTTTTCTTTCAGGTGGCGAGCCACCAGGTATTCCCTTGTCCTTGGTCGGACAACGGATGTAGCTCGTGCGGCATGACCGAGTCGATGCCGGTTCATTGGGCAGGCTTGTCGGCACTGCCGGTTTGTTGTGGATTCTTCTCGATTCTCCCGGGGTGAAGTCCCTGGTGTTCATACCGGGTGACCTGAGGCTTTGGCAGCTTGAGAATGTTGCATTTTCTGTTTTGATGATGTCAGAACAATATAGTTTATTATTTTTAAAGTCAACGCATCTCTGTGCACATGACATTTTTGCTGAATAACCTGAGATCATGGCATTTTATCCAACACTCTGTGCAAGCCATTTCAGTGTGCATGGCATTTCATCGAACAACCTAAGGTCGAAGCTAGCTACACTTCACGCATACACAGAGTCGATGCTAGTTTGAGACTTGGCTAACTGAGGTCCGTGCATAATTCATTTCATATCATATATAGTCGGTGCATGTTTTTACATGCACGCACATAAGGGTCGATGCAGCCTTTGCTTCGAGCACAAGTCGGTGCACATTCTACCTTGCGCACTGATGAAGGTCGGTGCATAGATAGTTTGCTGCGAGCGCTTCAGGTTGATGCAGCTTTTGCCGCGAAAATAAGGTCGGTGCAGGTTTGCTGCACCCATGCAAGGGAAGTCGGTGCTTGTTTTGGCTCACATTAGGTTGGTGCATGTCTATGACTAAGGCCATAAAAGGTCCATGCAAGTCTTTACATCGCACATCTAGAGTCGGTGCATGTCATGTTTATGGCATGATAAGGTCGATGCAGGTCTTGCATTATGCATGAGAAGGTCTGTGCATTCCACTATACCAGTCGGTGCATGTCACTGTTCATCTAGTAGAAGGTCTGTGCATTTAGGCCATTCTGCATATCTAACATCGGTGCACATTTCAGCTCTAAGCATACCAAGGTTTGTGCTAGTCCCTGTAGCACAATAATGAGAGTCCGTGCATGTTCTCTTCCTTACACCTGAAGTCCGTGGAATTCACCGTTCAAACCGATGCATGGTCAACCTTAGGCTCACTATAGCGTTGGTGCATGTTTAGTATATACGCATTTCATGGTCTGTGCACTTTCATGTTCCTTCAATGGAAGGTCCGTGCATGTTTTGTTGTGTGCTGCCAATGGTCCGAGCATGTCTAATTAACAGCAAGTTAAGGTCAGTGCACATCCTGTTTGACTAAACCTAAGGTCTGTGCATTTTTTATCGTTACACTATATAGTCTATGCATCCCTTAAGAACTTAGGGCATAAACTGTACTCTGTCCTTTCTTTTGCAGGGAACAATCTCGTTCACAGAAGAGGCACGTGATCTCTGAAATGGCAGAAGGCTGGGTCATAGATAAAGGGGCAAATGAAAGGCACGTGATCCGAGGAAAGGAATATTCTATTCTCTAACACGCGGATCAATGGAGTTTTAGTAGGGCCCTTTTGCCTCATCCATACGGAGCCCCTGCTCCTATATAAGAATACCCAACCCTTCGAAGAAGGGTGCTGGAAAAGCGGCCAATTGTCTCCACCTGAGAAAGAGAGCATCTCCAGGAGCAAGAGAGAGGGTGAGAAATTCAGTGAGAGTGGAGAGAAAGAGAGAGAAGTCTTTGAGAGCAGCCAGCCAGTGAATTTGTTTATGCTTCTTTGAAGCTACATTGTCTGTTGTTTTGTTTTCACTTTTCCTCTTTATTCTGATCCTTGTTTCACCATCCGTGTTTTTAGAGTTCCCTCTGGTGTGGAGAAAGGGAGGAATTGACCTCCGATTCTAGATTTGCACATAGCAAGTCCAGGGTTCAGGTTCTACGGAGTGTAGGAGCTGGTTAAGGGATTTGTCTCCCTCTGGGCAAGCTGTTAGCCAACCGTTGTCGCAGACTGAGTCTGCTTTTCTAGCTTCAGCTAGTGGAATCCTCGTGCTGTGCGGACGAGGGGTGGACGTAGATTGCCATGGGCAATCGAACCACCTAAAAACCCTTTGCCTCCTTGTGTGATTGTTGCTCTGCCTTTTGTGCGATTTATGATCTTTAGTTGGTGGAGGTTGCTATCTTCTTTGCCTTCTTTGACCCATCGTCTGCTCGATCATTTAGCTAAGTATCATCGATTGCTTTCTGAGGCGCTCATTTCCTTGTGAGTGTGTTTTTCTACCGTGTGTTAAGTGTTCTGCACCTCTACTCTTGAGTTATATAGCATGATCTTTTGATCTGAGTTTATAATTGGGGTGATCTATTCATCCCCCCCTTCTAGATCATTTCGTAGTATTTCTATCAATTGGTATCAGAGCAGGTTACCCAACATGTGATCCAACGACCAGGGTAATTTTGGATCTAGCAATCCTCGCAGTTTCATAGCTGAGGGACAGTCTTTTAGCCGTCCCCCTTTCTTTGATGGTAACAATTATTTTTATTAGAAAAATAGGATGGAAGTTTTTCTGAGGGCGCAAAGCCACGAACTCTGGAGAGTGATCACCAAAGGACCATACGATCTTCCACCTAATGAAGATGCATGGACAAAGGATCACATCAGGTTTTCAACAGTCAATTGGTCGGCTCTAAACATAATCCAATGCGCAGTTCATCCAGAGGAGTACACCTGGATATCAGCCTACAAGAAAGCCAAGAAAATGTGGGATGAACTTGAGCTCATGCATGAAGGTACATCCCAGGTCAAAGCTATGAAGGTAAACATGCTAACTTCTAAGTATGAATTGTTTAAAATGAATTCTGTGGAGAATATTACCAAAATGTATGCTAGACTGTCGTTGATCACAAATAGCCTCAAGGGTCTAGGAAAATAGATCCCATAAGCGGATCTCGTTAGAAAAATCATCAGGTCATTGACTCCCTTGTGGCACACTAAGTCCACTGTCATAGAAGAGTCTAGGGATTTGACTAAAATGACTGTCACTGAATTAATCGGATCCCTGATGACTTATGAAATCAACCTAAAAGGGAATGTTGAAGAAACAAGTAAGAAGAGCAAGAACATTGCTCTCAAGGTGTCTCGAAGTGGCAGTGGTAGTGGCAGTAGCAGTAGTAGCAGCAGTAGTGGTGAGGAATTTTAAAATTTCTCAGATCTAGATCAAGAGGAGCAGGCCTTACTGACTCGCAGATTTCAACAGTTCTTGACATCCAAGGGCAAGAAGTTTGGGAAAAGAAAGCTGAATTATTTGGTAGGAATTATAACTCCAAAACTGGCAAATACAAGTCTACTGACAAGCTGACTTGTTTTCATTGTCACAGGCCTAGTCACATGAAAAGTGACTGCCGATAACTTCAGAAGAAGAACATCAAGGTGTAGAAGAAAAAGCCCAAAGCAATGGTCTGCACCTGGAGTGATGAGGAGGAGGATGTTGAAGGAAATTCATTTGAAGAAGAAGAGGAAAGACTATGTCTGATGGCCGACTCAGACATTGAGATATGCAACCCCTTTGAACACTACACTATAGATGACTGAGAGGATGCTTATGCATATTTACTTAATAAATTTAACTATCAAACAAAGGACTACAAAATGCTAAAGAAAAAATTGAATAGTGTTGTCGAGGAGGGAACTTGTCTGAAAGAAGAAAATGAGGTTCGGAAGAAAAAATTGGAAGAATTAAGCTCCTTGTAAATTGAGAATAAAAACCTCCAAGATCATCTTGAACAAGCTAACAAGAGTCTGGATGAATTCAAGATAAGATTTCAGGAATTGCAAAAGGAAAATGACCTTCCTTCTGAAAAGTATGAGCCTGTGAAAATAGCCAACCTAGAGATACAGAAAATGAGTGAAACACTGAAAAAGAATCTTGAAGACAAGCAAGATACCCTAGAAAAATTTTGATGTGACACAACCTAGGACTTAACAAGCAAGCACATTTGGCAATCAAACGGACCGATATTGGCAACCGCTCACCCGATGCTCACCAAGACCCGGGGTAACTTGGCAATACCAAGTGGAGGTTGTGTGGGCTGGGCCCTTGCTGGTAGATGGCCAGCAAGGCCAAGGTTTGTCTCCCCAAGGGTATGGCTACCCAATTCAAGGGAGCCGACGAGGTGCCAAGGCACGGATTCCACTCTTTTCCCACGGTGATCACTTATAGCAAAGGAGCTTAAGGATCGGGCTCTCATTCACGGCCAGCGGAGTTTATGAACTAATATTAGAAAGAACAAGCACTAAATAGAGCTAGGAGTGGAGCACTTACTCGATCGGTTTGAAGAAATCGGTCCCGCTCGGAGACATGGGCGAGCGGGGAAGCGTGGGTTCCCCACATGCTGCGCCGAGGTAGCTTGACCTGCTCCAATTGTTACAACACTACACCCCATGCAAGGGGGGGGATCGTGGGGAAGGGAAGATGATGATTACATCCAAACACTACCTCCTCATAGGGAGGGGCCTTCAGCCGGCCAAGCGGGGAGGGAAATTCGAGCTAGAAGTGATGAAAGGAAGCCGATGCCGAATCTATCCACGTTCTGGAATCAGGGACAAGCAGTCGAAGATCGCACCTCTGTGACATCTCCTGATTTTTGCTGATGACGGGACCAGTGGGGAAATCATCGTAACTAGATCAGGATGACTTTAGAATTTTTTTGATTTCTTCTGGCGCCGATGCTGGTCTGGGTGGAGGCTTGAACAGGGTGGCAGATTCTCGGACTGACAGCTTCAGGTTTCCAACAGCAGGAAGAAAAGGATGTCCCGACAGATCCCGGACTCAGAATCAAGAACCGCCAGAGTTTTTGGAACCGTGGACAAGTCCTCTTCGCAGAAGAACTAACGGGGAAGCCAAACAATGCCAGAGAAGACCAGTGGACTCTGAACAATGGTGACAGGTCGGTGCAGACTGTGGGAAGCAGAACCGCGTACCCGCGGGAGAAAATTGATAACTCTGGGCCACGACTGTCGATCGAAGTTCCTCTTCTTGATTCTGAAAGTAGACAGGACGAGGAACAACTTTACAGAAGAACTCTTGGCCTGATGTTTCCGAGGTTCATCGTGGTAAAGCTTCTACTCTGGTTCAGGTGCTCAGCAGGGGCAGCTCTGCGCAGTTGTGGGAGAACGAATCTCCCGGGCAGCACGGAGCTAGGATTGAGATGAAACCACCACCGTTGCAAAGAAGACCGGTAGACGCTTCCGTGGATACCTCTTGAGCCTTCAGAGTCGTTGGGATGTGGTCGGGGTCGCCTCTACAAACTGCTACTCTTTTGCTACCTGCGAATTGAAAATTGGAGGTTGAAGATGATGGGGGGAAATGGGGTATATGGGAGGGGAAATGGAGGTGGATGAGTGTGGGGAGAACCCTGGCTGTGAGGGGGTCTAGGAGGGGGTGTTCCAAGGTGTGGGAGGGGAAGAATAGGGTCTGGAAGGGGGTCTAACAAGTGGTAGGAGGAGGAGCTATGAATTTGGGCTTGGAGGGAGAAGGGGGAAGGTGAGGGGGGGCATAAGTGGGTGGAGGGAATGTGAGTTTGAATTTCCTTTAATGTGGGGTGATCAATGGTGGTCTTAGGGATGGGAAGAGGTGCCTTGGGAAGGTGGAGGGCTGCTTGGGGAAGGGGATGGGTAGTTGGGGGTTGGAGGGTGGGGTGTGGATTGGTGGAGGGTCTATTGGGACTAGGGGGAAGTAATGATGGCTTGTGGGAAGTTGTAGAGGAGTTAGTGGAGGTAGGTGGGAGGGTGGAGGTGGTTGGGAGGGGAGGAGAGATAAAATTTTTGAAATTGGGTGTGGAGGAGAGAGAAAGGGGAGTGAAAAAGAGAAATTAAGAGAGGGATGGGTGGAGAATCTCTCCCCTAGGGTCTCTCACCCAAATAATGGAATCTCTCCACTAGATAAGAAGTTTGAACTCTCAAAATGGCAAATTTTTCATTCATTGATTCATTACCTTGAAATGGGGGGAATGGGGCCCTATATATAGGCAACCCACATTTTACAATAAGACCCTGACAATTGACTCAATGACAAATAACGGAGTGGGTAGGGGGGAGCCCTTGGGCCAAGCCCAATGAATTGGGCCCAATAGTTAACTAGACAACCTAATGACACTCAAACTTAGGGAAATAAACACAAGACCTAGGAACATGACTCAAATAAAAATTACATAGGACTCAAAATTAAATAACTAGACCATGCCGGATGCAACCGGGGCGAGGAGACGAGCTGTGAACGTGGACATGGGAGGTGATGTCCCCATCAAATTTGTGCAAGGAAAGACTAATCTAGACACACTGCTAGGTATGAGGGTTATATTCAATAGGGAAGGATTGTGATATAATCCCACCAATAAACGGCCGTTTGAGTTTAAAGCTATAACATTCTAAAGAGGCGTGATCTCGCGATGGACCTGAGCTGAGGGGGATGATCACCGAATAGTGAACTGCAAGGAATGGAAACAGATCAGGGGGCCCAGGGATGGTTCCCTGGGGTAAACCCTCCGATGCCTAAGTCAGTAGAGCAATGGTGGAAGCTATGAAAGGAGGAGGAAAAGAGAGGCGCGAGATCCCTCTACACCAAGGTGGTGAAGTGGTTCCTGCTTAGGGAAGTTTAGGCGTGTGTTGGCCCTTACCTTCCGCGGCAGGGAGTCCCAGGTTTAAGTAGTGCGCAAGCCTCATGAGTCCCGTAAGCTGAGGAGTTTCAGGTGGGAGTTACGCCCTCATCATGGGCTCTTTACGTCCTCAAAAACTCCTGCTCATAAAGGGCTCTCAACGACAGCGTGGATAAGCAATTGTCGGTTAAACCCAAGCATGAAGGGTGCCAACCCTATCCAGACGATCGGCATAGCTCGGATGAAGATAGGTCGGAGTGGGCGCTGAGCGCTTGCCTCTATCCCGGTGAGGGGGTAACTCTGGCATGGGTCTTCCTCCGTTCTGATCGACGTTCGGGCCTTCCGAGCCTAAGGGCCACCGAGGAAGGGTTTGATCTCGAGTAATCGTATTGGGCCTTTTATCCTAAGTGGGCCCTACAGGGCTGTCACTTGGATAAGTTGGGCCTCGTTTGGTCCTGACGGACCTAGTTCGGCTGCTCTTAGATGGGCTACAGAAATCTCCCTCTCCACTTGTCCCCCTCCTACTCCCGAGCTTTGGTAAGCTCGGAAGAGTAGCTGTTTAGGGTTTTAGACCAGCGTGGCTTAGGTGGGTGGAGATCTGGCGGTGTTAGTAAGCCACGTGTTGTGGTCACCTGGGCCCTTAATAATGATGATCCTGACAGATTTGAACTAAAGGGGCCCCCTTTTCTCGGAGGTTAGAATGACGTGCCACCTTCCGCGTGGGAATATAGGCGTTGTGCGTTGGCCGTTGCTCCAGACTCCTTCCGTTTTTAGGGTTTGGCTCTCCTTCGTGCTTGCTTTTGGGGCCTTTTGATGCGTCGTGAAGACACGATGGAAGAGCAGAGGCTTGCAGCGGCATTTGAGGAGTTGGCGGAGATAACTACAGAGGTAGTCCGACAGCTTCCTCTTCCTCCAGAGTCTTCGGGGTCCTGGGAGTATCTTTCTTCAAGTTCCTCTCCGGATTCCATGGCGGATCAGCGTCCGTATGTCAAAGAGTGGGAGGGCGAGCCTGCGGTGAGGGCGGCGGCTCCAAACTGCAGTGAATTAGGTGAGGCAGAGGTGAAACGGATGGAGAACCAGTTTTATCTGCCCCACAAGTTTTTCTTCGCCGCGACTGCCCCACACGAGTCGAGCTTGGATTCTCGTACGGGTCACATTTGCACCTTCCTATTGTCGTGGAAGGGTGGGTTCCGCTTTCCCTTCGAGCCCTTTGTTCTTAAACTTCTCAATTTCTTCCAGTTGGCACCCATATAGTTGGTAGCCAACTCTTTCGCATCCTCTGCTGTCAATGCGGAGTTCCTCCTTCCTTTGACCTCTTTCACTATTTTTTTGAGTTGAAGGCGCATCCCTCGGCCGGGAAGGGCTTCTATTTCATCCAAGCTAGGCGGAATAGGAGCTGTATTTCCTTGGCCGCGAAGGATTCTTCGCATAAGGGGTGGAAAACTCAGTTCTTCTGGGTGGGGATTCTCTCGATGGAGGAGACTTGGAGATGTCCCGTAATCCCCAATTTTCATCCGAACAATCTTCCGAGGCAGGACGAGTTTGTGGGGCCCCTGTGGTTTTGATGATTGGTTTTGATGTGAGTCAAACACTGTGAGTCACCATGTGATGTTCAGTCATTAACATTTTGTCAAATCTTAAAGCATTCATATGTTCAGTCATTCTGTCAGATCATAAAGTCTACTTGTGGAAGTCCTGCACATTGCATTCTGCATACATAAAGTCTACACATTGCCTGTGCATTCACTTGTCTGGTTGCATGAGACACTAAGTCTGTACATGGTCCAGGCGCTCGCAAAGTCTGTACATCGGCTTGGTACTCGTAGAGTCTGTACATCGACTTGGCGCTGGCAAAGTCTATACATTCATGAGCCATGGCTGTACATCATCTACTGCATGCCACTTCAAGTCTGTACATGGTCTTGGCATATGCATTCACAAAGTCTGTACATCCCTTCGTGGCATACAAAGTCTGCACATTCCTTTCTGTTATGTTTGTGCATTGCATGCATTTATGGTCAATGCGTGTTCATTGTGCATGTGTGCAACATCTCTCAAGTCTATACAACTCCTGCTTTAGGCATGAACACAAGTCTGCACATTCTAGTTTCAGGCATGAACACAAGTCTACACACTCTCTGCTGATATGTTTGTGCATGTGATAAGCCAATGCATTTCATGTCTCTCATGCATCTTCAAGTCTATACACTTGTTAAGATTCGTCTCACTTAGCGTCTTTGAGCATGGAGCATTGAAGTCTGTACAGCCTTTGCATTGCACTTAAAGTCTATACATTGTTTATTCAGCACACACATGAAGTCTGTACACACTTCATTGTGCATGCATGCATCATCTCATTAAGTATGTACATCCATTAGCTGATAGCTGAGCAAGTCTATACATTCTTTAGCTCAGTTCGCAGCTGAGTCTGAAGTTTGTACAGCCTGTTCTTCATACAAGTCTGTACATGCATTAACTGTGAGCATGGCATAGTCAGTACATTGTTCGTTGCAAGCCATTGTGCACGCATGACTAAGTCTGTACATTGTCTTTGCGATAACACACAAGTCTCTACATAGGTTGCAAGTCTGTACAGCTAGTGGCAAGTCAGTGCATCCATATTCATTGTACATACTTTCTCATGTGCACAATGCATTTAGTGTATCATGTCTATACATCGTTCTAGCATACACGCACTCAAGTGTATACATTCCTCAATGGCTGGGCATCGTTCGTTCAGCAAGTATGTACATCGCCCTAGGTTGCATTATCAAGTCTGTACATCCACCGTCTCATTCAAGTCTATACATTGCTTCTAGCATGCACACACACACCCAAGTCTATACATTGCATCGTCTTGAGACTAAGTCTGTTCACCACCGTCTTACTTAGCATCTCTGTGCATACCTTCAAGTCTATACATTGTAAGACCAAGCCTGTGCATGCATCGTCTCATGCATCGTCTTTTAAGTCTATACATCGTATGCTTCGAGCATTCAAGTCTGTACACTGGTGTCGTCGTTTGCATGATCAAGTCTATACAGACTTAGTCCATGCGTAAGCACAACAAGTCTGTACATTGGTTTTGTCATGCACATAAATGTCCAAGTCTATACATTCTCTGATGATATCCTTGTGCATCATTTCACAAGTCTGAACAGTGTCTAGTTGCATGCCACACGACATAGCAAGTCCATACATTCTTCGGATGGCATCAACTAAGTCTGTTCATTCGTTATTTTAAAGTCTGTACATGGTTGCCTTGTTGACTTAGTAACTCTATACATTTGCTTGGCTTGTTCATGCATCGTTCTTAGCAATGTCTGTACATTGCTTGATAGCATGCCATAGCCTTGCATAACAAAGTCTGTACATGGCTCTGCACATTGTATACAAAGTGTGTACACTCGCTTGGTGGCATGTCTGAGCACTCATCGCCAATGTATATACTTTCTCATATGCATTCAGAACTTCACGCCACTAAGTCTGTACATTGCATCGTTTGTTCATGCATTGTCTCAACAAGTCTGTACACTCGTCCATTGCTTCACTCGACCAACTCTGTACAGCCATGCACTGCCTTGCTTGCATGAATGAAGCATGTACAGGGTCTTATTGACTTTAGCTGATATTGTCTTCGACTGATTATTTGACAGGTGAATGGCTCGTGGATAAAGGGGTAAACGATTGGCACATGATCCTAAGAAAAGAAACTTCTATTCCCTGACACGTGGACCAGTGGAATTTAAGTAGACTGCTGCTGCTTGATCCACACGAAGGCCCTGTTCCTATAAAGAGCCTCTTTACCCCTTCGATGGCTACTGCTGGTACTAGAGGAAAGGTCCCCAGAAGAAAAAGAGAAGGTTAGCCAGCCGAAGAAGAAGAAGAACAGAGAAAGAGATTGAGAGAAGAAAAAGGAGAGCAGCAGAGATAGAAGAGAGCTCGAGAAGAAAGAGAGAGAGATCCTTTGAGAGTAGAGATCGAGATAAGAAGAGAAGTGCAGCAGAGAAGAAGAGAGATAGAGAGAGAGATAAAGAGTTAGAGGAGAAGATTTAGAGGAGAAGAAGGGAAGCTGCTTGAAGATCTGCTTCTGCTGAACCGTGGATCAAATCTAGGCCAGTCAGCTCCATGGGAGCCACATCTTGTTATTATTCTTTACAGCTTTCAGTCGCTGTGGTTCTATCTTTTGTTTTATTTTTCCTTTTCATTTGATCACTATGTTTTCCGATTCTTTGGTTTGAGATCGGGTTCCTCCTTTGGACTCAGGAGAAGGGAGACATTGTGTCTCCGGTTGCAAGTGGCTGGGAGTCACTTGTGGGTTCCCTCCTGGTTTGGAGTAAGAGAGACTTCGTCTCTGGTTGCAAGTGGCTGGGAGTCACTTGTGTTTTCCCTCCGGTCTGGAGGAAGAGGGGAGGTTGTTCCCCTAGTCAAGCTGTTAGGCAGCACCTGTTGCAGACTGAGTCTGTGTTCTAGCTGTTGCTAGTGGAAGCCTCACTCCGATTTGGAGTGAGGGGTGGATGTAGGTCTGGAGGACCGAACCACCTAAAAAATCATTGTGCAGTGGGTTGATTGATTTCGTTTACTTCCGCTAGATGATTGCTTAGGCGCGCTCTAAGTGTTTGTTCAATGTTTATTTGATTTGTTTTTATTCCGCGACTGTGTCTAGCTACAGGATTTAATTTGGGCAATTTTAAAGAGGGATACATTCACCCCCCTCTGTAACCGGGCCTTGCACCCTATCAGAGTTTTCTCCGGACGTGGAGGAATACGCGATCATTTTGCTGAAGCGTCGTCAGTCCACGAAGGAGCTGGTTACTCCGGAGAACATCGAGCGATGTCTTCTTGAGCGGCTGCAGTCGGCAGGTTCGGTCGCCACGAATCAGTTTCTTCTTCAGATATTGAGACCATCTCCTTTTCCTGATCATATATTTCTTCTGTGCAGACACCAGGCGGCCGACTTTGGAGGAGGCCGCAGAGGTGATCGATTTCGGCGATGACTCGGCTGCTCCCACGGGTCACTCCCGAGCCAGAGATAAGGGCAAGGGGGCGGCCCGGGGTGAATCTTTTGGGCCGCGGGGGTCCAAGCGCAAGGATCCGGTGGAGGGCATGATCCGGGCCGCCGTGAAGGCCAGGAAGCGGGCCAAGAAGGATGGGGTCGCTCTCGCAGTCGAAGGCGACCTGGCCGCGGCTCACCCCTCGCCGAGCATGATGGGGCCGACCCTTCTGGGTAAGCTCTCCCACCCGCCGAGCAAGAGGGGGCCGAAGAGGTTGGGGCTGCTCCTGCGGTCGGCGATGATGTTGGCTCGGCTCCCCCTTCGGTCGGAGCCGAGGGGGGTGAGGCTGCTCCTGCGATTGGCAGTGGTGCTGGCCCGGCTCTCCCCTCAGTAGGAGCCGAGGGGGCCGTAGATGAGTCAGGTGACGCTGGGACCACGGTCGAGATTGGGGCGTTGACTGAGGCGGGTGACGCTCCAGGTGGCGGTGTAGGTGTCGAACCGGTCCAGGCTAGGGGGTCGCAAGAAAAGGTGACGCAGCCCCGACCGACCAAGGCACGATGGGCGAACGAAGCCGCGGCTTGATCTGGGCCGTCCGGCGAGACACCGACTGAAGAGGGGGTCTTTATTTCGGTGGCCTTGGAGAGACTCGGCATCCAGGGCCCTCTCTATCAAATATGTCACGGTATAGCCTCGAAGGTGATGGGGGGAGACAGGCAACACTCCCCGTCCGTGGCCCTCGAGACTGTTATGGAGGGTGGCTTGGTCCTGGCCCAGATGGGGGCCACTCTGGCAGAAGCTTATGCTCGGTCATAGTCAGAGCGGGCGAACCTGGCCAGACCCTTGGTGGGTCTGACAGGAAGATGGCTCGGCTCGTCAAGGAGCGTGATGGGCTTCGGCGTGAGCTTTCCTTAGTTAGGGAGCTGGCGCGGGTGAGCCAGGTGGAGGCTCGGGCATTGACCAAGCAACTAGCTAGGGCCCGCGAATCGCTCGAGAGGAAGAGCAGGCTTCTTGAAGAGGAGCGCGCTGCTCGCATCGAGCTAGATGGCTGGTGGGAGGCAGAGCGTGTCGAGCTGGTGGACCGAGCGGAGGAAGCCGAGCGCTTTCGGCGGGAGGTCGAGGCCAATCGGGCTGAGGCGGAGGAGCAGGCAGTGGAGGCCGAGAAGCAGACGGCTGAGGCCGAGCAGAGGTTAGCCGAGGCAGAGCGGGAGAAGGCCGAGCTCGCTGGTAGGGTGGGATCGGCCGGGGTGGAGGCGCTCGAGCAGTACAAATGCTTGGAGGCCTACTGGGTTGACCTTAAGGAGGATGCCCTCCCCTACTACGAGTCAGCACTTCACCGAGGCATCCGCAAGGGGTTCAAACAAGGCTACGATCGGGCCGTCTCTTATGCCGAGGAGCAGGCATCCGAGACAATCGATTTCCCATCCGGGCAATGCTATGACTCGGACTTGTCATCCTCCGGTTCCTCTACGTCGGAGGAAGAAGATCAGGGGGGCTCTTCGTCTGAGGGGTTGCCAACTCCTGATGCCTCGGGAGGGCGCGCAACCGAGGTAGTTCCCACCCCGGTGGGGTCAATGCCGAAGTCGGTAGTCATCGAGGGTGCCGGGGGCAGACCGTCTGATACTTCCACTTCCAAGCTTCAGGGTGGGCCAGAGGCCTAATGTATCTGCTTTGCTTTCTCTTTTTGTATGTATTTTCCTTTTTCGAAGGAAAACATTCCTTGTTGTGTAGGAAAAAAGTAAGGCAGTAGCATTATGATGAAGACTTAACTATTTCGTATCGCCATTGCCGTATTTTGTTCAGTGTATCTGCAGTAGTTGGAAAGTGCCGATACTTTCTGCGTGGATCTCGCCTGATGGTTGGGTGAGCTTCTGACAGGGTGTCTTTCCGTTCTCTCATGCTTTGAATGTTTGGCCGCTTCGTGTGTCCCGCTGGGGCAGAAATGAGAAGTTTGAGGTGACCGTTCGTAGGGAGAGGTCCCTTTGGCGTATTTTCGAGGGGAGAATCATTTAAGGCAAAAATAGCCTCCCTTCGCCTATAAAAGGTCTGAAGGGCATCCCTTCCTCTCCACCGCTTAGGGTTTTTCCCGATAGTCTTTCCTCATTCTCTCTTCACTTAGAAGGTAGCCTTCTCCTTCCTAATCCCTCTGTCACCTTTGTTCCGAGCTACCCGAGCCAACGGGGTCGACTACCCTTTATCCAAGCTAGTTTCTGTGCAAGGTAGAGTCAGTGGCTGGACGCAGGAAGGTCCATCGAGTCAGCCGAGCAATGGGCTCATACGGCTGCGCCAGATGGATTTTTTGCTTTTTTGACATGTATTTTCTTGGCTTCGGCCTCGATCCACTTGGTGAAGTAGTCGATGGCGATGATGACAAACTTTTTCTGGGCTTGAGCCGTGGAGAACGGCTCGAGGATGTCGATTCCCCAGCGAGCGAAAGGATATGGCTCTAGGGTAACAAGCTCCATTGCCAACTGATGGACCAAGTGGTCAAATCATTGGCATCGGTTGTAGTGCTGTACGTAGGTCGAGTAGTCGCGCTGCAGAGTGGGCCACCAATAACCTTGCCGTAGCAAGATCCTGGCGAGTGACCTTCCTCCCAAATGCGCTCCGCACAGGCCTTCGTGAACTTCTTGAATCGCTCGATTGGCTTCGTCAGTACTGAGGCACTTCAGGAGAGGTTCGGAGAAGGATCTTCGATAGAGAGTGCTGTCCAGAATGACGAATCGTCGAGCTTGGTACTTCAATCTTCGGGCTTCCCAGGGGTCGGGAGGCTCTTGAGAGTCTTGGAGCCACAACAAGTAGGGGGTGTGCTAGTCGCTTGGGGAGGCCTGGTCAACAGCCAGGAGCTCCAAATCGATGCTCGATCGCTCTAGCTCTTCGAGAAGGACCGATCGAGTACCCTCGGGGTCAAGAGAGGAGACCAGCCGAGAGAGGGCATCCGCTCTGGAGTTTTCTTCCCAAGCTATTCGAACTACCTTAAAACTCTCAAACTGTTGTGCCACGGCTCTGACCAGCTGGAAGTATTTGATCATCGGTGCTTCTCGAGCTTCGTAATCACCGTTGACCTGGCTAGTGACTAGTTGGGAGTCAGTGTGAATTCTGACTCGCTCATCCCCCAGTCGCCGGGCCATGCGGGCTCCCGAGATAAGGGCTTCGTACTCGGAGGCGTTGTTGGATGCCTGGAAGTTGAACTTCAAGGCATATTGTATCTCTGCTCCTTCGGGGGACTTCAGGAGGATTCCAGTGCCACTTCCAGCCGAGTTGGAGGATCCGTCGATGAACAGTTCCCAGGTTAGCCCAGGCGCGAACGGAGATTTCTCTTCGGTCGGGATAGTGCTCTCGGCGATGAAGTCAGCGAGCGCCTGTCCTTTGATAGCCGAGCGAGGCTGGTATGATATATCGTAGGCCCCGAGCATGATGGCCCACTTGACGAGGCATCCCGAGGCTTCAGGGTGAGCGAGGATCCTCTTCAAAGGTTCGCCGGTCAGCACGGTGATGGAATGCCCTTGGAAATAGGGTCGGAGGTGCTTGGCCGAGGTAACCAACGCTAGCATGAGTTTTTCGGTTGCGGGGTACCTTCTTTCAGCCTCGTTGAGCACCTTGCTGGTGTAGTAGACTGGTCTCTCGACTCCCGAGCCATTTCTGACCAGGACCGAGCTAACTGTAGATGGAGTCGCTGAGAGATAGAGATACAAGGCTTCACCTAGGACAGGCTTGGAAAGCACCAGGGGCGAAGCCAGGAACTCCTTAAGCTCGGCGAACGCCCTTTGGCATTCCTCGTCCCATACGAACGTAGCAGATGCCATTTTGGCCCCCCTCAACAGCTTGAAGAAGGGTAGGCATCGTTCGGCCGCACGGGACAGGAATCTGCTGAGCGCGGTAATGCGCCCAGTGAGGCGTTGGACGTCTTTGATGCAGGTGGGTGGGCGCATGTCCAGGATGGCCTGGAGCTTGTCGGGGTTGGCCTCGATCCCACGCTGGGTGACTAAGAAACCCTGGAACTTCTCGAATCTTACTCCAAAGGCACACTTGGTGGGATTGAGCTTCATATTGTACCTCAGGATGGTGTTGAAGGTCTCAGCTAGGTCGGCGAAGTGATCCTCAGCCTTGGGGGTCTTGACGAGCATGTCGTCAATATAGGCCTCGACGTTCCGGCCGAGTTGTCCTTCAAACATATGATTGACCAGCCTCTAGTATGTGGCTCCAGCGTTCTTCAACCCGAAAGGCATCCGGGTGTAGCAGTATACGCCGAAGTCGGTAATAAAGGCGGTCTTCTCGATGCCTTCTGGATCCATTCTGATCTGGTGGTAACCTGAATAGGCATCCAGGAAACTAAGTACTTCATTTCCAGAGGTGAATCAACCAGTTGGTCAATGCTCGGTAATGGATAGCAGTCCTTTGGTGTGACCTTGTTCAAGTCGGTGAAGTCCACGCACATTCGCCACTTTCCCGAAGCTTTTGGCACAAGGACGACGTTAGCCAGCCACGTCGGGTATAGGACCGGTCTAAAAAGACCACTCTTTTGCCCCTTGGTGACCTGCTCCTTGATGATCGCCTGCTTCTCTGGCGCGTGCTTCCTTATGCATTGTTGTACAGGCTTCACGGTCGGGTCGAGGTTGAGCTTATGCATTATCGTCTCTTCCGGTATTCCGGGGAGTTGATCATCAGACCATGCAAAGACTCGGGTATACACGGAAAGAAACTCTTTGTATTGCTACTGAACCTCAGACGGTAGGTCGGCTTCAATCTTTACTCCTAGGGTCGGGCCGTCGTTTAGAAAAATCGTTAGCAGATCGCCTCCAGGGTCGGAGGTTGCAGGTTTTTCCTCGACTTCCTGGGGACCCTTGTTCTTCCCGTCCGGCCTTGTGGCTTCAACCGAGATATTATAGCACCTTTTGGGCATCGCCTGGTTACCTCGGACTTCCCCCATCCCATTTTTGGTGAGGAACTTCATCTTTTGGTGATAGGTAGAGGGCACCGCTTTCGTTCGGCTAACGATTCCTAGGTTGAAGATTGCATTGTATGCTATCATACCCTTGATCACTATGAAGTCCACCATGACCATAACGGTTTTGGGTGGGGTGCAGAGAGTAACCGACAGGCTTAGGGCTCTCTCGGGATAAGTGGCCTGGCCATTGAACCCGCAATGGGGGGTTCGGATCGGGCAGAGTTTAGACGGATTCTCCCCCATCTTAAGGAAACATTCGTAAGATAATACATCAGTGGCACTTCCATTGTCAACTAGAATTCTATCTACGTTACAATGGTTTATTGTGGCCGATATGACTAGGGCATCATCATGCGGGGTGGTCAGCCCTTCCAGATCTTGGTCAGAGAAGACTATGACCTGGGGCTCACTTGGCGGGGCCTTGGGAGGCTCGATGGCTCAGCTCGCCCGCTCAGCATGACGCCTCCTTCCTCGGCTACTATCCCCTCCTGATGCAACTCCTCCAATGATGATGTTGATGTGGACCCCGCGAGGGGCGTTGTCGATTTCTTCTGGGGCGCCTCGGTCTTCCTTACACCCAGCCACGAACCGGGATAGGTGTCTCTGGCGGATGAGGCACTCGATCTCATCCTGGAGCTGGTGGCAATCGCCGGTATGATGTTCGTGGTCGCTATGGAACATGCAATGCTTGCTGCGATTGTGGTTTTTCGACCTCATTGGCTCGGGTTGGCAGAGAAGGCCCGAGCCTTTGTTGTCTTCATATATCTCGTACACTAGAGCGGTTAAGGGAGTGTACCGCTCGTACTTCCGGGACCGCTCCATGTGCTCTCCGTCTCGATTCTGCCTTTTTCCTTGGCCCGAGCTTGACTCGAGTGCCCGCTTCTTGTCCCCCTCCCGACCCGAGCCGGTTGCGCCTTGGCATGCGCTGAGTACTTCTTCGCACTCGGCGTGACGCAAAGCCAGAGTCACTAGCTCGGCAAGGGTCGAGGGAGGGTGGAGGACAAGTTCGTGGCGGAGGTTCTTGTCCCGGGTGCCCCCGGTCAGCGTGGTTATGGCCGAGGCTACATCCAGGCGGGGGATTCTCAGGGCTTCCGACTTGAATCGGTTGATGTAAGCCCGGAGTTTCTCCCCTTGCGCCTGTTTGAGAGCCAATAGCCCCACTATCAACCTCGGGGGGCCGCTACCGATGAAACTCTCCTTGAATACTCGCCCGAATTGCTTGAAATCCTGGATGGATCCGACGGCGAGGGCCCGAAACCATGGTTGGGCACCTTGGACCAGGGTGCTCGCAAAGGCTCAGCACTTGATGGTGTCGGACGCTCCATGAAGGGTCATCAGGGCATCGAAGTTGTCGAAGTGGTCGGCCGAGTCGCCTTGGCCGTCGTAGGACTTGAAGGTTGGAATGGAGGTTCTGGGAGATACCTCTGCCTTCAAGACGTAATCGAAGAATGGGGATTTCTCCTCGTCCTCTGCCGGAGAGACATTTTGCAAGGCACGTAGGGTGCGCTCCTGGTCTACAAAATGTCTCTCAAATTCTCACAGTCGGAGGGAAAACTTCGGCTGTCGTCGCGTTGTGCGGCTGGGGGGACTTCCTTGGTGCTCTCCGGGAGCTTTGGTCTCTGGGTTTGGATGGCGTGCTGCATGTCTTCCCTTTTCAGCGTGGAGGATGCCTCTTGCTCCGGGGGATGGGCTTGTGAATGTCCCCCTGACCTGTTACGGATAATCTGCCCGCCTCGGAGGGTGAAGCGGCCTCCGGCAGTGTGCTGGGACGCATTCTCGCAGGGAGGGCTCTCCGGAGGGGCGCGTGACCTTCCATCCCTGGCCGCCTGGGTCCTCATGAGTTCCACGAGGATGTCCAGTTTTGTGTTGAGGGCTTGGAAAGCGTCAGCGCCACCGTTGAGTGGTAGCCCTACGGTCACGGGAGGAGGGGGTGGTTCGTCGGCTGGGGTGTTGGCATTGAAGGGAGGGTTTTGTGAGGCCTGAGAGGGGCCTTCTCCCGCCGCCACCATGGCCTTTCCCCTGTCGTCGGCAGACCTCCTCCCTGAACTTCTTCGCACCATACTGGCTCTTTGGTCGTTTCCCACAGACGGTGCCAGATGAAGAGGCGTGATCTCGCGCTGGACCTGAACTGGGGGGATGATCACCGAATAGTGAACTGCAAGGAAGGGAAATGGATCAGGGGGCCCAGGGATGGTTCCCTGGGGTAAACCCTTCGATGCCTAAGTCAGTAGAGCAATGGTGGAAGCTATGAAGGGAGGAGGAAAAGAGAGGCGCGAGATCCCTCTCCACCAAGGTGGTGAAGTGGTTCCTGCTCAGGGAATTTTAGGCGTGTGTTGGCCCTTACCTTCCGTGGGAGGGACTCCCAGGTTTAAATAGTGCGCAAGCCTCATGAGTCCTGTAAGCTGAGGAGTTTCAGGCGGGAGTTACATCCTCATCATGGGCTCTTTACGTCCTCAAAAACTCCTACTCATAAAGGGCTCTCAACGGCAGCGTGGATAAGCAATCATCGATTAAACCCAAGCATGAAGGGTGCCAACCCTATCCGGGCGATAGGCATAGCTCGGATGAAGATAGGTTAGAGTGGGCGCTGAGCGCTTGCCTCTATCCCGGTGAGGGGATAACTCGGGCATGGGTCTTCCTACGTTCTGACCGACGTTTGGGCCTTCCGAGCCTAAGGGCCATCGAGGAAGGGTTTGATCCCGAGTAATCGTATTGGGCTTTTTATCCTAAGTGGGCCCTACAGGGCTGTCACTTGGATGAGCTGGGCCTCGTTTGGTCCCGATGAACCTAGTTCGGCTGCTCTTAGATGGGCTACAGAAATCCCCCTCTCCACATTCTGTTCAGAAAAGAAAAGGATAAGCTGGACACCCCATCTAGCTCAAACAGCAAATCCAAAGAATCTGTGGAAACAAATTTCACTCCACCAAGAAATATCAATAGAAATTTTCATGCTAAGCCTACAATGCATCAGAGTAGCAAGACTACTCCCTCAAGCAATCTGGGTGTCTACAGAGCAAGCCCTGCTCATTTCAGAAAAATGTATCACGGTAACAACTTAAATGCTCCAACACAGTGGAATCAACATAGACCATCTTTTCAGAAATGGAACTGGAATCATAACATGCAAAATTGGGTTCACCCTAAACCCTCACAAAGGTTCTCCTATCAGAAAAGGTTCTGGAATAACTCTCAAAGAAAAGCCTATAATTGGAACAACTCACATGTCATTAAGAACAAAATTCATCAAAATCCAAGGACCAGAGTTAATAAACCTTTACATGCTGAAAATAAAAGTTCTGTTCACAGGAAGGGAACCAGATAGGTCTGGATTCCTAAGATTATCTTGGAAGGAATGAGTAACTTCTTTGGACCCAACTTTTCTTGGGTTCCAAAATTTTCTTGTGTCTGATCTGATTGCAGGTTGGTCTGGCAGCCGAACACAATAGATGGTACCTGGATAGCGGCTGTTCCAGGCACATGACAGGTGACTAGATAAAGTTCAGTGAACTGGAAATGAAGATGGGAGGTATGGTCAAATTTGGAGGTAAGAATAAAGGAAAGAACATTATAATAGGGACAGTTGGTAAGTCTCCTTCTAATGTGATTGAAAAAATTTTGCTGGTAGATGGTCTTCAACATAACCTGCTTAGCATCAGTCAGCTATGTGACAAAGGTCACAAAGTAGTTTTTGACAATAATGCATGCAAAATCTTTGAAATAAATTCTGACAAAATCATGTTCTTAGGACATAGAGTGAATAATGTCTACATGGTAGACCTTAATAAGAATTCTGAATCAAATCTCTATCTTTCTACTGATTTAGACAATAATGCTTTTAATTGGCATAGACGTTTAGGTCATGCTCGCTACAGCACGTTAAATAAATTGGTGAAATTTGATCTGGTTAGAGGTCTGCCAAAAATAAAATTCAACTCAATTTTAAAAATCTATGATGCTTGTGCTCTAGGCAAACAAACACGTAAGTCATTTAAACTGAGATCTGAGCCATTGTCTTCTAGGCCAATGGAATTGCTTCACATGGACCTTTTCGGTCCTACTAGAACTCAGAGTCCAAATGGGAGCAGGTTCGGTTATGTGATTATTGATGATCATTCTAGATTCTCATAGATCTTTTTCTTAGCAAATAAAAATGATGCATTTCAAAAATTTAAACAGTTTTTCAATAAGAACAAACAAGATGGAAAACATAATATCTGTTCAATTCAATCTGACCATGGAGGTGAATTTCAAAACTCCATGTTTTCTGATTTTTGTGAAAATGAAGGACTGACACACAAATTCTCTTCTCTCAGGACACTTGAGCAGAATAGAATTGTGGAGAGAAGAAATCGAACCATTGTGGAGATGGCCCAAACTATGCTGATTGAGAGCCAACTACCATGAAAGTCCTGGGCAGAGGCGGCCAACACAACATGCTACACTATCAACATGGCTATGGTAAGACCAGTGCATAAGAAAAACCCTTATGAGCTTCTAAAAAATAAGAAACCAAACTTAGCCCACTTCAGAATCTTTGGTTCCAAATGTTTTATCCATAATAATGACAAGAAGGACCTAGATAAATTTGATGCTAAAAGCTGTCCTGCAATATTTTTAGGATACTCTAAAGTGTTTAGAGCATATAGGGTTTTCAACATCTGTGAACAAAAGATTGAAGAGTCTCCACATGTCATTTTTGATGAAACAAAATGTGCCACTAACCTTGAAGATGACTATAGGGATTCTAAGCATAATGGAGAATTTCTAGGGGATAAACAGGAAGAGGAGATTCAACCAAGTGTAGCACCAAATGCGGCAAACCAGGTAAGGCCAGCTGAAGAAGGTGAGTCTTCAATAAATGTTAGATTTCTGAAAGACCACCTTGTTCAAAACATTATAGGAAATTTAAATGAACCCCCTAGGACAAGGTCCTATCTTAGAGATGTAAATAACCATGACTTAGTTGCACTGTTATCTCAAATTGAACCCAAATCTATAGAGGAAGCCATAAACGATGAATCTTGGGTTAATGCAATGAATGAGGAATTAGGACAGTTTGAAAGAAACAATGTATGGGAACTAGTTCCTAGACCTGAAAATGCAACTGTCATTGGAACAAAATGGGTCTTTAAAAACAAATTGAATGAAGATGGAATAGTTTCTAGGAATAAAGCTAGACTAGTAGCTAAAGGCTACTGCCAGGAGTTTGGAGTAGACTTTGAAGAATCATATGCTCTTGTTGCTAGGTTAGAAGCTATAAGAATCCTGCTAGCTTTTGCATGTTCTAAAAATATGAAACTTCATCAAATGGATGTCAAAAGTGCATTTTTGAATGGTCTTATTAAGGAAGAGGTTTTTGTTGATCAACCACCTGGATTTCAACTGTCTTCACATCCTAACAAAGTTTTCAAGTTGAACAAAGCCATGTATGGACTGAAACAGGCCCCTCGGGCTTAGTATGAAAGGCTGACAGAATTTCTGCTCCACGAGGGCTACAGAAGAGGTAAGGTGGATCAGACCTTGTTTACAAAGGTACTAAATAAAAATCTCATCATAGTTCAGGTATATGTAGATGACATAGGTTTTGGTTCAACATGTACTGAACTGTGTAGAGACTTTGCTGAAATGATGTCAAATGAATTTGAGATGAGCATGGTAGGTGAACTAAAATATTTCCTTGGTTTGCAGGTGCAGCAATTGGAAGATGGGTGTTTCATCAGTCGGACCAAGTATTCAATAGAAATTCTCAAGAGATTTGGGATGGACAACTTGAAGCACATCTCAAATCCAATGGGTACCAACACTTCTCTAGATATACCGAGGTATGATCGGATCCTTGCTCTATTTAACTGTCTCGAGACCTGATATCCAATTCAGTGTAGGTATTTGCGCTAGATATCAATCTAGGCCTACTGAATTGCATTTAGCTGCTATAAAAAGAATCTTTAGATACATATCTGGAACTCCTAACTTAGGTCGGTGGTACCCTGCATCAAATGCTTTAGATCTCATTTCATACACTGATGCTGATTACGCTGGCTGCAAACTGGATAGGAAGAGCACTAGTGGACATTGTCAATTCTTAGGTGGGTGTCTAGTTTCTTGAGGTTCCAAGAAGCAGCACTTTGTGGCCCTCTCCACTGCAGAAGCTGAATACATAGCTGCAGGGAGCTGTGGTATGCAAGTGATCTGGATTGAAAATCACCTTCAGGACTACCAAGTAGACTTAGGCTGCACACCCATATACTGTGATAATACTATTGCCATTAATCTTGCAAAGAATCCTATCTTGCATTCCTGAACCAAACACATAGAAATCAGACATCATTTTATTAGAGATGAGGTTTCCAAAGGCTCTTTTCAATTGTTCCATGTTGGCACTGCACATCAAATAGTTGATATTTTCACTAAGCCACTGGATAATGACAAATTCACAACTTTCAGGAGAGAATTAGGCATTTTTAAATCTTCTTAAACTCTAAACTCCTTGAATAAAATGCTCCATGCTTCTGTGTCAGCATTTGCACACATCAGCACTAGACATTTATCATACTTCAATAAAAATGCATCTGCATGCATACTCTATTGGTATATCAAATGACAGCTGGGAGAAGGTAAGATAACTTCTGACTGGAAACCCACCTCATGCGTAGAGGCTAGACCTCCGCCCAGTACCATCAATTATATTGCATTAAGATGAGTTTCCATTTTGCATATTAGCTCATTCAGCATGAGATATGTCTGCATGTTAGTTCATCATGTGAGGGGGAGTTTTGTCTCTGTGCGAGCTGATAAGTTGAGGGGCTTGATTAGTTGCATATTGCATTTGACATGCTTGAATATCAGATCACTCTGTGAGGGGGAGTTATCTTTGTGAAGGAATTTCTGCATTAGATATTCTTGCATATAGTGCATGTCAGGTGGAGCATCTCTAACTGGTCAGTCTGTACAGCTTAACTGAGTCAAAAGATCTTGAGAGATTTTTTTTTGTTGCATCTATTGAAAGAATTTACACAGCCCATTCACAGAGAGTAAAATCTCATACTCTTCTTAAATCCTTAAGTCTGAGCAACTGATAGATAGCTAGAATCTTCTATCTAATAAATTAGCAGAGACTTGGATAAAGTGTCAGAAGTATATCTCCTTACATATTTTATGATCATGGATCAAGATAAACTCGTATGTCATGAAATCTGCTAAAAACTTGAAACCTAGACTTCTGGAATCAAATTCTTTCAGAAATAGTTCTTCTGGTATTGTCTTCAAACATTCCATATCAAAAATTTAAGGGGATAACAACATTCAGAGCAATGGTCTGATTACTGAGAAACTCGGTGATTCATCAAAGAAATGAAAACCTTCCTATGTCATGAGGTGTCAGATTATCTCTGATTAAATATTGCAAAAATATTTTCTATCTGATCATGACAGAGCAATGGTAATAAGGTGGTGAGTAACTGAGGAGTCTGGCCTCTGATCAAGGTGTCTCCTCACGTAAATAGTCACCTCAGTTACTAACTCTATTCTCTAAAAGAGAGGTAATGCGGTTCTCACACTGAGTAACTGGAGATTCCGGTCTCTAGTCAAGGTGTCTCCTCATGTCAAAAGGTGTGATCTGCCAAATTACTTATTGATGCTTTTGATGCTCATTAAAGAAAAATAAGTCAAATCCCATGTCTTTGCTCAATTATGTGGACTGTTTGTCCTCAATACCTCTGGCACCATTTCTGTGGATCAATACCTTGCAGTCTACTTAGTACAGTTTTTAGGTCTGATCACTCTTGACATACCTGATCATCTTTGCTCTACATCATATCTTCTGTATGTTGATAAACTTCACTCTCACTCCAGGACCCTCTTGATTACTAGATTTGAAGCATATTCGCTTGAATTGGTTCTCCTACTTAATCTTTTAAGATATGATTATGAGTCATTTTACACTGTGACGATACTGTGTTTTTTCTCTCACTCATCCTGCAGCTCCATATCTCTTTCATTGTCTTTGGATGATGTCAAAGGGGGAGAGAATGAAAATGAAATTGATTTTCTATCACTCTTTGTTGTCTGGTCTGTCATTGTGAAGGAGGGTCAGCATTTGCATATCATGGATATTGTGCATATTTCAGGCATCAAATAAAAATTGATTTTTCAAAACTGATATTGTTGCTATCATCAAAAAGAGGGAGAATGTTGCATTTTGTGTTTTGATGATGTCAGAACAGTATGGTTTATTACTTTAAAAGTCAACACATCTCTGTGCACATGACATTTTTGCTGAATAACCTGAGATCATGGCATTTTATCCAACACTCTGTGTGCAAGCCATTTCAGTGTGCATGGCATTTCATCGAACAACCTAAGGTCGAAGCTAGGTGCACTTCACGCATACACAGAGTCGATGCTAGTTCGAGACTTGGCTAACTGAGGTCCGTGCATAGTTCATTTCATATCATATATAGTCAGTGCATGTTTTTACATGCCCGCATATAAGGGTCGGTGCAGCCTTCACTTCGAGCACAAGTCGGTGCACATTCTGTCTTGCGTACGCATGAAGGTCGTTGCATAGATAGTTTGCTGTGAGCGCTTCAGGTCGATGCAACTTTTGCCGCGAGCATAAGGTCGGTGCAGGTTTGTTGCACGCATGCAAGGGAAGTCGGTGCAGGTTTTGGCTCACATTAGGTCAGTGCATGTCTATGACTAAGGCCATAAAAGGTCAGTTCAAGTCTTTGCATCACACATCTAGAGTCGATGCATGTCGTGTTTATGACATGATAAGGTCGGTGCAGGTCTTGCATTATGCATGAGAAGGTCTGTGTATTCCACTATACCACTTGGTGCATGTCACTGTTCATCTAGTAGAAGGTCTATGCATTTAGGCCATTCTGCATATCTAACATCAGTGCACATTTCAAATCTAAGCATAGCAAGGTCCGTGCTAGTCCCTGTAGCACAGTAATGAGGGTCTGTGCACATTCTCTTCCTTACACCTGAAGTCCGTGCAATTCACTGTTCAAACTGATGCATGTTCAGCCTTAGGCTCACTATAGCGTCGGTGCATGTTTAGTATATACGCATTTCATGGTCTGTGCACTTTCTTGTTCCTTCAATGGAAGGTCCGTGCATGTTTTGTTGTGTGCTGCCAATGGTCCGAGCATGTCTCATTAACAGCAAGTTAAGGTTAGTGCACATCCTGTTTGACTAAACGTAAGGTCTATGAATGTTTGATCGTTACACTATATAGTCTATGCATCCCTTAAAAACTCAGGGCATAAACTGTACTCTGTCCTTTCTTTTGTAGGGAACAATCTCGTTCACAGAAGAGGCACGTGATCTCTGAAATGGCAGAAGGCTGGCTCGTGGATAAAGGGGCAAATGAAAGGCACGTGATCCGAGAAAGGGAACATTCTATTCCCTAACACGTAGACCAATGGAGTTTTAGTAGGGCTCTTTTGCCTCATCCATACGGAGCCCCTGCTCATATATAAGAATACCCAACCCTTCGAAGAAGGGTGCTAGAAAAGCGGCCAATTGTCTCCACCTGAGAAAGAGAGCGTCTCTAGGAGCAAGAGAGAGGGTTAGAAATTCAGTGCGAGTGGAGAGAAAGAGGGAGAAGTCTCTGAGAGCAGCCATCCAGTGAATTTATTTATGCTTCTTTGAAGCTACATTGTCCGTTGTTTTGTTTTCACTTTTCCTCTTTATTCTGATCCTTGTTTCACCAACCTTGTTTTTAGAGTTCCCTCTGGTGTGGAGGAAGGGAGACAGTGTCTCCAGTTTCGAGTGGCTCTGGGGGGGTCACTCGTGGGGTTCCCTCGGTGTAGAGGAAGGGAGGAATTGACCTCCGGTTCTGGATTTACAGGTAGCAAGTCTAGGGTTCAGGTTCTACGGGGTGTAAGAGCTGGTTGAGGGATTTGTCTCCCTCTGGGCAAGCTGTTAGCCAGCCGTTGTCGCAGACTGAGTCTGCTTTTCTAGCTTGAGCTAGTGGAATCCTCATGCTGTGTGGACGAGGGGTGGACGTAGATTGCCATGGGCAATCGAACCACCTAAAAACCCTTTTCCTCCTTGTGTGATTGTTGCTCTACCTTTTGTGCGATTTCTGATCTTTAGTTGGTGGAGGTTGCTATCTTCTTTGCCTTCTTTGACCCATTTTCTGCTCGATCATTTAGCTGAGTATCATCGATTGCTTTCTAAGGTGCTCATTTCCTTGTGAGTGTGTTTTTCTACCATGTGTTAAGTGTTCTACACCTCTACTCTCGAGTTATATAGCGTGATCTTTTGACTTGAGTTTATAATTGGGGTGATCTAGTCATCCCCCCTTCTAGATCACTTCATAATATTTCTATCAGAGAAGGCTTCGATGCATTGGTGTCCTTCAGCTTCTTTGCTTCAGCGGGCCGCCTCATTTCTGTCATTTAGGCTTGGTCGCCATAGAGCATATTTTGAGTGCCAACAAATGCCCCCCAGCCGCGGGTGTTGCGAGCAAGGCACGGGTGATGCAGGACCGGCGGATGAACTCCGACTGAGTAGACTATTCATCTTGCTTACAGAGAGCCAGAATGACTCTTAAATCGGCGCAGCAGTTAATCTGGCGCGGCCAGGGTCTTGGTTAATACGGTGCGCATCTTACCAATGCGCCATTTGGAATGAAGAGGGTTAATACGGTGTGCTATTTAGCGCGCTGGATTAACCCAAGAGGGCTCGTTGGTTTCGAATTTAGGTAGGAGAAGCAAAAATGGTGTGCTCTTTAGCGCGCCAGATTAAGCCTATCGAAGGCCCCCCTATAACTTCCCTTCTTTCTTCTCTTTCTCTTTCACTTCGACTCATTTGCATTTCAACTTTCTCTCTCTTCTTCCTCCTCTTGAGCACGGCGACGACAGTGGAGAGTAGTGGTGAGTGAGGATTTGGGGTTTAACCCCTTATTTTCCAGGCCCTGGGAGGCTCCTTGTAGACTTGTCCTCATAGCTACACCCCTGGGTGTCCTATTCGGCCCTGGCGTGATGCCCACGGCCTTTTACAGGGATCGTCACTTAGTGGACGAGTTCCCGCTTCGCTCTGGCAAACTCCCGGGCTGGAGAGACTATGCTAGATTTTTGTCAGAAAGACTTTGTCTTCAACAGTTGCTTTCTGACTTTTGTTTGCTTTCCTTTGAATTTGTTTTTGATGCAGATACCATGGCATCTGACTCTTCTTCCTCCTCCCGTGCTGTGGTGACGTGGAGGGATGTTCATTCTCTGGACAGAGGCCATGGCAAGCTGGCCATAGTGGCAGAGTCCTCTGATTTGGAGACCGATACAGTGGACACTGATCGCTTGCTGGTTGTTGGGGGTGACTCTTTCAAGTATGATCGCCCTGACGGCTACAGAGTAGATCATCCCAACGACAAGCACTTGATGTCTTTTCTGAAGCGGTTCAATCTCCAGGGAAAGTGGGATATGTTTCTTGTTCGGAAGGCTGAGCAGGTGCTGCTTGTAGGGCGGGACAGCCTTACTGATTTTATTGTGAGGGGAAGACCCATATATATGCCCGGTGAACCCAGGAAGTGGGGTGTTGTGCTTGACTTCAAGAGTTGTCCCCACATGATGGGCTGTTGACTAGGGCCCCTGAGTATGTTCCTGCCAGGTGGAACGAGACTGTGGGTTGCGTAGACCGGGAGAAGCCGTCTTTTGGTCTATTCTTGGCCCAGCTAAAGTGGGGGTACCAAGATGAGCCATTCTTGTTAGATTGCTTAGCAGTTCGATTCAAGCACCAGATTTCTGTGGGGTGGTTTGTCGATTTGAAGGCTATCGACGCTCACACTTTCAGGCCAGGAGCAGTAGAATTTACAGATTTTGTCTTGCAGCACTATGCACCTATCTTAATCAGAGAAGGTGTGTATCACAGCGTATATGCATCGAGATACCGCTATCCCATCTTAAAGCGTCTTTGATGTGGTATGATTGAGGTGTTCTGTCCAGAGTACAACACCTTTTATACTTCAGAAGGAGAGACGTCATTAGACCTTTGGAGTCTCTCACAATTAAGCGGCCTCCCGATTGACGGCGAGCTGTATGAGGAAGTCTGCTGGCCGGATTGGCTGAAAGATCAGACGGACGGTGAAGGGCGATACTTGACTAGTTTCGCCTACCACTATCTGATGAAGGCATATCGTAGCCTTTGCCACTCCTCGTATGATGCCAAGGGGGTGTGGAAGCCTGGAGAGAAGAGGCATGTGCGGATGGGCACATGGCTTCAACATTTCTTCAGAGGGGAGCAGCGAGTAATTCTGCTCCTGAAGCACGTGAACAGGAGGGAATTCATCGGCCACAGCTTGATAAATCAAATGGCGGCCACAAAACTTGATAGGGCAGATTGTCAGACTGCCCTTCAGTCATTGAGAGGAACTGCCCAGCAGATGTGGGATGCTGCAGATGATTCCAGCCAACGTCGGGCTTCTTTGAAGACTCTGATAATTAAGCTCCACGCCGAACATGACCGGACCGACGTAGAACTAGAGTTCTCAGAACGGCTTTGGGTCCAACATACAGAGGCGGCTGAGCTGGCAGAAGGGCAGGCCGCATCGCTTGAGGAGAAATTGGTGCGACTGCAGGCCGAGGAAACCCGTCTACAGGAGCTGGCCCGTTACTCGTCCTTAGGGCTGCTGGAGTTTGAGGGCATCTTCCGCCGCTCCTTGCAGTAGTTTTATCATTTTCTCTCCTTTTTGTGAACCTTCACGTATTCCGAGGGATGTGCCCTGGGTAATATGTATCTTTCCCTTTATGTTTGAATGGAAAACTTTCGTTGTTTTAATTTGCACATCTGCTTGCTGAGCCAGTTTATTTAGTCTTAGGTACATCAGTTGTTAAGGCAGGAGAGTGCTCACACCTTCAGGGAAGGGGCGAGGGGTTCGCTCCACCACGGCGCAACTTTTCCTCGAGACCACTGATCCGCCTAGGCCGAGCGCCAGAGGATAAAGAGAGAGGTTTGCGGGCCACCAAGGGCCGGAGGGTAGAACTAGAGGTTTATTTGTAGACCTTGCCGTAGGCGACAAAGGTTGACAGTAGGTTTGCTCATTGACACGGGCTTAATGCCGAGGCAAAGGGAGACTTGTTCATTAACGCGGACATAAGGTCTGGGTGAAGGGAAACATTGACCGGTCTTGCCGATGGTGACAAGGGTCAATAGTAGCTTGTTCATTGGCATTGGGTAAATGCCGAAGCAAAGATAGGTTATTCATTAACGAGGACGTAAGGTCCGGGTTAAGGGGATATTGACCAATCTTGCCG
The DNA here is from genome assembly GCA_022559845.1 of Amorphophallus konjac. Lineage (NCBI taxonomy): Eukaryota > Viridiplantae > Streptophyta > Magnoliopsida > Alismatales > Araceae > Amorphophallus > Amorphophallus konjac. The sequence continues at coordinate 488,586,013 of CM040121.1, forward strand.
ATGATGACAAGGGTCAATGGCAGCTTATTCAACGGCATTGGATAAATACCAAAACAAAGGGTTTGTTCATTAACGGGGACAGAAGGTCCGGGTTAAAGGAATATTGGCCGGTCTTGCCGATGGTGACAAGGGTCAATAGTAGCTTGTTCATCGGCATTGTGGTGCGGACACCAGGGCGATCACGTGACACGTCGGCGAACCGACGGTGCCATACGCGGAGCACCAAGTTGACTACATCGACTTCCCTTCAAATTGGGGACACTTTGGCTTCTATTTGGACTCTTTTTAGCATTAAATTGGGCTTGTAATGTCACATTATATGTGGGTTTTCATATTGGGTTGGTTGTAAGGCTCTAAATGGGCCAACTGGTTAAGGCCCTTAAGACTTCATTAAGAAAGGGAGAGGCCTTGGTCCATTTGGATGGATCCATAGGCCACATATGGGCTCTTCATACATGGGCCAACTAGAGGAGAATGGCCTTGAGCCATATTGGATTCCTAGAAGGATGAGTGGGCTGCCATGACCAAAATGGCCCATTCAAGGCCCAAAATGGGGGGCCCCCCTTTCTTGTCCTATTAGGCTAGGAAATTGTCTTTTTTCTTCTTTCTTCTCTCCATTCACAACATGTGGTATTAAATGGCTGCTGGTCAAGGTTAATTGGCTGCCAACCTACCCCCCTTTTACCTTGAATGTCAAAGGTAGGCAGCCAACATGTCTCTTTGTCCCCTCCCTCTCCCTTTCATGGCCATGGGCGCATCCCCCTTCCCCTCCCCTTGAAACCCACGACCTCCCCACCCCTTATACCTCTTGTAATTGTCTATTTAAGGGCTTGTACATTGTGTGTGCAGAGGCTAATGATATTTTGTTGAAAGAAAATTGTTAAGAGAGTGATTCTCCCTCTTTCTCTTGCTCTTTCCCTTGGTGTGAATTTCTCAGAAATCTGGTCGTGGACTTGACCTTCTCTTCCTATCCCCCTTTTATCATCTTGTTCCATCCGATTTATCCTTGATACTACTACAAGATTGAAAGAATTCAGCGCTGGTTTGATGCCGTTTGGAGTTCGGGCGCACCAGCGGTGATTTTTCTCGTGGCAGCGCGCAGATCTGTCCCAGAGTGCAGTCCAGATCTGAGGGTGACTGTGTTTCAGTTTATGCAGCCCAACCACGACATGATCAGGATCTGGTGTCTGAAGATCAATTAAAGTATTGCAAGTCATCTTCACGTTGCCTCTGGTTTGGTTGCATTTCAAGGTCTGTGCTGTCCGTGGCGTCAATTCTCGTGAGGTCGCACAAGAAGATCTGAACAGACTCAGTCCAGATCTAGAGGCGACTTCTCACATCTATCCTGCCTCATCCAGCCAATATCTGAGAGAGAGGTCTTCAGAGGATTTGTTCCTATGGACGTCACCAACAACCTCCCATAGACGGAATTCCATTTCGACATCGGCAACCCTTTTTCCACCATTTATTTGTCTGTCTGTGCAGTTCTGTGAACACCAAATCAGACGCTGAAAGAAATCATTGCTGCACCCAGATCTGAAAGGATCTGAATGCGCCCTCTGGAGTGAAGAAACTACGTCCAGTCACCGTCATTCTCCAATAAACGGCACCCCAATCAGACGTCATGGCTAGGAGTTATAGTCATCGGGAGATCGCTGCATAGGGTGCCCGGTGTGGAGAGAACCAAGTCGACTCGCCCTCGGCGCGCTCGTTCGGCTCCAGCTCGCCTTCCTCGGCTCCGTTGCTTGCTGCCCGTCAACCCGGGACCCAGCAACCCCCAAACATCATTTTGTAACCCTTTACCTCCCTGTGTGGAGTGGGTTTCCAGATCTGAAATTGTAAAATTAAATCATTTGTATATCGGGATTGTTCGGAAAACGGCCGGGAATTCTTCCCCACGCCTAGACGTGGAGGTACGCGTTCATTCCATTCTCACATTGCTAATTTAGTATACATTCTATATTGCTGCGTTTGTGAGATTAGGGCCGTTAGCTTGTATCTAAATCACCATGCTAGTGAGTTGAGAGTGCCCGTTCTATAGCTTCGATCGAGCACCGAACGCGAATCGGTACCCTAGGCGACGGTGGTTTCTTAATCGCCGCGATCCCCACGTTTCCCTCGCAAGGGACGATTGCTGGGCTAAAGAGAGAGCGCTGTTGAGAGGCGTCTCCACCCGGAGAATACCACAGTGGCTAGCCACCTGGCTTGCCTTAACGTGCTAGTGCTGGCCGCACTTGTGTCCGTCGTACGTCCTAGCCCGGTCGAGTCATCCGTCCCGCATCACATTGGCTAAATGCCAATACAAAGACAGGTTATTCATTAACGAGGACGTAAGGTCCGGGTTAAGGGGATATTGACCGGTCTTGCCGATGGTAATAAGGGTCAATAGTAGCTTGTTCATCGGCATTGGATAAATGCCAAAGCAAAGGTAGGTTCATAGGCGCAAGGCTCGCGCGAGAACCTTTGTAGCGATTAAGTGATAAATGAGAATATGACCTCATTATTTCATCATCGTCATTCGCTTCTTTTTTTTATTCATTTTTTTACATTACTGACTTAAGCGCCTTTGCGGATTTTTGCCGAAGTCAGCCCCCTCTTGATTTTGCCCACGCGCCCTTGCGGGTTTTCACGTGGCGGGGTACCCGATTTTGCCTGCGGCGCCCTTTCGGGTTTTCACCGGAAATGGGTTAGAGCCATTTTTGCCCTCACTCAGAATATCTGAGTAAGTCCGGCGAGGCACCTCTATTTTAAGCCTCATTTTTTTCTCTTTTTTTGTACTTGATTCATGGAACGAATCCGGAATGGTTGAGGGCTAATGAGATGTTGACCAGCCTTGTCGATGATGACAAGGGTCAAATGCAGGTTTATTCATCGACACCGGCTAAATGTCGAAGCAAAGGTGTATTCATTAACAAGGACGGAAGGTCCAAGTTAAGGGGATTGTCGACCGATCTTGCTAATGATGACAAGGGTCGAAGACGGTTTGTTCATCGACATTGGTTAAATGCCGAAGCAAAGGAGGTTTTTTCATTAACGAGGACAAAGGGTCCAAGTTAAGGGAAATGTCGACCGATCTTGCCGATGATGACAAGGGTCGAAGACGGTTTGTTCATCGACATTGGTTAAATGCCGAAGCAAAGGAGGTTTATTCATTAACGAGGATGAAGTATCCAAGTTAAGGAAAACGTCGATTGATCTTGCCGATGATGACAAGGGTCGAACACGGTTTGTTCATTGACATTGGTTAAATATTGAAGCAAAGGAGGTTTATTCATTAACGAGAATGAAGGGTCCAAGTTAAGGAAAACGTCGACCGATCTTGCCGATGATGATAAGGGTCGAACACGGTTTGTTAATCGACATTGGTTAAATGCCGAAGCAAAGGATGTTTATTCATTAACGAGGACGAAGGGTCCAATTTAAGGAAAACGTCGACCAATCTTTCCGATGATGACAAGGGTCGAACACGGTTTGTTCATCGACATTGGTTAAATGTCAAAGCAAAGGAGGTTTATTCATTAACGAGGATGAATGGTCCAAGTTAAGGAAAACGTTGACTGATCTTGCCGATGATGACAAGGGTCAAACATGGTTTGTTCATCGACATTGGTTAAATGCCGAAGCAAAGGAGGTTTATTTATTAACGAGGATGAAGGGTCCAAGTTAAGGAAAATGTCGACCGATCTTGCCGATGATGACAAGGGTCGAACACGGTTTGTTCATCGACATTGGTTAAATGTCGAAGCAAATGAGGTTTATTCATTAACGAGGATGAAGGGTCCAAGTTAAGGGAAACGTCGACCGATCTTGCCGATGATGATAAGGGTCGAACACGGTTTGTAGAGGGAAAACATCTCTGGCGGGGCTTGTGGTGATCGTCCTTTTCAGAGTTTCATTAGGATGAGGGTGAAGAGGAACTTTAAATTACCACATTACTAACTTAAGCGCCCTTTTGGGTTTTCATGTGGCGGGGTACCCGATTTTGCATGCAGTGCCCTTTCGGGTTTTCACTGCAGCTGGGTTAGAGCCATTTTTTTGCCCACTCCCTAGTGTCGGAACGAGGCCGGCGGGGCACCTCTGTTTTAAGCCCCATTTTTCTTTCTCATATAAGTTTTATCATTTCATTCATCATTTTTTTTCTAAACATAGAGTGAGAAAATGAGGATGGGTCAATCATGCGATGTTTGACCCTACGTAGTAGCATATGACAGTTGGCTAGGGCACGCAGCCTTGCGTCAGAAAAAAAAGTGTTTATTCATTGGTAAGGACAAATACCAACGCAAGGGATGAGTTTCTGCGCCGATTCGAACGTAAGGTCCGTAATGGCGATGACGTGCGGAAGTCGGCTAGGGCACACAGCCTTGCGTCGAAAAGGGGGTTTATTCGTTGGTAAGGATAAATACCAACGCAAAGGAGGAGCATTCGCCGATCCAGACGTAAGGTCCATAATGGCAGTATTGTAGGAAAGTCGGTTGGGACACGAAGTCTTACACCCAAAAGGGGGTTTATTCATCGGTAAGGATAAATACCAACGCAAGGAAATAGCATTCGCCGATTCAGACGTAAGGTCCGTAAATGGTAGTGTTGTAGGAAAGTCGGATGGGACACGAAGTCTTGCACCGAATGCTAACGCAAGTGAAGGATTTATGCCGATTCGGACGTAAGGTCCGTAATGGCAATATTGTAAGAGAGTCGGCTGGGACACAAAGTCTTGCGCCCAAAAGGGGTTTATTCGTCGGTAAGGATAAATACCAACGCAAAGGAAGAGCATTCGCCGACTCAGACGTAAGGTCCGTAATGGCAGTATTGTATGCAGGTAGGACTTATGGCATGCTGCGCGATGCCTTCAGTCTTGTTCATTCTTCAGGTGCCAGTTCAGCCACCCGATATAACTTCAAGTGCCTCCCATTGAGAGGAGAGAACTTGATTGCGCCCTTGTGGTTGACCAGAACATAAGCACCCCCTTCATAGACCCGATGTACGACATACGGGCCTACCGAATTTTTGACCAACTTCCCTTTAGGGTTGTAGGCCATTACTTCTCTTCTTTTGACCATTACTAGGTCTCCTTTCTTGAATTCTCGCCCCTTGACCAGCTTGTCAAAAGCACGAGTCATGTGAGCCTGGTATAATTGGATATTTTGTTGCGCACGAAGATGCTTTCCTTCAAGATCGGCGAGCTCTTCCAGTCTTCTTTCCATGTTAGTCTGCTCACTGCTAACCAACCCATGCTGGATGGCGACTCGCAATGAGGGAACCTCCAATTCAATTGGCACCACAACCTCTGACCCGTACACGAGGGAGTAAGGCGAGCAACCAGTTCGGGATTTATAAACTGTACGATAAGCCCAGAGTGCTTCGTACATCCTTTCTTCCCAATATCTTTTATTAGCCTTGACAGTCTTTTCTAGCAGGGTGCATAGCATTTTATTGAAGGCTTCTGCAAGTCCGTTGGCTTGAGGGTAGTAGGGAGATGACGTTCTCCAATCCATCCTGTATTTGTCGGCCAATCAGTTTCTGGTTCCTGATGTGACTGCCATTATTGGAGATAATTCGACTGGGGATCCCAAACCAGAATATTATATTTTGTCAGAAGAATCTGGCGATCAATTCCCCCATCACTTCTCTTAGTGCTATTGCTTCTGCCCATCTGGAGAAGTAATCTATTGCTGCTAAGATATATTTGCATCCTGATGAAGATGCTGGTAGCGGCCCTACCACGTCTGTACCCCATTGAGCAAACGGCCAACTTGGTACGGTAGGATGCAGCGGCGCCGGTGGTCTTCTTGACACAGTGGCATGTTCCTGACACTTATGGCAGGCTTTGGCAAACTTCAAGCAGTCGTCAAACATAGAGGGCCAATAGTAGCCCAATTTCTTTATTTCAATTTTCATTTTTGGGCCGGGCTGGTGTGCCCTGGCAGATCCGGTGTGGACTTCCCGTATTACTTGCCTAACCTCTACTGAAGACAAGCATCGGAGTAAGACTCTCTTTTGGGCATCTGCCATTATTCGGAACAGGGTTCCATACGTCATCTCGTAGGAGTCCTTGACCCGTAGGAGCTTCATTCTTTGTTCTTTTTCTTTTGGGAGCTGTTGGTGTTGAAACCAACGTAGGAGATGCTCCCACCAATCGGGCTGCTGGATTTCTTCCACCGCTACCACTTCATTTTTCTTGTTCATCAACCAGGACCTCTGTCACACTGGGGACCTGCTGTCGGTTAATTACTATTATATTCAGGCTTATGTCTGGCGGGATTGCCAAAGAACTGGCCAGCTTTGCGAGGGCATCCGCCTAAGCATTCTGTCCTTATTTGATGTGCTTGATGCTGATGAAATAGAATCTTGTCATCAGGCGGAGTGCCAGCTGGTAATAAGGAAGGAGTTCTCGCTTACGCACATCGAACTCCCCTTCCAACTGTTTTATAACTTGCATGGAATCCCCAACTACTTCCAGCATCTGAATTCCCATGGACAGAGCAATCTGCAGCCCGATTATTAGGGCTTCAGATTCTGCTTCATTATTTGTGCAGGGCTTGTTTATTGAATAGGATGTATGTATGACTTCTCTGTCTGGAGATTTCAGGACTATGCCTGCCCCTGCCCTGACTCTGGCTGACCCAGTCGCCGGGGTATCAATTCTGGATGCGCCGTCAAAGTATAACTGCCACAATGAGGGTTGTACTTGGCTGACTTCCAGGGTCTCATCTTCAAGAAGCTCTGGCTCTAGCGGGCAATCTTCTGGCGCTGGGTGCTTGACGAAGAAATCTGTGATGGCCTGGCCTTTAACGGCCCTTTGCGGCACGTAGAAGATATCATACTCCATGAGGATCACCGCCCATTTGCCTAGGCGGCCTTTTAGTGTCGGTTGGGACATGATATATTTAAGTGGATCCTCCGTGGAAATCAGCTTAATTGCATGCGACAACATATAGTGTCGAAGCTTCTTGACTGCGAAGACCAGCGCCAGGCAGATCTTCTCGATATAGGTGTATTTCTTCTCAGTTCTGACTAATCTCCGACTGAGGTAGTAGAGGGCTTGTTCCTTCCCTTCTTTATTGTTCTAGGCTAGCATTGCCCCCAGGGAGTTGTACGTGGTTGCTATGTAGAGGACTAGCAGCCTTCCTTTCACCGGCGCACCCAGCATTGGAGGAGTCTTCAGATAATCCTTCAGCTTGTCAAAGGCTGTCTGGCATTCTTCATCCCAATAAAAAGGAACATCTTTCATCATTAGCTTGTGAAAGGGATGCCATCGCCCTGACAAGTTAGATATGAACCGCCGGATGTATGCCAGGCAGCCTTGTAGAGATCTCAGCTCAGAGAGGTTCCTTGGCGGAGGTAACTCCTGGATTGCCTTGATCTTTGCGGGGTCTGTCTCAATTCCCCGATATCTGATAATGAATCCCAAGAATTTTCCGCTCGATACTCCGAACACACACTTCATGGGGTTTATCTTTAATTCATACTGCCTGAGCCTCTGAAACACAACTCGGAGGTCCTGCATATGGTCTTGACTACCAGGTGATCTATACAGCACTCGACCTTGTGGTAGAGAAGTTCATCAAATATTCTGGTCATCGCCCGTTGGTAAGTTGCACGGGCATTCTTCAGTCCGAACGGCATCCTCTTATAGTGATAGACGCCCTTGGGAGTTTGGAAGGCGGTGTGGACCCGGTCATGTCCCACGATCCATATCTGGTTGTAGCTAGACGACCCGTCCATAAATGACAGAGCTTCATGGCCAGTTGTGGCATCAATCATGACCTCCGTGATCAGTACTGGAAAGTCATCCTTGGGGCAAGCCCTGTTCAGGTCTCGAAAATCAACGCATATCCGGATCTGCCCATTTTTCTTCTTCACGGGCACGATATTAGCCAGCCACGTGGTGTATTAATTTTCTTCGATGAAACCCACATCAATGAGCTTGTCAAGTTCTTCGCATATTTTAGTGATGAGCTCTGGCCTCATGCACCGCGGTGGCTGCTTCACCGGCTTAGCCTCGGGGCTTATGGCTAGCTCATGTTGTGAGACTGCGGGCCTCAATCCTGGCATTTCCTTGTATGTCCAGGTGAAGCAATCCTGGTATTATTGTAGCAGCTAGATGTACAGCCTCTGTTCTTCAGCAGATAACTGGGCACTGAGGAAGGTCGGCCTAGGGTCATCCTCGTCTCCCAAATTGACTTGTATCAATTCATCGACTGTGGGTTGGCCTCTGTCTTCTATCTCCGGGGGCGCCGGCTAGAAGTTGATAAAATCTGGAATATTGTCTTCAAGCTCGAGTACCTCGGCCTCTTCATTCTGTTCCACCTCGGCCCTTGGAGACGTGTTTACAGCCCTGAAGGGCTGGTGGCTGTTTATTGTTGTGCTAGAGCGGTATTGCGGCTTCACAGGAGAAGACAAGAGCGCCCTGCCTCCCTGGATTGCCATATCTTCAGTGGAGGTGGCCTTTTCTTTTCTAGTACTATTCATCCCTTGATCAGGCTTGGAAGAAGCTTCCCTGATCGGTTCGAGAGGTGCTGACATCATCATCAGAGGAGGGTCACTGGAGGGAGGCAGCCCTACTTCTTCAGTGTCTTCAGCTTCGCTACTGCTAGCCATGTCGAATTTGGCCTGAGAGCCGCTTCCTCGGGATAGACCTGCTCCCAACATAGGCAGGGGAATATGGTTTATGATTCAAAGTCTCTTGGTCGAGCTGGTTCAGTATGCTCAGCCTCTGCTGGGTGTTCATCGAAAGTTACCCCGAGTGAGTTATCTTCAATCGGGTAGAAAGCAGAGATGGTGTCCACTTCATAGCGCCCGCTATAATAATATTCCTCGAGGGTGAAGCCCAACCCTGGGTGTTGAGAGACACGTCTCAGCTCTTTATCCAGGCTTGCGGGATACCACAGCTTCTGGAATGCTTCTTTCTTCTTGCAAGGCTGGTCAGAGGGGATGTGCTGCTTCTGGAACATCTTGGCCATCTGATTTGTTATAAATGCCAACCCTCGAACGGGAACTGATGGGTCTTCTATATCTTCAGACAGATGACAATCAGTATCCTCTCATGTAGGGTGTTCCGCAACTGTGTAAAACAAGATGCTGGGGCCATCTATCTACGCCACCTCCCAAGCTTTGAAAGTTTCGACAGTGATATTATCGAGGTCGAGAATTGGCTTGCTAAGGCCTTCCGGGATCTCGATGTGGTCGTGCTGTTGGTGGACCTTTGCTTCATTAGCTTTGGGGTAGATAGCGGGCGGTGCTACCCTGCCCACGTCCCCGGTGACGGTGATGTGTGAGACCGTCTTGGGATTAACATACGCGCGCGGCGGCAGAGGGAATCAGTCAGCGCCGGAGGTGCTTTTTGATGCACCGGCAGAGGTCTTGGCTTCAGAGGTCTTCTGCGACCGTTCTGCATATAGAGGGGCATTTGCCAGGTGACACTTGAACACTTCGAACGGGTGGAGATTAGCAAATACTCTTTCCTCCTTCCCTTCTAGGTTGTATTTGATGCACTGGTAGAGCGTGGAGGGCACCACCATGTTCTCATGTAGCTAAGGACGGCCAAGCAGCGCCTTGTACGAGGTGCGGGAATCGATGACATGAAACTGCACCCTCGTAGTAAAGTCCGCCAGAGTGAGTGTGAATTCTGCTACTCCTAGCGATACTTCACACTTCGTGTTGAAGCCGGTAATACGCATATCTCCAAATTTTTTGAGGCGCATGTTAAAGTGGTGCCTCTGATATATCCGGTATGGCAGGATATTGATAGATGCCTCGGGATCCACCAGGATTCTATTCAGCTCTCGGCCATTCAGATGTCCTTTCATATACAATGGCATGTTGTGGCTTATAGTGGGGAGCAGCATGTCCTCCTGAGTGAAGGTCACATTGGCCTCCGACAGTACTTCAGCCAAGCATGCTTCATATTGAGCAGGCGTTTGCAAAGTAGTAATAATTGCCTGTCGAGTCTCTTCACTCAGAGAGAGGATTTTCCAAACAGTGAATCTCGCTGGGAGCTTCTTCAACAACTTGACTACCCGGCTTCCTGCTCAGACATTGGATAGCTTCATTTCTTCTGCCCACCTGGGTCTGGGAGAGTCTTGAGCTGCGGCCCCTGATGGACCTGCTTCATCGGGCTCTGAGGTCGCACCCTTCTGCTTGGTGTTGTCTTCCTGCTGTCCCTCATTGGCTATCGTTTGGCAAGCTTCATCTTCATCTGGAACTCCAGAAGACTGTTGGAGCTGCAGGGGAGTATTCCCGTCTGCGGGGTCGGCATCCTGACAAGGCTACTTTCCCATTGACATTCTCAGGAATTCCAGAAAGGAAGGGGCAGTAGTGATGCCCCCACTCTAGTTGTATAGGCCTGACGGAGGAGGGATCTGGACTCCCCTGACCTCCGGAGGAGGTATCTTATAGGGTTGTTCCTCCCTGAAGATAATATTGTGGTTGGTGGGCGGCTGACGCCCCCATCTTCGGCTCGACCGGGTTGCATTTGCAGCGGTCATTGCTTCAGCCTGACTTGCCCCAGCGGCGGGTGTAAAGCATATTTCCTCCTCATCCTCCTCACAGGGCAGATTGAAGAGTGCAGATAGGGTATTGCAAGAAAGGACCATACCCTTTGTGGCCTTGCTGGCTTTTCTTTTCTTTCTTCGTCTCTTCTTCTTTTCTTCGACCGGCACTTGCCCCCAGAACAGGCTGCCGTCCTTGTCCGATGCTTTGTCAACTTCCTCTTCCTACTTTAGTGAAAGTTGTTCTAATTCCTGCCACGAGACATAATCCCATACCAGTAAAGGCTTCAACTCGGGCTGCTCATATTCATCTAGCCCATTTATATAGTCTTGCAGCCGCCGGGCTTCTAGACTAATTTCCTTGACCATTGGCAGTGCAGTCTGTCTTCTCTGGTTATGTGTAGGTATTGTGATGACTGTAGGTGGATTGGCCCACACAGGTGTTGCCACTAGCAGAGTGGGTCGCGGTGTGACACCATAGATCTGCACTCCCACTCTCGGGTGAGATGTGCCTTTCTTCTTGGTTTATGCAGGGACCTGTTGCCATCCCTCTTGTTCTTTTATTGGGGCCAGAAAGTAGGCCTCACAAGTATGCTTAGTGTTGGCTTCTGCCATCTCTTCAGGAAATGCCTGATATAGAGAGACCATGTTGACCGCGGCTCTTCTCAAAGGTGCTTCATGCGGTTGTGGAGGGTCAACCTTGTACTCCCCCAGGTCTATCTCTTCCTTCTTTACCATGCCTTCGATAATATCCTTGAAAACATAACAGTCTTCAATTTGATGCCCCAGCATCTGGTGATAAGGGCAAAATCTTGGGCTATCTCTTCTTTTTAGGTCCTCCGGCCTCTTTGGCTTAGGCAGAGTGACCTTATCATACTGGGTAACCCAGTCAAACAAGATCTTGGTCTTATCCTTCGGGAAAGAGTAGGCTTTCTTCATCTTGTCCCGGAGTGAGGGACCCTCTTTACCATCTTCGGTTTTAGCAGGCTGAGGGGCAGCTGCCTTCTTGCCTTTATCTTTTTGTTGTTCAAACACCTTAATATCAAGGGCGTTCGCTTCTTTAGGCGCTTGGCGCCGCTCTGCTATCTTGCCTTTCTGTGTAGTGGCAGTAACTGATGTCGGGGCAGGTCTTGCCAAGAAGGCCTCTACCTCGGCCACAACATTGTTCAAGCGGTCAAATGACCAGATTTCCATCCCAATCATCTTTTCTAGTACCTCTCTCCTAAGGTTCTACTTGCAGATTTGTACAGCGTCCTCCTGGTGTGGGGGGCGCTTGCATCTCATTCCAAGGTTTTTCCACCTCTTGATATATTCAAGGGCCGTCTCATCTGCCCTTTGCCTTGTCGAGTAGAGCTCAGCCACCGTGACCTCCCATTCGGTGACGTGAAACCTCTCTCTGAACTTCTTCTGCATATCTGGCCAATCGCTGATCGACCCGGTCGGAAGGCTGGAGTAGCATTCAAATGCGAGCCCCGTTAGTGAGGACCCAAAAAATTTCAGCAGATATGACTCATCGGTGGCCAAATCACCCATGACGGTCATATAGTAAGCGACATGCTCCTTTGGGGATCCCTTCCCATTAACTTGTCGAATTTCGGTGGCTTACTAATCCCAACAGGGAGCCGCTTGGCAGCATGATGTGGCAGGTATGGCACCCTATAGGCATCGAACGCGACGTAGTCGCCTTCACTTCGTTCACCAAGCTTCAGCTCGATCATCCTCTCCACCATCATCTTATTCATGATGGTTGGATACACCGGTTCTAGATAGAATTGTGCTGGCTACAAATAGAGAGTGACCAAGGTGGTCGCCTGCGAGAGAGGGTGTAGCAGCGGAGGTGTCTGGTGCACCTGTGGTAGCACCGGCGACATCAGCGGCTGTGATGGGCGTTGTTGAGTGGCGCCAAGCTTGGCTCTGCCGGCTGAGGCAGGGTATAGAGTGGTGGGAAGTCACTCTGGTTGATGGCTCCCTGTGATGATTTGGCCTGCATCTCAGGCTGCTTGGAAGCTGAGGTTTGCTCCATCTTCTCCACAAGCTGCTTCTTCAGGAACTCTATCTCTTGCTGGTATTTCTGGAGTAACATCAATACTGATGGATGCATAGTTGCAGTGCTGGGAATGGCTTCTGTGGTTTCCCTTGATGCACCTTCAGGGAGGATGTCGAGCAAGACATCTTCTTCTTCTGTCATCACCACATTGGCAGTGAGAATAATAGCTTTGTCATGGTGCAGGTGGTGGGCCAGGGTTTGCGTTCCCTTGGCCGCTGTCAGCTTTTCTCTTGCGGCTTCCACCCTTTGAGTATTTGACCCCGGCCTTCCGGCCAACCGGGCCAGCTCCTGAGTTTCCTCAGGTAATCTTCCGTAGTGGCCAGACACCCCAGCCATGTTGCAGGTGAAAATCTGCAACCTTCTTCTTTGTTTGTGAACCCTCCTTTTTGCATTCTCTAGGAAGGTCAGCCTCTCGAACACAGAGACTCTTTTTCTTTTCTCCTGGTGGGGAGTAACTTCATCGGCTTCAATGTCCAAGCCGTCTTCATATCCATTGTCGTCGACTGACGACGTCATCCTTCTTTCTTCTTCTTCTTCTTCCACTGCCATTGGTGGGCAGTGATCTTATTCAACCACGGCTGCTTGCAATAGCCGTTGTTGGCCCAATGAGGGGTTGTCTAGTCCCCTAAAATAACTTCTGACCATATTGGTCATCTCTACTTGCCCTCGCCCCTGATGTAGGATCGGGGACAATTGTCAACCTCCCATCGGAGGGATGTAAGCAAGCAGAGCTCTTCCGACAGGTTGTTGAAATCTTCTTCCCACAGTGGGGATGTTGGCATGTCAGGCGGAAGCCCTAAAACTTTCACGACGTGGAGGATCCACGATCATTTCCTCTTTCCATGGGGCAAGGCCCCTTTTCTTGTTCTTCTCTACTCCAGTAAATCTGGAGCGGTGGCAGACTAGTGCGTCCTGGTGGGTAGGCTGGATCTTCTTAGGGACCCAAACTTGCTTAGATATCCTTGGCTAGGGAGCCTGCTTTCTTCGGCCATGATAGCCAGCTTCTTCTCTCTCGGTTCTCCTTCTGGAGAGGGCTTGGTAGGAGTTGTAGATAGGTACTATGGGGATCACCCGATCTGGGCTCACTCGAGCATCGCGTCTATCCAGAAAGACGCAAACTCCCCCGATCAGCATGGATTTGCCAGACACGGAGAGACGTCCGGTAATAGCAGCAGCATCCTTCTTCCAAAAGCTCCTATGTTGACGCCTCCAAGAGTTCTTGGTAGAGACAGGGCGGGCCCTGTGAGTGATATGGTGCACCATGCAGTTGGCGACTTGAATTGGGCCCGTGAGTGGGCCAGCACAGCAACGAGCCTTCGGGGCTTCAACCTCTTTCACAATCTTCTCCTCGGCGGGTTCCGAGGACTCTACTTGTAGCAGATCGGCAAAGGCTAACCCCAAGAAGTTTGGGATGCCTACAGTTGGTGGGAAAGACCCGAAGATAGTGGGCACCGCCAGGTACCCGTGTTCAGCATGACCGGCGACGATCGCGGGGCCAAAGGTGAGAGCGATGAGTCCCGATGATGTCATCGTTCACCTGAGATAAACAAACAAACAGTTAGTATTCTTTGGGGGAGCCTCTGGAGGCATCCCCTCTTGGCAAAGAGATGAAGGGAGACTTGGGTCCCACCGGGCATGCCAGCTTGTGGGGGACTGATTCTTTTTCATTGTATCGTTTGTTACATCATTTATTCGAACTAGATTGTTCGTTTATTTTTTGCGTAGGCGTGTGCCAGTCACATATGTGACAATTTATTATGCGCTCGATCTAACTTAGTTAGTCGATTATGAGGTTCGTGTTGGGACCTAGAGCTCGTCATATCATAAAGGCTATGACGTTAATTACGTTTTCTAAGAAATAGGACAACCCTTGATTAATTGCCAAGAGAGGATGCCTCGAGGGATGATACGAAGGCATAAAGAGTACGGACTAAATGCAACAACGGATGCTGTAGAATGAGTTCGTTTAGTTGACCATTCATGCAAAATGCAACGAATTTCTTAATTAATTCATTCTTGTAATTAAAGCTTCAGTCATGCTCATTTAGATAGCAATGCATGCTAATGCAAGTGTATGTTCATGATTTCAAGATGAATGCTTCAGCATGGTCGAAGACGTTGAATCCCCCTTTTTTTATTCATTTATTTTACTAGACTTATTGAATCAATTAGGGCTTTAACATTAACGCATCAAGAGTCAACACATAGTCAACGATGCACATGAAGTCAATGCATTATTTTTATTTTGGTCAAAGCATTATTTTATTCCATGCATTAAGTCACTGCCCTCCTTGAACTAAGGTCGACGTCAGTGCACTTCATGCACTACCAGGGGTCGATGCATATATGGGGTTGATGTGCGTATGAGGGTCAGTGCATATATGGAGTGGGTCAGTGCGTGCATGAGGGTGGGTGCGTAGATGGAGTGGGTCGGTGCGTGCATGAGGGTCGGTGCGTAGATGGAGTGGGTCGATGCATATATAGAGCCAAGGTTGGTGTAGATGGAAGCAGGAGGTGATGATCGGGTCGGTGCAGGGTGTCCATCGACACTAAGGAGGGTAGGTCGGTGCATGTGTGAGATTGATGCACGTTTAGAGTCGATGCATATGTGAGACGGCCTAAAACGGAGCAGGGTTGAGTTGAGGCTAAAATGGCGCGCCCAGGGCGCTCGGGTAAAGGCCAAAGGGGTTGAGTTAAATCATGAGTGTAGGGCTAAAGCGGCACGGGGGGGTACCGCGCTGAAAAATGGTGCGCCAGTTTAGGGGCGCGTCGGATTAGGGCAGGTTTGATTTATTTGGGGCTAAGATGAAGGGCCAAATGATTTTCTTGGACTTGGATTTTAATTAAGAAGATTAAAAGGTTTATTCAGATTCCAAATGTCCTGCAAACATAGCCAGTCCAGACTTATGCGAGGTTCCTACTTGAGCATAGTCCAACATAGACTTATCACTGTAAATTCATCACAATTCAGACTAAGTATTCAGTCAAAAATCGGGCAGCACCTCCCCATGCCAATAAGGTTACGGGGGTGAAGTGACGGAATCGACTTCAACAAAAGTATCAAATATATATCTATGTTTAACCGTTTCTTATTAATTGGGTCGCATGTTTGGGCCAAATGGGCCATGTTTTACGTTTTGATTATGTCCCCAACTATTATGTAAGAGTCTTTTTTTTATTTGTGTCTTTTAGTCTTCCTAAGGGAGTTATGAGTGGTAGGAAGTAGGTGTTAGGTGAGTTATCTTTTGGTCTTCTTTGTGGAGTCTATAAAAAGTCATGTAATCTTTGTTTAAGGCAATGAAGTGATTAGAATTTTTGGAAAAACCACTCTCTTGTAAGGTGCGAAGCCTTGCTTGCTTGTGTTCACCGAGAAGGAGATGGGGTGAGATGCCCCTGTCCTATGGGTGAGAAGCCTTTGGTCGTGAGAAGTGGCCCCTATCCTTTCCCCCTCCCACTGCCGCGGTTTCACCATCTTCCCCTTCCACCTTTCTGATAGTGCCTCCTCGTCAGCCACTATCATCCACCTCCGATTGAGCCTCCGCTAACAACCACTACCCCCCCTCCTCAGCCCTCTCTCACCCCTTCAAACCCCCACCTGCCCTCCCACTCACTTCCCCTTCTATGCACATCTACACTTCTCTAAACCAGCAGCCCACCACCACGTTCACCACCCACAGCCATGGCACCGCCATGCAAAGCTAGATGCCATCACCGGCAATACAATCTGCCGTCGCCATCGCCTTCTCTGTGTCCATGAACGCGAGCTCACCACCAAGCAGTCCGGCAGCACCATGCAGACTCGATCCTCCCCTCCGGCAGCGGCTGCACAACTTGTGAAGAGCACATCGGCTGCTGTCATCGACGGGGAAACCATCAACCACAGTCACTCGCCGCTGTCGCGCCTCCCCACCACGGGGCCTGCGAGTGATCCAAACCAGCTCCAAGCTCCACCTCCCCACCCCCCACGCTCTCTCTTTCTCTCTCTATAGTTCCCCTCTCTCTCTCCATCATCTCTCTCTCTCCATCCCATTCTCTCTCTCCCTTTCTCTCTCTCGTGTTGCTGCTAGCTACTGTAGATGAACAGTGGAAGGAAAAAAAAGAAGAAAATATAGAGGGAAATATTATGTGAAGAGAATAGAGAGGGAAAATATTTTGTGAAGAGAAGGAGAAAAGTTAAAAAAAATGAGAGATGAAAAATAGAGAAAATTGGAAAGAAGAGAATGTCTAAGACTTCGGATGTTTGTGTCACATCAAATGGTATCAGAGCAAGTCGTCAGGTTTGTACCAACAAGCCGGGGTCCTGCAGTTTGAGATTCAAGAATCAAGGTTCGAGGTGGAACCTTCTCCAAGTGGAGGGGTTTGACGGAATCGACTTCAACAAAAGTATCAAATATATATCTATGTTTAACCGTCTCTTATTAATTGGGTCGCATGTTTGGGCCAAATGGGCCATGTTTTACGTTTTAATTATGTCCCCAACTATTATGTAAGAGTCTTTTTTTTATTTGTGTCTTTTAGTCTTCCTAAGGGAGTTATGAGTGGTAGGAAGTAGGTGTTAGGTGAGTTATCTTTTGGTCTTCTTTGTGGAGTCTATAAAAAGTCATGTAATCTTTGTTTAAGGCAATGAAGTGATTAGAATTTTGGGAAAAACCACTCTCTTGTAAGGTGCGAAGCCTTGCTTGCTTGTGTTCTCTGAGAAGGAGATGGGGTGAGATGCCCCTGTCCTATGGGTGAGAAGCCATTGGTCGTGAGAAGCGGCCCCTATCCTTTCCCCCTCCCACTGTCGCGGTTTCACCATCTTCCCCTTCCACCTTTCCGATAGTGCCTCCTTGTCGCCCACTATCATCCACCTCTGGTTGAGCCTCCGCTAACAGCCACTACCCCCCCTCCTCACCCCTCTCTCACCCCTTCAAACCCCCACCTGCCCTCCCACTCATTTCCCCTTCTATGCACATCTACACTTCTCTAAACCAGCAGCCCACCACCACGTCCACCACCCACAGCCATGGCACCGCCATGCAAAGCTAGATGCCATCACCTGCAATACAATCTGACGTCGCCATCGCCTTCTCTGTGTCCATGCACGCGAGCTCACCACCGAGTAGTCCGACAGCACCATGCAGACTCGATCCTCCCCTCCGGTAGCGGCTGCACCACTTGTGAAGAGCACATCAGCTGCCGTCATCGACGGGGAAACCATCAACCACAGTCACTCGCCGCTGTCGCGCCTCCCCACCACGGAGCCTGCGGGTGACCCGAACCAGCTCCAAGCTCCACCTCCCCACCCGCCACGCTCTCTCTTTCTCTCTCTATAGTTCCCCTCTCTCTCTCCATCATCCTCTCTCTCTCTCTCCATCCCGTTCTCTCTCTCCCTTTCTCTCTCTCGTGTTGCTGCTAGCTACTGTA
Organism: Amorphophallus konjac; assembly: GCA_022559845.1. NCBI lineage: Eukaryota > Viridiplantae > Streptophyta > Magnoliopsida > Alismatales > Araceae > Amorphophallus > Amorphophallus konjac. Next base: position 488,603,953 of record CM040121.1, read on the forward strand.
GATGAACAGTGGAAGGAAAAAAGAAGAAGAAGAAAATATAGAGGGAAATATTATGTGAAGAGAATAGAGAGGGAAAATATTTTGTGAAGAGAAGGAGAAAAGTTAAAAAAAATGAGAGATGAAAAATAGAGAAAATTGGAAAGAAGATAATGTCTCAGACTTCAGATGTTTGTGTCACATCCCGAAGTGGAGACAGTCCCACAGCATCTGGGGTGCGCTCCTTAAAGTTGGGAGTGCCAAACGGTGACGGGCGGACTTCAATGGAGGGAAAACCCCAAAGGCTAGCCTACGAGGGGCACCAACACTCCACGAGTCAAAGATATTGTTAAAGGGACAACTGAGATGGGAGGATACCTCGAGGGCTAGCCTACAAGAGGTACCTTCCCCACGTCCACCACCATTCCTGAGGGAATGTGGATTTGATGTCGGGTTAAGAACCCTGTTAATGTTCACCTGACAGTTCATGGGGTACATGTCATCAAGGGACATGACCCCATGGTCCAACGGTGACTAAAATGTCAATGAGGAATGTCCCCTCTCCCCGGCCACTAGACTCATTGAGGAAAGCAGAAGCACATAAGGTATATGTAGAATGCATTCAGCCAATAAACCGACTACAGAAAGTCATATTCATATGAGTATATAGCTGTAGGGGTTAGCTGGTTAGCTGGTTAGTAGATTAGCCTCCAGAAATCGTAAACAAAAATGAATCAACTGGAGAAGACTACCCTTCATACAGTTGATGTGCAGCGTATAGGGAAGATGATGATATAAGGGAACCATGTGCCCAGACTGTAGGGACGGTCCCATCCTCCTCAGCCCATGACTAGGGATAGAAGGGGTAATGAAGGGTCGGTCCCGGGGTTTGACCAGAGAGGCACAGATGTATGTTCCTCTGGCAATTGACCCCTCCACCAAGACGATGGAAACTTGATATAGGCATATCACTGGAAAACAAACCCCGGGGAGAGGGGGGATGATGTTAATATTGCCCAAAGAAACATTTGGGTGCATTCGGCGTTGGAAAACCAGACAATCACACACAGACTGTAGGGAAAAGGAGTGCAATCGGATGGAAAGAAATAGTTCAAATATGCATCAACGCGTTCATTTAAACCCAAAGGGAAAACATCATGTAGAACATTATATACAACTACGGCTCGGCGTTGTCGCACGAAGCCGACTCCCGGCTTGGGGAGGAAGAGAAAATGGAAAGAAAGAGGTAGAGCACAACGGCTAAGAAGAAGACCTAAGGGCTCATATCATTGCCCATTCCATTACATCATTCGTCAGAGCTATCTTGACAAAAGGAGATAAGATAGAAGAGGAAAAATCCTGACAACTTCCACAAACCCACCTCGGATATCTGCAACAGGGAAATCAGAGTATCAAAAACGTGCTCTTCGCTCCCCTTTCTTCCACCCCAAGCTTCTCTTCTCTTCTTTTTTCTTCTATCTCTCTTCGTATTCTCTCTTCTTTGCTGGCTCTCTCCTTGTTATCCCCACCGCTATTGACTTCTCTCTCCCTAAGCTTCTCTCCTCTTCTTTTGACGGTAGATGGTTGATATATATAGTAGAACCCTTGGCTTGGCTTCACTCGGCGTGGGGATAGCATGCCGGATAAGGTGTTCACACTGTTGCGCGTCAGGAACATGGGCGCCGAAAATAAGTAGCGCGCCGGATTAACTCCTCTTGTCGTGTTCATTTAACACGGGCCAGACGATGGGCCTTAGAGCAGCTCTGGGAGTCACTGTGATCTTTCATCTCATCATGGTCTTGCCAAACCACGGTGGGAGGCATTGATAAGGCTTTTAGGCCGCTGAACGACCGCCTGCGGAGTCTCATGCATCTTCAGCTCGGACACGCGGGTTTCCCGCTGATACGGGCCTCGGCACTATAGCTTGTGCTGCCAGCTCGGCTTAACTTGCCTTCGTAGCTTTATCGGGGAGTGAAATACCCCCCGGGATACTTTCGCCTTGACTGGGTGATCATTCGATCACTAACGGACATGATTTATTGGGAAGATGTAGCCATGCCGGGTTATCCGGGTCTTTCGCCGACGGAGCCATCAGTCCCTTGTTCTGAAGGGCCAAGGATGTTTTACCACCTTAGGAGAATTTTCTTTCAGGTGGCGAGCCACCAGGTATTCCCTTGTCCTTGGTCGGACAACGGATGTAGCTCGTGTGGCGTGACTGAGTCGATGCCGGTTCATTGGGCAGGCTTGTCGGCACTGCCGGTTTGTTGTGGATTCTTCTTGATTCTCCCGGGGTGAAGTACCTGGTTGATGGGGACATCAAAGTGGGCACTTAGTGGACCGGCCCCGTTGGTAGAGGGGTCGCTTTCATTCCATGGCCCATTAGGCCGGGCCCATCTAATTTTTGGGCTTTTCTCTTTTTATTATGATGTAATTTCCCTTTTATTAGCATTTAGTTCTTAATGGGTCAGTTAATTGGGCCCAAAAGGCCATGTTAGCTAGTGGGTCTAGTTAGGGGTCGTAGGTTGCTTATTGTTACCCCCAGGTAGCGGGGTCTTTTTTCCATTTGTTAGGGATTATTAATGTCTTTGTAACCCCCTAGCTTCTCCTATAAATAGGAGACCAAGGGCACTCATTTGAGTAGAGAATTATTGAATGAAAAAATTGGTGAAAGTTTGAATTCATAGAGAATCTCCTACTTCTCTCTCTTGCGCAGCCCTCTCTCTCTCTCCAACTCCCAAGTTCGCACCTCACCTCTCTCTCCTCCTCTTTCCTGGTCGCAGCCCTCTCTCTCCTCTCCCCAATCCTCATGCCACAACAGCTCATCTCTCCTAGAATATCTCTCTTCCTATTTTCTCTCCCCCTCCCAAGGAAAACTAGCGCACCCCTCTTCCTTCTCTCTTTATCTCTTCCCAAATCCCTCTATAAATCAAATCCTAGCCCTTCAATCCCTCCTATTATACCTCCAAAGATTCTAATCCCCCAAGAATTTCTCCTCCTTTCAAACAAATTTTCTAACAAATAAATTTTCTTTCCCCCCAAAAAATCTCAGCCGCACCCCACCCCCATCCTACCAAGGCCGCACCCCAACCCCCTTCCCTAACCCTAGGGCGTCCCAGCCCTGCTCCCCATGCCTCCCAGCCCCCATCAGCCCCATACCCACTGCCATCCACGCACCACCATCACCCAGGTTCATCCACGGTGACCCCGGGACCCCACGGCGTCGTCCTCATCCTCGGCTTTGGAGTTTTCTCTCTATTCTGCTGCTCATAGATCTGTAGTAGAAACTTTGGCCGAGTTGCAGAGTCTACACCGACATCTACAGTGTCAATCTGCCCTATCCCCCTTCTGTGGGTTTGTTCATCTCCAAGTCCTCTTCTTACTAGAGGTGGTTTCGCACCATTTCAACTTTGGCACCAGTCGTGGTGTCTGTTCTCCCGCGGCTTCACAGATCAGGTGAAAACCAGTCCGCCTAGGGTGTGCACCCAGATTATTGTTCGTGCCACGCCCTACACTTCCATTTTCAGGTCGAGTAATCTTCTTCAATGTTGTGCACCTCGGCGTCCCGGAATTAATCCAGGTGGTTTCGTCGCATTCAGACCTCTGTGCTGAAAGTTCCACCATGGCCATTGCACCCCTATCTGGCTGCTCACCCAGAAATCTGAAGCTTGCCACATCTGTGACCACGCCTGGCTCGGTGATCCAATGGTGCCCATCTTTTGAGGGTACAAATATCTTCCTGTCGTCCATCCAACCTCACAGGTCTCATCGCATTCTGAGTTATGTGGAGAGCGCACCGGCCGTTGCAATCAGACTGCGCAGGACTATCTAGCGAGGCAGAATCGCGTAGGTTATCGTTCATGACCTGTCCCAGCCACCAGCGACCTTGGATCTTCACCGAACTTTCCAGAGCCTTGTATCAATTCCCCAGCAATGTTTTGGCACAAGCGGCATCACATTTGGAGTCTCGTGCGTGGAGTACCAATCAGAACCTTCCAGTTCTGTCCTACAGGACAGCATGTGGCATTTGCTTGAGTATTCCCTCCCCCTTGCTCCCCCCTCCTGCGTGAGGGTAGTTTTGTGTTAATCATTCCCATCCCCGTGATCCTCTCCCTGCGTGGAGAGTAGTGCCTTAAGGCTGTACTCACAGGGTCGCATCGGATGCCGCCGTCGACATTCTCATGCGCGCGCTCGTCCCGCGTCACTGGTGTTCATATCGGGTGACCAGAGGCTCTGGCAGATTGAGAAGGCTTCGGTGCATTGGTGTCCATCGGCTTCTTCGCTTCAGCATGCCGCCTCATTTCTGTCATTTAGGCTTGGTCGCCATAGAGCATATTTTGAGTGCCAACATAAGCTATGCGGAATTAAAACTGATTGACTTTAACTAAATATGAAGCACATGATCAAACACTTGGTGGCTGACTGTGAGCTATGTTGAGGCACACTAATGAACAGATCGTAGGTCTATGCAGTGGACTACTCGGTAGCAACTATGCAGTTTACAGAAACACTCTAGGTATGCAATGCATTCAAGAGTCACTCAGGCAGACTTGATTGAAAGCGAACCTAGACATTCATCTAGCATAAACGAATGAACAATCAAACCATAGTGTACATAAGATTTTTAGGTGGTTCGGTCCTCCAGACCTACATCCACCCCACACTTAAACCAGAGTGTGGATTCCGCTGCTACACAGCTTAAACTGCTGGGCCTTACAACTTGCCTACAACCGCTGACTTACAGATTGCCCCGCTGGGCATTACAACTTAGCCACCGCTGATTCACAGTTTCAAACCACTGGGCCTCACAGCTTATGCCATCGCTGATTCACAGCTTCAAACCGTTGGGCCTTACAGCTTATGCCACCGCTGATTCATAGCTTCTGAAATGGAATGTAAAATGGAAAAGTAAGAATGAAACAAATCAACAATAGAAAGCTGGAATTAAAGCTTAGAAAATATAGCTCGCTTTGGAGCAATGTAGCTTAGATCTGATCTAGAGGCTATAGATCTCCTTCATCCTTGGATCTTGCTGGTGCACTCTCTTCTTCTTTTTCGAACACACGAACTGCTGGAATTTCACTCATAGACGATTGCTAACTCTCACGAGCTCTGCTCTCAAAACTCTCTCTGATTCTTCTCAGTCTGCTTTCTCTCTCTGATCTCTTTTTTTGACTTTTGTCAATTGTATCTCCCTCTCTTTCTTTTTCTATTTCTCTATTTTCCGCTAGCTTTCTGCCGCTCGCTCTCTTTTCTTCTTCTCCCTTGTTATTTTTACTTGTTTATCTCTGCAGGTGCTTTTTTTATATATGGAGAACATGGGCACCGGAGGTAATTTGATGAAGACGATGATGCTCACTCCGCCAGAAGGCTCCACATGGCAGGATCCCCTGCGATCTTCAAAAAGTATCGCCTGGTCATATGGAGGGAATGTTCCCACCATAATTAAGATGAGCGCCTTAAAGCATCCACGTGTCAAAGTAGGTTGTTAAGCTTTCCACGTGGCATCCCTTGGATCACGTGCCCCAACTAATCATTTGCACATGACTGTGCCAATGATTGGTCTTGACCTATTCGACCATGTTTCTGACTTAGCAGCTTCCATAACTTAAGTTACTCGAACCTGGTTCGTACTTAAGTCCCTACAGTAGAAGAGGCATTTAGTCAAGCACCTAGCAGTAAGATTTAACTAAAAGAAACCAATAAATCTGACACATTGATTCATGGTTTATGAAATTAATCATGATGTAATTAAGTGAGAGAATGATCAATGGTCATGCACACACATTGAGGTTCAGACCAAATAAATATGACGTGCAATGAGTTCTATGAATACAGGCATGAGATCAACACCAACTTCAATCTGACATTGAACTTATGTAAGAGATATAAGAGCGAAAACCAGCTGACATAGACTTTATTCATGAAGCAAAGCTAGCTAGCATCGACCTTACGTACAGAGAAAGCTAACTAGCATCGACCTCAGTGAACACTAGCATCGACCTGATTGCATGCATGTATACTTACACCGACCTTAGTCATGTATACAAGATGACCTGCACCGACCTGACTATTCAGTCAATAGTGACTAGCACTGACTATGTATGCAAGATACATGACACTAGCACCGACCCTTTATGCAAATAGCACCGACCTCACTTGCAAGAATCAACGCAACTAGCATCGACCTCAAGTATACGTGAGATGCTACTAGCATTGACCTGAAGTGTGCGTGAGGCACTACTTGCACCGACCTTACTTAGTGTAAGACACTGCTAACATCGACCTGACTCAAAGGAGAGTGCAACTAGCATCGACCTTGTGCAGACTAACTAATGCTAGCACCGACCTTATGACAATGCACAACAGGCTAGTAGTGACCTCATGACAATGCACAACAGGCTAGCACCGACCTCATGAGCATATGCACGGACCTTAGTTAACCATGTCTGATGCATGCATCGACCTGATGAGGACTTGACACCGACCTCAGCGAAGAACTTCTAAAACATGCATCGACCTTAAGAACAAGAAGATGCATTGATTTGTTACAAGACTGAACTGATGCACAGACCAGTGACATGCACGCCAACTGTTCGACGAAATGTCATGCACACAGGTTATTCAGTAAAATGACATGTGCACAGACTTTATGCAGATGCATTGACTATTTGTGCACAGTGTTAACTTTATTGACTGTATGTTAACCTGAAATGCATTTACATTGTATGAACAGTATCTGGTATGAACAAATGAGCTCAAGCATGATGCATGCATCATGTGTGCAATAGAAATCATTTATACCATGAATAATTCAATCAAGCACAGAATTCATATGGTCCAAACACCTATGACATCATACACATATGAGTCCTAGATTTTGACATCATCAAAATACAGAATGCTAACAATCTCCCCCTTTTTGATGATGGCAACACTATGAGTCCTATGAGTCATATGACTCAACATGATAATGTAATAAGTCAAATGAACCAGATGTTCAAATATTCATGAGATTATTCAAGCCAGTGCAGTGAATGACTTCTACTGATTCTCCCCCAAAACTCATTCCAGGCATGTATCAATTAATACACAGATAAATGACAACTGATTCCATTCATGCATGCAGACACATGATTCCATGCATGAATACACAAACACTCAATATGACTCCACATATTCTCCCCCTTTGACTTCATCAAAAAAGGAAGAACATAAAATGGAGCATTTTATTAAAGCACAAAGGCAGTCAAAAGATCCAAGTCATGCAAACAAATGCAGATAATGTGGCACACTATTCTCCCCCTATGGAAAGTGAATGCAGGACCTGATGCCTAAAGTTGTGGCAAATACCAACAAAACACATTATTTCCCTTGGACAAAATAGATGAAACTACAGATAATTCTCTCCCTTTGAGAAAGAATGAATACGGTCTAGATAAGATTATGTTCTTCCCTTTAAATCAATGCAATGCAGCCATGTCTTAGAAGAAACAAAGCTTTCAATAGGAAGGACAGATGAGGAATGTGTCTAGAGAGAATACAGGAGGGAAATTAAGGTAGTGTGTAGAGATTAATCAAAACACATATTTTTCAGAAATAATTAAATAAGTGATCAAGAAATGGTTGTGATAGAGAGTAGTAATTTGAACAGATGTATCACTGAATTTTCAAAGTATCTGAGATGAAGAATTTTTCAGTATGATACCAACATCATAAATCAATATTTAGATTTCAGAGTCTTCCATTATAAGAGCTTATGAATTGACTTTGATTGAAAAGTATGGTTTAAGAATGATGTAACCAGAGTTCTTTAATAAGAATCAATACTCATATCTGAGATAATTCTTTAATAAAAATGAACCACTTGCTCATATAACATTCTAGTTCAACATTCTTTCATCTTAATCAGTTTAATTTCCATGACTCATTTCAGAGTAACACAAGGTAGTATTGAGATTGAACATTCATGTTTATATCTGAATTTGACTGTTCTTACAGAATTTTCTGATGCATATATTTTTTAGATTTTTCTTATAGAGCATCAATTTATTTTTCAATGAGCAATTTTGGTTTAATCAACACCATTTTACATTAGGCACAACACGTCTTAGGTGAAATAACCCAGTTACTCAGTATGATAACCGTATTGCTTCTCTATTTAGATAACAGAGGTAGCATTAGAAGTATCTTTTACATGAGGAGACACCTTGGTTAGAGGCCGGAATCCCCAGTTATTCAATACAACCATGCCATTACTCTACCATATTTTCACATTATTTTCAATGATTTTTAAATAGAGTTAACTATGGTACTTTATGACACAGTCTTTTGGGCCGATTTCTCAGTAACCAGAGTCATTGCTCTGTCCACAATTTTCTTATAAAACAGTTTCAGACAGATTAAATGTTTAAGAGCAATACTTACACTATGTATTTCAATCAAGATTTCAACTTTTCATATTTCAGGAAGTCTTACATGAACTTATATAAGACAAACAGTTAAGGTTTATTAAAAGGATTGAATCAGATATTTTCAAGTCTATTAAGTTCAAACTTAAGAGTACATTAGACTTAAACCTATGCAAATTAACAAATATTCTTAAACCTGTATAATGGAAGATTTCACATTAATGATGATTTCAAATTCATGAAGCAGTTCACAGGCTGAAGTTTTCTTCAAATCTTAGTTCAGTCATTATCTGAGCAGCAGCAAACATCAAAACTGTAAACAAACATGCATATAAAATGATGATTTCAAAACTCATGCTTGTTATAGAGTTTATCAAAGTGAATCAGGCAGATTTTCAAGAAGCTTAGTTGAAGAGCAGTAAACTGACTGACATTTCAAGTTATGCAGTAGGAACTATGAGGTTGAGATTGAACAGAAGTTCAGAAGCCAATAACAGAGATTGAATTTTTGATTTATGAAAGTGAGCACAAACTGATGTTTCTTCAAGTCTCAGTTCAATCGATATTTTGACAGTAACATTCAGCAGCAAAGACATTAACAAGCATGCATAGAAAGTGGGAGAATTGGAACTCATGCTTGTAGCAGATGTGATTAATGTGCATCAGATGGATTTTCAGGAAGATCAGTTGATTTACAAAGATGCAGCAAGAAGTTTGCACTTGAGCAATGTAGTTCAAAATTGACTGAATTCAAATGAAGCTCTCCTTCAACAGATTGAGGAGTAGCAGACAGAAATTTTAGATTCAAGAAAGGTATGAATTCAGATGATGAATAATTCAGAAGCAGTCAACATAAATCATTTGATGATGTGAATCACTCACACCCAGATATAGCAAGATGAGTTGAAAATGAGTAGACAGTGAGAATTCAGACAGTGATAGATTGATGAATTAAAATGCTCCCCTGTCTATATGCAGCGAGTCGCTTCTTTTTGGAATTTTTTAAAAATAATTGACATGCAATACAATTAATTACATGTATGCATATGCAGTGACTTCCCTTTAGCTAAGTGCATTACATGGTCACATGTGGCATCAATACATGCAAAGGCTAGACAGACTCCCCCTGACTTTATGCAATATATGCAATGAAGGCTGAACATATGATTTTATGTTTCATGCTCATGATCATTCATATTACCCTATATGCAATGTGACCCATGGTACTAGGCAGAGGACTTGGTCTAAAGGATCACCTCACACATAGTAAGAACCTCTAGACAGATTTCATATGCCCTTTAGTAGCTTACCATTTGATATACCATAATGGTCATGCATGGCAATGCAGTACTAAAGCAGTCCTATATGCATCAGATTTTCAATGACTGTATATCAAACACATGTGTATGTAGACAATTGACCTATGCGATTCACATGTATGCACAAATATGCAGACTATGCTCATGAGTTTCTAACCTCCTCTATGTGCTCAATCAAGTGACAAGACATTAATGCATGCAGATGAGAAATGAATTCAACATGTCTCCAATGAATGTGTGCACACATAGCTCAATATATGAAGAAGCTCAGATTGTGCAGTGCAAATGACAAAGCAGTTAAGAGCATGAGATTTTATTTAACAACTTAAGCATGAAATGCAGCAAACAAGATTTCTGAAGAATTTAAATAAACAAGCCTGAAGAATGCAAGAATGTTATCTGAAAAGTGCAAAAATGGGGTTTTCATACTAGGGTGCCTTGGTTTATTTACTCCCTTTTTATTCCTCAGTCCCAAGGCACACCTGCAAAAACTGAACCTCATTTTGCATATTGAGGTATCCAAGAATTATTGGGTCCTCCATGGTCAGTAGCACCTCTGAATGGTGCTCTCCACAGTTTTTGAGCATAAGAGTCATCAAATTTCATCATGAAACAGTTAGATATAGAATGTCCAAACTGACCACAGTAATAACAAGAATTCTGACTATTTTTCATGTTCACATGAGAATTGAATTTATGTGCATGAACATGATTGCTTCTATTTTTCACATGCAAGTTTAATCTTTTATGATTAGCCAGCCAACAGTCAGTAGTCTTGTGGCCTGGCTTTCCACAATTAAAACATGTAATGAAGTTTTCTTTAAAAATTGATTTATTCCAAAAAACACTTTGATTTATAGGGAATTTAACACATTCAGATTTAAAATTCTTTCCCTGAGCATGCCAACAGTTCTTGAATGTATGGCCATACTTTCCACAGTGGAAGCATGCAATGTGCTTGCCTCTAGAATCAGAGTTATAATTTTTAAAATCATTTTTCTTGGCAGAGATATGAACAGATTCGGAATAGAATTTTCCTCTCTGATCATGCCAACAGCGAGCACCATTGTGGCCAAATTTTCTACAATGAGAATAGTGAGTTTTCTTACTCTGATCAGAAACACGGCTCCTAGCATGCTTTCTATCATCTTCTTTCAAAATGAAGCATTCATTTATGAAATGTACGTGCTTACCATAGTTATAACAAGAACCATTATATTTCTTTGAAGCATGATTTTTGACATTAAATTTCCTAGAGTGCATAGATCTTGCATTCATATCATCTTGTTCCATCAATCTACACTCATGTATCAGATGACCAAATCTATGATATTAATGGCATGACATTTTCTTTTTGTGTGCATGTGCATGTGTGTTCAAGTTATGTTTAGCATGCATAGTTTTAGCATGAGTGTTTCTTTACTCTTTCTGCAAGTGAGCATTCTTTATCACTTTGTCAGGTAGTTTCTGAATTTTTTGAACATTGGATTGTTTAACCTCTGAAGTGGTGGCTACGTTTGATGCAGTGACAAACGATGTCATTAACTTATTTTTAAAAACTTTCTTATTAACATTATTGTAGCCTAGCCCTTCCTTGTTGAAATTAACCTTTGTTCCCAGCAATTTGTTCAGATTACCTTGCCCACTAACAAATTTAGACTAAGATCTTTTCAAATCCTGAATCTCATTTTTTAGAGATGCAATGTGTATTTCATAACTTACAATCTCTTGTTCACTACAATTAACACATTCATTTAGCACTTTGTTTGTAGTTTTATATTTCTCAATTTCTTGTTCTAGATTGCTCAGTTTTTTAGATTCTTCATTACAAACAGTTTTTCCCTTTTCTAAGGCAAGAAGCCTTTTAGACATAATACTGTTAAGCTCCTTCAATTTCTCCATTTCCTCCATTAGCTTCTCATTTTGGACAAGTTCATTTATTAGAACTTGATCATTTAAGTCAATCCCCTTTTTCAGATCAATTTTTGCCTCATCCAGATTCTTTTGTAGTTCAACATTAACAGCTTTAATGGCCTCCAGTTTTTCAGACATTAAATTGTTTTCTTCTTGAAATCTTTTCAATTCTTCTTCATTATCTTCAATCTTCCTTTTATGAATTTTATTTTTAGACTTCAGTTTATTCAACTCCAGATTAGTATGATCAAGATCTTTCAATAATTTTTCATTCTGAATAGAATTTTTAGTAAAGAGCTGATTATCACTAGTTAAGCTAAACTTTTCTTCTAGTTCAGAGATCTCATTTACAAGTTCTTGATTTTCATTTTTTAACAATCCAATTTGTTTCTTAAGCATTTGAATATCAGACAAGCAAGCATCAAGAGATTGTTTCAACTCTAGACACTTTTCACAAGAAAAATTTGAACAATTCAAACTAGTTGTCTTTTTCAATTTTTTATATTATTTTCTTAACATCTCATGTGGCTCTAATAAATTAGCATAAACATCCTGCCAGTCATCTAGAGAGAAATTTTCAAAGGGGTTTACCTGATCATCGTCCTCCTCTTCATTTTGGTTGCTGCTATGATCGTTGACATTAGCCATCATGAATCAGTCTTCATATCCACAGGCAAGCAGTCTTCAGTTTGTTTACGATATCCTTAGCTGACCTGCAATCATAAAAGCAAGAATGTAAGGCCTCGTCAGTAGCTGCTTTCATTAAGTCGAAAACTTTCTGATTTTCTCCATACTTCGATCTGTGACTGTGAGTCCATTTGGATTTTTTTTTGGTACTTTGTGAGGACCTTGTCAAATTAACTTCCACAGATCAGGATCAATCAGTTTAACATAGCCATGCAGACTACTAAACCACAAATCAAAATTAGAGTAATTGAAAACGGGTGGATGAGCCATGGAAATCAGTTCAAGAGTAATTCAAGCAATAGACTGAGCACAAATAGAAATGCACCTAAAAATAGGATAGCAGGATCCTCTGCAGATCGTTGGATCTGATAAATCAGAGACCCGCTCGGATACCAATTGTTAGTCTGTGAAGACTAGGTGCAATGGAGCACACACGGATTCAGAGGGGGGTGAATGAATCCCCTTTAAAAAATCTGCCAAATTTAAACTCGAATTAGTAAGCTATGTGGAATTAAAACTGATTGACTTTAACTAAATATGAAGCACATGATCAAACACTTGGTGGTTGATTGTGATCTATGTTGAGGCACACTAACGAACAGATCGTAGGTCTATGCAGTGGACTACTCGGCGGAAACTGTGCAGTTTACAGAAACACTCTACGTATGCAATGCATTCAAGAGTCACTCAGGCAGACTTGATTGAAAGTGAACCTAGACATTCATCTAGCATAAACGAATGAACAATCAAACCATAGTGCACAGAAGATTTTTAGGTGGTTCGGTCTTCCAGACCTACATCCACCCCACACTCAAACCAGAGTTTGGATTCCGCTGCTACACAACTTAAACTATTGGGCCTTACAGCTTGCCTACAACCGCTAACTTACACCTTGCTCCGCTGGGCATTACAGCTTAGCCACCGCTGATTCACAACTTCAAACAGCTGGGCCTTACAGCTTATGCCACCGCTGATTCATAGCTTCTGAAATGGAATGTAAAATGGAAAAACAAGAATGAAACAAATCAGCAACAGAAAGCTGGAATTAAAGCTTAGAAAATATAGCTCGCTTTGGAGCAATGTAGCTTATATCTGATCCAGAGGCTACAGATCTCCTTCCTCCTTGGATCTTTCTGCTGCACTATCTTCTTCTTTTTCAAACACACGAACTGCTGGAATTTCACTCATAGACGGCTACTAACTCTCACGATCTCTGTTCTCAAAACTCTCTTTGATTCTTCTCAGTATGCTTTCTCTCTCTTATCTCTTTTTCTGACTTTTGTCAATTCTATCTTACTCTTTTTCTTTTTTCTCTTTCTCTATTTTCCACTAGCTTTCTGCCGCTCGCTCTTCTTTTCTTCTTCTCCCTTGTTATTTTTACTTGTTCTTCTCTGCAGGTGCTTTTTTTTATATGGAGAACAGGGGCACCGGAGGTAATTTGATGAAGACGATGATGCTCACTCCGTCAGATGGCTCCACGTGCTAGGATCCCATGCGATCTCCAAAAAGAATCGCCTGGTCGTATGAAGGGAATGTTCCCGCCATAAGATGAGCGCCTTAAAGCATCCACGTGTCAAAGTAGGCTGTCAAGCTTTCAATGTGGCATCCCTTGGATCACGTGCCCCAACTAATCATTTGCACATGACTGTGCCAATGATTGGTCTTGACCTATTCAACCATGTTTCTGACTTAGCTGCTTTCATAACTTAAATTACTCGAACCTGGTTCGTACTTAAGTCCCTACAGTAGAAGAGGCATTTAGTCAAGCACCTAGCAGTAAGATTTGACTAAAAGAAACCAATAAATCTGACACATTGATTCATGGTTTATGAAATTAATCATGATGTAATTAAGTGAGAGAATGATTAATGGTCATGCACACACATTGAGGTTCAGACCAAACAAATATGACGTGCAATGAGTTCTGTGAATATAGGCATGAGATCAACACCAACTTCAATCTGACATTGAACTTATGTAAGAGATATAAGAGCAAAAACTAGCTGACACAAACTTTATTCATGAAGCAAAGCCAGGTAGCATAGACCTTACGTACAGACAAAGCTAACTAGCATCGACCTCAGTGAACACTAGCATCGACCTGATTGCATGCATGTATACTTGCACCGACCTTAGTCATGTATACAAGATGACCAGCACCAACCTGACTATTCAGTCAATAGTGACTAGCACCGACTATGTATGCAAGATACATGACACTAGCACCGACCCTTTATGCAACTAGCACCGACCTCACTTGCAAGAATCAATGCAACTAGCATCGACCTCAAGTATATGTGAGATGCTACTAGCATCAACCTGAAGTGTGCGTGAGGCACTACTTGCACCAACCTTACTTAGTGTAAGACACTGCTAACATCGACCTGACTCAAAGGAGAGTGCAACTAGCATCGACCTTGTGCATACTAACTAATGCTAGCACCGACCCTATGACAATGCACAACAGGCTGGCACCGACCTCATGAGCATATGCACAGACCTTAGTTAACCATGTCTAATGCATACACCGACCTGATCAGGACTTGACACCGACCTCAGTGAAGAACTTCTGAAACATGCATCGACCTTAAGAACAAGAAGATGCATTGATTTGCTACAAGACTGAACTGATGCACAGACCAGTGACATGCACACCAACTGTTCGATGAAATGTCATGCATACAGGTTATTCAGTAAAATGACATGTGCACAGACTTTATGCAGATGCATTGACTTTTTGTGCACAGTGTTAACTTTATTGACTGTATGTTAACCTGAAATGCATTTATATTGTATGAACAGTATCTGGTATGAACAAATGAGCTCAAGCATGATGCATGCAGCATGTGTGCAATAGAAATCATTTATACCATGAATAATTCAATCAAGCATAGAATTCATATGGTCCAAACACCTATGACATCATATACATATGAGTCATAGATTTCGACATCATCAAAACACAGAATGCTAACATCAATAAACCCAATCAACTCAATAAATCAAATAAGCCAAATAAACTCAGTAATTCAATAAATCCAATAAACTCAATAAGCCCAATACACTCAATCAACTAAATGAACCCAATAAACCTAATAAAATCAATAAACTCAATGGATTCAATAAAATTTAATAAGCTAAAAAAAACAAGCAAAATCAATCAACCCAATAGATCAATAAACTCGACAAAACCAATAAACTCAATGGAATTGACAAAGTTCAACAAGCCCAATAAGGTCAACAAACTTAATGAATCAGTAAATCCAATAAACCAAATAAACCTCAATAAACTCAACTAATAAATTCAATAAACTAAACAAATTCAACAAACCCAATGAACTTAATAAACTCAACCAACAAACTCAATAAACCCAACAAGTTCAACAAAACCAATAAATCCAATAAACTCAATTAACTTAACAAATTCAACAAATCCAACCAACCCAATAAACTCAACCAATCGAAACTAATAAACCAATAAAAGACCTCTTCGCTTTGTCTCAGACCTTCTGTCTGGGCAAGGTTTCGTGATCCCGTCATCTCCACGAGTCAACATCCATATTCTATCCTGACTTAGACCTCACGTCTCTGCTAGGTTGGTCAACTTTGACATTACGTTGGGTTGACATCCTCATCTGCACATTCTACCCTTGCTTCAGACTTTCCGTCTGAGCAAGGTTCGTTGACTCTAACATTTCGTTGGATTAACATCAATATTTAGCCCTGGGTCTGGGCCTCTCTTTTGACTACCATCTGGTCTACCCTCACCCCAAACCTTCCATCAAGGTAAGGTCCGTTGACTTTGGCATGACGTCGGGTCAACATTTACACCCATCTTATATTTTATCATTGGCTTAGGACTCACGCCTTCGCCAAGTTCGTTGGCTTTGACAGAACGTCGAGTGGACACCCGTTCTATATTCTGCCCTTAGTTTAGGCCTCACGCCTCTGCCAAGTTCGTTGGCTTCGACAGGACGTCGAGTCGACACCCATCATATATTTTGCCCTTTGCTAAGGCCTCACGTCTCTGCCAAGTTTGTTGGCTTCGACATGACGTCGGATCAACATTTATATCCTATATTCCTTCCTTGGCCTAGACCCCACGTCGTCGCCAAGTTGGTTGACTTTGGCAGTCTGTCAAGTCAACAACCATATTCTACCCTAGCCCAGACCCTGTGTCTCTCCCAGGTTGGTTGGTTTCAACATAATGTCGGATCTACAACAATGCACTATTTTCGCCCTCGTCTTAGACATACCGTCTAAGCAGGGTTTGTTGACTCCGACATCCCGTCAGGTTAACGTTCATATTCTACCTTTGATTCGTACCTCTCATCCGACCGAAGAATAAAAAAGACCCTTTTACCTTTGGCTCAGACCTTTTGTCCAGCCAGTTAACAAAAAGACCCCTTTCACCTTTGGTTCGGACCTTCCATTCGGCCCCATAACAAAATGACCCCTTGACATTTGGTTCGGACCTTTTTGTTTGACCAGACAACAAAAAGTCCCTTTTACCATTGGCTCAGACCTTTCATCTAGCTAGACAATAAAAAGACCCGTCTTTTACCTTTGGCTCGGACCTTCCCTCCAACCAGAGAACAAAAGACCCTTCTACCTCTGGCTCGGACCTTTTGTCTAGCCAGACAACAAAAAGACCTTTTTACCTTTGGTTCGGACCTTCCATCCGACCATAGAACAAAAAAACCCTTTTACCTTTGGCTCGTACCTCCGTCTGACTAGTCAACAAAAGGACCCTTTTACCTTTTGGCTCAAACTTTCGTTCAACCAAACAACAAAAAGATCCCTTCACCTCCGGCTCGGGCCTCCTGCCTGGCCAGGGAATAAAAAGATCCTTTCTACCTATGGCTCTGCCCTTCCATCTAGATTGGTGAACAAAAAGACCACTTTTATCGCCAGCATCTTGACATTTCATCTAGGCTGGCACGTAAACTAATAAAAATATCCTTGTCCGACGTCATGGCCTTCCGTCTAAGCCGGTAAATATTCTACCTTGGCGTCATGGCCTTCCGCCTAAGCCAAGTTGTACGACGTTATGACTTTATATCTAAACCATTAAACATCCTCGTTCGACGTCATAGCCATCCGCCTAAGCCAATAAATATTCTACCTTGGCATCATGGCCTTCCGCCTAAGCCAAGTTGTATGGCGTCATGACTTTATATCTAAGTCGTTAAACATCCTCGTCCGGCATCATGGCTCTACGCCTAAGCCAGTAAATATTTTATCTTGGCGTCATGGCCTTCTGCCTAAGCCAAGCTATACGGCATCATGACTTTATGTCTAAGCCGTTAAACATCCTTGTCCGGCATCATGGCTCTACGCCTAAGCCAATAAATATTTTATCTTGGTGTCATGGCCTTCCGCCTAAGCCAAGTTGTACGATGTCATGACTTTATGTCTAAGCCGTTAAACATCCTTGTCCGGCGTCATGGCTCCTTCTGCCTAAGCCGGTAAATATTTTATCTTTGCGTCATGGCCTTCCGCCTAAGCCAAGTTGTACAACGTCATGACTTTATGTCTAAGCTGTTAAACATTCTTATCCGGCGTCATGGCTCCTTCCGCCTAAGCCGGTAAACATTCTATCTTAGCGTCATGGCCTTCTGCCTAAGCCAAGATGTACGGCGTCATGACTTTATGTCTAAGCCATTAAACATCCTTGTCTGGCGTCATGGCTCTATGCCTAAGCCGGTAAACATTCTATCTTAACGTCATGGCCTTCCGCTTAAGCCAAGCTGTACGGCGTGATGACTTTATGTCTAAGCCATTAAACATCCTTGTCTGGCGTCATGGCTCTACGCCTAAGCCGATAAATATTTTATCTTGGCGTCATGGCCTTCCGCCTAAGCTAAGCTGTACGGCATCATGACTTTACGTCTAAGCCGTTAAACATCCTTGTCCGGCGTCATGGCCTTCCGCCTAAGCCGGTAAATATTTTATCTTGGCATCATGGCCTTCCGCCTAATCCAAGCTGTACGACATCATGACTTTATGTCTAAGCCGTTAAACATCCTTGTCCGGCGTCATGGCTCCACACCTAAGCTGATAAATATTCTACCTTGGCATCATGGCCTTCCGCCTAAGTCGAGTTGTACGACGTCATGACTTCATGTCTAAGCCGTTAAATATCCTTATCCGACATCATGGCCTTCCGCCTAAGCCGGTAAATATTCTTCCTTGGCGTCATGGCCTTCCGCCTAAGCCAAGTTGTATGGCGTCATGACTTTATTTCTAAGCCGTTAAATGTTCTTGTCCGGCGTCATGGCCTTCCGCCTAAGCCGGTAAATATTTTACCTTGGCAACATGACGTACCGTCTAGGCCAAGTTGTCCGGCGTCATGGCTCTTTGCCTAAGCTAGTTAACATTCTTCCTTGGCAACATGACGTACCATCTAGGCCAAGTTGTCCGGTGTCATGGCTCT
Source organism: Amorphophallus konjac (assembly GCA_022559845.1). Taxonomy (NCBI): domain Eukaryota; kingdom Viridiplantae; phylum Streptophyta; class Magnoliopsida; order Alismatales; family Araceae; genus Amorphophallus; species Amorphophallus konjac. The sequence goes on from CM040121.1 coordinate 488,622,693, forward strand.
TTTCCTAAGCCGGCTAACATTCTTCCTTGGTAAGATGACATTATGTCTAGGCCAAGCTGTCTGGCGTCATGGCTCTCTGCCTAAGCTGGTTAATAGTCTGCCTTGGCGCCATGGCCTTCCGCCTAAGTCAAGTTGTTCGGCATCATGGCTCTCCACCTAGGCCGGTTAAGATTCTCCCTTGGCATCATGACCTTCCGTCTAGGCCAAGTGGTCCGGCGTCATGGCTCCTTGCCTAAGCCGGCGAATGCTCTCCCTCGGCATCATGGCTTTACGCCTAAGCCAAGTCATTCGGCGTCATGACCTTCTGTCTAAGTCGACAAGTCATCTCATCATTGGCCCGGAAACTATCATCCAATACAATGAACAAAAAGACCTTTCTATCTTAGCATTACAGCCTTACACCCAAACCAAGTCTTTCGGCGTTACGACCTTCAGTCGAGGCCGACCATCACCTTACTATTGGCCCAAAATTGTTGCTCGAACCAATGAACGAAAAGATTCCCCCCTTGGTGCCATACCAACCCTTGATCCCTCTGGAGATTCACAACAACATATGACACCTTCTCTCCATTGTCGCGACATCAGCCACTTACCTCTCAAACTATCGGCCTACGGGTGTGCCTGTTAAGCCCCATAAAAAAAGGGAAAAAAGAGAAAAAAGAGAGAGAGAAAAAGAAAAAACAGAAGAGAAAAGAAAGAAGAGAAAAGAAAGAGGGAAAATAAAAAAAATAAAAAAGGCATAAACATAGTCTGCTTGCTTGCCTGTTTCGCGTGCATGATTACCTGTAGTATAGCATTAATACATTTCCTTCAAGTTTCTAAGACCGCATGCTTCCTTGCTAAATAACACTGCCCAGATTCTACGTCTGTGTGCGTCACGGCACACACTAAAAGATGGGAAAAGTCAATTCTCAATGAGTGCATACGGCCAGGGGAAGAGTCGTAGCTATGTTGCTAGCACAACTCGCATGATACACCCTAGACAAAACTCTCACACCTCACACACAATATGAGCAGTGGCCCTAGATATAGGGACGTCATAAATTCTTCTTAACACTTCATGGAGCCTTAAATCTCTACACTCACATGAAGGGTAATCGTGAGGAAAAAAGCTACCTACCCCCTTAAAAAAAAGAAAAATATATATATGTGTGAATAAAAGAATGAATACTAGTAGCCAGGAATCCCCATTGAGACACATGTGGAGACTCGCGCCGAACGGTGAAGTCTATTATAGCACTATGAATAAAAGGATGAATCCGAGTAGCCGGGAATCCTCATTGAGACACATGAGGAGACTCGCATTAAATGGTGAAGTCCATAATAGGACTATGAATAAAGGGACGAATCTTAGTAGCCGGGAATCCCCATTGAGACACATGAGGAGACTCGCGCCGAACGGTGAAATCCCGAATTAAGAATAAACAAAGGGGATGTGCGAAGCTATCAAAAGTCGAGAGCATCAAATGCATGTGTAGGTGAAAAAGTAATCCTCTAGTGTTACTTAGAACATCTGACCGTCCCTATGTTTAGGGTTCGCCGCCCATATAATTGCACTTTCACACTATGGAGGAATAGCCTTGGGTGTGGATCGTGATTTAGGCTATGCATATATCCTACGCGATTTCCTCTTCACGTATGCACATCTCCCTTAGTTGTGCTTTGTGAGCTGAACGCCGTCCGTGAATTTTGGATACGGTCCTTATCCTATCCCTGATAGAGGGGAACTACACTATATGTATGTTATGCCTACTGGTGATGAGTGCTTGCGTGTTTACGTGAGAATAAAAAATGATGATGATAGAGAAATAAATAGAATAAAAAATGATAAAAAAATAAAATGAATAAAAATGACAATAATATAGAAATAATATAAAAATAATATAAAAATAACAAATGAATGGGAAATTATGCATGTATAACATTTTCCAATGGGTTATGGGCTACACTCGTAGGTCCCGCTCTTTCGCCTCTCACTTGCGACACCCGCGGGTGGGGGGCATTTGTTGACACTGAAAATGATGTGACACACTCTTGGACTTTAGCAAGCAAGCATAATTCGCAATCGAAACGGACCAATAATGGCGGCCACTCACTCGACACTCACCTAAGACCCGGGGTAACTCGGTGATGTCGAGTGGAGGTTGTAAGGGCTGGGCCCTTGCTGGTAGAGGGCCAGCAAGGCCAAGGGTTCTCCCGAGGGTATGAAGGCCCAATTCAATGGAGCCGACGTTGTGCCAAGGGCACGGGTTGCACTCTCTCCCACGGCGGTCACTCAAAGCAATGGGGCTTGAGGACCGGATGCTCACTCTCACGGATCAGCGGAGCTTATGAACTAATATTGAAGGAACAAGGCATCCAAAGGAGAGCAAGGGTAGAGAACTTACTCAACCGGCTTGAAGAAACCCGTCGCGCTCGGAGACGTGGGCGAGCGGGGAAGCGTGGGTTCCCCACACGCCGCACCGGTGTAGCTTGAACCTGTTCAAAGTTTTACACCACTACGCCCCATGCAAGGGGGTTAAACTTTGGGAAGAGAAGCCAAAATTACATTCAAACACTACCGCCCGCAGGGAGGGGCTTTAAGCCGGCCAAGTGAGGAGGGGAAAAGCTGAAATAGAAATCGAACGGATGGAAGATGTCAGTTCTACCTGCTATCTAGAACAGAGGACAGACAGTTGAAGTTGATGCTGCTGCGGCCACTCCCGAATTTTGTTATCAATGAGACCAATGGGAAAATCTTCGGGGTTGGATCAGGATGACGTTCATTATTTTTGGAATTTTCTAGTTGACGGTGCTGGTTGGGGAAGGGCCGTAAACAGGGACCCAAAGTTCTGGTTTTGACTGCTACGGTACCACAGCAGAAGAAAGACGAGGCCGCCACGAGCGCTCCCGATCTCTGAATCAAGCGTGGCTGGAGTGGTTGGAATCATTGTCGAGTCCTCTTCGAAATGAGAAACATGGAAAATTAAGAGGATATCGGAGCAGATTGTGAGAGCCCAAACAGTGATCAGGTGTTTGTTTAGTCCCAGAGTGGACAGAGCAGCGCACCCGGGGGAGAAAAATAAGAAATCACAGCTCCGTATGCCGAACGGGGTTTTACTTCTTGATACTAGAAGTAGACTTGTTGTAGATGATCTCAGCCATGCGCCGCCTCTAGATCTTCAAGGAGTTGGCCGTGGGAGCCTCTGCAATTTGCTTCAGGTTGACTGTCTGGTAGCAGATGCGTAGTCCTGCGGTGAAGACTCCTCTGGGCAGCCACAAACTCAGAATGGGATGAGACCACCTCCGTTGCAAAGAGGATAGGGAGATGCTTCTGACGGTACCACTTGGGCTTCTAGGTATGTCGGGATGAAGTCGGGGCCGGCTCAGCAAGCTGCTGGTACTCTGCTGCCTGTGACCTGAGAATTGCAGGTGGTGAAAGGTGGTGGGGGAATGGGGTAGAAGGGATGGGAAATGGGGTGGATGGGTGTGGTGGAACCCCTGGCTATGAGGGGGTCTGGGAGGGGGTGTGCCAAGGTGTGGGAGTGACAGAATGGGGTCTGGAAGGAGGTCTAGCAGGTGGAGGGAGGGAGAGCTATGAATTTGGTTGGAAGGGAGAGAGGGAAAGGGTATTTGAAAATGGGTTTAAGGGTGGGATTAATTTCTAGTCTTGGGGATGGGAAGAGGTGTGTGGGGAAGGTAAAGGGGGGGCTTGGGGAGTGGAGAATTCTCTCTTGGGAGATGAGAGGGTGCTTGGCGAAGGGGAGTGGGTGGTTGGTGGTTGGAGGGTGGAGTGGGGAGTGGTGGAATCTCCCTTGGGGCTGGGGTGGAGTTAAGGTGGGGTGGTGGGGAGTTGGGGATGAGTTATTGGAGGGGGGGAAGAGAGAGAAAGGTGGTTGGAAGGGGAGGAGAGAGACAGGGGCGCATGTTTTAGAGAGAGAAAGTGGAGGAGAGAGAAAGTGCCTTCTTTGAGAGAGAGGTAGAGAGAGAGGGGGGATAGGGGCTTCTCACCCACTCAATTGGCTTCTCACCAAAAGAAGAAGATTTAAATTAGACACTAGAAAATTCAAATATTCATTCATTCATTAACTTCAAATGGGGGGAATGGGGTCCTATATATAAGCAACCCACATTTTACAAAAAATCCCTGACTCTTGCTACAATGACAAATAACCAAGGGGTAGGGGGCGCCCCTGGGCCTAGCCCAATGAATTAGGCCCATTAAATAATCTAATCAACCCTATGACACTTAACTTAGGTAGATGACTCAAATAAAAGAAAAATTACAATGGTATGACTCAAATAAAAATGAGAAAATATAACATATGACTCAAGATAAATGACTAGACCATGTCGAACGCTTCCGGGGTGAGGAGACGAGCCGTGAGTGTGGGCATGGGAGGTGCTGTCCCCATCATACTCCTGGGGTGCGGAGAACTCGATTCCGTCAAGTAAGAGTCCTTCCTTCCTCGGAGGGTGTAGAAGTGGTACCGCCCACAAGTCTTCCGAACGAGACCGATCCATCCACCTGACGAGATTGCGCTCATACACCTTGCTCCTGGTGGCAGTGACATGTTCATCCAATATTCGCCCAATTCGCTCACGCTGGGCTCTCCTGGCTAGTGGACTCTTCTCACGGGTGGGTGCTCTCTCAATGAGGGGAGTGGGCTCAATATCCTCACTAGGTACTACCGTGGGACCCTTATCCACTAGGTCGGCCACGTTAAGTATGGGACTCACTCTGTACTCCTCGAGAAGATCTAACTCTTAGGCATTAGTGCCAATGCACCTCAGAACCTGAAAGGGACCAGCCCCACGAGGTCTCAATTTGGAGATGGCTCTCGGGGAGAGCCTCTCCGTCCTCACCATCACAAAGTCACCCACATGAAATTCTCAGTGACGTCGTTGGGAGTCAGCTTGCCTTTTATAAATCTCATTTTCCTTGCTGATGTGCTTGCGAAGATTTTCATGCAAATTTGTGAATGCTAACATTCTAGGGGTGATGGGTGGACCTGGGCAACCAACAGTAGACTAATCATGCTTTGACGCTAAGAAGACTTTGATGGAATGGGGAGAACCGGGGCAACCATATGTGGACCTATCATGTAATGTTGCTATGTAGACTTTGGTGAGCCTAGGTGGGCCAGGGCACCCGTAGGTGAACCTATCATGCAAAGTGGTGATAAATGTCGGGGAACCCGGACATCCGTAGATGCTTTTGACATGTGTATGACCAATGTTAAATGAGGGCGGGCCGATACACCCGAATATGAACCAATCATGCATCCTACTTGACATGTGGGTGATATGAACGAGTGGACCCGACTTGTGAATCATGCCAAGTGGTGTTGTACGCCAAGACTTATGCATTCTTGTGCCAAAGATGTCTCCTATGTGTGGGCTTTTGGACTTCCATTGGAATGGGTCAAAGGGGTCTAGGAAGGTGGATATCATGAAGTGGGGCACTTCCTCGATCCCTAGGTGTATATCGCCCAAAGTCATGACTCCCATGGTGTAACCCGGGTCTAGGATGGGGTGGATTGGGTCAATCAAAGTGGGTTGAGGTTGGGAAAGGTGGGTGGTGGATAAGGGTGATGGATCACATAGGGATCTAGGCTCCCATAGGAAGGGGTCAAAGGGGTCATGGAAAGGGTTACCAAGGGAGAGGAGTTCTATGTCTCAAGGTCCTCAAATGGTGGTGGATCATCCACCTCTAGTGAAATAAGTGGGCCGAAGTCTTTGGTGAGTGGGTCGGACATAAGGGGATGATTCGGCTTTCTTTTCGATATAACGAACTCCAATTTGAGAATGGAGTCGGGCTCATCAGGTGTGGGGAGGAGTAAAAGGAGGTTGCTAGTGTAGCAACCAATGGTGCAAACTAAGGTGATAGACCCGACACATAGGTGTAGGAGGTCAAGGCTCCTAGATGGGTGGGTCACCGGGGTCAACATGCTCGTAAACTCTATTTGCCATGCTAAGCCTTTAAGAAGATCCCCTAAGGTTTCACTTGGTAAGATGATTGGATGGTGGTGTGATAGGAGAAGAAGGGCACTATGGGAAGGTTTTACTCCATGGGAGGGAAATCGTGGGCCGTGATCTCTCTTATTGGGCTCTCCTTTAGCCAACTAATAAGGGGTTCTCCTAAGATGAGCTCGGCCCCAAATAGAGAGGGTGGTGTAAGGTGAAGGCCACCATGTGAGGTTTCTTCTTCCACTTGGACATGGGTGGTCTCCGTGGTGGAGATAGGGTCCATAGTGTTCACCACTATGGGGTCAGGTATGGGTTCCTCCTCCAAGGAGGTGAGAGGGTCTTTTGGGGGTGGGGTGGTGATGGTTGGTGTATGGTGCACCCGGTGTGGAGGGTAAAGGGAAACTTGGTTTGGAATAGGGAGGGGAAGTAGTGGAGGCCTATGACATGGGAGTTTTGGGGTAGGGAATGGGAGATGGGTTGGTTGGGGTGGCTTGGGTTGGTCGCTCTTGGGGGAGTGTCCCATATAGGGGAAGATGGAGGGGTAGTGGTGGGGACCAAGGAGGCTTGGATAGTGAGGGTTGTGGAAGGGGGTTTTGGTTGGGGTGTGAGGACTCTCATGGGGTTAGGTGGGGAGGTGGATGCTTGGATCATTTGGGTCTTAAGGGAGAGGATTTGGTGGTGAAGTGTAGTAATGATGGTTGGGAGGGAATTTGTTGGGAGTGGTGGGGGTGTAGGCCTAAGGGTGGTCTCAAGTTGGCCGGGTGGGGATGGAGGAGTGGTAGTGCTCCTCGGGCTAGGGGTGTTTGAGTAGGAGGGGTGGGAATATTTGGGGATGTAGATCTTCCTAAGTTCTACCTTCATCTCTTCCCATGAGTGAATAGGTTCTTGTCTTTCAACCCTCCTTAAGCCCTCTATTCTCCTCCACTTTTCCTTGGCTTGACCCCGAAGTCGTCCCTTGGCCTTGAGGACTCTCGCGGGTCCATATACCCAAGTCTCTTCAAAGTACCTTTCTATGGTAGCTTCCCACCTAAGGTAATCACTAGAACATGATCCATCAAAGATAATATCCCTATCTAGAATGAAGTCCATGGGTGGCGAGTAGGCTAAGTAGGAAATGGCCATGATGAACGGGGGGGAACAAATGCAATGGTCCTAGGACAAGACTTAGTAGAGACAAGTCTAGAACTTGCTCTGATACCAATTTGATGTGACACACTCTTGGACTTTAGCAAGCAACCACAATTAGCAATCGAAATGGACCGATAACGGCGGCCACTCACCCGACACTCACCCAAGACCCGGGGTAACTCGGTGATGCTGAGTGGAGGTTGTGAGGGCTGGGCCCTTGCTGGTAGAGGGCCAACAAGGCCAAGAGTTCTCTGGAGGGTATGGAGACCCAATTCAATGGAGCCGACGTTGTGCCAAGGGCACGGGTTGCACTCTCTCCCACGGCGGTCACTCGAAGCAATGGGGCTTGAGGACCGGGTCCTCACTCTCACGGACCAGCGGAGCTTATGAACTAATATTGAAGAAACAAGGCATCCAAAGGAGAGCAAGGGTAGAGAACTTACTCGACCGGCTTAAAGAAACCGGTCCCGCTCGGAGACGTGGGCGAGCGGGAAGCGTGGGTTCTCCACACGGCGCGCCGGTGTACCTTAAACATGTTCAAAGTTTTACACCACTACTCCCCATGCAAGGGGGTTGAACTTGGGGAAGAGAAGTCAAAATTACATTCAAACACTACCTCCCGCAGGGAGGGGCTTTAAGCTGGCCAGGTGGGGAGGGGAAAAGCTGAAATAGAAACCGAACGGATGGAAGATGTCGGTTCTGCCCGCTCTCTGGAACAGGGGACAAACAGTTGAAGTTGATGCTACTGTGGCCACTCCTGAATTTTGTTATCAATGAGACCAGTTGGAAAATCTTCGGGGTTGGATCAGGATGACGTTCAATTTTTGTGGAATTTTCTGGTTCACGGTGTTGGTCGGGGAAGGGCCGCAAACAAGGACCCTAAGTTCTGGTTTTGACTGCTACGGTACCACAACAGAAGAAAGACGAGGCCGCCATGAGCGCTCCCGATCTCTGAATCAAACGTGGCTGGATTCGTTGGAATCATTGTCGAGTCCTCTTTAAAACGAGAAACATGGGAAATACATAGGATGTCAGAGCAGATTGGGAGAGCCCAAACAATGATCAGGTGTCTGTTCAGTCCCAGAGTGGACAGAGCAGTGCACCCGAGGAGAAAAATAAGAAATCACAGCTCCGGATGCCGAACGGGGTTTCGCTTCTCGATACTGGAAGTAGACTCGTTGTAGATGATCTCAGCCATGCGCCGCCTCCGGATCTTCAAGGGGTTGGCCGTGGGAGCCTCTGCAATTTGCTTCAGGTTGACTGTCTGGTAGAAGATGCGCAGTCCTACGGTGATGACTCCTCTGGGCAGCCACGAACTCAGAATGGGACGAGACCACCTCCGTTACAAAGAGGATAGGGAGACGCTTCCAACAGTACCACTTGGGCTTCCATCCATGCTTCCAATGGGACAATCGGGGCCGGCTCTGCAAGCTACTGGTACTCTGCTACCTGCGACCTGAGAATTGCAGGTGGTGAAAGGTGGTGGGGGAATGGGGTAGAAGGTATGGGAAATGGGGTGGATGGGTGTAGGGGCAACCCCTGGCTTCGAGGGGGTCTGGGAGGGGGTGTTCCAAGGTGTGGGAGTGGCAGAATGGGGGCTAGAAGGAGGTCTAGCAGGTGGAGGGAGGGAGAGCTACGAATTTGGTTAGAAGGGAGAGAGGGAAAGGGTATTTGATAATGGGTTTAAGGGTGGGATTAATTTTTGGTCTTGGGGATGGGAAGAGGTGTGTGGGGAAGGTAAAGGGGGGGATTGGGGAGTGGAGAATTCTCTCTTGGGAGATGAGAGGGTGCTTGGGGAAGGGGAGTGGGTGGTTGGTGGTTGGAGGGTGGAGTGGGGAGTGGTGGAATCTCCCTTGGGGCTGGGGTGGAGTTAAGATGGGGTGGTGGGGATGAGTTATTGAAGAGGGGAAGAGAGAGAAAGGTGGTTGGGAGGGGAGGAGAGAGACAGGGGCGTAGGTTTTAGAGAGAGAAAGTAGAGGAGAGAGAAAATGGCTTCCTAGAGAGAGCGGTAGAGAGGGGGGGATAGGGGCTTCTCACCCACTCAATTGGCTTCTCACCAAAAGAAGAAGATTTAAATTAGACACTAGAAAATTTAAATATTCATTCATTCATTAACTTCAAATGGGGGGAATGGGGTCCTATATATAGGCAACCCACATTTTACAAAAAGTCCCTGACTCTTGCTACAATGACAAATAACCAAGGGGTAGGGGGCACCCCTGGGCCTAGCCCAATGAATTAGGCCCATTAACTAATCTAATCAACCCTATGACACTTAACTTAGGTAGATGACTCAAATAAAAGAAAATTACAATGGTATGACTCAAATAAAAATGAGGAAATAAAACATATGACTCAAGATAAATGACTAGACCATGTCAGACGCTTCCGGGGTGAGGAGACGAGCCGTGAGTGTGGGCATGGGAGGTGATGTCACCTTCAGAAAATATTTCTAATTTTTCTTGACCTTTACTTTTGCAGGTCGTAAACTCTGGTCAAATGCCCCTGGTTCCTCAAAATAGGGAGCCAAAGGCCAAATCAGTGGAAAACCCGCGTGATTCGATCAGGACGCTCGGAGTACCGAAGTGGTCCATAAGTGTACCAAAAGCTGCCCCGTGGAGGTAAAAATCTCCACAGTGGTTTCCCACTCACCAAAGATGCTTCCTAAAGGTGTAAAGCATGCCCGAGGGCACGATTTGAAGTGCCGAAGGGGATATCAACGAAAAACTTGGGGAATCCGCTCAGCACACGCGGAATGTTGGAACGGCCCATATGCGGCCACAAAGTTGTCCGGTCTGGGCGAGAATGCTTTTGGTGATGGCCCTCTCAATGAAGATGCTCCACGTGTCCACGAAATGGAGTTGGCGGCACAAATCGTTGAGCCGAATGCTAAATTAGAGGCAAACCTGGGTTACCCGATTCTGGTACACGCTGCACCGGAAAGGTGCGAAGGTGACCGAAAAGCTGCTCAACCAAGGTAAAATGCTTTGAGGGATGGCCCACTTGACGAAGAAGCTCCACATATTCTCAAAGAAGGTCTGGCAACACGAATTGCAGTGCTGAAGGCCGAATCAGGAAAAAACCTAGCAAATCGGTACGGATTTGACACGTGCCAAAAATCACTGGAAACCCCAAGTCGGGGCTTCGAAGCGTGTCTCGGAGTCACTGCATCAACTCCAAAATTGCCCCGGATGACAAGCTCCTACACGGGATAATTTCGGGGTGAAAAGCCAAAATTACCAAAATGCCACTCTTAGTGAGTCAGTGGCACCTCCAAATGTTGAATCGGTGGCCCTCCCGGGCATTGATTCGACAGCGCTGAATTGGGCAAGCCGGTGGCGTCCTGTGCAGGTTGAGCCGGTGGCGCTGAATGTCGATCCGGTGGTGCATGTGGGGCAAGTCGGTGGCCCCTATCTGCGGAGTAGGTGGAGTCATTAATTCGGCGACGCGTTTGGGCGCTTCGAAAGTCGGTGGCCCTCCATCCATCCCGTCATTGGATCGATCCCCTGTTTCCCTAATCTCCTCTATAAATTGGGCATTCACCCTCGAAGTAGCGCGCGCACAGTGATAGAAAGAAGGCGACAGACAGAGCAAAAAAAAAGGGAGAGAGAGCATGCGTACTGAGGGGGGAAAGAAGAAGAAGAGACACAGAGAGAAAGCGAAGAGCAGCGATTCAGAGGTGGGTTCTGCTTCGAGGGAGGCAACACTCCTTTTGTATTTTGATTTTCTCACGCGAGCCTTGTATTTTACCCTCTCTGTAATCCTTGTTCCACTCCCCCTCCGCTATCAAGGATAAGAATAAAAGCTTCATTTATTTGCCTATTGAGCGTGCATCATCTACTTCTCTTCTTCTCTTTGTGTTGTTTCATCGATTCCTGTCTGTACCTCTCGGGGTGTGAGGAAGCCCCAGTGGGCTACAGTTGTCTCAAATCCCATGACCACTCTCTGGGGAGGAGAGGCGTGATCATCCTACAATAATGGCACGTGGCCACGCCCGACTGGGCGATAGCGAATTTCCCCTCCCCAGGGTTTCCCCTTACTACCGACCAGTTTATGTGTTTACACAGACTGATCAAACAGTGTACGTGAGTAGGCTACCAGACGGATGATCTGATAAGGGCAATTGTTGAGCGCCCTCTCATTCCTCCGGATGAGTTGTAGGGGCCTCAGGCAATCCTTCTGTTGATCCGTTCCGGAATGCTACCCTGTCTCCCACTCAAAGTATTCGATAGAGTGCTTCAGAAAAGATGTGCTCACTCGCTGGATTGCTTCCCCCAGGCATCCCTACGCCGAGCATGAGTCCAATTGAATGGGCCAGGACCACTCACTCTGGCTAAAAAAATGCACTGCCCATTTGGCCCGATAATCTCATTCGATCGTGCCCTGGCATTAGATAGAGAAGGGCTTCTCTATAGGGCTGTGTTTCATCCTTTGATTAGGACCGCAGATAAATTAGCGGGGAGGGGAATAGTTTCACCCATTTGTTTCTTTTTAAATTCATCTGCCTCTATTCACTACAGGCCCAAGGGGGCTGTCGAATCGTGACACATCCCCTGGAAGCCCCTTTAACAAGGTGATATATAAAATGCCACTCAAGTGGCCATATGTTGCATATCTACAAGTCCTGATTCTCCCAGATCTTCACGAGTCCTTAGCAAGCTAGGCCTCAGGATTCACTAAGTAAATGTTGATCCTGGGTTCTGAGGTAGTCCTATTTGCTAGCACGATGTAGTGGTGCAAACTAAGATTCAGAGGGGGGGTGAATGAATCTCCCTCCAAAAACTTGATCGAATTAAAACTTAACCTAAAGACTTTAGACTAATGTGGAATTAAAAATCGTCAGGATTATAGATCGGAACGAGCCTAGCATACATATAAAGGTTGACACATTGGAAATCAAACCACAGTACGCAATATCTTTTTAGGTGGTTCAGTCCTCAGGACCTACATCCACCCCACACTCCAACCAGAATGTGGATTCCGCTGCCAAACAGCTTGAACGGCTGGGCCTCACAGCTTTCCAACAATCTGCTGATTCACAGCTTCAACCGCTGGGCATTATAACTTAAGCCACCGCTGATTCACAGCTTCAAACCGCTGGGCATTACAGCTTAAGCCACCGCTGATACACAGCTTAGAAAAAGTGTGAAAAATGAAAATATAAAATCAAAATGTTCCGCATCAGAAGGCTGATAGTAAAGACAAACCGAAATGCTCACGCAGGAGCAATGTGCCTTGGATCTGATCCGGAGGTCACAGTGGAGAACAGATCTTCAAGACTTGCTTCAATTACTTCACAATATCTTCCCTCAAGATCCCCCTTCTTCACTATCTCATGATCACCTTTCACTCTCAGACTCACCCTCTTCTTTCTCTCAGATTTCTGCTGAAATACGGCACTCTATTTTTCTTCTCAGATCTCTTCTTCTCATTTTCTCTCTCGGACTTTTTCTTCAAAATTCCATCATCAATCGAAGGCGCGATCGAGTCTTCTATATATATAAAGCTCGCGAAATAGAGGCGCGTGAAAATCACGTTTCCGCCTAGAAATTCCACCAAGAGTGCACTTATCGGAGCCCACGTGTCAGATCTGGAGGATGAGAGAAAGACACGTGGCTGAGAGTTCTTGGAGAGCAAGTCTCCTCGAATCACGTGCTTTAATCATAGTCTTGGAACACGTGCCTCACTCATGGGAATTTCATTTATCCTGCCAATTAAAACAGAGGCATTTAATCAAACACTTGGTGAGCTGGAGTTCATAAGGACATTCATACGCACAGACTCGTTATATGAATGATGCAAAATGTGCACCGGCTAGAGACATACACAGACTTGAGTGCACTGACATTTTACATGCATTAGACAGACGTGCACTGAGTTTTGAATGCATAAGGCAGAGACGTGCACCGACCCTTACATGCATAAGATAAACCATGCACCAATCCTATTATGAAAGATGCAGATAATGCACTGACTCTTGTATGCATATGATAAAACGTGCATCGACTATACATGTAGTCATCAGGAGTGCACCGACTTTTGTATGCATGAGACATAAACGTGCACCAACCCTTGCATGCGTGCCGCAACAAAAATTGCACCGACTTATAGGAGCTTGATGCAGAAGTTGCACTGACTATTATACGCTTAATGTGAAACATGCACGGACCTATATCGCACAAAGCAGAGTATGCACCGACTTGATCTACCCTATGCAAAGAATGCACTGACTTCTACATGCTGGAGGCAAAAATTGCACCGACCTTATGTACACACATCAGAACATGCACTGACCTGGTGTGCATTCACGTAGGATGTGCACTAACTATACGAGCAGAGAAGCGAAGATTGCACCGACCTTATTTTACCAAATGCTTGCGTATGCATCGATCTATATATGCGTAAGGCAAAAAAGTGCACTGACTATATGTGCATTCTTCAAACAGAAATGCACCGACCTTTTGTGCATTCCTTCAGAGGCATGCACTGACCTTAATAGACTTAAGGTGAAATATGCACCGACTGCAAATGCATTCCATAAAGACTGCACCGACCTGCATGCTGATGAGAATATGCACGGACCTGATATGCATAAGAAGATAAAAATGCACTGACTTATTTGTTGTCCTTAGACACGCAAAATATGCATTGACCTATATGTCGTCCTTGCATGAAGACTCACAATGTATGCACAGACCTATATGAATGCATAAACATAAACTTGCATCGACCTGGGTGCTGACTGACACAGATGAGTTATGAATGAGGTATATATATATATATATATATATATATATATATATATATGCATTCCAGTCTTAACATGATTCATAGAATGTCATTTTCAAAACTAGGGTTCCAACACTCTCCCCTTTTTTGATGATGACAACTATGAGTCATGTATGATCAAAACAGTCAATGAATTAAACAATCTTTCTTCACACACTCATTCAATTCTAAACACTCAAGGAGGTGAGATCGCAAGTTGTTAATCATCATTCACAGAATTTATTCACTTACATGCATAGCAATAGTAACATTCAACACAAATATGCATTCAACACAAATATGCAATATGCAGTAATGACATTTCTATGTATAGTAAGAAAAACAAACTGATTTTTGATTTATTATCTTAATAGACAAAAGAATCTCATTCAGAGCATTTTTACAACATAAACATCAGAAACATATCAGCATATCAGTGTCTGCTCAGCATCAGCATCTGTCCAAACATCAGAAACATATCAGTATATCAGAATCAGTCAATATCTGCTCAACATCAGCATCTGTCCAAACATCAGAAACATATCAGCATATCAGCATCAGTCAGTATCTGCTCAGCATCAGCATCTGTCCCTCCAGACTATCAACTATGAACTGTCATACATGACCAAAAATTCTCCCCCTTTGTCATTATCAAAAACAATTTGAGGACCTTTAGACATTAGCAGGAGTTGGTCGACAAGAACTGGTACCTCTAGAGGTTCCCCTTCCTCTGGGTGGAGTGCTACTAGAACTGCCCCTTAGAGGTATAGCCCTTGGATATGGAATTCTTTCAACTTTAGTTCCGAGTGCTGCAAACTTAGCCATCACTTTCTGGTCATTCTGCTTGACTAAGGCATGAAGCTCTTTGACATTAGTTGTCATATCCACGAACCAGTTTTGCATCATGCTACCCAAATTGTCTAATTGTGAAGACTGTTGGTTGTGTATATCAGCCATAAAAGTAGAGGAGCTTGTGGCCTGTTCAGTGACAACATTTTTGAAGTTGCTGGCTATCATCTGAATTTGTGCATGAACTATTTCCAGTTTCTCACGGATATTCCCAATCTGTATCATGTTGCCATGCACTTCACCAGATATAGCATTGATTCTCTCAGTCAGAGCCTTATGTTCTCTTTAATCAAGGTCAGCTGAAGTTTCACATGCTCTAACTCTATCTTGATGTCATATGAGTGGACAAGAGTCTGAGTGAGCTTGACAAAAGATGTAGTCTAAGTGTCTTGCAGTTTGCCCAAAATATCTCCAGCTTGCTAACACACTGTTAGTAAAGAATCCAATAAACCATGCAGTTTAAGTCAGACTTGTGCTTGTCATATACAAACTTTACCCATTGACTGTTCACAGTTTGTTCTAAGTGAAGCATCCTTGCATCAAGTCTCTGAATGACTGAATGCATATGCATGAATTGTGCATTCATTACTATTCCTTGACTCATAATAAGGTTTACCAATGTGGTAAACATATCTGTAATTTGTTTTATTTTGTCATTACTACCTGAACTTGAGGGTTGAAATCTCGGGGGAATGAATGTCTCTTCAGGAGACAAGGGAGGCTGAATTTCAAGAGCTGTAAGTGGCCCATGATGAGGTCCATAGAAGGGAGCAGGGCCTAGAAATTATTCATGTGGGAGTACTACCTCAGCTTCTTGGACTTCTTGAGGTTGCTCTTCCTGAACCTTTTCTACTCTTTGCTCTTCCTGAACTTCTACCTCTCTTTGCTCTTCCTGAAGATCTCCCTCTCTTTGCTGCACAATTATTTGTTAAGGCTGATCATCTATTTGTTGCGGAGACTGCTGTCCAAAGTGATTAAATAGCTCATCAATATGCTTATCCAATTGCTGCATAATTTGTTCATCAGTCAAGTTCAGCTCATGAACTTCTTGTTCCAGCTGTAGATCTCTAAGATGATGTACTGGATGAACTACATCTGTGTCTACTTCCATTTGTTGCACTGTAGGAATTCCTTCATCAACAACTTCTATTTACCTAATATTGTGTACCTGCTGATCAGGTACATGTTCATCTGTTGGAGGCTGATCCTCCCCCTGACACTGTACTTCCATATGAGGCTGTCCTGACTGACCCTCAGCTTGTGGCTGCAGGGTCTGTTCAGCAATGATATCTTCTTGTTGTTCCATCATTATATGTTCCCTTTCAGTTGTCACAGGATGAATTTCTTCTTGAGAGACTTAAGAAGGCTGTTCTGAAATAGCATCTTGTACACTTGTGGGCTGTTGTTCTGTTAGTAATTCAACTCGAATCTTACTCCTTTTCCTTGAAGGAATATCCTTTTCTGATTGATCCTTTCCTTGGCTGGTAGAAGCAATATTCTTTACTTGAGTATGTTTCAACTTCATGAATTTATTAATAAAATCCATATTGTATACATTCACCTTTGGAATCTCTTTTGAAGTCTCATTCTCCAAGGAGATATTCATTTTCTTAAACACGGCAGTCAAATGGGCAGCATAGGGTAGGCTTCTCCTAGACTCTCCGTATGTGCCCATAATCTGAATCACTATGTCTGGCAGACATACCTTGATCTTTTTGAACAAAAAAAATAGTATAAATATCTGAGACTCCGTTATCCTTCCTCTTCCTCCAATTTGAGGTGTTATCATGGTTGTGAGAATGTGGTGAAATAACCTCTTTGATGGAGAGAACTTGTTCGCATTAAGCTGAGTCAGTTTTGTCTGATTTTTGTGTATGGGGTTACTAGGCAACCCTGTAAGAATGGAGTAAGCCTCATGATGATTGTATTTAAATTCTCCTTCTACTACCCCTTCTTTTGGAATTCTAAATGTTTTATGGAGGGAATGCCTAGAAACTTCAATCTTTGTCTCCTTGACACTAGACCAAATTTTGAACTGTACTGAATCAAAATTTAGATTATTGTAGAACTCAGCAACAAGTCTAGGGTAAGAAACTCTATGCTTACCCAGAAACTTCTTCCATTTTTGAAATTTAAACAGCTCAACCAATTTAAGATAACTTGAAGTCATTTCATGGTCGTGAAAATCCACATACCGTGGGAACATACTCTTCCCAGCTTCCAAAATTACTACGGCTTTCTTTGACGCTCTAGTGGGATCATCTTCTTCTTCAAAGGTTGTATCTGCCGTAGTGGGAGTGGTTCATGCTTCCTTTTCTTTCCCTTTTTTTGACTCTTCTTTAGGCACCTCAGAACTTATATCTAATCTTTTCTCCTTTGGTGATGACTCTACAGCCTCCATGGGCAAGGAATCCTCTGGTAGTTGTTCCTCCATTGCCTTCCTCTTCCCCTTGCTCTCGGTGGCCGGAGATGACATGGTAGAAGCAATGAAGAGTGGAGGATGAATCGTAGAAGAACGAAAAGAAGAGATGTAGAAAGGAAAACTGGAGAGACCAGGCTCACGATCTCGACACGAGAGACGGAGTCATAAATGAGGGAGGAGGATTCAGCTTGAATGAAGAGGGTATGATAGACAATGCAAGTAGGGTAGGGTATTTTATATGAAATACTGCCGACTTTACCAATTTCAACAGTTAATACCCAGACTACCCTATACTTAAAAGAAAATTACTTTCCAAGCCTCTTTGTGATTCCTGGCATATGCGATTATATCTTATAATATGAATCTTCACAAATAGTTCTTATGGAGCAAACTCAATGGAGATAAATCAGTTTTATCAAGGACACTGCCCAATCAGAGAAATCATTAATCTTACTAGTTGAAGAGGGGCGATCTCGCGCTGGTCCTGAGCTGGGGGAGATGATCACCAAGTAGTGAACTGCAAAGAAAGGGAAACGGATCAGGGGGCCCAGGGATGGTTCCCTGGGGAAAATCCTCCGATGCCTAAGTCAGTAGAGTAGTGGTGGAAGCTATGAAGGGATGAGGAAGGAGATGCACGAGCTCCCTCGCCACCAAGGTGGTGAAGTGGTTCCTGCTCAGGGGGTTTTAGGCGTGTGTAGGCCTTACCGTTTGCTGGAGGGAGTCCCCGGTTTAAATAGTGCGCTAGCCTCATGAGTCCCGTAAGCTGAGGAGTTCCAGGCGGGGGTTACGTCTTTGACGTGGGCTCTTTACATCCTCATCGTGGGCTCTTTATAACCTTGAGGACTCTTGGGTCCCTTATCCTTGTAAACTCCTGCTCATAAAGGGCTCTCAACGGCAGCATGAATAAGCAATCGTCGGTCGACTCGAGCTTGAAGAGCGCCAGCCCTGTCTGGGCGATGGGCGTAGCTCGGGTGAGGCTCGGTCGGAGTGGGCGCGGGGCGCTAGCCCTTATCCCGACGAGGGGGATGAGTCGGGCTTTGGGTCTTTCTCCGACCAGACCGATGCTCGAGCCTTCCGAACCTAATGGCCGCCGAGGAAGGGCTTGATCCCAAATGATCTTATTGGGCTTTAGGTGGCCCCTGTGGGGCTGTCACCTAGGCGAGCTGGGCCTTGTTTGATCCTGCTGGACCTCGTTCGGCCGCTCTTAAATGGGCTACAGATATCCCCCTCTCCACTTGTCCCCCTCCTACTCCCGAGCCTTGCTAGGGCTCGGAGGAGTAGCCGTTAGGGTTTTGGACCAGCGTGTCTAAGGTGGGCGGAGATCTGGCGGTGTTAAGAAGCCACGTGTCGTGGTCACCTGGGCCGTAATGATGATAATCCTGGCGGATTTGAAATGAGGGGGCCCCCTTTTCTCGGAAGTCGGAACGACGCACCGCCTTCCGCGTGGGAATATAGGCGTTGTGCGCTTGTTGTCGTTCCAGACTCCCTCCGTTTTAGGGTTTTTACTGTCCTTCATGCTTGCCTTTTGGGCTCTTTGATGCATCGTGAGGACACGACGGAAGAGCAGAGGTTTGCGGCGGTGTTCGCGGAGTTGGCGGAGATAACCGCGGAGGCGGTTCGACAGCTTCCTCTTCCTCCAGAATCTCTGGAGTCTCGGGAGCATTTCTCTTCAAGTTCCTCTTCAGATCCCATGGCGGACCAACGTCCGGAGGTCGAAGAGTGGGAGGGTGAACCTGAGGCCATGGCGATACCGCCAGCTCCAAACTGTAGCGAACTGGGGGAGGGGGAGGTGAAACGGCTGGAGCACCAGTTTCACGTGCCCTATAAGTTTTACTCTACCGCGGCTGCCCCGCACGAGATGATCTTGGATTCTCGTACGGACCATATCTGCTCCTTCCTTCTATCATGGAAGAATGGTCTGCCTTCCCTTCGAGCCCTTTGTTCTGAAGCTTCTTGATTTCTTTAAGTTGGCTCCCATACAGTTGGTGGCCAACTCTTATCTTCTTCTCTCCGCCTTTCGCATCCTCTGCCGCCAATGCGGGGTTCCTCCTTCCTTGGATCTCTTTCATTATTTTTTTAAGCTGAAGGCCCATTCCTTGGCCGAGAAGGGATTCTATTTCATCCAGGTGAGACGGAATAGGAGCTGTGTCTCCTTAGCCTCGAAGGACTCTTCCCACAAGGGATGGAAGACTCAATTCTTCTGGGTGGGGATTTTTTCGGTGGAGGAGACTTGGAGGTGTCCTGTAATCCCCAATTTCCATCCGAACATCCCTCCGAGGCAGGACGAGGTTTTTTCGGATGTGGAGGAGTATGCGGCCATTTTTATGAAGCATCGCCAGTCCACGGAGGAGCTGGTTACCCGGGAGAACATCGAGCGGTGCCTGCTCACGCGACTACAGCCGACAGGTTCGGATGCTACGAATCAGCTTCTTCATCGGATGATGAGACCATTTTCTTTTCCTGACCATATCTTTCTTCTGCGCAGACGCCAGGAGGCCGACTGTAGAGGAGGAGCCTGTGGCCGAACGGGAGGTGATCAATCTCGGTGATGATTCGGCTGTCGACGAGTCGCGAGCTCCCGAGAGGCACTCCTGAGCCCAAGATAAGGGCAAGGGGATGGCCCAGGAGGGGTCTTCCAGGCCGCTGGGGGCCAAGCGCAAAGATCCCGTGGAGGGCATGATACGGGACGCCGTGAAGGCCAAGAAGCAGGCCAAGAAGGCTGGGTCCGTCCCCGCTGTTGAAGATGACCCTAGCTCGGTGGCTCTCCCCTCTTCTGAGTGAGATAGGGCTGACCCTATTGGGCCGGCTCCCCCATCCATCGAGCGAGAGGAGGCCGAGGAGGCCAGGGCCACTTCTGGGGACGGCGGCGTTGGATCGGCTCTCCCCTCAGCGGGAGCTGAGGGGGCCGGGGCCGCTTCTGCTGGTGGCGGTGGCACTAGATTGCTCTCCCCTCAGCAGGAGCCGAGGGGGTCGGGGCCGCTTCTGTGTTTGGCGATGGCGCTGGCTCGGCTCTCCCCTCAGTAGGAGCAGAGGGGGCCGAGGGCGAAGCGGGTGACTCCAGGACTACGACCAAGGCTGGAGCATCGATCGAGGCAGGTGGCGCTCCAAGCGGTGGTGCAGAGGCCGAGTCGGTCGAAGTCAGGGGGTCGCGAGGAGGTGCGACGCAGCCCCAACTGACTGGGGTGAGAGGGGCGGATGAAGCAGTGGCTCAATCTGGGCCGACTGGCGGGGCTTCCAAGGGGATGCTGCTCGGAGGGGGGACCCCTATCTCGGCGGCCCTGGAGAGGCTGGGCATTCAGGGTCCTCTGTATCAGGTATGCCGTGGCATAGCTGCGAAGGTGAAGGGTGGAGACAGGAAATGCTCCCCGCCCGTGGCTCTCGAGATGGTTATGGAGGGCGGCTTGGTCCTGGCCCAGATGGGGGCCACCCTGGCTGAAGCTTACGCCTGGTAGGAGTTAGAACGGGCGAACCTCGCCTGGACCCTTGGTGGGTCTGACAAGAAGATGGCTCGGCTCTCCGAGGAACGTGATGGGCTTCGACGGGAGCTCTCCTCGATCAGAGAGCTGGCGTGGGCGAGTCAGGCGGAGGCCTGGACACTGACCAAGCAATTGGCTTGGGCACGTGAGTCACTCGAGAAGAAGAACAAGCTTCTGGAGGAGGAGCGCGTGGCCCGTACCGAGCTAGACGGCCAGTGGGAGGCCGAGCGCGCCGAGCTATTGGGCCGAGCAGAGGAAGCCATGCGCCTTCGGCGGGAGGCCGAGGCTGATCTGGCCGAGGCAGAGAAGCAGTCAGCCGAGGCAGAGTGGGGATTGGCCGAGGCAGAGAGGGAGAAGGCCGAACTCTCTGGTAGGGTGGAATCGGCCGGGGCGGAGGCACTCGAGCAATACAAATGCTTGGAGGCCTACCAAGTCGACGTCAAGGAGGCTGCCCTCTCCTACTATGAGTCAGCACTTCACCGGGGCATTTACAAGAGATTCAAGTAAGGCTATGACTGGGCCATCTCTTATGCAGAGGAGCAGGCGTCTTAGACAATCAATTTTCCGTCCGGGCAATGCTATGACTCGGATTTGTCATCCTTCGGTTCCTCTGGTTCGGCGTCGGAGGAGGGAGACCAGGGGGACTCTTCGTCCGAGGGGTCGCCAACTCCAGATGCCTCGGGAGGGTGCACAACCAAGGCAGTTCCCACGCCGGTTGGGTCAGTACCAGGGTCGGTCGTCGCCGAGGGTGCCGGGGGCAGACCGCCCGAGCCTTCCACTTCCGAGCCTCAGGGTGGGCCAGAGGCCTAATGTATTTGCTTTGCTTTTTCTCCTTGTATGTTTTTCCTTTTTCTGAAGAAAAAACGTCTCTTGTTGTGTAAAGGGAAAAACATAAGGCAGTAGCGTTATGATGAAAACTTAACTCTTTTGTATCGCCATTGTTGTAGTTTGACCAGCGTATCTGCAGTAGTTGGAAAGTGATGATACCTTCTGCGTGGATCTCGCATGATGGTTGGGCGGGCGTCTGACAGGGTGTCTTTCCGTTTTCTCATGCTTTAAATGCCCGGCCGCTTCTTGTGTCCCGCTGGGATGGAACCAAGGAGTCTGAGGTGACCGTTCATAGGGAGAAGTCCCTTTAGCGTGTTTTCGAGGGGAGAATCATTTAAGACAAGTAACCTCCCTTCGCCTATAAAAGGTCTGAAGGGCGTCTCTCCCTCTCCATCACTTAGGGTTTTCTATGACAGTCTTTCCTCTCTCCTTCTTCACGAAGCGTTGTGCCGTTGTGCCGTCAAATTTGAAGCATGGAAGATGCTCTGGGAGACAAAGCTGCCGACGATGGAGGGCAGAGAGTCTTTTCTGCTTCGGGTTTGAGGGGAGTTCGACGGCCGGTGGGTAGGTTTGAAGGGGGTTCGACATGTGGAAGCATGTCACCCTCTTCCCCTTCCTCCATCTCTGTCAACTTGGAAGGTAGCCTTCTTCTTCCTAACCCCTCTGTCACCTTTGTTCCGAGTTACCCGAGTCAACAGGGTCGACTACCCTTAATCCGAGCCAATTTCTGCACGAAGCAGAGTCAGTGGCTGGACGCAAGAAGGTTAACCCGGTCGGCCGAGCGATGTGCTCGTATGGCGGTGCCAGATGGATTTTTTCTTTTTGACATGTATTGTATTGGCCTCGGCCTTTCTGATGTACAAACAATTGTTTGAATGAAAAAGGAAGGAAATTTTTGACTTATCTCATATTGTTTGCACAACTGAAGTGTTTAGAAATAGAACTTGCATACTGTAGTTACGTTCCACGTCTGAGGGATGGGTTCTCCTTCTATAGTAGATAGCCGGTATGCTCCTTTCCCGAGCGTCTCGACCACTCGGTAGGGGCCTTCCCAATTATGCGATAGCTTGCCCGCCGCCTCAAGTGGTCGAGAGGCCTCGACTTTCTTGAGAACGAAGTCTCCCGGCTGGAAGTGCCTGTCCCGGACTTTGGCATTGTAGTATCGAGTGAGGTGGCGTTGATATTCCGTTGCTTGGACGCTGGCAATCTCTCGGAGTTCATATGCTAGGTCGAGGTTTTTGAGCAGTTTCTGGTCGTTTGCCTCGGGCGAGAAGCAAATGACTCAGAGGGAGGGATTGGCAATCTCCAACGGGATCACGCCCTCGGTGCCGTACACCAGCTGAAAGGGACTTTCACCGGTTGCCGTTCTGGGAGTCGTTCTGTGTGACCAAAGTACATTCGGCAATTCCTCAAGCCAGCTGCCCTTGGCTTTGCCGAGCCTAGTCTTAATGCCTCTCAAGATAGTCTTATTGGCATTTTCGACCAGCCCGTTAGCCTGAGGGTGGGAGACCGAAGTGAAGTGATTGCGAATGCTTAAGTCGGCACATCTGTCTCGAAAATAACGAGAATCAAATTGCCGGCCAATATCGCTCACTATCACTCGGGGGATGCCATAGCGACAGATGATCGATTTGCAGACGAAACTCTAGACGACTGTCTCGGTGATCCTAGCTGTGGCTTCGGCCTCGATCCACTTGGTGAAGTAGCTGATGATGATGATGATGAACTTCTTCTGGGCCTGAGCCGTAGGGAACGGCCCAAGGATGTCGATCCCCCACCAAGCGAAAGGATAAGGCTCGGCTAGGGTGACGAGCTCCGTTGCCGGCTGATGGACCAAGTGATCAAATCGCTGGCATCGGTCACACTGTTGTACGTAGGTTGAGCAGCCGCGTTATAGAGTGGGCCACCAGTAACCCTACCGAAGCAAGATTCTGGCGAGCGACCTTCCTTCTAGATGCGCTCCACACAGGCCTTCGTGAACCTCTTGGGTCGCTTGGTTGGCTTCGTCAGCATTGATGCATTTCAGGAGGGGCCGGAGAAGGATCTACGATATAAAGTGCCGTCCAGAATGATTAATCGCCGAGCTTGGTAGGTACTCACCTTTTTCCTTGGCTCGAGCTTGATTCGGGTGCCCGCTTCTTGTCCCCGTCCCGGCCCGAGTCGATTGTGCCTCGGCATGTGCTGAGTACCTCTTAGCACTCGGCATGGCGCAAAGCTAGAGTCACTAGCTCGACAGGGGTCGAGGGAGGGTGGAGGACAAGTTCACGATGGAGGTTCTCATCCCGGGTGCCTCCGGTCAGCGCGGTTATGGCCGAGGTTACATCCAGGCGGGGGATTCTCAGGGCTTCCGAATTGAATCAGTTGATATAAGCCCAAAGTTCCTCCCCTTGTGCCTATTTCAGAGCCAATAGCCCCGCTACCGACCTTGGGGGGCCACTGCCGGTGAAACTCTCCTTAACTACTCGCCCAAACTGCTTGAAGCCTCGGATGGATCTGGGGGCGAGGGCTCGGAACCATGCTTGGGCGCCTTGGACCAGGGTGGCCATGAAGGCTCGGCATTTGATGGCGTCAGACGCTCCGTGAAGGGTCATCAGGGCGTCGAAGCTGTAGAAGTGGTCGGCCGGGTCACCTTGGCCGTCGTAAGACTTGAAGGTTGGAATAGGGATTCTGAGAGATACCTCTGCCTTCAAGATATAGTCAGAGAATGGGGATTTCTCCTCATCCTCTGCTGGGGAGGTCTTCTGCAAAGCGCGTAAGGCACGCTCCTACTCTGCGAAGCGCCTCTCGAACTCTCGCAGACGGAGGGATAACTCCGGCTGCCGTTGTGCCGTGGGGCTAGGGGGACGCGATGGCAGGCTGTCCTGGCATCCCCCGGGGACTTTGGTATCTGGGTGCGGATGGTGTGCCCCAGGTTTTCCCCGCTTCGGCGTGGAGGAGGCCTCTTGCTCTGGAGGAGGGGCTTGTGAAGGTCCTCCTGACCTGTTGCGAATAAGCTATCGTCCTTGGAGGGTGAAGCGACCTCCGGCAGTGTGTTGGGACGCGTTTCCGTGGGGATGGCTTTTCAGAGGGACGCGTGACCTTCCTTCCCTGGCCGCCTGGGTCCTCATGAGTTTCACGAGGACATCCAGTTTTGTGTTGAGGGATTGGAAAGCGTCAGCGCCCTCATTGGGTGGTCGCCCTACCGCCGCAGGCGGAGGTGGTTCATCGGCTGGGGTGCTGGCGTTGGAGGGGGAGTCTTGCGCGGCCTGAGAAGGGCCTTCACCCCCCACCACCATGGCCTTCCCCCTATCGTCGGTGGATCTCTTCCCCGTACTTCTTCTCACCATGCTGGCTCTTTTATTGTTTCCCACAGACATCGCCAGATGAAGAGGGCGATCTCGCGCTCGTCCTGAGCTGGGGGAGATGATCACCGATTAGTGAACTGCAAGGAAAGGGAAATGGATCAGGGGGCCCAGGGATGGTTCCTTGGGGAAAACCCTCCGATGCCTAAGTCAGTAGGGCAGTGGTGGAAGCTATGAAGGGAGGAGGAAGGAGATGCATGAGATCCCTCTCCTCCAAGGTGGTGAAGTTGTTCCTGCTCAGGGGGTTTTAGGTGTGTGTAGGCCTTACCGTTTGCTGGAGGGAGTCCCCGATTTAAATAGTACGCTAGCTTCATGAGTCCCGTAAGCTGAGGAGTTCCAGTCGGGGGTTACGTCCTCGACGTGGGCTCTTTACGTCCTCATCGTGGGCTCTTTATAACCTTGAGGACTCGGGGGTCCCTTATCCTTGTAAACTCCAGCTCATAAAGGGCTCTCAACGACAGCATGGATAAGCAATCATCTGTTGACCCGAGCTTGAAGACCGCCAGCCCTATTCCGGCGATGGGCATAGCTCGGGTGAGGCTCGGTCGGAGTGGGCGCGGGGCGCTAGCCCTTATCCCGGCCAGGGGGATGAGTCGGGCTTTGGGTCTTCCTCTAACCGGACCGACGCTCGGGCCTTCCGAACCTAATGGCCGTCGAGGAAGGGCTTGATCCCGAATGATCTTATTGGGCTTTAGGTGGCCCCTGTGGGGCTATCGCCTAGGCGAGCTGGGCCTTGTTTGGTCCTGATGGACCTCATTCGGTCGCTCTTAAATGGGCTATAGAAATCCCCCTCTCCACTAGTCATTTTCATTAGCCAAAACTAATTGAAAAATCTAATTTATATTGAACTTAAAACAGTTTTAGTTTATTGAAAAGACCCCAGAGTCAACCATATTTTTCATTGAACTTTTATAAATATTGATTGAGCATCCCAGTATTACCGCACCTTTTCACTCAAAGAGACATGTTGATTAAAAACCAGAATCCCTGGTTACTCAGTGCAGTTTACCTTTATGCTTCGTATTTTGAATAGAGATAGCATTTATTATCATGACTTGACCTCTGAATTTCTTTGAAACAGATGGTCAGTTTCTCAAATAATATGCCATTGATCTACCTATTTCATTTTTCATTTAATGGCGTATTCCCTGGTCTTTTAACATAATTTTCTTAAAACTTGACTTAAGGACCATATAAACACCAAATTTCCTATCAGATTGACTTATTACTAATGACTTTCAGATTTTTAGACAACTTTTTATGCAGTTCCAATTTGGACTATTTTCAGACCATTGAAGAATCATTCAAGGTTAATTGTGAGTATTTTAAGATAAGATTTAATCTGCATACACAGAAAATCACACTTCAGTTAAGATCAATAATTTTGTTCTCAGTCCAGAGTTATCTTAGTAGTTGACTATTGAAGATAAGTAAAGGTGACAGATTTCATACTTTACTCCCCCTGAATAACACAGTCTATGAATTTATTATGAAGAATAGATGAGAACTGGAAAGTGGATAAGTCAAAGAGAAGATGAGCAATGAGATATGAATGAAGGCCACTTAAGAGCAAGGTTAAGACTAAGTCCCAAATAGCACACATCCAAAGACTCAGCCTTAAAGTCTATCAACAGACTACCAGCCTTCTCTATAATCCAGCAACATTCAGCCTTCAGCTTGTGAAAAAATTAGTATTTCAAAAAACCAATTCTCAAACAACTAACCTTTTACCTTAGACCAAACTCAAACTGATTCCAAGATCAATATCTCAGTAGCAGCACTTTACTACTCATCACACACATTTAACCCACTGATCAAGCAACAATGCAGCAATAATCAACAGATAGTCCAGCCCCAAAACATTATACACACCGTCTCTGATGAGCTCAGCTCCCCCTCAAAGTGTGCAGAGATTTCAATCAAGCATTACTTATTTTTCATATGGTACACAGAGATGCATTAACTAAATGCACATTTCATATTTAAACTACATGTAATGTTTTGGACTCTTGGTACTTGGCGGAGGTCTAGCCTCTACACATGGCGTGGGTTTCCAGACAGAAGACATCTGTTCTTCTCCCAACTTCCATTTGATATACCAAGAAGTCATGCAGACTTATGCGTCTACTCATGAACATGAATGACTAACTTAACAAGATCTCACATGGAATTTGCATGAATTTGATTGTCAGCATGTGTTACTCAAAACAAGATGGCATCAATCATCAATTTATTCCAATCAAGCATGTAGCATTCCACAGAGAGCATTATTCAGGCAATTTCAATGAAAAGAATTGAGAAGTGGGTGTTTTACGTGCGCGGGGGGTCACTTGTGTTTTGTCCTCGCAGCGGGGGTGCACACTCGCCTTTTTACGGAAGGCCGAGATAGGTTGACTGGGCACGCGGGGATTCCGGGGGTATTGAGAAGAAGGTAGAGAGAATGATATGAATGCGCTAGAAGGGATGGCGTATGGTTAATCATTCTGGGAGACTGGGACTGGGATGGTTGGGTGGAATGCAGGCGTGCCAGTCGATTTCTCGACAATCACCTATGGCACCAAGGATTGAACGGGGAAGCTTCGCCAGGACGTTGTACGTGGCTCGAGAGATTGGGCGACACGTGGATAAAAGGGGTTCTATGGGTGCGAGTGTGCAGGCGATTATGGGGATTCGTGTACTAGACATCTTTCCCTACCGGTCGCAAGCAACCGGTGTTTATTCTACATCGGATTGAATCCGAACACCTTTGTTTCTACTTTCGAAGAGAGAGTCATGGACCCTGGAAGCCGCGACGTCGGGAGGGCTTAGTCCGTGCAACAGCGACAGGGCAACAGCAACACAACAGGGATAACTGGGGGCAGAGAGACTGGTTCCGGCAAGGAGGGGGGATCCGCTCCCTGACTAGATTGCATGACTTATATGCCATAAAAGGCATTTATATGGGGGCATGAGAGCCCGATTACAATTGCTTGCAAGCCACGGGACAATTCCATCATTCATGACGGTCCCCGGGTCATTGTGTTATTATGTGGATAGTCCTGTATCTGTACATAGTGTTCGTCAGAGGCCCCACGACTCAACAGCATGGCACCCGAGGGGCCTCACAATGTATTCCCGACATGAGACAGTGTCGAGGTCAGGGTAGTAGGGGTGCCGTAGGTGCCATTGTGCTGGGGAAGTTGAGTGGTCGGGTACTGCGAGCCCCGGTGTGACTGGAGTAGCTGGCAGTCGGGTGCCGGGGGCACCGTTGTGACTGGAGTTGTTGAGTGATCGGGTGTCGCGGGCCCCGATATGACTGGAGTAGCTGGCAGTTGGGTGTCGGGGGCACCGTTGTGACTGGAGTTGTTGACAGTCGGGTGCCGCGGGCCCCGATGTGACTAAAATAGTTGGGCGCTGTGAAGAGGCTGAGCCTGAGTACAGGTACATGTATTCAACTGGTTTCATGATGTATGAGAGCCACGTGGGCTTTACAAATGGGCTGAGGAGGCTGAAGTACAATGGGCGCAAGCCGCAGGATAATTCCGACACGTGGGTCGGTCCCCGGGTCAATGCGTAACAAAGCGGATATCCGCGTGTTTTACAGAGGCTCTCCATGAGGAGATCGAGACAAGCCCGACTGCCTAGGTGGTAGGGGCGGTCGTGGGCTGGCGCTTGATGAAGGTTGGATGCGGCTCAAGGTGAGCGGTCGGGTCCGGGCCTCGGAAGGTGAATGTCATCATGCTGGGGAGTCGAGGCCGGCCCCGGGTGTATTACTCCCGGGCCAGAGTCTAGCTAACTCGAGTCATCAGTGCGAGCGGTCGGCAGCCAGCTCGAGGCGAGCGGTAGGCACGTAGTTTTGTGACGGAAGTAGGTGCAGTATCATGGCGTATGCGTGGCCACCGTGGGTTGTCATATGCGGGCGGACCCAGAATACGGGTGTGCTTGCCATTGTCATAACGCCTTATACGCGACAGGAGTGGACATGTGTGCGATGGCAACACGTCGCGCGAGGGGAGTATGTGTGACATAGCCTCGGCATGTACGAGCCGATCAAAAAGCCAACCATGTGCGCACTTAGTTCCTCGCATTCTGCGTACGACCTTCACTGGGTGCCCACGGAGGAACTCCGAGGATGCAGTAGTTAGGTCATAGGTTCTTGCATTGCATGCCATTGAGCCCCTAGGGGGATTTTATAGGGGAAGATGAATGGTCATGGGGGGTTTAAGCAGACCAAGTTGATGGCACAACTTGGTCCGGGTAAACCCTTGAAGAAAAAAAGAAAAAAACATTTTTTTGTTGTTTACAGAGTGGGGGAGGGGGGGTTTAGGCGGACCAGCCCAAGGGGCTGGTCTGGTCCGCCTAAACCCCTCACAGAGGGGTTTTTTATTCGTTAATTTTTTTTTTGTTTTGGGAGGGGTTTGGGCGGCCAGCCTAGGGGTCCAAGCTGTTCCGCCTAAACCATGCGTTTAGGCAGACCGGACTGGGACTCCAGTCTGGTCCGCCTAAACCCTTGGGTTTAGGCGGATTGGGAATGAGTTGGGGGCTTTTTTCATTAAAAAAAGTTTGTTTGTTTTTTTATTTTATGGGGGTTTAGGCAGACCAGCCTTAGGGGTGAGGTTGGTCCACCTAAACCCTCCCCCCCAGGGGGGGGGGTTTAGGCGGGTTTGACTGGGGGGTTTGACTGGGTTTGACCGGGGGGTTGGACTGGATTTGAACGGGGGGTTTAGGTTACCAAAAGACGGCAATGCCCCTGTTACAAAAAAGGAATGCAAGGGGTCGCTGGGTGTCCCGTGTGCGAGGCCGCACGATGGTGGTGCATGACGTGATGGGTCGCTTGGAGTCCCGAGTTGGGCTCCGGCTTGCTGTACAGTGGCTGGAGCATATGCGCCCACCAGGTGCTCAGGGAAGTTCCCGACACACGTGTGTGGGCCGTATATGGGCGTTGTGAGCTCCTGAAGCTTGTGGTTGGTCCCAGGTGGGTCTTCCTTTGACTTTAGAGGGATAGAGGGAGGCTACTCGGGGGCAGACGCTGGCCTCGTTGCTGGGTGCCACATGGCGTGGCTTGTAGTCAGGGCGCCCCCGGGTCGACTCGGGTAGCTGTGTTGAACGCGGGTAAACCCGCAAACTAAGTGATCGGGGGTGGGCCCAATCAATTGTCGATGTTGCCATGGGTCACGGCTAGCTGGTTAGGACCCTTGGTTGGGCCTTGTAACGGGGGTGTCGACATGATGATGTCGTTTGTCCGGTGGTCGGGGTGACCCTCGCTCCTTGGCGAAGAGTCGTATGATGCGGCAGGCTATTCTGAGTCCCGAGGTAACCCGGTTGTTGAAGCGTCGACGGTCTGACAACGTCTGCAGGGTGTCCGGGGGTGATCCCCGAATCTTCATAGAGTGCCGTAAGGTACGACAGGTTGTCCTGAATCCCGAAACTGACCCGGTTGTCAGGAAACTGGCTGGCATAGTGCCATTTGCTCGGGGCCGATCCCCGGTTGTTATGTTGCGCCGCTTAACCCAGCAAACTGTCTCGATTTCTGAGCCCAACTTGACTGGTAGAGCAGCTTTGGTGATTTTCCATTTTGCTCTTTTTAGGGAGTATTTCCCTATGTTTAATCCTCAATTAATTCGAGAAAATAAGTCGGTCCCAATAGTGGGGTTTAACTAACCTTTGTGCCCTGATTTTATTTAACTCCATTTTATTTTATCCACAGGAGCACACCTGCATCCAAAAAGTTATTTGAAATATCTTGGAGCCAAAGAGTTCTTGGGTCCAGCATGATTACTAGCACCCCACATTGGTGCTCTCCAATTATTCCAACCATTCATCCAAGAGCATTCATAAGTAATGTGGCCTAGTTTTTCACAATTATTGCATATGGGAAGTTTATGCATGAAGACAGGATCATGAACTCTCCTAAATGCAGAGTGTTTCATGTGAGCAGGATAAATTGCATTATCTTTCACAAACCAACAATCAGATCTAACATGCCCAAACTTTTCACAGTTAAAACATGTAACCTTTTGAGTTCCAGATTTTCTAGCATGCTTATTTACATAACTGTTTTGAGCATGAATTTTTCTAAAAGTTTGATTTTCTTGTTTCATTAAATTACAGTTTTGCATACAGTGGCCTATTTTTCCACAATAATAACATGCATCAGAAACATCTCTAACAATTCTTTTCACTGGTTTATTTTTAACTATATTTACATATTTGCATGCATCTAATTCATCGTTTCTTAAAACAATGCAATCATCCATAACATGTCATTTCCTACCACAGTAGTGACATGAGAAATTTCTTTTGTGCATATGTGAATGAGTGGGGAAGTTTTTTATTACATGCATTGGATTACTAGATTTCTTAGAAGTAGATGCACTCACAGCAACATTATTCATGGAACTAGCAGGAACAAATTTTATATTATTCAGATTTAAATTCTTTTTCTATTTGCTCATCTTTTTCAGATTTTTATTTTGATTTTCTATTCTTTGAGCAGTAAATTGAAAGATAGATGAACTATAGAGTTTTTCTTGTTCTGAGCTTTTTACAAACGCAGTTGAATTCTTCTTGCCATTAACTTTCTTATTAACTGGATTATAGCCCAGACCCTCTTTCTGAAAATTTACATTCGAGCCAAGAAGTTTATTCAGATTGTTTTTCCCTTTAACAAATTTTGCCAAAGAATTTTTCAGATCTTCATTCTCAGTTTGCAAAGAAGCAATGCTAATCTCATAACTAGCAATGTCATTTTCACAGGAGATTACTTGATGATGCTGAGCATCATTCAAACTTTGAAGTTTGTCTATATCCTGTTTTAGCTTTGTTTCATGGTTAGCTTCATTTTCTTTCAAGATAGATTTTCCCTTTTCTATACCTAACCATTTTTCTGACATAACAACGTTCAGGACCATTAGCATTTTGTTCTATTTTTTCAAATGACTATTTTCTTCCAACAATTTATCTTCATATTCATCAGCTTCCTTTTTCTTTTCAAGCAATAACTCATTTTCTTGTTTTAATGACATGATTAGACTACTCTTCATGTTATCATCAGAGTCAAGATCTTCAATCAATTCCTTTAAGAAAGCACATTCGTTACATGAGTCTTCAGTTTTGTCATATTGAATGCTGACATTTAATTTGTTCACAGATAAACATTTCTCACAAGAACCTTCTCTCTTTTTCATGTCAGATTTTAGATTTTCATTCTCTACTTTTAAACGTGTAACTTCAAAGATCATTTCTCTTCTTAGCTTTTTCTTTTTAGACTTTACTTTCTTGTACTTTTCAATCAAATGTTCATGCATTGCAACAAGATCTTCAAATTTAAAATTATCAGTTTCAGAATTTACCTGTGAAGATGAATCTTCCATTTGATCACTGTTGTGATTTCTGGCCATGAGGCACTTCACATCATCTTCACCTTTGCTGGCTGCTATCATGTTGATGATTTCAATGGCACTCCTGCACTTAGAAATGAATAGAAATTAGTCAGCATTTATCGTCCTTCTCGTTAGTTCCAGAGCCTTTTGATTCTCAGAAAACTTCAGTCTATTTGAAGCATTCCATTAGGATTTATCCTCAGGAATGTCATATGGACTAAGTGCAATAAGTATCCACAAATTAGGATCAACAGAAATAACGTAGTCTCTAAATTTCCCAAACGAGCCATAAAACTCAACACTAGTAAACTGAGGAATTTCAGCCATTTCAAACAAATACAGTTCAGATCGAAGACAGTAATGAACTAAACGAAAGCAGCTTGCACAAAAAATGAGACGGATCTAATCTGCAGGTCATTGGACCTTCTATTGCAGATTCCCGCTATGATACCAATTGTTAGCACGATGTAGTGGTGCAAACCAAGATTCAGAGGGGGGGTGAATGAATCTCCCTCCAAAAACTTGATCGAATTAAAACTTAACCTAAAGACTTTAGACTAATGTGGAATTAAAAACCGTCAGGATTATAGATCGGAACGAGCCTAGCATACATCTAAAGGTTGACACATTGGAAATCAAACCACAGTACGCAATATCTTTTTAGGTGGTTCAGTCCTCAGGACCTACATCCACCCCACACTCCAACCAGAATGTGGATTTCGCTGCCAAACAGCTTGAACGGCTGGGCCTCACAGCTTGCCAACAATCCGCTGATTCACAGCTTCAACTGCTGGGCATTACAGCTTAAGCCACCGTTGATTCACAGCTTCAAACCACTGGGCATTACAGCTTAAGCCACCGCTGATACACAGCTTAGAAAAAGTGTGAAAAATGAAAATAGAAAATCAAAATGTTCAGCATCAGAAGGCTGAAAGTAAAGACAAACTGAAATGCTCACGCAGGAGCAATGTGCCTTAGATCTGATCCAGAGGTCATAGTGGAGAACATATCTTCAAGACTTGCTTTAATTGCTTCACAATATCTTCTCTCAAGATCCCTCTTCTTTACTATCTCATGATCACCTTTCACTCTCAGACTTACCCTCTTCTTTCTGTCAGATTTCTGCTGAAATATGGCACTCTGTTTTTCTTCTCAGATCTCTTCTTCTCTTTTTCTCTCTCGGACTTTTTCTTCAAAATTCCATCATCAATCGAAGGCACGACCGGGTCTTCTATATATATAAAGCTCACGAAATAAAGGCGCGTGGAAATCACGTTTCTGCCCAGAAATTCCACCAAGAGTGCACTTATCGGAGCCCACGTGTCAGATCTGGAGGATAAGGAAAGACATGTGGCTGAGCGTTCTTGGAGAGCAAGTCTCCTCGAATTACGTGCTTCAGTCACATAGTCTTGGAACATGTTCCTCACTCATGGGAATTTCATTTATCCTGCCAATTAAAATAGAGGCATTTAATCAAACACTTGGTGAGCTGGAGTTCATAAGGACATTCATACACACAGACTTGTTATATGAATGATGCGAAACGTGCACCGACTAGAGACATACACAGACTTGAGTGCACAGACATTTTATATGCATTAGATAGACGTGCACTGAGTTTTGAATGCATAAGATAGTGACGTGCACCGACCCTTACATGCGTAAGATAAACCATGCACCGACCCTAATATGTAAGATGCAGATAATGCACTGA
The DNA here is from genome assembly GCA_022559845.1 of Amorphophallus konjac. Lineage (NCBI taxonomy): Eukaryota > Viridiplantae > Streptophyta > Magnoliopsida > Alismatales > Araceae > Amorphophallus > Amorphophallus konjac. The sequence continues at coordinate 488,656,529 of CM040121.1, forward strand.
CTCTTGTATGCATATGATAAAATGTGCATCGACTATACATGTAGTCATCAGGAGTGCACCGACTTCTGTATGCATGAGACATAAACGTGCACCGACCCTTGCATGCGTGCATCAACAAAAATTGCACCAACCTATATGAGCTTGATGCAGAAGTTGCACTGACCATTATACGCTTAATGTGAAACATGCATGGACCTATATCGCACAAAGCAGAGTATGCACCGACTTGATCTACCCTATGCAAAGAATGCACTGACTTCTACATGCTCGAGGTAAAAACTGCACCGACCTTATGTACACACATCAGAACATGCACTGACCTAGTGTGCATTCACGCAGGATGTGCACTGACTATACGAGCAGAGAAGCGAAGATTGCACCGACCTTATTTTACCAAATGCATGCGTATGCACCGATCTATATGTGTGTAAGGCAAAAAAGTGCACTGACTATATGTGCATTCTTCAAACAGAAATGCACCGACCTTTTGTGCATTCCTTCAGAGGCGTGCACTGACCTTAATAGACTTAAGGTGAAATATGCACTGACTGCAAATGCATTCCATACAGACTGCACTGACCTGCATGCTGATGAGAATATGCACGGACCTGATATGCATAAGAAGATAAAAATGCACTGACTTATTTGCTATCCTTAGACACGCAAAATATGCATTGACCTATATGCCGTCCTTGCATGAAGACTTACAATATATGCACAGACCTATATGAATGCATAAACATAAACTTGCATCGACCTAGGTGTTGACTGACATAGATGAGTTATGAATGAGGTATATATATATATGCATTCCAGTCTTAACATGATTCATAGAATGTCATTCTTAAAACCAGGGTTCCAACACCATTTGGGCTTCTCAGTTGTTTATGGGTTGACACTGGTAACCCCATGTGTTAACCCACTTGTTAAATGGAGCATTCCCCTATCATGGGGAGATGTTGCCCATTTGTTTTCAGAATTTTTATGATTGATTTCATGAGAATTGAGATGTCCATGTGCATCAATGCTAACTGTCTGTTTATTGTAGAGGCCTTGGTCTTTAATTGACGAACTCAAGAATCATTTAACTGTGCTGGAGTATGAACCTCGCACAGCTGACAAAATCAAAGAGTAAAGAGGGTTTAATCTTAATTCTAATAAGTACTCGAATTATTAAGCCCTTCAATTTCCCTTAAAAAACACCTCATCCAATAATTCGAGGGCCATTGGCATGAATCTCCCCCATAAAGCCCTACGCTGCTGAGCCTTAAACCTTGAGAAAAAACCATCGGGTGTCCCTCTCCTTTGCTGAATCGGTGGCAACGCCATCGACTTCCCTTGCCTTCTCACCTAATTAAGTGGCAACGCCACCGAATCTCCTTCATTCGGCCATAAGTCGGTGCCGTCGCCACCGATTCACCCACGTTTCCATTGCCCGCGACGCTACACCAACTTCCCCTCTCCTGCTTTGAGTTGGCACCATCGATTCACCCCTATCTACCTTGTATCGGTGGCGACGCCATCGACTCGCTTCTCTCTTCTGCCATGCGCCACTGATTCACCCCTTTGTCTAGCATGTGTCGGTGGCAATGCCACCGACTCATCCATCCTCTGTTACCCTCAAGTCGACCTCACTTGGCCCCCAGGTCTACCCCATTCACTCCCAGGTTGACCCCACTCGCTCCCAGGTCGACCCTTACCCTCTCCATCAAGGATCTAACAACCCCTTAAGTGAATAATTAACAGCGAGCTAACCTTAACAAGTTATGAACCTAATAAAAGAAGATTAATTAGTTAAGCTTACCTCCAATATATTTATATGATTTGCGTATAATTATATCTATCATCGCTTCCATGCATGCTTGCATGACTGAATTCTCGATATATCAAATGGCGTTTAGCGGAAGGCCGAGTTACGCCCTACTGAAACTTTCGTCATGCGTGATGGTGGTCTTCAGACCTAAGTTCCCCGCCCTATATCGGGAGTCAGCTTAATAAATAAATACCACCATATTGTGTGCATGCATGCAATCACATCTCCTATATATATATATTCTAAGGGCCCCATGGTCTTTCTATTTTGGCGATTAATCAAGGGTTGTCCCTCTTTCGGAGGGGTGTAATTAACGTTGTAGCCTTTATGGTACGACGAGTTATGAGTCCCGACACGAACCTCACATTCGACTGACCAAGTCAGATCGAGCGCACAACAAATTTGTCACTCCGGTGACTGGCACGCCTAAGGCACTTTAAAAATTATTCCACCAGTATTTTGTACCGAAGGTCCCTTAGCGAAGTATACCTCTGATGCCTAGATGAGATCGAGTCTCGTGCAGTCATTGAGGCTGCACATTCAAGTGAATGTGGTGGCCACGTGAATGGTCGCATGCTAGCCCAGAAACTCTTCAGGCACTATTGCTAACCTACCATGGAGGAGGATTGTTCCCGCTTTGTCCGTCATTGCACCAAGTATCAACTCCATGCGGACAAGGCACATGCTCCTTCATCTTCACTTCACCCTCTCATAGCTTCTTGGCCCTTCGCCATGTGGGCATTCGACGTAGTCGGCCCTCTGGAGGATAGAACCGGAGAAGTCCAGAGGAAGTCTTTCATCCTCACCACTACGGAGTACTTCACAAAATGGGCAGAAGCTGAAGCTTTCACGGAAGTCAAGGCATCGACAGTGGTGAAGTTCATCAAGCGCAACATCTTCGCCAGGTTCGGCATCCCTTGTGACATCGTCACCTACAACGGGCCTCAGTTCACTTCACAAGAGATTCATGACATGTGTGGTAACAATGGTATTAATTTACATCATTCATCCCCATATTATCCACAGGGTAATGGTCAAGCCGAAGCTACAAGCAAAACTCTCATCACAATAATTAAGAAAATCTGCAAATCCCATCATTATTCTGATTGGCCAGACCACCTCGTTGAGGCCCTCTGGGCTTATCGTACTACTGTCCGAACTACCATGGGTCAGACCCCTTACGCATTAGCATTCAGGACAGAAGCGGTACTCCCATATGAAATATTCGTTCCTTCACTAAGAGTGTAGCATCCCAAATAAAAAGATTATATAAAAATAATTAATAGACAAAATATTGGAAATAGAATTGAAATAATAAAACCCAAAACTATAAACTATACTAAAGGCCCAATAAAAAAAGCCTTGTATGCACTAAGGCTTTAGCCAATAACCCAAAAACCCATCAAATGGGCCTTACGATTGGAGCTTTAAGATATATAAATATATATATGGCTTTTTCCTTTATCTCGTTCGAAGCATGCATGGGAGTTGTAGGGTTTTTGATCAAAACGAACAAACCGACTATGGATATAGCAAGAGAAGGATTAGCATGAGAAGTTTTAAACCCACTAGGATTCTACGTAAGAAATTTAATTCCCATTAGGAAGCTTGAGTTCCAAACTCTATATATAGATCCCCCGTTCGATGCAAAAGCATCCTTTGGCTACTGTGTCGACGTCCTCTGTTCGTGATCGTCTGCTTCCCCTTCTGTTCGAGTGCTGCTACTGCTACTGCTACAATTGGTTTCTTCTTCCCTATCTCTCTCTGCCACCCTCTGCTTCCTTCATCGTCAACTCAAACAAGGTAGGTTATCTCAAGAGTTAAGCATAAGATGATAGAAAGAGGGTATTGCATGAATGAAAGTCTATGATACCATCTTTATATCCTGTCTCCATGATCCATGCTTTCAATTTTTGCGTAGTTTAGCGATTGTCTGTTTCATGTGAAAATAGCGACCAGAACAGTGGTCGTTGATTAATTAACCTCCGTTTAGAAGGGCGCTGATTCATGAATTAGTGACGATCTTCTGAACGTTATTTAATGAGCAACCATCACCCTGACGCTATTTCCTGTAATGAAATTAATAATTAATATAGGTTTAAAAATTAATAACTATGAAACCTGATGTTAATATTTCTGCATAAGTATGTTTCTAGAATCCTCATATTTTTCTCTACTAGTCCTTGTATCTAGTTTTCTAAAATTCCCTGTAGACATCAAAAGGTTATTGTTCATTCTAGCTTAAAACAAATGAACAATATTTTGTTTCTATAAACGTTCTTGCCCGATGCGAAGTGATTTGTAATCCAAAAAGAATTGGCGACTGTGTAAGCAGACGCAACTTATAAAATAGCACCTCTGTAAGTAGACGTTGATTCCTATTAAATCAATTAAAAATTGAAAATAACCCAAAAATTATGAATTGATGTCCATCACTTGGACGCTTTATAAAGATATGGCACCTTCTTGAAAGGACGCCAATTATTGTGAATTTATGTGAAATTTCAGTACATTGTTAATTGATGCCTCTATAGAGAGAAGCTAAGTCTTTAAATAGCGCCTTTCGGTTTGGACGCAATTTTCTTGCTCTCATGTTTTATCAGGTTTTGACCCATACCGGGGGTCCTGTGGCACTGCTATCTCAAGTTTGAGATGGAGTCCCTGTTTCACGATGATTCATGATTACACACTATTTCTTGGAGATTGAAAGACCCTCCGTCGGATATTCCTTCCGACAGACTGGAATTTCTCTCTCTAAGGCCTCCGCTAGCCTTGGATTCTCTCAAGACAGCCAAGCAGGTTATACCCTCAAAACCCTGGAACCTCTGATTGTCATGTCACTCTGAAGAAACTTGACGCCCTAGTCATCACAGAGCGATGTTTGTGGTGTTCTGTGAGAGCCTGTCACTGCCTGGAATTGGCGGCAAGGCCAGTGGATGCCAAAATTGAATTAGCGGCCGTCACAGTGGACGTTATTTCTTCGTGCCTATACTGCTCCCAAAATTAGCGACCACTGCAGTGGACGCTGATTTTGTATATGGCGGCGGCCTGAGTGGATGCCAATTACCCTATTTCATGAATGTCTTGGTTTTATGGGATTTATCACCTTGTCATCCTTACTCAAAGTTCTGTTCTTGAAACTCTATTCCGTAAATCTGCCTTAATGTTTCTACAATGGCTAAACTCTTTTGAATTCTATTGGCTACAAACTATAGTGGATGTCGAGATATTTACATGACTCAATGTCGGGCATTAATGGGGCCCGGTCTGGTCCTAGGAGGAGCACCCAAAAGTACTTGTGCCCATGGGAGCTATATTGACCATGGTGTGGCACTGTACCGGAGTGCATGACTTTCTAGATTATGACATTCCACGATCTCGTGCTAGACTTGACTTGACATGACGTGACTTGCGTGGCCCAGAATGGGTATTTACTTGCTACATTATATTGCCAATATCTCATGACGTGACTTGAAAATTACATGCTTGATATCTTTGTTGACCTTACATGATTCATCTTGAAAACTTGCTAATTCTTTCTCATCACTTCTTGTTATTATCCTTATCGACATTATTTTACATTCATGCTTAGCTATACTTGCATTTCATGTAACTTATAATTTACTTAAAGCAAGCTTGTTTTTGATATGTAATCCCTACTGAGCGTTCGCTCACCTAGTGTTTTCTCCTATTTTTCAGGTAACTCCGATAGCGAGACTCAATCGGACGGCGAGGACCATGAGAGCTGAGCGTAGAGCTTTACCCGGATGTCCAAGATTGCTTCATCGAGTCTTTTCTATTTTCTTGAGTCATTATTGTACTTTTCTCTTTATTGAGTCTAGAGTGTCATTAAAGTACTCTTCCTTTTGAAGAATTATGTAATAGTTCAATTGGAGTTATTAATAAATCAAGGACCTTGGTATTATCTTGCTTGGCGCACTCTATCTTATGTGTCGAATTACCTCGTGCTCTGATTGACATGATTGATATAAACTCGTCGTGTACTCTCGGATTCCTTCCGCGCTCGAGGCGTGACAGTTTTTGTGGTATCAAAGCCTAGGTTTTCAATTTACCTAGGTTACCAAAGTCCAAGGATAAGTTTATTCCTTTACCTGGTCAGATGGGTAGAGCCATGGGTTAAGTCAAATAGGACGTTAAACCTTATAGTTAAGTCACATATTGATTAAGTTTAAATTCCCTTGTAGGATCATGGCCACTGAAAGAGCCCAGTGGTGAGACATGCAAAGGACCGTCCAAGGTCTCACCCAAGTGCTTCAACAAGTAGCGCAAGGGGGTATGAACCGTGGAGCCAGAGATCTCCACCGAAGTTTTAGGAATATGAATCCACCAAAATTCGTTGGCTCTTCTGACCCAGATGATGCCGAGAATTGAATGAAGGAGATAGAACAGATATTTCACGTAATGTAATGCATGGATGAAGAAAAGGTGTTATTATCCACCTTCCAACTAGAGCGGGACGCCCGATTCTGGTGGGAATATGTGGAAGCCACTCTACCGCATGATCATATCACATGGGGCGAGTTCGTCGACCACTTTAATAGCAAGTATTTCTCTAATAGTATTCCAGAGAGGAAGGCCGTGGAATTTGCCGCGCTGAAATAAAGAAGCTTGTCAGTGGTCGAGTATGAGGCCCAATTCTCTAGACTTTCCAGGCATGCACCACATCTAGTGCATACGGAGAAGATGAAGGCTCGAAGATTCCTCAATGGGCTTAGACCACAATATATCACTCAACTGGCACCGATGGACATACAAGTCTACTCGAAGATAGTTAGGCGAGCCCAACTACTTGAAGACACCACGGAACTATCTGATAGAATCCGTGGGAGAGACAAAAAGGAGCACGTTACGAGCTCCGGGAGGTTTAAACCCTCATTTAACAAAAAGAGGTCTGAAGAGGCGAAATCTCGCGCTGGTTCCTGAGCTGGCTGGTAATCACCAAGATAATGAACTGCAAGACAGGGAAATGGGTCAGAGGGCCCAGGGGGATTCCTTGGGGTAAAATCCTCCGACGCTCAAGTCAGTAGAGTAATGGTGGGAGCAGCGATAGGGAGGGGGAGATGAGGGCGCGAGATCCCTCTCCACCGATGGGGTGAAGTGATCTTGCTCAGGAGTTCAGGGGTTGAATCATACCCTTCTTGACCTGCTTTTCGCCGGAGGGTATCCCAGGTTTTTATAGTGCGTCGCCTTCTGGAGTCCTGCAAGCTGAGAGGTCTCCGATGGAGGTTACGTCTCCGCCGTGGGCTTTGATGGCCTCATCATGGGGGCGTTATCCTCGCGGGGAAACCGGAGCTCCTGGACTTCTTAGTGTTTGGCCCGCTGTGGACTCTAACGGCTGTAATGATTTCATCGGTCGTCCCGAGCTTAAGGGGGCTGGCCCTATCGGGCGATAGGCCTAGCTCGGTGAGGAGATGGGTCGGATAGACCAGCTAGCGCTTCCCCCCTCAGGGCGGAGGGGTAGCTCATGCGCGGGTCTTCTAGTGACCTGACCGAGGCTCGGGCTCTCCGAGCCTTGGGGCCGCCTACGAGAGTTGTTTCCTCGAGCATTGTTTTATTGGGCTTTTCCGAGTGGGCCCTGTGGGCTGTCACTTGGGCGAGTGATAACGCGAAAGTTCATCGTTTAAAACACGCGTATCAATCTTAAAAATTCCAACTCGCACTAGATAAAAGAGAGACGTAATATGGTGGCGAGAAGGGTCGAATCCACAGGGAAGAAGAGATTTTTAGAGTTAAAAACCTTAGAGTCCTTTGAAAAACACTTGTGATTTGGATTTGCTTAAAGAAAATAGTGAAATGATGAACAAACCAAACACTTAATTGAAAACACCATGACTATGCGCTTATGCTATAGAAAATAATTGTATGAAGTGGAAAGAAGATATAGAAGAAAGAGATAGAGAGGGAAGAAGAGCCAGAACTAGATCAAGAGAGCAACTCCTTTCATTAACTTAAAAGAAAGAGTACATGAGATGTGAAACACATTTATACTAATGACACAATGAGATTACAATGAAGTGAAATATCATAAAAATAATAACACAAGAAAAGCCTGGAGTTTGGAGATGGTAGAAGCAATGGTGATGATAGTGCCGTCCTCTCTTGGCCTTGGATCACGAACAACCTTGTGGAAGATGTCATCTACGCCGGGAGGAAGTCGCCTTCGTCGTTGAAGTAATCTTTGGAGGGTGAATAAATGGGAGAAATCGGAGGCCTAAGGTTAGGAGAGAAAGAGGGAGAGTGAAAGCTTACCTCGTTGGGCCTTGTTGGGCCTAGTTGGGTCTGCTCTTTGAGTGGGCTGCAGGAATCCCCCTCTCCACTTGTCCCCCTCCTACTCCCGAGCCAAGGAGGCTCGGTTGAGTAGTCTTTTTGAGGCTTTGGACCGGCGTGGCTCGGGTGGATGGAATCCTGTTGGCGTGACACGTGTAGTGGTCGCCTGGGCCCATAGTAATAATGATCCTGACGGATTTTGAAACGAGGGGGCCCCCTTTTTCTAGGAGGTTGAAACGGCACGCTGCCTCCCGCGAGGGTTTATAGGCGTAGGGCGCTGCTCGTTCTTCCCAGTCTTTTCAGGGTTATCGGCCTTTCCTCCATTTCTCTGCTTCTGGGGCTCCTTGATGCGCCGTGAAGATATAGCGGGGGAGCAAACCCTTGCGGCGGCATTTGAGGAGTTGGCGCGCGTAACCGCGGAGGCGATCCGATGGCTTCCTCCTCCTCCGGAGTCTTCGGGCTCTAGCGAAGGTTCTTCTTCCAGCTCGATGGCGGATCTGCGCTAAAAAATTGAGCAGGTGAGGTGGGAGCCCGTCCCCAATCGCAGCGAGTTGGGGGAGGCTGACGTGAAGAAATTGGAGCATCGGTTTCGCCTGCCTCTCCGGTATAGCTTCGTAGCCGCTGCCCCGTATGAGACGAGTTTGGACAGCCGCACTGGCCATATTTGTACTTTTCTCCTGGCGTAGAAGAGCGGATTCTGCCTCCCCTTCGAGCCTTTCGTCTTGAAGCTCCTCAATTTTTTCGTGTTGGCGCCTGTTCAGCTGGTGGCCAACTCGTATCTCCTGCTTTCTGTCTTTCGGATCCTCTGCCGCCTGCAGGGGGTTCCCCCGTCCCTAGATCTTTTTCATTATTTCTTCGAGCTGAAGCCACATCCATCGGCGGGGAAAGGCTTCTATTTTATCCAGGCGCACAGGAATCGAAGTTGTATTCCGCTGGCGGCAAAGGATTCTTCGCACAAAGGGTGGAAGAGGTAATTTTTCTGGGTGAAGACGGAAGCAGTGGATGAATCCTGGAGGTGCCAGGTTATGCCCAACTTCCATCCGAATCTTCCCCCGTGGTAGGAGGAGTTCCCCGCCGATGTGGAGGAATACGCCGCTCGCTTGTTGACAAATCACCGGTCGACTGAGGAGCTGGTTACGCTGGAGAACGTGGAGCGGTATCTGCTTACACAGCTCAGGCCATCAGGTGCCATTCTTCAGATTCTGCTGCAGGGTCGGAGGGTCGACTTTTCATTTCCTAACCGAATCCTCTTCTTCATTGCAGACATTCGGCGGGAGCCCTTGGAAGAGGTCACCGAGGTCGTCGATCTTGGGGATGATTCGGCGGCCGATGAACCTGTTGCTCCCGCGGGTCGTTCCCAAGGCCGGGATAAGGGCAAGGGGGCGGCCTCCGAGGGATCTTCGCGGTCAAGCAGGGCGAAGCGCAAGGACCCCCTGGAAGGAAGGTCGCAGGAAGCCGCGAAGGCCAAGAAACGGGCCAAGGAGGCCGGCCATCCTACCGCCGCCGGGGGTGATTCAGGCTCGGCGGCGCTCCCTTCTCTGGGGCAAGATGGGGCCGACCCTTCAGGGCCAGCTCCCCCACCTACCAGGCGAGAGGGGGCCGAGGAGACCAGGGGCCCCTCAGAGGGCGGAGATAGGTCGGTTCTCCCCTCCCCGGGGATGGAGGGGACCGGTGCCGAAGTGGCCGTCGCCGAGACCAGGAGACCGGTCGAGGTCGGCGATGTCTCGGGTGGTGAGGCACGGGCTGAGACAGATAGGGATGGGGGTTCGCCCGTGAGGGCGTCGCAGCCCCCAGTGCTTGAAGTTCCCGGTGCGGTCGATCCTGCGGCATCGGTCGAGGTTGGGGGTTCGCCCGGAGAGGCGTCGCAACCCCAACCGACCACGGCGTACTCGACGGTCGGCCCCGTTGTTCGACCCGAACCTTCTGGCGGGGTGTCCGGTGGGGAGCGGGTCTCCATGTCGGAGGCCTTGGAAAGGCTCGGTGTTTCGGGTGACCTCTATCGGGTTTGCCGAGAGGTTGCCGCGAAGACGAGGGGGGGAGACAAGCGCTACTCCCCCGCCAGAATCCTCGACGTCCTCATGGAGGGTGGCCTAGTCATAGCTCGGGCGGCGGCCTTGATGGCAGAGACGTACGCTCGGGCGGAGGCGGAACGGTCGAATCTCGCCTGGACCCTCGGGGGGTGCGAGAGGAAACTGGCCCGCCTCAGCGAGGAACATGAGGGGCTCCGACGGGAATTCTTCGCGTTCAGGGACTCGGCACGGGCGAGCCGGCTAGAAACTGAGGCGCTGACTGAGCAGATGGCTAAGGCCCGGGGGTCGCTCGAGAGGAAAAGCAAACTCTTGGAAGAGGAGCGTCTGTGTCACTCCGAGTTGGACGGCCGCAGGGAGCTCGAACGGGCCGAGTTACTGGACCAGGCGGAGGTAGCGGAGCGCCTTCGTTCCGTGGCCGAAGCGGACCGAGTCCGGGCGGAGAGGTGGTCGAGCGAGGCCGAACGAAGGATGGTTGCGGCAGAGGAACGCCTAGCGGGAGTAGAGGAGCGTGCGGCCGAGGCGGAGCGGGCTCGAGTCGAGCTCGTTGGAAGGACGGAGCAGATCGAGGCGGAGGCGGTCGAGCGATATAGAAGCTCGGATGCTTACTCAGCCGACCTGGAGAGAGCCGCCCTACCATATTACGAGGTAGCGCTTCGCCGTGGCGCCCGAAAGGGGTTTAAGCAAGGTTATCGCCGGGCGGTGGACTACGCCTTCGATTGAGACTCCGGGATCGAGTTCCCTTTGGGCCAGGCTTATGACTCAGATGAGTCGGTTTCTAGTTCCTCTGCGTCGAGCGGGGAGGATCCAGGGGGGTCTCCCTCGGCGGGGTCACCAACTCCGGACGCCTCGGGAGGGCTCGCGACCGAGACAGTTCTCGCACAGGCGAGGTCAGTGCCCGGGTCGGCCGTCACCGAAGGTGCTGGGGGTAACACGCCTACTTCCGTTGTTTCCGAGCGTCAAAGTGGGCCACAGGCCTGATGTATTTTGCCTTATTTTGCCCCTTTCCCTCGTTTGTCTCTCTTTCCTCCTTTAGGGAGTTTCCTCTTTATGAGATAATAAATGACTTACTTGTTTGATCACCATCCTTGCCGTGATTTGGTTGGCGTATCAGAAGTAGTTGGAAAGTGCCGATATGTCCTGCGTGGTTTTCGCATGCTGATTTGGTAGGCTTCTGATGGGGCGTCCTTCCATTCCCTCATGCTTTGAATGTCAGGCCGCTTCGTGAATCCCGCTAGGGTGGGAAACGAGGAGTTGGAAGTGACTGTTCAGGGGAGAAATCCTTTGGTGTGTTTTCGAGGGGGGGTCATTTAAGGCGTGTGGCCTCTGTGAGCGACGTCACGCGGTTCGGGGAGCGAAGAAGACGCGGAGCGCGCGGGCTCCTGTTTGTTTGCTGCAACACAGAAATAAAAGAAAAGAGAAGGGGCCACCACGGGAGATTGCTCCGGCGGGGCGAGCGGGACAAATGTAATATAGCAAGATATGGGGGTTAAACGGCCATAGCGGGAAGTGACTCGCCGCGGCCTCGGGGGGACGGGAATGGTGCAGAAATTAAATAGCAAGAATTAAAACGGCCATTGGGGAAGTGACTCGCCGCGGCCTCGAGAATATGAGCAGATAAGAATATAACAGAATATAAGGAGAATATAAAGAGCAGGAATTTAAACGGCCATTGGGGAAGTGACTCGCCGCGGCCTCGAGAATATGAATAGATAAGAATATAACAAAATATAAAGAGAATATAAGAGCGAGAATTTAAACGGCCATTGGGGAAGTGACTCGCCGCGGCCTCGAGAATATGAATAGATAAGAATATAACAAAATATAAAGAGAATATAAGAGCGAAAATTTAAACGGCTATTGGGGAAGTGACTCGCCGCGGCCTCGAGAATATGAATAGATAAGAATATAACATATAAGAACGGGAATTTAAACGGCCATTGGGGAAGTGACTCGCCGTGGCCTCGAGAATATGAGCAGAATATAACAGAATATAAAGAGAATATAAGAACGGGAATTTAAACGGCCATTGGGGAAGTGACTCGCCGCGGCCTCGAGAACAAGATGTGATCGCCAGGGGCCAAAAGACCCCAAAATAAAGAAAGTGATCGCGCCTACCTCAAGAGCGGGAGATGGCGGGTTGCTTCTTCCTCCCCCTTCGGCCGGCCGATGGAGAGGGCTTTCCTTGGGTACCCTTGCAAAATAACGACAAACAAGTAACGAGTGGATTAGAAAGATGAAGGTGTAGTATTCAAATCCTTGCGATAAAAATGACGAAATGATGGCAAGACACACACCTGGTTGGTGTTATCTTTTAAACCCCTCTCGGACTCGAGTAGGAGGAAAATGAGATGATGAATGCAAGAAGTATATAAGAAGAGGCACCCTTATGAAGGGGGATAGAGGATGCGAGATGATGAATGTAAAAGAACTACGAAGAAAAGGAAAGGATTGGCTTATTGGATGTGCCGGTGGTGAAATCCGGTGGAGCTCCGGCAGCGTAGGGACGATGTGGAAGCGCGGTGGATGAAGACGACCTTCCTCTCGTGAGCGTGGGCACCCGAGAAGTCGGCAGAACCTCCACCTACAAAAGACCCCACGGGTTAGAAATGACTCCGGTAGCCTCTGGGCTCCGGCAGCCTATCGGATCTCTTAGAAGCTCCCCCAGAACTGAGGGGGTGGGCCTCTATTTATAGGGCTTCGGAGGGTGGAGGCGTCCAGGACCCTGGACACCTCTATCAGGGCAAAAAAGATATTTTATTCTATTTTTATTCATTTTTTCTGAATATTTTCATGGAGGCGTCCAGGGTCCCGGACGCCTCCATAAGTCCCACCGAACTCCACCAAAAGTCGCACACGGTTTAATACAACGCGTGGTTTTGGAGCGGCGACCCGTGATTTGGAAATGGGCGCGTCCAGACGGCGGGACGTCTCCACAATTGGCTTCTTTCACACACGACAAACCGTAGTTCGGTGGGAGGCGCCCCGTGAGTGAGTTGATGGAGGCGTCCAGGGTCCTGGACACCTCCAAGAATTTATAATATATATTTTTTTGTTTTATTTTTTATGCCAACTGGCATTTTATATTTTTTATTTTTGTTTTCATGGAGGCGTCCAGGGGCCTGGACGCCTCCATTAGTATATATATTTTTTCATTTTTTGGGGGGTTTGAAAAATAAATAAAAATAATGGGGGCGTCCAGGAGCCTGGACGCCCCCATGAAGACCCGCCTGGGTCCTCAGACGAGGCATTGGCAGACGCCTGGCAGATACCCTTCCTGGTTCCGATGCGTCTGACTAGTGTTGATGCCGTCCGAATGCTGCGACGAGATGGTTCCGGATGCTGACAAGGGCGGAAGAAGACTCAAGAAAAGGAAGCACTCGAGTGATTCAAAATGCGTAAGCCGTCGCGGGGCGTCGTATAGTAATATGAGACTTTTTCAGGAGACGTCAGGAATGACGTGTCTACAGTTGCCCCGCCTTGGCGTCCGCTTTGTAAGGGAGCGACACGTAGTGGAATGGTATCGAAGTGGAGTGAAGTGGGAGCGGACTGATAAGTTGATGCCAAGGTGTGATGAGACACGCTTTTGACGTTACTGTTTGGAATCTTTCCTGAAGTTTCAATGAGGCGACCTTGAAGGAGGTCTTTCAAATTTTGACGATTTGCTTGGACGGAGATCAAATAAGGGAGGGTGAGATGTGCGCTCAGGCACGAAACAAAAAGAGACCAACTTCTCGGTGTGGAAGTACCTGGGTCATAAACCTACAGGTTTCACCTTTGGTAAGCGGTTACCAGCCAATGTGGAAGTGTTGCGGCCAAGGTGGGTCAAACAAGGTAAACAGTAAAGGAATATCTGAGGGTCTGTCCAAACAAGGGTCTCCTTTGGAAGAGCAGCGTAGGGCTGTTTCAAGGAAACTCAGTATTTTATTCGGAGTGGAACATCTCATATTTGTAAGAATTGAAGCACAGCGACTTTCGCAATCGAATCACTTGAATGATCTTCCGTAATAAATCAAAGTCCTATATGAATGCATGCTGGGTTAAAATAAAAATTTAAAACAAACTAAAATAGAAAATAGCCAAGGATAATATTGTCAACTTGTTAAGAACGGGTCAGGATACCGATCCGGTGAGCCGACACTGGGCTGGGGCCCGTTTATCCGCGCACCAACTCACTGAATGGAACCGTGGTCCCCATGCTACCACAAATTAACGGCCTATCCATACAACCCAAATTCTTCTGGGATCATCACCGTTTTTGTTGAAGGGGAACTCAAATCCCAGATTCGTTCGGGCCGCAAGGTCCTTGACATGTTCTAGTAGCGTAGGTATCATATACTACGATGCATGACAAGGTGGGACCAACCAATGAAAGGTGGGACAGGAGATAGGACAAAGACATCCGTTAGTAAAACCTGCACAGGCCAGCATGGATTAATAACATCAGAAAGTAACAGAATCGTAACAGAATCGCACCACAATGGAAAGAAGATCTAGCCAAAATCCTGACATTGACTGTTGATGTGACATGTTCTGTCCTGTAGCGATCTTCCCTTTCTATAAGAACTCCCCTTAGGCTAGTTCATTCAAATGCACCAAGGTGGGTTTTGGAAGCTAGGAGAGGATGGAGAGGAGAATCTAGAGATTTCAGGATGGAAGGAGAGTCTTCCCGCGTTATGAAGAGGAACAGGCCTAGCAGCGAGATCAGGCGACTCTCCGACCTCGAGGGTCATCTGAGTGGGACGATTATGTCGCATATGGTAAGCTGATTCATTTCAAATTTATCCACGTGAACCTTCTTCTTATTTCCTTCCTTTATTCTTGTTCTTTTCTCTTCCAGCCATATCCACTCTTCCCGGGCCCGAGGACGTTTTTCAAATTGCCATGGCTTTCAAAGTTAACTTCCAACATATCCATCGGTATGAGGGCCATACTCTCGAAGTGGCATCTGCAGGGGCTCCTTATTCTCGCCAAACACTACGAGAAGATTCGTATGGACTGGGCGGCTATGAGCGCACTAGTGGAGATCTGGCATCCCCAGACCCACACTTTTGTCTTCCCGACCTTCGAGGCGACCATCCTCCTCGAGGAGGTGGAACTTCTGCTCGGATTGAAGAAATTCAAGAGTGACGGGAAAGTGAAGGCTATGCGGATGCTGACACGGGGGACTTTTGAAAGTGTCCTTGGAAGCTTCATGCCGCCCGACGCAGCCCGAAAGGTCCGTACTCAAAAGGGGATCGATCTCCAAAAGCTTGCGGAGTGGGTCATGGACGCCCTGAGAGGGTCACCAGATGATGACTATTTGGAGGGAATCATGAAGGGGTTCACCATTTGTCTGGCGGGTGCTCTCTTGTTTCCTTATACCGACAACATGGTGGAGGAAGACCAACTAAGTGCCATTCGTGGGATCTGGAGTGGAAAGAGGGTAGGACCCGCCGTCCTTGCCTATCTTTACAGCGGTCTTACTGCCTCGAGCATGGGTAAGCCTCCATTTGGTTGCGCACTTGTCTTGAATTGCTGGCTTGATTTGTATTTCAAATTCGACCACCGCGAGGGAATGCCAACGGCTTCGAAGCTTTTCCAACAAAGCCCGCTTCACCACATAGCCGACGTGTTAGGCTTTGGTGGCACTGTAGCGAACCGTGTTCCGTGGCTAAAGAAACGTGAAGACTGGCGGTCTCACTTTCGCACCGTGACACAAAGCTTCTTCACTTGCGCATCGGCATATCTACTTTCGCTCGAGCTCCTCATGAGGCCTTCCTCTGAAGTTGATCTCCAACTGATCGGCGCAACCGAGTTCATCCTTTATAACGCGCATCGATGCTGCCTCCAGGTCGGCATTCCACGCCATTCATTCCCAATATCGACTGGCATCGTTCCTTTAAAGAAGAGGGAGTTGGGCACTGAAGCGGACGCGAAGGAAGCGAAGGTCGTCAATGCACCCTGGAAGACA
The DNA here is from genome assembly GCA_022559845.1 of Amorphophallus konjac. Classification (NCBI taxonomy): domain Eukaryota; kingdom Viridiplantae; phylum Streptophyta; class Magnoliopsida; order Alismatales; family Araceae; genus Amorphophallus; species Amorphophallus konjac. The sequence goes on from CM040121.1 coordinate 488,672,610, forward strand.
AGTGTTGCGGGAAAGGCCTTAGCGCACGTGGGGGAAGAGTGCGAGCTGTGGAGGGCTTATGTAACCGAACTGGGGAAGTTAAGGCCTAAGGCGCCTAAACCCCTGATGTAGCTCATTCTACTTTTCTGATGGAATAAAATCTGGCATTTGGATGTTTTGGACCCTTGTCCCCTTAATTATTAATTTTTTGGTGATTTTTCTTTTTCTTTGTGTTTTTATTTTGTGCTTTTGTTTGGATTATATACATACTCTTGTCTTATTTCTCTTTTATTATTTTTTTGAAATTTTTATTATGGGGGCGTCCAGGGGCCTGGACGCCGCTAAGTTTTTATTTTTCGTTTTGAAAAAAAAAAATTTGGGGCGTCCGGGGTCCTGGACGCCCCTAATTTTTTATTTTTTTATTTTTTTAGTTTTTGTTTTGGGGGCGTCCAGGCGCCTGGACGCCCCTAATTTTTTGAATTTTGAAAAAAAATAAAAAATGTGGGGGCGTCCAGGCGCCTGGACGCCCCAAATAAGGTGGATTCTCTATATATATGGGGGGCCTCCCCCCTAGCTCATTTACTGTTCATTCAGACGACCCAGTCAAACCAGACGACCCATTCTTAGTCCCAATGGAGCAAGGAGGCCCGAGCTAGGGTGGAGAGAAGCGGAAACGACGGGCTCGTCGTCCTAGGAGGCTGAGGGATGATGCCGAGGAGGCTGCTACGGCGGAGGAGATTGCCGTGGAGGAGGAGGCTCCTCCTTTGGCCGTAGAGGCTGCAGTAGATGCTGGCGACGCGGGAGAGGACGATCACGACCCGGTAAGCCCTTCGGAACTTTGATCTGTTGGTTTAATAGGCTGGATAGGCGGACGAGAGGCCGTGTGGTGAGGGGCGGTGAGTGAGGGAAGGAGACGTGTTACGAGAGAGCGCGAGAGTTCGGGGAGCGACTGCGCCAGTCTGGTCACTTTGCCGCTAGTGGCTTCTTTGCCACGCCAGGGGAGGAGCAGCGAGTCATTGCTGTGGAGCCGGCGCCATGAGGCGAGGCGGGTGCTACTGCACGGGGATCCCGGAGGCTTCTGAGGGACCCTCACCTCAGGGGAGAGGAGAGGGACGCCTAGAAGGACGAGCATGAAGATAATGGCATGAGTTGGCGAGCCAGTGGACCCGCCTCATCTCTATTATTGTAGTGTTTATGATAGCTTATGTAGAATTATGAATGGAGTGATTTGATTTTCTGCTGCTTGTTTGTTCTTTTGTGCGTTCCTTCTTCCCTACACTTCTTCTCCTTTGCACTGTTCCCATGTGATGGGTCTGTCGAGACTCCACCCCGAGCGGAGAATCGTGTCTTGTTGTGACCATTTTCCATGGGAATCTGCCGTCGAAGTCAATAATGACGGCCCTAGTCCCTTTTCCCGGATGTTGTGTCAAGTTTTGCAGGCGTCCTCCAAAACATGATAGGGTATCCCTAGACAACATAGGGGGCTAGTCGTCATATTCTTCGTCCAATCAATCACCCTGTGCGAGTGGTGAAGTGACACACGGGACCGCATGGGAGGTGCCTCATCGTGAGGGCTATCATTAAAGGTGATGGAGGCAATCTTGGCCTGCACTCCTTCCATTTCTATAAATTCTTATCCCTTTTATCCTCCCAGGTATATCGAGAGCTAACTCGAGGAGCACAAGTTCTCACGGGAGAGGAGGAGTTCAAAATTCTGAGAGTCGGATGGAGGGTGAATCTTCCCACTCCTCGAAGAGAAGTAGGTCCAGTGGTAGCAGTTCCAGGAGACTTTCGGACCACGAAGGGCACTTCAGCGAAAGGACCCGATCGCAACTCGTAAGCCAAGTTTTCCTGCCCCCCTTTTTTCCATTCTTTTTTCTTCCTTTCTTTCTGACCAAACCTCCTCTCTATTCCCTGCATGCGTAGAGTGTGATGAAATCACAGATCTCATGGGAGTTGGTAGTGGCAGCATACCGAGGTCTCCCAGATTTTCAGAAGGCGAGGCTAGACGTGATGGGATTTGGCACCTTTCTTCGGATCGAGCCGCTCGAGCTCGACCTGGTCCTGATCCAAGCCTTGTGTGAGAGATGGGACCCAGTGAGTCGGGCATTCCTGATGCCCTGGGGGCACATGGTGCCCAGCTTGGAGGATGTGGTCCGGATCACAAGCCTGAAGGTGGAGGGCGAGGCAGTGACCGGGGTCACTTATGCGGATTACCGAGAAGGTGCTCGGAAGCTACTGGGTTTGGACCTAGATGGTCGGAAAAATAGGTCGGTAGCTAGGGCGTCCCTCAAGGATGCATTAGGGCTCACCGACACTCGTCGGCGGGACGACGAATCCTCAGAAGAGTTCATGGAAAGGATGGAAATAGGATGCCGTGCCGTGTACTGCACAGATTTCGGCAACTGGGAAAGATGCAACATAGATTTGAGGAGATTTCTCCTCTTCCTTTTGGGGAGATTGGTACTGAGCTCGAAAGGGGACGGTATCCAATGTCGCTTCCTGGAGCTGCTATCAGACCTTGAAAGAGTAGGGTACTATGCCTGGGGAGCTGCCATGCTGGCACACTTGTTTGTAGGCCTGTTCCAAGAAGCGGATCGTGAGATGGCTGTGAGTGGTTTTACACCATTCATCCAGGTATTTTTGATTTTGCTTGTTTTGTATTTTTTTTTTAATATTTTTGCAAGGTACTGATGACCTGCGCCGAGTAGCTGTGGAGCTATTATTACTTCCCCATGGGGAGAGCTCGGCATTGGCGACCCGCGATGGTGCCGCTAGCCAGGCGGTGGGAACCCATCATGAGTGCGGCACCCCTAACCTACCAACTGATGGTGCTAAGGCGGGAGCTACAGGAGTTCCCTGCAGCGATGGTAAACTGGAGACCCTACTCAGACATGGTCGATGCCGACCAGCCGTGGGTTCTAGCAAGTCGTGCCCGGTTCGGACGGGAACTGTGGATGCACTGCCTGAATGAAATTGAGCAGCTTCGGCTACGATTGGTTATGAGGTCCTTGGGACTGGCTCAAGAATGGGTGGATTCAGCTGCGCCACCTCACGTTGGGAGAGAGACGCGAGGACCGGCGACCTGCATTGACTGGCGCGTACGGTTCCCCGAACAGTACGAAGACTGGCAACGGGGTGGCATAATCGTGGAATCGCAGGCACGGGATAGCGAGGATTACCTGCGTCTATACAAGACAAGGTACGCAGAGCGGTTCCAACCTCGGGGACTTGCGGAGGTAGGTTTCCCCTTTTTCACTTTTCTTCTTTCTCCTTTTTTTTTGGTTTTATGGTGGAAATGCTGACTCGTATGGCTGCAGGATATCCGTGATACGATGATAGCGACTTTACGAACTCGCTTGGCAGAGATGGAGCAACGGTTGGGCGATGCCCGCGGAGCTACGAGTGCCTTGGAAGGTGTACATTGCGTTCCTAATTAAAACCCCAGATTCCAGATGTTGGCTGCTAATTCACGCGGTCGTAGCATGCCCAGATTGGCGCGGCTTCCCCAGCGATGGGAGTAGGTGGTGCCTCTTCCAGCTTGTGGATTCCCACCTCAGAACTTGACTTACTTCATGAGCAACTTGCTCACGCCACGCAGCGTGCTGCGGAGGCAGAAGGGATGCTCTGTATATAGGTAAAAGTTTCAGTGTTGAGTTCTTTTTGTTTACGCCTTATCGCGTATCTGAGATGGTACACTCGGCAGGAAAAGGAGACGAAGAAGCGCTTGCCCAAGCTGCGCAGAGGGAGGCTAGGATAGCAGAACTAGAGAGGAAACTGCGGCATCATCCTGATGACGACTCCTCTAGGGATGCCATGGAACTGAGGATCACTCTCCAGTTGGAGAGGGAAGACCGTGAGAGAGAACGAGCAGAGAGAGAAAGAGATGCAGAGGGAGAAAGAGCCAACAGATTGACTGAAAGGGAGGAACGAAGGGCCATGGAGGCCCAACTATTCGAACTCCGAATCAGCCTTGGTCTTGCTGAACAGTGGCTGAGAGATGGTGAGGAGCGCTACGAAGAGCACGAGAGCGTGGCTTTCGTGTTGGTAGCTTCTCTGCTGCTTCCGTGGATCAACGCCGGGGTGTGGGAATAGGAAGGGGAGTACAGAGCGGTAGGAGTACCGCTTTTCGTAGTTGGGTAGCACCTTTGAGAGCGTTTTGCCCGGAGAGTAGTGGGACGAGTAATGCAGAGAGAGAGGGCGGAACTTGATGTAATTTTTTTTGGTTTTTGGAATAAAATACAAGGTTCGGTTTGTTTGGTTTTCACCTTTGCTTTTGTTGCCTGAATCCCTGCACACATCACTGAAACAAACAAATCAGAATTTCTGTTCTGACTTGGCCCCTTGCTCAATAAGCAAATGATCACTGTGACTGTCCTTGATAACTGGTCAAGGGGCCAAGCCTTTATTAACGAAGGCAAGGGAAAGATGTGGTGATGATAAATGAGACAGGCAAGCACACGAATGCAAGCGGTATTAAAAGTGAGATGCTGCATGCAAATGCAATCATGTAAAATTGATTTATTTTCTTTTTTATATTTGACATTTTTTTAATCATAAAAAAGATTATTTTTGTTTGCAAATATGTACATTTTCTCTTTTTCCCTTTTTTTGTTATTTTTATCATTTCAATTTTTTGTTGCTAACGCCTGGCAAGCACCCAAATGGCACCTAACCTACGTGAGAACAGGGGTTTCTTACTAACCTCCCAGGTATCCTAACTGCACATCTAGGTTGATTTGGGCCTCTAGACCCCTCGAATGATGATCCCGCCGGCTAAGACTTACCCTGATGACAATACCGTCATGCCATGCTTAGGCTCCCAGTCGCTTCCGACCACAGGGATTCACCCAAAAGATGTTTGAGGTAAATGATTTGCCCGACCTAGGTCTGTTTCCTCACAACTCTAGATGGTATATGATGGAACACCCTGGAACCCTAACGACCAACCCCGCGACGCTGACCCGGAATCAGACGCCGTCGCACCCATAGGTGACGCGCTTGCATTGGCCTAAGCCCGAGGTTAAACAAGAAGACATAAAGGTGGTAAACAGGGGTCTTGACCAGCCAGAAACACGGAGACTCCTTCGCAGCGATAGCTTTTACTCTTCAAAGTAGGCAACCATATGTGTATATTAAAATAAGGTCGCAGACCCTGGGCAGTTTTCACCCTTCAGAAACTCCATCGAACCTTCATCTTTAGAGGAAGAAGGAAGAGCGTGGGGGATAAACCTCCTGAGAGGATCGGCAAAACCGTTAACTCGGCGAGCGAATAAGGGCCCATTAACTCTTTCCTTTCGGACAACTTCGGACCAAATCTCGAGCATTTACATTCCACGGCCCCTTTTGTGGGTTCAGACTTTTGTTTTGAGGGGTTCCGTTTATCGCAACAGGCACGGTCACGACTAGGCTTTTCTCTTGATTTTGATTTTGTATTTCTTTTTGTGAGGGAGATATAGTCGTTTGACGTTTGTGGGCTCCCTTTTTGTATGCCTGCGGGGACACTACCCTCTTCTCGTGCTCTGATCGATGCTCGAGGAAATGGATCCTACTCTTGCCTTTGGGGTTTGAGTTTCGGTTTCTCATGCTCAGCGTTTTAAGGGCGCTGACTGTCTCATTTGGTCGAAGAGAAAAGAATAAAGATTACAGCTTTCGGTGATCTTCTGGGTGGGGCCCCACCGTAGGTGATGCTACCGACTTTTTTGAATAAAATACATAAGTGAGCACATGTTAGCTTCCTTCGAGCGAGCATAGGCCGACGTGGCCGGACAAGGATCTCCACGGTTCTGGCAAACCAAGACCCGGTGCCTACCAAGCCATAATGGGCCCTATCCTAACATGAAGGTTAGATGCAGGGACTTAACTACATGGTGACTGCCAGGCATCGGCATTTTGAATTTTCCATATTTTTAGTGGTTTTTGGTATTTCTTTATTTTTGATGTTTTTTATCTTTTCATCATTTTTTTTCTTTTGTGCTAAGGGTAGTATTTCTTAAGATAAAGCCCATTCCAAGGGTGGGATAACTCGGTTCCTTCGGCGTTGACTAGCTTGTAGGCATTGCCAGGGTACACGGCTTAAATTACAAATGGTCCTTCCCAATTGGGTTGGAGCTTAGAATGCGGACCTCCAGGTTTGACAAAAATTCTTTTTACGACCATCTCACCGACTTTGAATTTTATCTCAATGACTTTCTTTTGGTAAAAGCGAGCGAGTCTATTTTGATACACACGCGCGTGTTCGGCAGCGGCCAGCCGCTTCTCATCCAAGAGTTCCAACTGGGCGAGGAGTGAATTACGACGATCGTCGAGGGGAAATTCCTCGTCCAATTGTACCCTGAGAGAAGGGATCAGAGACTCGTACGGGACTACCGCTTCCATACCATAAGTGAGGGAAAATGGAGTCTGCCCAGTGGGGGTACGGATTGAAGTGCGACAGGCCCATAGGGCTTCGATAAGTTTTTGTGGCCAGTCTAAAAACTTACTAGACTCGTAGGTTTTTTTGATGATTTTGAGCAATGTTTTATGGGTGGCCTCCGCTTGGCCATTACCTTGTGGGTAATAAGGTGATGAATGATGCAATACAATTGCGTACCTTTTGCAGAGGTCGTATAGGTCATGAGAAATGAACTGTAGCCCATTATCGGTGACGATTGTGCTTGGGACGCCGAATCTGGCGAGGATGTTCTTCATGATGAACTTGCAGACTGTTGACGCCTTGATTTTCGCGTAAGCTTCAGCTTCGGCCCATTTGGTGAAGTATTCCGTCGCAGTAAGGATGAAAGATTTCTACTTGGTGAGGGAATTGGGATCACCTAGGGGACCAATGATGTCGAATGCCCACATGGAGAAAGGCCACGGGGAGGATATTGGATGAAGTGAGGAAGATGGTGAATGGATTTTATCGGCTTGAAGTTGACACTTGACACACCTACGGACATAGACAGCACAATCTTCTTCCATAGTGGGCCAATAAAAGCCTTGGCGAATGATCTTCTTGGCGAGCATCTGACTATTCACGTGGCCACCGCACACACCCGAGTGCGTCTCCTCTACACATTTCCAAACCTCATTGTCACCAAGACATCTTAACAGAATACCAGTAAGGCCCCTCCTATAGAGTAGACCTCCAACCAAAGTATATTTCTGAGCCACCCTTCTTATGGCTTTCTTGTCCTCTGTGGTGGCCCCTTCAGGATAAGACTGATCTTGGCAGTATTTGACGATTTCATAGAACCATGGTTTCTCTTCATCATCCAGTTCTTCTTCGGCCTCTGCCAACATGATTTCCCTCTTCTCACGGATATCTTCTTGTAGGATCTTCCTTGCTATCCTGTCTTTGATATTTACGTAGGAAGCATCATCGATTGCAGGGGCGTGAAGTTTGTAGATGGAAATGGACTCAAACCATCTTCCTAGAGGGAACCTTATGGATGATGCTAACGAGGCGAGGGCATCGGCGAGAATATTCTGATGACGAGGGAGATGAACAAAGATTAGTTTGGTGAACAGTTTTGGAAAGGCAGCAGTGAGTTCTTGGTATGGCTTGAGTTTGGGATCGCGAGTGCGATATTTAGTGAGCACCTGGCGAAGGATGAGTTGACTATCACCTACGACTCGCAACTCAGTGATACGAAAAGAATGAGCGAGTTCTAGGCCAGCTAGAAGAGCTTCATATTCGTCTATATTGTTGGTAACTGGAAATTTGAGCTGGTATGCCAATGGGAATGTGAGGCCTTCAGGCGACAGGAGGGCGACGCCGATTCCTCTCCCTTGAGAATTCAGAGCTCCATCAAAATATAGCGTCCACATTGGCTCATCTGATTGGTTGACGGACATTAGTTCCTCATCTAGAAACTCTGATTGGACGGGATCGAACTTGGGAAGAGGATGGTGAGCGAGATGCTCGGCTATGGCATAGCCTTTAATCGCCTTTTGTTGGACGTAGGTGATGTCGAACTGAGAGAGAAAACTTTGCTAGCGTGCTAGCCTATCCGTAAGGACGGATTTCTCTAGAAGGAATTTGATAGGATTCATTCGAGCAATCAAGTGGACTTCATGAGCCAAGAAGTAGTGCTTCAATTTCTGCACTACCCAAACGAGGGCAGCACATGTTTTCTCCATGACGGTGTACTTCTGCTTACAGGGATTGAGAAGTTTGGACAAGTAATAGGTTGCCCGTTCCTTGCCTTCTTCATCAGCTTGTGCGAGGACGGCTCCCACGGAGTCATCCAAGACTGAGACGTAAAGGATCAGAGGTTGTTCTGGTTTGGGTGGAATGAGAACGGGTGGACTAGCCAGATATTCTTTGGTGGACTAGCCAGATATTCTTTCAACCCTTCAAAAGCTTTCTAACATTTAGAATTCCAGTGGAATTTTACTCCTGGCTTGGTCAACTCGTAGAGAGGTCTACACCTTTGTGAATGTTGGGACACAAACCGACGAATAAACTACAACCTCCCGATTAAACCTCGGACTTCCCTCAAATTCTTGGGAGGCGGCATATCCCTGATAGCCTTGGCTTTGTCAGGATCTATCTCGATCCCTCTTTTACTCACAATGAACCCCAACAATTTACCCGATGACACACCAAACACACACTTTTTCGGGTTCATTTTCAATTGGAACTCCCTTGACCTCTGCAAGACCTTAGCCAAAACTTCTGGATGTTCCATCCTGGTCCTTGATTTCACCAATAAGTCATCCACATACACTTCCAGATATATGTGCATCATGTCATGAAATATGGCCATCATCGCTCTTTGGTAAGTAGCTCCAGCATTCTTTTATCCGAACGGCATGACCACGTAACAATATGTTCCCCAAGGGGTAGTGAATGACGTCTTTTCCTGATCCTCTTCTGCCAAACGAATTTGATTGTATCTGAAAATCCATCCATGAATGAGAGGGTTTCGTAGCCTGCCGTGTTATCAATCAACACATCAATGTGAGGTAAGGGAAAATCATCTTTTGGACACGCGCAGTTAAGGTCCCGAAAGTCGATGCAAATCTTGACTTTCCCATCTTTCTTCATGACCGGGACAATGTTCGCCACCCATTGAGGATAAAGGATGACTCTAATGAACCTGGCTTTGTGGAGCTTATCGACCTCTTCTTTCATTTTCAAAGCCATTTGGGGGTGGAAACGCCTTAACCTTTGTTTTACCGAGACGGACCCTGGTTTTAGGGTTAAACGGTGTTCGACCAAGGTTGAATCTAGACCCGGCATATCCTCGTAGCTCCATGCAAACGTGTCCTTATATTCCTTGAGAACATCAATTAATGCCTCTTCTTCAGAGGGTGATAGGTTGTCACTTATGAGGATGATCCTAGGGTCTTCCTCAGTTCCCAAGTTGACTTCTTTGGTGGATTCTTCTACGGCGGTTGACGGCTCGTCGAATCTCCTCATTCCACTAGCATATGCGCCTGCCGCATCCTCATATTCTTCACCCTCATCTTCAGTGGGGCATTCTTCATCCGTGATCTCGTAGACTCCATACCCTTCATCAAATGCACAGTCGCCCTCACATTCTATTTCCGGTAGCTGGATGGGATTTTCTAACAACTGGGGGATGGCAAGAAGGGCCTGACACCTGGCGGCTAAATCCAGAAGGAATCGACGAGGGATCTGCCTTCCCTTGGATTTCTTCCTAGGTACTACCCTTGGCCTATCATTCCTAGATTGACTGACAATATTTACAGAAGAAGAGGAAGACGAAGAGGATAGTGTAGAATGTACAAGAGAAGACCCCTCAGAGGAGGGGTAGAAAAGGTCGCTCATCGGACCTTGGACGGGTGGTCCGCAGGGCGGTACGCACCCGTGGGAGATGTAGGAGGTTTCCTCAACGAAGATGTGTTGTTGGGGAGTTTGAAAATTGACGTTTTTTTTTTCATTTTCATTTTTAATGACAAAGCAGTGAAAAGAGATTGGAGGAGAGAGAAAAGTGGTTATGGCTAGAGAATTGTGAGGCTCATAGAGCAGATCATGGTTGAAGACCTGGCGTGGGTTGAGAAGTCCGCGTAGGTATGTAAGCAGAGAAGGGGATCTGGGAAGATCATTAGACAATTGTCTGGCCCAGGAAGACGATATCAGCAAAGGCTGAGATGAGTGGATGGAGAAGATGGCGGCTAATGAGCCGTCGACGGCAATGTTGAGGATGGATGAAGATCCGTCGATGACAGGGTCCTTCTGGCGAGGACAAGGATAGTTTGGAACCTTGGCAAGAGTGGTAATATTCTCTGGTATTCCGGAGATCAATGGTGGTCCTTCAAGCTGCGGAGACGAGAACATCCTTTCCAGTGCAACGGAAATGTCCCGTATGTCGAACCATTTGTTCCACTCGCATTCCGGATCTTTGATCTTGCCTCTTTTGGTGATCCTCGGACATTTTTCAGCCAAATATACAGCATGTGATCTCCCATATGCTTCTCGTGGGTAATCTCCCATCTGAACAACGGGCCCTCTGTTGAAGTGGTTTGATAGAGTCCATGTGAGGGGCTTCCAATCCGCCTTGAACGGTCCTTTGAAGCCTAGGCCAAACCTGCGGTTCGGCCTAATTTCCTTTGGCAGTTTGAGCCTACCCTGTAACTGTGCGCCCAGACCTTTACCCTGTTGGTAGCCGATGTTCCTCATAATCTCCCACCCTTTGGAGTGAAAAGGGAGATATGATGTTGCGATTGTCCTGACCGGCTCCTTTGGTGCTAGTGGAACGTGAGATGAATCACGTACGTCCAGTAGTGACAATATGGGCCGATGAGACGGCCAGACGGAGGGCAGAGAGGTGTTGATAGCATCCACTGTGTGAAGGACAGGAGTGCTGACCACTTTAATAATCCTCCCATTGTAAGGAAACTTCAGGCACTGATGGTTGATGGAAGGCACAGCGTCCATGGCTTCGATGTAAGGGCGACCCAGTATAGCCTTGAATGTGGGGTCCATGTCGAGGACATGGAATTCTGTGGGAATTGACATGAGGCCTAGTTCTGCCTTCAGAATAATCATCCCCTGCGGCGGCCTTTTGCTATTGTCATAAGCCGTGACCATGATCGAGGAAGGTCTTATTTGTTCCTCGTCGATCCCACACAACTGAAGAGTGCTCATGGAGATCACATTTATGGACGCACCCGTGTCCACAAGACACGGGTTTATGGACACCCCATTAATTTTTATTGAAATACACAGTGCATATTTTCGAGCTTCCTTGGGAGCGAGCTCGTAGTTGTGGAACATGATGGCCGGTTGTGTGTCCGTTGGGGTCAGGACGGTAGAGATCTTTTCTACAGGGAGGTCCTCATTCACCATGACCCTTTGAAGGTACTCCATTAAGGCTGCCTGGTGGGATGTGGATCTTTGAAGTACCTCCAGGATGGAGATCCGAGCAGGTGTCTTGTCCAAGTGTTTCAATAGATCATACTGTGTTCTAGGGATAGCTCTTTCTGGTTGTTCTCCATCATCCTTCTCTGGCTGAGATTGCTCAGGATTCTGACTGTTGTGGGGGAAAACCCTATGGAAAATCCTTCCACTCCAGAGCACCATTGCCTACGGATTTTGTACCTCTGTGGGGGTAGCAGTGGATTTTAACAGGGATTTGAGGGGTAGTGGTGGAGGAATGGTTGATGAAGTAGGGGTGATGATGGGAGCAGGGATTCTGATGAGGGGTTTGTTAGGTGGAGGCATGGTGAAGGTAGAGGGGATATCGCGCGGATTATGAAGGATAAGGGGTCTGGAAGGTGGAGGTGGAGACGAAGTGGAAGTGGGTAGGGCTTGAAGCGGGCAATGATTTTGAGGTGGGTGATGGGTAATGAGTGGTTTTGAAGGCATTAGTGGTGATATGGTAGAGAAAGACGGGGTTATGTATGGTTGACGGATGATAAGGGGTTTAGAAGGCGTAGGGGTAAATGTGGTAGAGGTGGATGGTAAAGTGGGGGAGTGGGAGAAGATGAGAGGGTGTGAAGGCGTAGTGGAGAGTGTCGGTTGATAGGGGATCGGGGTACGGATGAGAGGGCGTAATGGTAGTGGAAATGGTGAAGGTGATACTGACGCAGGTTGATGAGAGAGAGGTGCTACCCGGGCAAGGCAAGGGTGTTGCGTGATGATAGGATTGGCGGTAGAAAGAATGGAGGTACTTTCCTGGTGCCACACCTACTCTCTCCCGACTTCCGGGAGGAGGAGATGGAATTAACCTGATGATTGGGCTGTTGGTGCTCCGGTAATGGATTCTGGATTATGCCCATGTTGGGCTGTTGTTGTGGGGCCTGCTGAGGCTATTGTTGTTGTTGTGGTTGCTGCTGCTGCTGCTACTGCTGTTGTAACTGCTGCTGTGGTCTATGAGGAGGTCTCCTAGCCTTGAGAGCGGCGACGTATCGTCTCATTTCATCCCAATCTATTTGATGTTCATCATTCATATCGTGGATGTAATCTTTGAAATGGAAGCAGTAATCTACTGTGTGTCCTGGCTGCCTGTGGTAGACGCAGTATTTGGAGGTATCAACATTCAGGGGCCACACGGGCCTTTCTCTGGGTAGGGCGAGTTGGTTTGATGCCATGAGGGCATTAAAAATGTCTGCTAAGGTTTCTGGCAATGGTGAATAGTAGGCTCTCTTGGGACCGAGTGGCCACCTTTGTTGCTGTTGAGGACCATAGTTCCCCGGGGGTGAAACTTGGTTGTACTAAAGCGGTGGTTGTTGTTGCTGAGGTTGTGGTTGTTGTTGCTGGGGTTGACGTAATGGAGGCATATTATCCTGGGGTGGATTATTTTGGGGTGGAGGACGAAGAGGGAAAGGACCTGGTTGGAGGGGAAGTCGGGGCATTTGTGGAGGCCTTGGGTTGACTGCATAGTTGGCATTGTTGACCGCACCCACTTGCTCATTTGTCACGACCCCTTCTGTGGCTCCGCCCGGGACACCAGCGCCTATCTTTCTGACCACTTTGGGCTTCGGTGACTCAAACATGTTCATAATGGGGGAGTCTTTTAACTGGGTTTGGATGTACCGGGCCCTTTCATAGAGTTCCTCCATTGTAGTAAGTTTATTCATGGCCAGGACGTGTCTGAACTGTGGGGTTGCATTAGACACAATCATCTTCACTTGTTCGGGCTCGGAGAGGGTATCCCTTATTCTTTCCGCCAGAGACCTCCATCTATCAGCATAGCGGACAAAATCTTCGTCAGGCTTCATCTTTTCGGCCACTAGGTCGGTAATGGAGAGTGAGGGACCGACCCTATCCCCATATTTCTACAAGAACCTTCTCTGGACTATTTCAAAATTCTCAGCCTCGCGGGGCTCCAATGAATAGAACCACTCAAGCGCGGGAGCATCCAATGATCTCCGAAAGAGGTATGCTAGGGACCTCTGATCGTTTTGCCAATAGGAGGACTCATACATGAAATCCTTGAGGTGAATGAAGGGGTTGCCGGTACCATTATATCTGCGGTACGTGGGCATTTCGGAGGGAGGAAGATGAATGACAGGAAGGATTGGCAAAGTAACCTCCGGGGTGGCTTTCACGTCCACCATTCTTCTCAGATTTTGAAACTGCTCGTCCATGCGATTGAACCTATTGAGGAGCGATTGGGCAAGCTCCTCTGGAGGTGAAGGTGGCACTTGCCACTGGGGGAGAAACTGTCTCCCGGAGACTTGAGGGGGGAACCCCGAATGAGAGGGAGCAGTCGGATCGCCGACAGTTGGCCCCGGCTGAAGCGGTATGTGGGGAACAACGGGAGTTTGAGATTGTGACGGGAACTGGAACGAGGGTGGTTGTTGGCTCGCTTGTCCTTGAAGCGAGGGAGACTGGATGGCTTGCGCCAATGAAGGAGATGGAATGGCCTGCACGGACTCTTGGAGAGGTGCGATGGCCGGAGTTGATTCCTGGGGCGTGGGGGAAACAGATTTCCCCTTCAGAATGGCCTGGAAGGCCCGGAGCTGTTCAGAGGTAAGCTCCGTGTTGGCGAGGATGTCCAGTAAGGAAGAGATATCCTGTGGTGGGGATGTGTCCCCGGCAATAACCTGCACCTCATGCGAGGGCTCATGAGAGGGACCCGAGTCCATAGCATAGACTCGCGGGTCGACTGACAAACCAAGACTAGGGTGGTTCTCCTCAAAAGACTCGTGAGCCATGCTCACAGTTTTCCCAGAACGCAAAAATATACACTAGTAAGTAGGTAGCAGAGATTATCAAACAAGTGGATGCCTTTACGCCTTTTTTGTGTTTTGATTTTGATGATTTTTTTTTTTTTAGCGAGATCCGAAGTTCATAAAAAATAGGGACCCTAGTTTATTTTTGTTTCACTGCCATGTCAGCTAGGGTCTCTCGTCTCACCACGAATGGGATGACTAACTCCGGGGAACTTCAGTGGTACAACCAGCCCAGTGAACGAAGGGGAGATTTTTCGATGTCGGGGACTTACGGAGGTCCCAGTGGAGGAGATTCTAGTCCGTTGAGAGGAATTCTCAAACGGAAAGTCCTTCCTTCACCGGGAAATGGTGATCCTTAGAAAAAAATGAAAAAGGATATAAAAGAGGGATGGATGTATGTAATGGAATGCTGACAAAGATATAGAGTAAGAAAACAACAGAAATCATAAACATATAATAAACACCCAACCAATCAAATTGACAGTGCTGCCGTGAGCACAACGGGGGCGCGCGAGGGCGCCAAGGTGGAGAGGCACGGACGGTGCCGAACTTGCAAGGGTAGCCAAAAGGAAGCAGTAGAGGTCCCACCGTGATCGCCAATCTGTCAGCGACGTCACGCGGTTCGGGGAGCGAAGAAGACGCGGAGCGCGCGGGCTCCTCTTTGTTTGCTGCAACACAGAAATAAAAGAAAAGAGAAGGGGCCACCACGGGAGTTTGCTCCGGCAGGGCGAGCGGGACAAATGTAATATAGCAAGATATGGGGGTTAAACGGCCATAGCGGGAAGTGACTCGCCGCGGTCTCGGGGGGACGAGAATGGTGCAGAAATTAAATAGCAAGAATTGAAACGGCCATTGGGGAAGTGACTCGCCGCGGCCTCGAGAATATGAGTAGATAAGAATATAACAGAATATAAGGAGAATATAAAGAGCGGGAATTTAAACGGCCATTGGGGAAGTGACTCGCCGTGGCCTCGAGAATATGAATAGATAAGAATATAACAAAATATAAAGAGAATATGAGAGCGGGAATTTAAACGGCCATTGGGGAAGTGACTCGCCGCGGCCTTGAGAATATGAATAGATAAGAATATAACATATAAGAACGGGAATTTAAACGGCCATTGGGGAAGTGACTCGCTGCGGCCTCGAGAATATGAGCAGAATATAACAGAATATAAAGAGAATATAAGAACGAGAATTTAAACGGCCATTGGGGAAGTGACTCGCCGCGGCCTCGAGAACAAGATGTGATCGCCAGGGGCCAAAAGACCCCAAAATAAAGAAAGTGATCGCGCCTACCTCAAGAGCTGGAGATGACGGGTTGCTTCTTCCTCCCCCTTTGGCCGGCCGATGGAGAGGGCTTTCCTTGGGTACCCTTGCAAAACAACGACAAACAAGTAACGAGTGAATTAGAAAGATGAAGGTGTAGTATTCAAATCCTTGCGATAAAAATGACGAAATGATGGCAAGACACACACCTGGTTTGTGTTATCTTTTAAACCCCTCTCGGACTCGAGTAGGAGGAAAATGAGATGATGGATGCAAGAAGTATATAAGAAGAGGCGCCCTTATGAAGGGGGATAGAGGATGCGAGATGATGAATGCAAAAGAACTACGAAGAAAAGGAAAGGATTGGCTTATTGGATGTGCCGGTGGTGAAATCCGGCGGAGCTCTGGCAGCGTAGGGATGACGTGGAAGCGCGGTGGATGAAGACGACCTTCCTCTCCCGAGCGTGGGCACCCGAGAAGTCGGCAGAACCTCCACCTACAAAAGACCCCACGGGTTAGAAATGACTCCGGTAGCTTTTGTGCTCCGGCAGCCTATCGGATCTCTTAGAAGCTCCCCCAGAACTGAGGGGGTGGGCCTCTATTTATAGGGCCCCGGAGGGTGGAGGCGTCCAGGACCCTGGACACCTTCATCAGGGCAAAAAAGATATTTTATTCTATTTTTATTCATTTTTTCTGAATATTTTCATGGAGGCATCCAGGGTCCCGGACGCCTCCATAAGTCCCACCGAACTCCACCGAAAGTCGCACGCAGTTTAACACAACGCGTGGTTTTGGAGCGGCAACCCGTGATTTGGAAATGGGCGCGTCCAGACGGCGGGATGTCTCCACAATTGGCTTCTTTCACACACGACAAACCGTAGTTCGGTGGGCGGCGCCCCGTGAGTGAGTTGATGGAGGCGTCCAGGGTCCTGGACGCCTCCAAGAATTTAAAATATATATTTTTTTTGTTTTGTTTTTTATGCCAACTGGCATTTTATATTTTTAATTTTTGTTTTCATGGAGGCGTCCAGGGGCCTGGACGCCTCCATTAGTATATATATTTTTTCATTTTTTTGGGGGTTTGAAAAATAAATAAAAATACCCATGAAGACCCGCCTGGGTCCTCAGACAAGGCGTTGGCAGCCGCCCGGCAGATACCCTTCCTGGTTCCGATGCGTCTGACTGGTGTTGATGCCGTCCGAATGCTGCGACAAGACGGTTCCGGATGCTGACAAGGGCGGAAGAAGACTCAAGAAAAGGAAGCACTCGAGTGATTCAAAATGCGTAAGCCGTCGCGGGGCGTCGTATAGTAATATGACACTTTTTCAGGAGACGTCAAGAATGGCGTGTCTACAGCCTCCTTTGGCCTATAAGAAGGACCGTGATGAGGACATCATGAGCTTATTATTGGATTTTGTGTCTTCCCTAAGTGTTTTGATGATGAGCAACACTATGTTAATTGTTGTTGATATTTTTGATCAGATATCTTGCACTCGAGTTATCCATAGTTTTATATGAAAAAGCTGCTAAGAGGTAACACTTCGTGTGTTCGTACAAGTTCGGTCTTCGTGCTGTTTTCCTTAAACCTCATGTCATTCTTACTTCGCGTTTTCACCTCGTGTCGAGTTAGCCATGTTGTCGTCTGATTGAGTGTTGTCTTTCACCTCGTGCAGTCTTTGATTACTGTGTTGTTTCCGTGTCATCCTTAGCTCATGTCATCCGTTTGTATTCCTGTCTTCGAGTCTTTTTTCGCTGAGTCTCTAAGTCAGTCTAAGTTTAAGTGTTCGTTTCACTTCGTGTTGTTTTCTCTTCTCATGTCTTCGTGTCGTTTTCCTGAAGCTGCTCTAAAAGTTCTGATGAACTTCGAGTAGTTTTCCTGTAGACCTCGTGTCGCTCCTACTTAATAACCACACTTCGTGACGGTTACTGTTGTCCATGTTTTCGTGTTGTGTTTACATCTTCGTGTTCATCTGTCTTCGTGTCGATTTCTATTTTTCGTCCTTAAGTTGTGGTCAGCCCGTGTTGTTTTCATCTCGTGATGTTCTTTCTGGCTTCGTGTCGCTTTCTGTGTAGTGTGTGTTTGTCACCACTATACTTCGTGTCGTTGTTTTTCACTTCGTGTCAAACTTCACTTCGTGTTGTCTTCACTTCATGTCAAACTTCACTTCGTGTTGTTTTCACTTCGAGTCGTTTCTTTATATTCTGTCTTCGTGTTGGTTTCTCGCTTTAGACTTCGTGTCATTTTCACCTTGACCACACATCGTGTTGCCTTCCGTAGACCTCGTGTCTTGAATATTTGCAACCACTTCGTGTCGGTTTCTGTCGTTAGCCCGTGTTGTCCTCGTGTTGTTTTTTCTTTCGTGACCTCGTGTCTCTCTTGGCTTATAACCTCACCTCGTGTCATTTCCTTCTGTGTGTCTGACCAGTTACAGAGTATCTCGTGTCGTTCTTGTGTCATTTCGAGTAATTGTCACGTCGTGCTGTTACTATATACCTCATGCAGTTTTGGTTTTTGTGGCCATGCAGCGTATTAATGGATTTAATCTCATTACAGGTTCGAGGAAGAACATTCCACACTCCTGGGCTGCACGTGATCCGAGACAAGAGGAACCAATCTGATAAAGGCACGTGGCAAGAAGATTCAGGATCGAGCGTGGGAGGCACACGCGTTCTGTGCCCTATCCACCTGCTGTTACTGCTATAAATAGAATCCTTCGTCCTCAGATGAAGGTGATCGAAGAAGAGTGGCATAGAAGAAAAAAAAAGCAAGAAAATAGAGAGCCCTTCGATCCAAGAAAAGAAAAGAAAGAAGAAAGAATAGCAGAGAGAAAAAGAGAGAGAGCAGAAGAGTGATCAGAAGAGTTGTTCTGACTTGCGGATCAAATCCGAAGTCTATTGCTCTGTACTGAGCTACATTGTTTCCATTTTCTGGCATTTGATTTCCTTCGATCGTATTTTTCGTTAATTGTTCTTACCTTTCTTCAATTGTTCTTGTTTGTGTTTCCGATCCTCTGGACTGAGGTCGGGGTCCTCCTGTGAGATCAGGAGGAGGGAGAGTCAATCTCCAGTCTGCAAGCAGCAGGTAGGCTGCTTGTAGGTTCCCTCCGGGTTGGGAGGAAGAGGGGTCTTCGACCTCTGGTTCACTAGTAGCAGGGCTGCTACTAGTGGGGTTCCCTCTTGGTAAAGAGGAAGAGAGACGAGAGTCTCTAGGTTCTAGTGACTGCTGGTCGCTGGAGGTTCCCTCCTGGTAGGAGGAAGAGGAGAGGTTGTTCTCCTGGGAAGCTGTGTATCAGCAGTTGTTTGGCAAGCTGTGTTGCCCAGCCTTTAGTGAAGCCACACTCGGTTTGAGTGTGGGGTGGATGTAGGTCTGAAGGACCGAACCACCTTAAAATCCTCTGAGTCCTTGTGTGATCGATTGTGGTAATATTGTGGTATGCCTTCTATTTGCTTGAGCTGTTAACTGCATTGCATCATTTTCGATAGTCGGAGCTCGAGGTTATTTGCGTTTAGCGATATACCCTGCAGTATTTTTTAATTCTACGAAAAACAGTGATCTATTCATCCCCTCCCCTTCTAGATCACTTCATATTGTACTTATCAGTTGGTATCAGAGCAGGTTTTTCCCAGAATGTGGTCCAACGGCCAGGGAAACGGATCCACTGGTCCTCGCAGTTTCATAGCTGATGGGCAGTCTATCACCCGTCCCCCCTTCTTTGATGGTAATAATTACTTCTTCTGGAAGAACAGGATGGAAGTCTTTATCAGGGCCCAAAGCCACAAGCTATGGAAAGTTATTACAGATGGTCCATACACCCTTCCACCGAATGAAGATATGTGGACAGAAGATCAGGTCAAACTCTCCGCACTGAATTGGACAGCTCTTAACATCATACAGTGCGCCGTCCACCCGGAAGAGTATTCGAGGATCTCAGCGTGCAAGACTGCAAAGAACATGTGGGATGATTTGCAATTAATTCATGAGGGCACATCTCAGGTGAAGGCTACCAAGATCAACATACTTACAACTCAATATGAATTATTTAAGATGAAGCCAGAGGAGCCGATCACAGAAATGTATGCCAGATTATCTGTGATCATCAACCGTCTGAAGGGCCTTGGAAAGGATATTCAACAAGAAGACATAGTCAGTAAGATCCTTAGGTCTCTAACTCCCGTCTGGGAAACCAAGGTGACTGTAATAGAGGAATCAAGAAATTTATCTATCATGACAGTAACCCAGCTGATTGGATCCCTCATGACCCATGAAATGAATTTCAAACATGGAAACGATGGGCATGACAGAAAGGGAAAGAATGTTGCTCTGAAGGTCTCACGACATGCTAAGAAGAACAACAGCAGCAGCAGCAGCAGTGATGATAGCAGCGAAGGCTCTGATGGATTCTCAGACCTGGACAAGGACGAGCGAGCTATGCTCACCAGGCAATTCAGAAAGTTCCTGAGAACTAAAGGAAAATTCTACAGGAGGAAGAAATTTAATGCTGCAATGAAGTCTCCTGAGCGAGGATTTGAGAAGAACCGGTCTGCTAAGAAGATCACTTGCTATCATTGTCAGAAACCCGGTCACATGAAAAGTGAATGTCCAGAGCTACAAGCTAAGGCTCCAGGACACCAGAAGAAGATGGTGCACAAGAAGAAGAAGGCCATGTTGTGCACATGGAGCGATGAGGAGGAGGACCCAGAAGCCACTTCGTCCAGTGAAAATGAAGAAAAGATCTGCCTCATGGCCGACCATGAGAAAGAGGTAACAAACTTATTTGAGAATTTTACCTTGGATGATTGGGAGGACGCCTATGGCGACCCGTTAAGTAAATATAATTGTTTAAACAAGGAGCACAGAATGCTTAGACGTAAGTTTCATTCTCTGTCTGAAGAACACTCTTCTATTGTCACTGATAGCATGAAAACCAAGGAGATGGCCATTGAGCTAGACCAGGTTAAAGGTGAGATTGAGAGGTTGAGAATGGAAAGAGAGGAGAGTCTAGCTAGAATGGATGAGCTGAAGTGTAAAGCTGAAGAGTGTAAAGGAGAGATTAGACTGATGGCTGAAAAATATGAGGTAGTTAGAAAAGTTAATCAGGAACTCCAGGACAAATGCAATGAATTTCAGAAGGAGATTGAGGACAAAGAAAAAGTTCTTGAGAAGTTTACAGAGGGGAGAAACAACCTGAATGTCCTTCTGGGGTCGAGGGTAAACTTCAATAGGGAGGGATTAGGATACAATCCTACTAGTAAAAAACCCTTTGAATTTAAGACTACCACGTTCTGCCCCGCCAAAGGCAAAGAGAAACTGGAAACACCATCCAGTTCCAAATCTGTCTCTACAATGAAGTTTTCGACCGGCAAATTCATTCAATCCACTGGTCAGCAACCTAAGTCGGGAAATCCTGAAACAAGAACTGCTCATGTGCAACAGGTGGGGAACAAAGGTTCTCATAGAACCAGTCCTATTGATGTCACAAAAAGGGTGAAAAGTTTTGTTAAGAAAGCTCATCATGCTAATTATCAAGTAGAACATGGCAACGTTCACCAGGTTCAGCACAAATTTTATTGGAGTAAAAATGCTTACATGAATTATGCTCAACACACACGCGTATCCTCTAAGAGGCCAACCAACAATGTCTTTGTTCAGAAACAGCATAGTTCAAATAGGAATAAGCTTACTCAACACCCACCAAGAAACGACAAAAGGGAAGAATCAACCCACATAAAACCACTGAAGAGAACTATAAAACAAATGTGGATTCCCAAGTGTTTTTTGCATAATCTGAAAACTGGTTCTGGACCCAATTTGAATTGGGTCCCACATTACTCTGTCTGAATTTTTTTTTGCAGGTCAGCCTGGCAGCTGAGCATAACAAGTGGTATCTTGACAGTGGCTGTAGCAGGCACATGACAGGTGACCGGTCCAAATTCAGCAAACTAAAAATGAAGTCTGGGGGCTTGGTCAAATTCGGAGGAAATAACAGAGGTAGAATAATTAGAATTGGTACGATTGGTAAGTCCTCCACTAACTCCATTGAAGATGTGTATCTTGTAGAAGGACTTCAGCACAACTTGGTAAGTATAAGTCAACTTTGCGACAAAGGACACAAGGTACTCTTTGACCACAACTCGTGCACTGTTTTTGAGCTGAACTCTGATAACATCATGTTCAAAGGTCATAGAGTAAATAATGTGTACATCGTTGATCTAGATGATAATTCTGAAACAAACTTGTGTCTGTCTGCTAATTCTGAACATGTTGCTTTTGACTGGCATAGGCGTCTAGGCCACGCTAGTGTGTCTACTTTGAATAAACTGTCTAATTATAACCTAGTCAGAGGTTTGCCCAAAATAAAATTCCAGTTAGGGTCCAAGCTCTGTGATGCTTGTGCTCAAGGTAAACAGACTCGTGCAGTTTTTAAGTTGAGAACTGAAGGTCTCTCATCTAAACCACTACAGCACTTGCACATGGATCTCTTTGGTCCTACTCAAATACAAAGCCTGTCAGGTAAGAGATATGGTCTAGTCATAGTTGATGACTTCACTAGATTTTCTTGGTTGTTCTGTTTAGCAAATAAAAATGATGCTTTTGTTCACTTTGAAGAACTTTTTAATAAAATCAAACTGCAAGGTGAACATAATATCATTACAATTCAGTCTGACCATGGAGGAGAGTTTGAAAACTCTTCATTCTCTGAATTTTGCTCAAGAGAGGGAGTGACTCACAGATTTTCTTCTCCCAGGACACCGGAGCAGAATGGAATTGTTGAGAGAAGAAACAGGTCAATAATTGAAATGGCCAGGACTATGCTGATTGAGAGTGGACTTCCAAGGAGATTTTGGGCAGAAGCTGCAAATACAGCATGCTACATTTTAAATCGAGCCTTGGTAAGACCTACTCATAAGAAAACTCCTTATGAACTCCTCAAGGGTAAGCTGCCAAACATTTCTTACTTTAAAATCTTTGGTTCCAAATGTTTCATCCACAATAATGGTAAGAATGGTTTGGATAAGTTTGAAGCAAGAAGCTCTCCTGGAATTTTTCTCGGATATTCAGAAACCTCTAGGGCTTACAGAGTCTTCAATAAAGATGAGCAAACTGTTGAAGAAACACCTCATGTAGTGTTTGATGAGAATGTTCTATCTGAAAAAAAGATAAATGATGACAGGGAGTCACCTGATGAGGGAGATTTCTTGGAGAAAATTGAAGAAGAAGAGATGCAGCAAACTGCTCAACCAGAAAACTTACAACAAGAAGGAGCAACTGAGGTAGGTGAACCCTCAGGTGAGGTAATATTTCACAAAGATCATCCTAGTGAAAATGTCATAGGTAATTTGCATGATCCCACTAGGACAAGGTCTCATTTTAGAACTGTCCAAGAACAGGACTTAGCTGCTTTGACATCTCAGGTAGAACCCAAGACTGTGGAAGAGGCTTTAAAGCATGATTCTTGGGTATCCTCCATGGGTGAGGAATTAAATCAATTTGAGAAAAATAATGTATGGAAACTAGTTCCTAGACCTGAAAACACTCATGTCATTGGCACTAAATGGGTTTTCAAAAATAAGATTGATGAAAATGGTGCTATCTCTAGAAACAAAGCAAGACTTGTAGCTCAAGGCTACAGTCAGGAATTTGGTGTGGATTTTGATGAATCCTATGCACCAGTAGCTAGGATGGAAGCTATAAGAATTCTGTTTGCATTTGCATGCTCTAGAAACATTCGGCTACAGCAAATGGATGTCAAAAGCGCATTTTTAAATGGGCTATTGAAGGAAGAAGTATATGTTGAACAACCTCCTGGGTTTAATTTCTCTGTTCAGCCTAACATGGTTTTTAGGTTGAATAAAGCCCTCTATGGATTGAAGCAGGCTCCCCGAGCCTGGTATGAGAGACTTTCTGAGTTCCTTGTGAGCAAGGGCTACACTCGAGGTAAGGTTGACCAAACCCTATTCACCAAAAGTCTCGGAAATGAGTTAATTGTGGTCCAGGTATATGTTGATGATATCATTTTCGGATCTAACAATTCAAAATTATGTAAAGATTTTTCTAAGTCTATGTCCCAAGAATTTGAAATGAGTCTAGTTGGCGAACTAAAATATTTTCTTGGACTGCAGGTCAAACAAATGGAGGATGGTTGTTTCATAAATCAAACCAAGTATACTCTGGAGATGCTGAAAAGGTTTGGAATGACCAACCTCAAGACAATCTCAACACCCATGGGTACCAGCTCCTCACTGGATTCAGACGAAAAAGGTAAAGAGGTGGATGCTAAACTATATAGAGGTATGATCGGTTCACTCCTCTACTTAACTGCATCCAGGCCCGACATTCAATTTAGTGTAGGGATGTGTGCCAGATACCAGGTTAGGCCTACTGAATTGCATCTGGCAGCTGTAAAGAGAATCTTTAGATACTTATCTACCACACATGATCTAGGTCTCTGGTATCCTGCATCATGTAAGTTAGATCTCATTGCATACACTGATGCAGATTATGCAGGATGTAAATTGGACAGGAAGAGTACTAGTGGTCACTGTGAATATCTAGGAGGATGCTTAGTCTCTTGGGGATCCAAGAAGCAACACTCTGTGGCTCTTTCTACTGCTGAAGCTGAATATGTAGCAGCGGGGAGCTGTGGCACACAGGTTATATGGATAAAACACCAGCTTCTAGACTACTCGGTTGAGCTAGGTTGTACTCCTATCTTTTGTGACAATACTAGTGCAATAAATATTGCAAAGAATCCTGTACTTCATTCCCGAACTAAACACATTGAAATCAGGCATCATTTTATTCGAGATGAAGTAGCTAAGAGGACTTTTGAGTTGATCCATGTTGGCACTAACTCACAAATTGCAGATATCTTCACTAAGCCACTGGATACTGAAAAATTTAGCACTTTGCGCAGAGAACTAGGTATTTACAGAATTTCATGATTGAACATTTGATTTCTGAATACCATGTCATGTGTTATTGTGCTTATCATATTCATTGTCTGTTGCTGAAGAAATAACTTCATTATGAGTGTTTGGTGACTCACTCCGTTTTGATTGAATAGTCTGTTCAAACTTCATGGTGTTCTCTTTGAAGTGTTTTGAGGGTTGTCTTGGTTAAGTCTGTGTTGGGGTCAAGGTCTCAGGGGGAGCTAGATTTATAATAGGTGCTTTGGTCTTTGGCCTAATTTGAACATACTCCGAACGACATCTTGCTGACATCAAAAGAGAATCAGGTTGATTAGGTGTATAAAAGAAAGTGTTGGATGCTTTATCCTTTAAGACTGTTCATCTAATTTCTTGTTAGAATTTCAGCTGTTAGTCCCACTGAGATCAAAATCTGTATTCAAAGATTATCTTCCTACACGGTAACTGTCTTCTGATCTAACCAGTACAGCATACCTACTTAGTCAATGTTGAGTCCGAAATGAGGTATTTTGTGCTCTAGTCTGAATCACCTTGGATCTGGTGTATTGTTCTCAAACGGACTCAAGCTTAATTAACAAGGTGTTAAGAGCTGGTTAATAAAAACAAAAAATTTCATAAAATTGTTGTCAACCTTGTTAACTGCTCATTGAGAAACTGGGATTTTCATCAATGAAGTGAAAAAAAAAACATCCCATGTCATGAGATGGCAGTACTTATCTGGTTTCTTATTAATTGTCTTGATCATACAGAGCTATGGTACATATCTGGTTAGTAACTGGGGTGTCTGGCCTCTGATAAAGGTGTCATCTTAATGTCAACACCAGTTAGATTACTATCTCTGTCTTCTTGTCAGAAGGGGTAATGTGGTCCTGCCACCGAGTAACTGGGGTTTCATGCCTCTAAACAAGGTGTCTCCCTAATGTCAAAGGTGTACTTGACAGACTTGCCTTTGATCTTGACTATCTTTAAAGATCCTGCTCACTTGAAGTATAGCTCTTGATTTGTTTGTTCTCAATACCACAGGTCTTTGTCTTCAGACTGTCTTACTTTATACTCTCTCAGTAAAGACTTACTTTGATCAAACTGGTATCTTGTAACTCACTTGCTTAGAATCTGGTTCTGTGTATGGAGCGAATCCTTATTCACAGTTTTTGCACAGTCTGACTAACTGATCTACAAAAATCCTCACATAAAATTAATGGCTTTCTTGATTGACTAAACATCTCAATAACCTCCATTTATCTGCCTTACTCTGTCCTGTTTTTCTCTCTATAGTCAGCAATTTTCCTTTCTCTGTATCTTCAGATTTGCCCCTAGTTTTTGATGATGTCAAAGGGGGAGAGAATTGTGTGGTTTCGGTTTCAGAGTTTTTGTGGCATGCCATTGTGTTGAGGGGGAGTTAGTTATCAAGTCTGAGGTAATCTGTTGCTGTGTTCAGGGGGAGTGTTCTGGTGTCATCAGAGGAAGCAAGGAAGCTAGTGCGTTGAAAGTCTGCTTTAATTTGTCTGCATTAAATCTCTTGAAATGATCTCTTTTGAACTTATCTCTTATACTTAATATAGTGTTGCCATCATCAAAAAGGGGGAGATTGTTGGATTTTGTGTCTTCCCTAAGTGTTTTGATGATGAGCAACACTATGTTAATTGTTGTTGATATTTTTGATCAGATATCTTGCACTTGAGTTATCCATGGTTTTATATGAAAAAGCTGCTAAGAGGTAACACTTCGTGTGTTCGTACAAGTTCGGTCTTCGTGCTGTTTTCCTTAAACCTCATGTCATTCTTACTTCGCATTTTCACCTCGTGTCGAGTTAGCCATGTTGTCGTCTGATTGAGTGTTGTCTTTCACCTCGTGCAGTCTTTGATTACTGTGTTGTTTCCGTGTCATCCTTAGCTCATGTCATCCGTTTGTATTCCTGTCTTCGAGTCTTTTTTCGCTGAGTCTCTAAGTCAGTCTAAGTTCAAGTGTTCGTTTCACTTCGTGTTGTTTTCTCTTCTCATGTCTTCGTGTCGTTTTCCTGAAGCTGCTCTAAAAGTTCTGATGAACTTCAAGTAGTTTTTCTGTAGACCTCGTGTCGCTCCTACTTAGTAACCACACTTCGTGACGGTTACTGTTGTCCATGTTTTTGTGTTGTGTTTACATCTTCGTGTTCATCTGTCTTCGTGTCGATTTCTATTTTTCATCCTTAAGTTGTGGTCAGCCCGTGTTGTTTTCATCTCATGCTGTTCTTTCTGGCTTCGTGTCGCTTTCTGTGTAGTGTGTGTTTGTCACCACTATACTTCGTGTCGTTGTTTTTCACTTCGTGTCAAACTTCACTTCGTGTTGTCTTCACTTCGTGTCAAACTTCACTTCGTGTTATTTTCACTTCGAGTCGTTTCTTTATATTCTGTCTTCGTGTTGGTTTCTCGCTTTAGACTTCGTGTCGTTTTCGCCTTGACCACACATCGTGTTGCCTTCCGTAGACCTCGTGTCTTGAATATTTGCAACCACTTCGTGTCGGTTTTTGTCGTTAGCCCGTGTTGTCCTCGTGTTGTTTTTTCTTTCGTGACCTCGTGTCTCTCTTGGCTTATAACCTCACCTCGTGTCATTTCCTTCTGTGTGTCTGACCAGTTACAGAGTATCTCGTGTCGTTCTTGTGTCATTTCGAGTAATTGTCACGTCGTGCTGTTACTATATACCTCATGCAGTTTTGGTTTTTGTGGCCATGCAGCGTATTAATGGATTTAATCTCATTAAAGGTCCGAGGAAGAACATTCCACACTCCTGGGCTGCACGTGATCCGAGACAAGAGGAACCAATCTGATAAAGGCACGTGGCAGGAAGATTCTGGATCGAGCGTGGGAGGCACACGCGTTCTGTGCCTTATCCACCTGCTGTTACTGCTATAAATAGAATCCTTCATCCTCAGATGAAGGTGATCGAAGAAGAGTGGCATAGAAGAAAAAAAAAGCAAGAAAATAGAGAGCCCTTCGATCCAAGAAAAGAAAAGAAAGAAGAAAGAATAGCAGAGAGAAAAAGAGAGAGAGCAGAAGAGTGATCAGAAGAGTTGTTCTGACTTGCGGATCAAATCCGAAGTCTATTGCTCTGTACTGAGCTACATTGTTTCCATTTTCTGGCATTTGATTTCCTTCGATCGTATTTTTCGTTAATTGTTCTTACCTTTCTTCAACTGTTCTTGTTTGTGTTTCCGATCCTCTGGACTGAGGTCGGGGTCCTCCTGTGAGATCAGGAGGAGGGAGAGTCAATCTCCAGTGTGCAAGCAGCAGGTGGGCTGCTTGTAGGTTCCCTCCGGGTTGGGAGGAAGAGGGGTCTTCGACCTCTGGTTCACTAGTAGCAGGGCTGCTACTAGTGGGGTTCCCTCTTGGTAAAGAGGAAGAGAGACGAGAGTCTCTGGGTTCTAGTGACTGCTGGTCGCTAGAGGTTCCCTCCTGGTAGGAGGAAGAGGAGAGGTTGTTCTCCTGGGAACCTGTGTATCAGCAGTTGTTTGGCAAGCTGTGTTGCCCAGCCTTTAGTGAAGCCACACTCGGTTTGAGTGTGGGGTGGATGTAGGTCTGAAGGACCGAACCACCTTAAAATTCTCTGAGTCCTTGTGTGATTGATTGTGGTAATATTGTGGTATGCCTTCTATTTGCTTGAGCTATTAACTGTATTGCATCATTTTCGATAGTCGGAGCTCGAGGTTATTTGCGTTTAGCGATATACTCTGCAGTATTTTTTAATTCTACGAAAAACAGTGATCTATTCATCCCCTCCCCTTCTAGATCACTTCATATTGTACTTATCACTTATGGGATGAGTATTAGTGTGTATTAGCTTGTATAGGTGTGTATTATGGGTTGTATTGGCTTGAAAGTGTGTAATTTTTGATTTCTTTCATTTGGGCTCTCTTTGTAAGGCTTCATTAAGCCATTGGGCCACATTTCTAGGAAGAGTCCATTACTAGGTTGCCTTAGTAGAGTCTATTAGGAGTGATTATCATATTGGACCTTATGCCACCCTTATGGACCATAATAGCCATTTAAGGCCCAATTGGGCCACTCCCTCTCATGGGCTATCTAGATGGGAGAATCCATGGACCAAGCATGGGTTGTGGATTGGGTTGGCTGGCCTTGGACCAGCCTAGGCCCAAGAGAGGCCCATAAAGGGGGCGCCCCCTCTTTTGGCCTTATTAGGCTTGGTTGGTGTGTATTAGGTGAAGTTGGAATGGAATTAGTCTAAGGTTGAATGGAAATGGTCAAGTTAGATTAAAAAATTGTATTTGGTGTGTTATTCACACTTCATCTCAGCCATTCAATCCCCAACCCTTGATCCAAGGGTCCACATTAGATTTGATTGGAGTCATATATATGCTTGTATTTTCATGATAAAATCAAAGGAAAAATCAGAATTTTGTTGAATGCCTTGAGTGAATTTCGACCTCCTCCCTCTCTCCCTCTGGTTTCTTCATCCCAACCTCCATTTCTAGAGTGTTTCTATCTCCCTTCATCTCCTCTCAACCTCCGGTGATCGTCTGTGCCGCCGCCGTCGCCGTTCGTGCCGCCTTCGAGCCGCCACGGGATCGTCTTCGGTTTTCTGTCCTGCTGGACAGAGGTGTAGTCCGTGAATTCCTGAAGCCAGCCACGAGTTTAGATCGATTTGAAATTTTGAGGAAGATTGAAAATTCCATAAGTCAAGATCCGAGCAGATCCAGGTCAGATCTTTAGGCCTAGGTTGAAGAACTTCAAGCTACCTTTCCAACGGCGCCAGTCTCGTGTCGATCCGACGTCGGAGCTGATCGCAGCGTCCATTCTCGCCGGAGCGCGCGCTGTAAAACAGCAACCACCAGTCCGTGGACAGCAAACCCGACGGGTGCCGATCGGAACCGCCCGACCCCCGGGCGACGTTCCGGTGTGCCGCCAGCCCAGGGAACACTTCCCTAAGTGTCCACACTACAGCGGCGCCACCAGGTCCCACACGACCCCTCCAGACAGCACGTGGGCCCCACAGTCGTGATCACGCGTGTAGCCGAATCAACACACGAAGCTGCCCGTCATCCCGAATTCGGTCCTCCCGGGCCCCTGGTGTCGCCCTTTACCTCCCTGCATGGAGTGGGCATATTTCCATTGCTGTAATATTCATGTATTAACTGTCCCGGGAGCACGAGTTCGGCCGGGCCCGTCGTCCCCACGCCGAGCGCGTGGAGGTATCGCATTCGCTCCCTTACTTGGCATTTTGCTTAATTTTCATATATACTTGCTTATGCCGCTACTAGAGAGCATGATAGGGTAATTAGCTCACTTTCTATTTATATCACCGCTGCTGCGAGAGAGAGCGTTACTGTCCCGTGACCCGATCCGGGCACGAAAGAGAGAGCCGACCACCCTAGCTCTTGCCGATTTCTCAACCGCGCACGTCCGACGCTTCCCTCGTTAAGGGACGATCGCGAGCTTGTCGTGTCCGTGGTCCCATCCCGCATCAATTTGATATCAGAGCGGGTTGAGTCAAGGGTGTCAAAAAAGAAAAAAAGAGTGTCATTTATATCGAGTCATTAGTCGGTTTAAGTCGAGTCTAGGATCACCATTGTTTTAAAACACAAAAAAAGAGTGTCTTTTCGCATTGCATCCCTTTACTCGGTATATCAAAAGGTGTTGTCCGAACGTTAGGCCATGCCTATCGGGAAGGCCGCACACTTGTGCGAGTGATCTTCGGATCGGTTATCTCCGCCACGTACCGAGTCTTGGTTTACGTCTAGGGTCCTTAGTGTGCATGCATTCCAAACTTGCATAGTCGGTCTAGTGTCTTGTCACCGTGTGTATGCATGTCCATGTCCACTACCCATGGCCGATCCCCAAGACCATACGTCCGAGTGGTCAACTTTTGTGGCCAAAATGAATGTCCTCATGGACCGAGCCTTTGGTTTTGCCCCTCTCATTATGAAAGCCGCTCTACCCAACGGGTCCACAACGTAACTCCATTTCACCGATAGGGAGTCGGATAATTGGGTTTCTCTTGACATCGTGGAGTCTCTCTCCAAGACAGGCGAGATTGTCCGCGATGGTGATTTTGCTTGTGTTGAGTTCTATAAGAGGATCGGCTCTGTTCTCTACACCGATGGCGCATGGTGCAGGATTGGCACACTTGCTGGTTCATGCATCATTTTAGGGCAAAAGTGGTTAGGAGAGAGAAGGGCCAATCTTGACTGGGACAAGAGGACTTGCACCTTATGCCCACCATACCTACCTGGTAAGATCACCCTTATGGACCCCGTATGTCCAGCCACCCAGCCCCAGCGGCCCACTCCACCTTCGGATTCGCGCTTGGAGCCACCTCATCCCGAGCCACCCGTATTTCTAACGGGTACATTATACATAGCCGAGCCGCTTCTTAGTTGGCTCAAGGATGGCTTGGTCCCACTCCCTTACCCGTCTATGGACCCTACCCTACCTTTGGTGTCCATCAACTCCTACCACACAACTTTTCGGTCTAGTCACCATGTCGATACTTTGGATGACCTTATTATGGGATTAGATTCACAATGGGAGTTGACGCATCTTTTGGCCCGAGGCTTTGACCAACCCGCTAGTCTTAGCTTCACCCATCCGGCCTTAGGATCCATTACCTTCGTGTGCACCGTGGGGTGTGTCACCACGGAGATTCTTCTACTCCTCCCGATGCCGGCCGAGTCCGACTTCATTTCCTTTTGCCCGAGGGAGGAAGTTTATTTTCTTCACATGACCATTGTCCCGTTCACTATGACGGATGAAGGTGAGCATTCACACATTCAAGAATTTCACGATTGGGACCGTGTCATGGAGGAACCCATCTCCCGGGGTCATACCTTCTTTGACCCTTTTGACCCCTCCACTAGTGAAGCTCCCGAGCTATCACATTCCCTCCACCTCTTCCAAGGAGTTCACTATTCCACCCATACCCCTCGGTCTAGTCGGCAAGCCGTCTCTACATCTAGGGATGATGACGAAGGTAGTTTTGGATCTCCTAGCCCTTCTTCACCCATATCTCATCGGTCACCAATGCATGAGTGGTACATCTTAGGGTGTCTAGGAGTCCTCCCTTCCATCAACCATCGTGTACATCTAGTATATGCATGGCACATATTCGGGTGTCCTGGTCCGCCGTCACCCATGTACGGGTCGGACTAACAGTGTGCTTTTTCTTTGTGTAGTTTGTTTTGAGTGATTTGTTTGCATGGTTTGTGTGTCGTTTGTTTGTCTGCATGCGTCTTGTGCAAGCTCGTTGTCGTTCTCTTATGAGTAAGAGGCGAGTGGACTCACTCGATGAGTATGGGATCGGTTCCACATCTATACCCGGATCAGTCACTTATAGGGACTCAGCGGTGATTCCTAGTGAGTCTTCGAGCTGCTTCCTTCCCTTTGAGAGTGCCCCACCCGGAGTGTCCACCTCTAGCCTATGGCAGCTTGCGCATATCGAGTATATATGGAATGAGCAGGTGACGATCACTTGGAGTGGAGCGTACCCGCGTTACCTGGCACGGTGACGGATCCGCCGGAGTACTCGAGCATCTATACCCCTACTCGACAGGGTCGAGTTTCTCCCACCCGGGGAGAATTGATGAGGACATCATGAGCTTATGGGATGAGTATTAGTGTGTATTAGCTTGTATAGGTGTGTATTATGGGTTGTATTGACTTGAAAGTGTGTAATTTTTTATTTCTTTCATTTGGGCTCTCTTTGTAAGGCTTCATTAAGCCATTGGGCCACATTTCTAGGAAGAGTCCATTACTAGGTTGCCTTAGTAGAGTCTATTAGGAGTGATTATCATATTGGACCTTATGCCACCCTTATGGACCATAATAGCCATTTAAGGCCCAATTGGGCCACTCCCTCTCATGGGCTATCTAGATGGGAGAATCCATGGACCAAGCATGGGTTGTTGATTGGGTTGGCTGGCCTTGGACCAGCCTAGGCCCAAGAGAGGCCCATGAAGGGGGCGCCCCCTCTTTTGGCCTTATTAGGCTTGGTTGGTGTGTATTAGGTGAAGTTGGAATGGAATTAGTCTAAGGTTGAATGGAAATGGTCAAGTTAGATTAAAAAATTGTATTTGGTGTGTTATTCACACTTCATCTCAGCCATTCAATCCCCAACCCTTGATCCAAGGGTCCACATTAGATTTGATTGGAGTCATATATATGCTTGTATTTTCATGATAAAATCAAAGGAAAAATCAGAATTTTGTTGAATGCCTTGAGTGAATTTTGACCTCCTCCCTCTCTCCCTCTGGTTTCTTCATCCCAACCTCCATTTCTAGAGTGTTTCTATCTCCCTTCATCTCCTCTCAACCTCCGGTGATCGTCTGTACCGCCGCCGTCGCCGTTCGTGCCGCCTTCGAGCCGCCACGGGATCGTCTTCGGTTTTCTGTCCTGCTGGACAGAGGTGTAGTCCGTGAATTCCTGAAGCCAGCCACGAGTTCAGATCGATTTGAAATTTTGAGGAAGATTGAAAATTCCATAAGTCAAGATCCGAGCAGATCCAGGTCAGATCTTTAGGCCTAGGTTGAAGAACTTCAAGCTACCTTTCCAACGGCGCCAGTCTCGTGTCGATCCGACGTCGGGGCTGATCGCAGCGTCCATTCTCGCCGGAGCGCGCGCTGCAAAACAGCAACCACCAGTCCGTGGACAGCAAACCCGACGGGTGCCGATCGAAACCGCCCGACCCCCGGGTGACGTTCTGGTGTGCCGCCAGCCCAGGGAACACTTCCCTAAGTGTCCACACTACAGCGGCGCCACCGGGTCCCACACGACCCCTCCAGACAGCACGTGGGCCCCACGGTCGTGATCACGCGTGTAGCCGAATCAACACACGAAGCTGCCCGTCATCCCGAATTCGGTCCTCCCGGGCCCCTGGTGTCGCCCTTTACCTCCCTGCGTGGAGTGGGCATATTTCCATTGCTGTAATATTCATGTATTAACTGTCCCGGGAGCACGAGTTCGGCCGGGCCCGTCGTCCCCACGCCGAGCGCGTGGAGGTATCGCATTCGCTCCCTTACTTGGCATTTTACTTAATTTTCATATATACTTGCTTATGCCGCTGCTAGAGAGCATGATAGGATAATTAGCTCGCTTTCTATTTATATCACCGCTGCTGCGAGAGAGAGCGTTACCGTCCCGTGACCCGATCCGGGCACGAAAGAGAGAGCCGACCACCCTAGCTCTTGCCGGTTTCTCAACCGCGCACGTCCGACGCTTCCCTCGTTAAGGGACGATCGCGAGGTTGTCGTGTCCGTGGTCCCGTCCCGCATCAGACCGAAAGGTGCCCTTCCCTCTTTACCGCTTGGGATTTTCTCTAACAGTCTTTCCTCACTCCTTCCTCTTCACTCTGCGTTGTGCCGTTGCATTCGGAGCATGGAGGATCCTTCGGAGGGCGACGCCGCCGACGACGGGGAGCAGAGGGTCTTTGCCGTCCCAGCTTGTTGGACGGGTCCCACTATCGCCGCGCGGGTTTGAGACGGGTCTGACGATCGCCGCACGGATCTGGAGAGGGCTTCGACGTGTGAGGGCACGGCTCTTGCCCTTTCTCAGTTCCGGCGTGGCTTCCGGGCGGGCGCCGAGGTGGAGGACGGATGGGGGTATTAGGGAAGCCTGCCGCCACTCCCCCTCTGCATGGGGGGGAGGCGCATCAAGTTCCCGCCTCACCAAAGCCTTCCTCCATCTGTAGCCTCTTTTTCCCTCTTCTGCTCTTCATTTCTTTCACTCTTCGGAGGCTGCTTGCTCTCTGTTCCCTTCCAAGGAGTTTGGCAGGTTGGAAAAAAAAAAGGGCTTCATGGTGCTCCTTCTCCCTCACCTCCATCAACTTGGAAGGTAGCCTTCTCCGACTTTAGAAGGTGGCTATCTTCTCTGCAGTCCCTCTGTCACCTTTGGGGGTCGTCTGAATCAACTAGATCGGCCCCCTCTTGTCCGAGCCAGTTTCTACGCGAGGCAGAGTCAGTGGCTGGATGCGAGGAGATCAAGATCGAGTCAACCGAGCGATGCCCCCTTGCAGCGGTGGTAGACGGATTTTCTTGCTTTTTGACATGCAATGTACTGGCCTTTGCCTTTCTGATGTATCAATAGTTTGGAATGAAAAGAAAAGGGATTTATTCCGTCCATCTTGCTGTACAATTTCAAAAATAGAATTTACGTAATGCGGCTGCGTTCCATGTCCGAGGAATGGGTTCCCCTTCCATTGTTGCTAACTTGTACGCACCTTTCCCGAGCGTCTCGATCACTCGGTAGGGGCCTTCCCAGTTAGGGCACAGCTTGCCCGCCGCCTCTAGTGGTCGAGAGGCTTCAGCTTTCCTGAGGACGAAGTCTCCCGATCGGAAGTGTCTGCTTCGGACTCTGGCGTTGTAGTATCGAGTGAGGCGTCGCTGGTATTCCGTCGCTCGGATGCTGGCAATGTCCCGGAGTTCATCTGCTAAGTCGAGGTTCTCGAGTAACTTTTGGTTGTTTTCCTCGGTCGAGTAGCGGATGACTCGGAGAGACGGGTTGGCGATCTCCAATGGAATGACGGCCTCGGTGCCGTACACCAACTGAAAGGGGCTTTCACCGGTTGCCATCCTAGGAGTCGTTCGGTGTGACCACAGTACGCTAGGCAATTCTTCGAGCCAACTTCCCTTGGCTTTGCCGAGTCTGGTCTTTATGCCTTTCAAGATAGTCTTGTTGGCATTTTCGACCAGCCCGTTGGCCTGAGGGTGGGCGACCGAAGTGAAGTGGTTGCGAATGTCTAGGTTGGCGCATCTGTCTCAGAAATATCGAGAATCGAATTGCCGACCGTTATCGCTCACTATCACTTGGGGGATGCCGAAGCGACAAATGATCGATTTCCAGACGAAACTCCAGACTACTGTCTCGGTGATCCTTGCAGTGGCTTCGGCCTCGATCCATTTAGTGAAGTAGTCGATGGCGACGATGATGAACTTTTTCTGAGACTGAGCCGTGAGGAATGGTCCGAGAATGTCGATCCCCCACCGAGCGAAGGGATAAGGCTCGGCGAGGGTGACGAGTTCTGTGGCCGGCCGATGGACCAAGTGGTCGAACCGCTGGCATCAGTCGCACTGTTGAGCATAGGCCGAGCAGTCGCACTGCAGGGTGGGCCACCAGTACCCCTGTCGTAACAGGATTCTGGCCAGTGGCCTTGCCCCTGAGTGCGCTCCGCACAGGCCTTCATGAACCTCTCGAATGGCTCGGCTGGCGTCGTCGGGGCCGAGGCACTTTAGGAGAGGGCCGGCGAAGGACCTTCGGTAGAGTGTGTCGTCCAGGACGACGAAGCGCCGGGGTTGGTACTTCATTCGGCGTGCTTCCCGAGGGTCGGAGGGCTCTTGGGAGTCTCGAAGCCAAGACAGGTAGGGGGTGCGCCAGTCGCTCGGGACGGCCGAGTCAACAGCGAGGAGCTCCGAGTCGATGCTCGAGCGCTCTAGCTCTTCGAGGAGGACCGATCGGGTACCTTCTGGGTCTAGGGAGGAGGCCAATCGAGAGAGGGCATCCGCTCGGGAGTTTTCTTCCCGGGCTATTCAGACTACCTCGAATCCCTCGAATCGTTGGGCCAAGCTCCTGACCAGATGGAGGTATTTGATCATGGGTGCCTCTCGAGCTTCATACTCACCGTTGACCTGGCTCACGACCAGCTGAGAGTCGGTGTGGATCCTGACTCGCTCAGCCCCCAGCTGCCGGGCCATACGTGCTCCCGATATAAGGGCCTCGTACTCGGAAGCGTTGTTGGACGCTTGGAAGTTGAATTTCAAAGCGTACTGCAGCTCCACTCCTTCGGGGGATCTTAGGAGGATCCCAGCACCGCTATCGACCGAGTTAGAGGAACCGTCGACGTAGAGTTCCCAGGTTGGCCCGGGCATGGTCAGTAACCTCCCTTCGGCCGGGATAGTGCTCTCTACGATGAAATCGGCGAGCGCTTGACCTTTTATAGCTGCATGCGGGTGATACGAGATGTCGTAGGCCCCAAGCATAAGGGTCCACTTGACGAGTCGCCCCGAGGCCTCGGGGTGGGCCAAGATCTTCTTCAACGGTTCGCCGGTTAGCACGGTGATGGGGTGCCCCTGGAAGTAGGGTCGGAGGCGTTTCGCGGAGGTAACCAGCGCTAGCACGAGCTTCTCGGTTGCGGGGTACCTCCTCTCGGCCTCGCTAAGCACCTTGCTGGTATAATAGACTGGTCTTTCGATTCCCGAGTCATTTCTGACCAGGACCGAGCTGACCGTTGATGACGTTGCCAAGAGATAGAGTAGCAAAGCTTCGCCCGGCACGGGCTTGGAGAGCACCGGGGGCGAAGCCAGGAACTCCTTAAGCTCAGCGAATGCTTTCTGGCATTCCTCATCCCATGCGAACGTAGCAGATGCCCACTTCGGCCCCTTCAACAGTTTCAAAAAGGGCAAGCACCGTTCGGCCGCACGGGATAGGAAACGGCTGAGAGCGGCGATACGCCCTGTCAGACGCTGGACGTCCTTGATGCAGGCGGGCGGGCGCATGTCCAGGATGGCCTGGACCTTGTCAGGGTTAGCTTCGATCCCACGCTGAGTGACCAGGAAACCCAGGAACTTTCCAGATCTTACTCCGAAGGCGCACTTGGCAGGATTGAGCTTCATATTGTACTTCAGGAGGACGCCGAAGGCTTCGGCGAGGTCGGTGAAGTGGTCCTGGGCTTTGTGGGTCTTGATGAGCATGTCGTCAATGTAGGCCTCGACGTTCCGACCTAGCTGTTCCTCAAACATGTGGTTGACCAGTCTTTGGTATGTGGCTCCGGCGTTCTTCAACCCGAAAGGCATCCGGGTATAGCAGTACACGCCGTAGTCGGTGATGAAGGCGGTCTTCTCGATGTCTCCAGGGTTCATCCTGATCTGATGGTAACCCGAATAGGCGTCCAGGAAGCTGAGCATTTCGTTGCCCGACATCGAGTCGACCAGTTGGTCGATGCTGGGCAAGGGATAGCAGTCTTTAGGGGTCGCCTTATTCAAGTCGGTGAAGTCCACGCACATCCGCCACTCGCCGGAAGCCTTTGGTACCAGGACGACATTGGCTAGCCACGTCGGGTACAGGACCGGTCTAAAAAGACCAGTCTCTTGCCCCTTGGTGACCTGCGCCTTGATGATCGTCTGTTTCTCTGGTGCGTGCTTCCTTCGGCGCTACTGCATGGGCTTCACGGTGGGGTTGAGGTTGAGTTGGTGTAGCACAGTCTCCTCAGGTATTCCAGGGAGCTGATCGTCGGACCAAGCGAATACTCGGATGTACTCAGAAGGAAAATTCTTATATTGTTGCTGTTCCTCGAGTGGTAGGTCAGCTCCGATCCTTACTTCTAGTGATGTGACACAACCTCGGACCTAATGCAAGCAAGCACAAT
This sequence comes from Amorphophallus konjac, assembly GCA_022559845.1. Lineage (NCBI taxonomy): Eukaryota > Viridiplantae > Streptophyta > Magnoliopsida > Alismatales > Araceae > Amorphophallus > Amorphophallus konjac. The sequence goes on from CM040121.1 coordinate 488,710,257, forward strand.
CGCATTCAAATGGGCCAAATTGGGCCACTGCTCTATCGACACTCACCCAAGCCCGGGGTAACTTGGCAATGCCAAGGTGAGGTTGAGGGGTTGGGCCCTTGCTTGTAGAGGGCTAGCAAGGCCAAGATGGGATTGCCAATGGGTGTGGAGGCCCAATTCAAGGGGGCCGACAAAGTGCCAAAGGCACCGGTTGCACTTCTCCCACGGTGATCACTCAAGACAACGGGGCTTGAGGATCGGGCTCTCACTCGCATAACCAGCAGAATTAAGAACTAATATTGAAAGACAAGCACTAAATGGAGTAATGGTTTGAGCACTTACTCGACCAGTTTGAAGAAACCGGTCCCGGTCGGAGACGAGGGCGAGCGGGGAGGCGAGTGGATCCCCACACGCCGCGTCGGGGTAGCTTGATCTGCCCAAGCAAGTTACAACACTACACCTCTCGCAAGAGGGGGATCTTGGGGTGGGGGTTAAGGGATATTACAACCAAAATTACCTCCACACAGGGAGGGGCCTTCAGACGGCCAAGCGGGGAGGGGAAACTAGGATTAAAAGTATTGAACGATGAAGTCACCGGTTCTGTCTGCTCTCTCCGAACAGGGACAGGTAGTCGGGGTTGCTACTGTAGAACTCGCTCAGAAATTTCGCTGATGTCGAGACCAGTGGGGAAATCTTCGTAGTTGGGAAGGGAATGCCTCAGAGTTTCTTTAATTTCTTCTGGAGCCGCTGCTGACCGGGATGGAGGTTTGAACAGAGCTTCAGATTCTCGGACCTGTGGTGGCAGACTTCTTACAACAGATTGCAGAGAACGCCCCGGCAGCTCCCGACCTCAGAATCGAGCGCCGTCAGAGTTGTTAGAATCGTGGACGTGTCCTCTTCGCAGAAAAACTGACAGGGAAGCCAAACAATGTCGGAGAAGACTAGGGCATGCAGAACAATGGTGACAGGTCGGTGAAGACTGTGGGTAGCAGATCTGCGTAGCTGAGGGAGAAAAATGAGAACTCTGGATCACGAATGCCAAATGAAGTTCTGTTTCTTGATTATGGAAGTAGACTGGGTGATGAATAACTTTGAAGAAGAGCTCTTGGACTGATTCCTCCGGGGTTTGTCGTGGTGAAGCTTTCTCTCCGGATCAGGATCTCTCCAGAGCCAACTCTACGCAGTCGTGGGAGAAGGGATCCCCCGGGCAGCACACAACTCAGATGAAGACGAAAACACTTCTGTTGAAAAGTAGACTGGTAGACGCTTCCAACGGTGGCTCTTGGGTCTTCAAACTCGTCCGGAGGAGGTCGTGGTGGCCGCTGCAAGTTGCTGATTCAGCTGCTACTTCTGGACTGCAAACAGCAGCTTTGACATAGCCTCCAAGTGACCCTAAAAGAAGAAGAAGGGGATAGTATATGGTGAAGGGGTGGATGAAGAATGGTGGGGGGGAGGTATGGGAGGTGTGGAGGGGTGCAAATGGTTGAGGGGAGGTGGAGGAAGAAGGGGAGGTCACAGGTTTTCAGCTGGAGGAAGAGGGGTGGGGTATGCAAGGGTGGTGGAGAATGGGTGGTGGAGAGGGGGATTCCTACAGCCCACTCAAAGAGTAGACCCAACTAGGCCCAACAAGGCCCAACGAGGCAAGCTCGCCCAAGTGACAGCCCACAGGGCCCACTCGGAAAAGCCCAATAAAATAATGCTCGAGGAAACAACTCTCCTAGGCGGCCCCAAGGCTCGGAGAGCCCGAGCCTCGGTCAGGTCACAGGAAGACCGGCGCACGAGCTACCCCTCCGCCCGAAGGGGGGAAGCGCTAGCCGGTCTATCCGACCCATCTCCTCACCGAGCTAGGCCTATCGCCCGATAGGGCCGGCCCCCTTAAGCTCGGGACGACCGATGAAATCATTGCAGCCGTTAGAGTCCACAACATGCCAAACACTAAGAAGTCCAGGAGCTCCGGTTTCCCCGCGAGGATAACGCCCCCATGATGAGGCCATCAAAGCCCACGACGGAGACGTAACCTCCACCCGAGACCTCTCAGCTTGCAGGACTCCAGAAGGCGGCGCACTATAAAAACCTGGGATACCCTCCGGCGAAAGGCAAGTCAAGAAGGGTATGATTCCACCCCCGAACTCCTGAGCAAGGATCACTTCACCCCATCGGTGGAGAGGGATCTCGCGCCCTCATCTCCCCCTCCCTATCGCTGCTCCCACCATTGCTCTACTGACTTGAGCGTCGGAGGATTTTTCCCCAGGGAATCCCCCTGGGCCCTCTGACCCATTTCCCTGTGTTGCAGTTCATTATCTTGGTGATTACCAACCAGCTCAGGAACCAGCGCGAGATTTCGCCTCTTCATCTGACGCCGTCTGTGGGAAACACACGAAGAGCCAACATGGTGAGGAGGAGCTCAGGGAGGAGGTCCGCCGGCGAGAGGGGTAAGGCCGTGGTAGCGGCCGTGATTTCGCCTCTTTCCAGTCCAGGGCCTCACAGAACTCTCCCTCCAACGCCAGCATCCCCGCCGACGGACCACCACCACCCCCACCCCTCCCGCGACAGCGAGGCTACCCCCCTACGATGGCGCCAAAGCCTTCCAGGCCCTCAACGCCAAACTGGATGTCCTCGTGGATCTCATGAAGACCCAGGCGGCCAGGGATGCAAGGTCTCGCGCCCCGTCAGGGAGCCCCCCCCGTAGGAGTACATCCCAATGATAAGTGTGTATTTTTCCTTGTTAATTCATCATTATTCACATTTTTATGAGCTTAAATTATATTAAATATACACTTCTCACACTTACTGTTGATTTTTGATCAATTGTTTATTTTTTTGAAATTAAATAATTTTTAATTACAATTTTTATGTATTTATGCAGGCACTCGGTACGAGAAAAGCTCCACGAAAAAGAAAATAAAGAAAATAAAAATATTATGATAATGGGCCAGAAGCCCAGAAAATTGTTCAAAAAGAAAAGAAAAAAAAATAGAAGAAAAAATAAAATTATTTGATATTTTTTAGAATTTTCTAAGATATATATACTATATATATATAGATATATAGATATATAGATATTATTTATACATATATTTAAAAAAAACAAAAAAAAACGTTTAAACCCGCCCCCCCTTTCCCGCCTTCGCCCCGCCCGCGCCAATGGCACGGGCGACGAGGTCGGCGGGCGAAGGGAGGGGGGTGCGTGGCAGGCGGGCGGGGCGCGTGCGACACACGGCGAGGCGCGAAGGGCACGCGGCGCACACGCCCGCCGTGCGACACGCGGCGGCAGGCGGCAGGCGGGCGCACCAGGGGCCCACGGGCGGGCGGCCGAACTCGGTTGGCGCCGTTCGGCGCAACGCGCCGGCAGAGAGAGAATAAGAGAGAAAGAAGGAGAAAAGGGGCATAAAAATTCCAAAAAAATTTGGAAAAATTCAGAAAAAAATGACAAAGGTGCAGCACATTCCAGCCTACCAAGTTGGGTCAAAATTAGGTGCACTTGGTTGTTTCACATGGGCAAGAAGAGTTTGTAACCCTATATAAGGGCTTCATGTGTAATGGCAAGGGGGGTGAGAGTTAGTTGTTAGGGATAGTGAGGAGGAGAGATAGCATAGAGATTGCAAAGGTTTTTCATTGTATTCTTGAAGTTCTTCATTGTAAGTCTTAGTAGAGCTCCATAGGAGGGTTGGATCTTGATGTTTTACAAGCTTTTGGTGTCACCTTTGTAAGTTGATTTGATATTAATGCAAGGTTCTTTTTAAGCATTCAGTCTATTCTTGGTTCAATTACGTATTGTTGTGTTCCCCATTTCAAACTCTTTTCTTCATGAAAGTTGTTCGTTTTTACGTTTTCTTCAACTTCTCTGTTTAGCATTTCTTCAAATGCTTCCTGATTAATAGAGTTATTGCCCATTTTCTTAAGTGCTATTTTAGGTGTTTACTGTTCATCTGTGGTGAGACATTTTAGTTTTCTTATGTTTTGAAGCCTTTCTAGACCTCGTTTCAATCTAAGTTCTTCAGTAACTTTGTTCCTCTCTTATAGATCTCCATTTCATTCTTCTACCACTTTGTCTAATTCTGTGTATTTTTAGAGTTAGAATTAATTTTTCAATGTGCTATTTTTCTGTCAGTTACTATTCACCAACAGTGATAGATCTTGCTTTTTCATTGCCTTCCTCTTATTTTCTGTGTCTGTGTTCTTCATCAAAGTTCTTCCTCTTTCAATTCTCTACAACGTTCATGTTTTATACTTCTTCTAATTCCATTTAGATTTGAAGTTATATTTTTTTCTTCCAATCCCTATTTTCACTTGAATTCTGTTATGTTTTCAAACTTAAGTTTTCAAACTTGTTATATGCAACCCTTGTCTTCTTAAGTGTTTCTTCAAACATACCCGAAGCGGTAATTCTTCTTCAAATCCTCTCACGGCGTCGACTTCCTAGGCGGAGCGATCTTCATCAAAGGCTCGGCGTGGAAACGACGACATTCTTCAATCAATTGGCTAAATTTCTTTTACTTATCTCTTGTCATTTAAAGTTGTAATTTTAATTTCTTTAGTGATAATCGCACTCCAAAATACAACATTTGATTTTTCAAACATAAGGATATGTCCAACTTGAACTAAAATCAAATATTCTCTCCCCGTGGGATCGACCCGTATTCACCACTGTACTCGTATTTCAAAATCAATCGAGTGAGTGAGTGCGATTATAAATATTTGAAATTTGTGTGGCACGGTATATTTAACAACGATTGTCGAGCTCCACCAAATTTTTGGCGCCGTTGCCGGGGAGTGAATTATGATGATAGTTGGATATTCTTGTGTTTGGTGTATATATGTGAATATTCATTTTACTCTTTTTACTTGTGCAGGACAAAGAAAAAAATTTGAAAATCAAAGAAAGAGGAAGATCGAACCTAAAATTCCAAGGATATGAAACGTCGTTAAATAGCCCGGAAGCATTGCTAAAGGGCTGAAATCAAGAAACATGTTCTATCTTTCCACTTTCTGCAAAATCTTTACAAAAATCTAAAAATTTCTTGAAAACTCTATAAAAATCATAAAATAATCAAAACAAAAGAAATTTTTATGCTGGTTAGATAGGTTCAGTAATTAAAAACAAAAAAAAACATACTTGCACCAAAATCTAAAAAAAATGCATTTCAAGATTAGAAACCACACATCATGTTTTAGGACATGCATCATTTAGCATAGAACTTTTTTTTTATTTCATTTCTGTCAATTGCATATTGAAGATTGCGAGGGGCAAGGTACGTTCTACTCACCATATTCTGGCATTCATTTTGCATAAAGAACCCCTTGTTTGAAATTGTGGTGTGCATTGCATTTCAAAGTATTCTAAGGGCAACACCCCTAATAAGATAAGGTGGGGATTTCATCACCCTTCCTTAGCCCACAAATCACATTTCTCTTTCATCTTCGCATGACCTCCGCCATAAATAAAAGTCAGTAAACGTTGGCCCTAGGATCACACTATGATTCTTGTGTTATTTAGGTTTATCCTCATATGAAAACCGGTGCCTAAGGCAAGATGGTCGGACAGCAAACGCTTTAAGCGGGTTAGTGGTTTGGCATAATAAGGTCCCTACGAAAGTAGGGGGAACCTCCCACTTCCCCACCCCTTACCTGGCTGGTGGTTATATTGAGGGTAAACTTAAGTCTCACTTTAATCATTTTGTGAAACCCTATTTATAGGTCCAAGTCACATCTAGGTCATTAGGGTCATTTGTGTGCTAACTTGTTTATCTTTGCATAAAAAAAATAATAAAATCAAAATATTAAAAAAATTTCATTGAAAAATCATCACTCTTTCTTGGGTCTTTTTCATTTCCACATCTAATTTTGTTCAGGCCCAATAATAGATTCTTTGATGTTTAATTATGCGGGCTATGTGAATTCCAACTCTCCATTTACCCCTTATCATCAAACTCCTTCACTCTTCCACAATGGGGTTCATAATTCATCTTTCACCCAAGAGCCATATCAATGGTCATCGGATTTTTCCACCTCTGTCTCCTACACAAACCCACATAATCAATGGGAAAATCAACAATTTTCTTCTTGGGAACCATACCAAGACCCCATTCAACGTCCTTCAAATCCACACTTTACAGATTGGGATTCATATTCCAATGATCCTTACAATCAAGTCCATTCTTATGATCAACTCTATTATGGAGGGCAACCAATACACCCTCCTGATTTTCAGACTGAGTGCCCTTCAAATTACTATCCATCACAATCTGACTCTCAGCCCACTTATCTATCTCCTCTATACACAGATTTACATAAGGAGGAGATGTTTGATAAATTGACACGGCTCTTCCAGACTCAACAACAAGCCTTTCAGGAACAACTGCAAAACTTTGAGGCCCAAGTGAGTAGGATTTCTGAAAACATCATAGAAACGGAAGTGGATCCAATGCCTAACAACTCCACAAGTCTTGAGGACCAACTTCTTGGATGTTATAATGATAAAAGTCTATATGCTCAACCTATGATCCCAAAATCTACCACTCATATCACTGTTGATTTTGAGGGAATCATGGAAGAGTCTTATGCGGAGGACATAACGGAAGAGCAACATGAGGAGCCTAAATCCCATTCCATTTGTGCAGAGGATTATGATGATCTTGAGTCGTCGGGGGGAGAAGAAGGGAATGATGAAAATCGTATTTGGGCCAAAACCTCTGATGACCATTATGACCCAGCCCAACAGACAAATCATTACTATTCATCTCTTCCACCCACACCTAATGCCTCTGATGATCAATTCATTCAGTTACTTCTCCATAGTCAATCCCTCCAACAGCACATCAATAGGCTTACTGCGGAAGTCAAAACCATGGAGGGAGATCAATTCTTTGATTCCTCTGGACCCAATCCTCATCAAGTTCTTCACACTGACTATGATCAATCTATAATTCCCCAAGAGCATCACACTCTTATCACTCTTAATTTAGTAGATAACGGGATTATGGAGGGGTCGTGTCAGCAAAATTCACATGAGAACTCTAAGGGGATTGCGGACTTGACTGGAAATGCAATAGATGAAGGTGATGAACTGATAAATGATCATATTCCCCCTCCTACAAAGGAATTTGAGGAGCCAGTGCTTGCTTGCCAACATGAGGGAAATGCAAGAGAGGTGGATGATCTTCAGTTAGAGGGAGAGGATGAATATATTGAACCTCATCACAAGTCTCTCCCCGATCATGATGACCTTCTCTTTGAAGATGGGAATGGAGAAGAAGTGGAGATGGGACATGACTTTGATGAAATTATCTTTGAAGATGGGAAGGAAGAAGAAGTGAAGATGGATCTAGAATTGAATATTTATTGGAATACTGAAGTTGGGGTAAATGAGGAATTGAATGATTCAAGTATGCCGCATGATAATTTCAATCTAGAGAAGCAGGTAGAGCTTGTGCCACTTCTGGACCATGGTGATTCTTTTCAAACTCTCCCAACTCATTGGTCCACCCTGGCTCTACATGCTGATTTATCTGATCCTAAGGAATCTCAGGAGGAATATTTCATACTTCATGATATGATTTTTCCCAAGGTGCCTCCTCTATTCTTTCCTCGGGATAATGCTTTTGAGCTACCTCCATCTCGATCTTTGTCTCGCCCTTACGCTCACCAGTCACATTCGTTTTCTTTAGGGCATGAAAAAGATAATTTTGGCAAGGATAAAATTCTTTGGTGGCTCATTTTAAAATCAACTTGTTGGTTGTTGAGCTACAGTGCGTCTGGATGAAGATGTTAAATTTAGCGCTTTTTGGGAGGCAGCCCAACGTTTTCACAGTTTGGTGTGCAAATAAATGGCTTCTTGGGAGGCCACCCACGATTTTTGTGATTTGATGTTTTGTTTTAGTGTGTTTCTTTTACAGTTCTCAGGCCACAACGCAATGAAGCTCTCATCACTTCGCCCGACCCATCAGGTTGTATCCTTCCATCCCAACTATATTATCTCTTTACATGTCCTCTGATCTTTCTACTGTTTATGCCATTGAGGACAATGTCATTTAAGTTGGGGGGGGGAGATAAATGTCAAAAATTGCAAAAACAAAAATTTCAAAAATTTCAAAAATTTCTAAAACAATTTCAACAAAAAGTTTTCCCCGAGTTGAATTTCTTGATTCATGTCGCATGAAACGTGATTCTGAATAGAAACAACTGGGAAAGGGTGCTGGATAATTTATTTACTCTAGCCATGGAAAACTGATTTAAAGAATCTCTTTAAAGTTCAAATGCACTTTCAAAAAAAAAAAATCACGATGCACGCTAATGAAACAAGAAGGACAAGCCTTCTACTATTTTAGATATACTGTCTGATATTCTACACTTTTGAAAAAGAGATTTGTTATAAGCTTTCTGCCATAGAAAAGTATGAAAAAAAATAAAGCACCATGAAAAATGCTCCGATTCTGAGTAACCGGGCATACTTCATCTAAGACGTGTTGAGGTTCGCGTAAAAAGGAAAAGGGAACTCTGATCTGTGGAACCGGGCCTACTTCACCTAAGACGTGTTGAGGTTCGTGTAAAACAATGAAGGGTAGTGCAGCATCATGTGTGTAAAGAGAAAAAAAAGAAAAAATTAGAAAAGAAAAAATATATATATAGTGATCCCAAAAGGGACATATCAATAAGGCAGACAAAAAGCTAGTGTGCATTGAACGCTCTAAGTAAGAAGTGCAGAATTGAAAGACATTTGTTCAGAATAGCAAGTGGAGGATGCAATTGTCTTCACTGTGAATTTAGTATTACACATGCACAAGTGCTACTGAATTTTGATTAGATTCTTGATCATGTACTTGAATTTCCGACATAAGGCTAATCTGTGATAATTACTCCAGATTCCTGATCTTTAGTTGAATCTATGAAAGATGAACTGGAAATGAGGCCTGAATATCTTTAAACTCTTGTTAGTCCTAAATTTTTCATTATGTGCATTGCTAAGGGACTAGCAATGAGTAAGTTGGGGGGTGTGATAAGTGTGTATTTTTTCTTGTTAATTCATCATTATTCACATTTTTATGAGCTTAAATTATATTAAATATACACTTCTCACACTTACTGTTGATTTTTGATCAATTGTTTATTTTTTTGAAATTAAATAATTTTTAATTACAATTTTTATGTATTTATGCAGGCACTCGGTACGAGAAAAGCTCCACGAAGAAGAAAATAAAGAAAATAAAAATATTATGATAATGGGCCAGAAGCCCAGGAAATTGTTCAAAAAGAAAAGAAAAAAAAATAGAAGAAAAAATAAAATTATTTGATATTTTTTAGAATTTTCTAAGATATATATACTATATATATATAGATATATAGATATATAGATATTATTTATATATATATTAAAAAAAACAAAAAAAAACGTTTAAACCCGCCCACCCTTTCCCGCCTTCGCCCCGCCCGCGCCAATGGTACGGGCGACGAGGTCGGCGGGCGAAGGGAGGGGGGGTGCGTGGCAGGCGGGCGGGGCGCGTGCGACACGCGGCGAGGCGCGAAGGGCACGCGGCGCACGCGCCCGCCGTGCAACACGCGGCGGCAGGCGGCAGGCAGGCGCACCAGGGGCCCACGGGCGGGCGGCCGAACTCGGTTGGCGCCGTTCGGCGCAACGCGCCGGCAGAGAGAGAATAAGAGAGAAAGAAGGAGAAAAAGGGGCATAAAAATTCTAAAAAAAATTGGAAAAATTCAGAAAAAAATGACAAAGGTGCAGCACATTCCAGCCTACCAAGTTGGGTCAAAATTAGGTGCACTTGATTGTTTCACATGGGCAAGAAGAGTTTGTAACCCTATATAAGGGCTTCATGTGTAATGGCAAGGGGGGTGAGAGTTAGTTGTTAGGGATAGTGAGGAGGAGAGATAGCATAGAGATTGCGAAGGTTTTCCATTATATTCTTGAAGTTCTTCATTGTAAGTCTTAGTAGAGCTCCATAGGAGGGTTGGATCTTGATGTTTTACAAGCTTTTGGTGTCACCTTTGTAAGTTGATTTGATATTAATGCAAGGTTCTTTTTAAGCATTCAGTCTATTCTTGGTTCAATTACGTATTGTTGTGATCCCCATTTCAAATTCTTTTCTTCATGAAAGTTGTTCATTTTTATGTTTTCTTCAACTTCTCTGTTTAGCATTTCTTCAAATTCTTCCTGATTAATAGAGTTATTGCCCATTTTCTTAAGTGCTGTTTTAGGTGTTTACTGTTCATCCGTGGTGAGACATTTTAGTTTGCTTATGTTTTGAAGCCTTTCTAGACCTCGTTTCAATCTGAGTTCTTCAGCAACTTTGTTCCTCTCTTATAGATCTCCATTTCATTCTTCTACCACTTTGTCTAATTCTGTGTATTTTTAGAGTTAGAATTAATTTTTCAATGTGTTATTTTTCTATCAGTTACTATTCACCAGCAGTGATAGATCTTGCTTTTTCATTGCCTTCCTCTTATTTTCTGTGTCTGTGTTCTTCATCAAAGTTCTTCCTCTTTCAATTCTCTACAACGTTCATGTTTTATACTTCTTCTAATTCCATCTAGATTTGAAGTTATATTTTTTTCTTCCAATCCCTATTTTCACTTGAATTCTGTTATGTTTTCATACTTAAGTTTTCAAACTTGTTATATGCAACCCTTGTCTTCTTAAGTGTTTCTTCAAACATACCCGAAGCGGTAATTCTTCTTCAAATCCTCTCACGGCGCCGACTTCCTAGGCGGAGCGATCTTCATTAAAGGCTCGGCGTGGAAACGACGACATTCTTCAATCAATTGGCTAAATTTCTTTTACTTATCTCTTGTCATTTAAAGTTGTAATTTCAATTTCTTTAGTGATAATCGCACTCCAAAATACAACATTGGATTTTCCAAACATAAGGATATGTCCAACTTGAACTAAAATCAAATATTCTCTCCCCGTGGGATCGACCCGTATTCACCACTGTACTCGTATTTCAAAATCAATCGAGTGTGTGAGTGCGGTTATCAATTTTGAAATTTGTGTGGCACGACATTTTTAAACAACGACTGTCGACCGCATCACCCAACACACAGCTGGGGGCCGCTTCACCCTCCGTGGCCAGCAGCTCATCCGTAACAGGGTCGGAGGATCCTCGCAAGCTCCGCCTCCGGAGCAAGAGGCCTCCTCCACACCAAGGAAAGGAAGGCAGGGGGCGCAACGGCCCGATCCGGAAGCCAACGCCCCCGGAGACCGCCAAGGCACCCCCCTAGCCTCGCGGCGCGACAGCAACCGGAGCTATCCCTCCGGCTGCGAGATTTCGAAAGGCGCTTCGCTGAGCAGGAGCGTGCCCTTCGCGCCCTACAGAAGGCCTCTTCCCCGAAGATGAGGAGAAATCCCCGTTCTCCGAGTATATCTTGAAGGCGGAGGTATCTCCCAGAGCCCCCATACCAACCTTCAAGCTTTACGACAGCCAAGGCGACCCGGCCGATCATTACGATAGATTCGACGCCCTGATGACTCTACACGGAGCGTCGGACCCCATCAAGTGCCGAGCCTTCGTGACCACTCTGGTCCAGGGCGCTCAAGCGTGGTTCCGGGCCCTCGCCCCCGGATCCATCCGAGACTTCAAGCTGTTCGGGCGAGTCTTCAAGGAGAGCTTCGCCGGAAGTGCCCCCCCAAGGTTGGTGGCGGGGCTCTTGGCCCTCAAATAGGCGCAAGGGGAAAGGCTCCAGGCTTACGTCCACCGGTTTAAATCGGAAGCCCTCCGAATCCCCCGCCTGGATGTGGCCTCGGCCACAACCGCCCTGACCGGGGGTACCCGGGATGAGAATCTCCGCCGCGAACTCGTCCTCCACCCTCCCTCAACCCTTGCCGAGCTAGTGACTCTGGCTCTGCGCCACGCCGAGTGCGAGGAAGTGCTCAGCGCTTGCCAAGACGCAACCGGCTCGGGTCGGGAGGGGGACAAGAAGCGGGGCCCCGAGCCAAATCCTAGCTCGGGAAAGAAGCGGGATCGAGATGGAGAGCGCAAGCAGAAGTACGAGCGGTACACCCCATTAACCGCCCCGGTCTATGAAATCTATGAAGACGTCAAAGACTCGGGACTTCTCCGTCGGCCCGAGCCGATGAGGTCGAAGAACCGCAAGCGAGATAGACATTGTATATTCCACGGCGATCACGGGCATCACACCGGTGATTGCCACCAGCTCCAAGATGAGATCGAGCGCCTCGTCCGCCTGGGGCATCTGGCTCAGTTCACTGCCGAGCGCAGAGAAGATCAAGGCGCCGCAGAGGAGATTGACAACGCCCCCCGAGGGGTCCACATCAACGTCATCTCTAGAGGAATAGCATCAGGAGGCGACAGCAGCCGTGGAAGGAAGCGTCATGCCGAGCGGGCGAGTCGAGCCCCAGAGCCACCCAAGGCCCCGCCCCAGGTCATAGTCTTCTCCGATCAAGACCTGGAAGGGCTGAGCACCCCGCACGATGACGCCCTCGTAATCTCGGCCACTATAAACCATTGTAACGTAGATCGGATTCTTGTGGACAATGGAAGTGCCCCTGATGTGTTGTCTTATGACTGTTTCCACAAAATGGGAGAGAGTCCATCCAAACTCCGCCCGATCCAGACGCCCCTCTATGGGTTCAATGGCCTGGCCACTCTCCCCGAGGGAGCCCTAACCCTGCCGGTTACCCTCGGCACCCCACCCAAAACCGTTACGGTCATGGTAGACTTCATGGTGATCAAAGGGATGATAGCGTACAACGCCATTTTCGGCCGGGGAATCCTCAGCCGGATCAAGGCAGTACCATCTACCTATCACTAGAAAATGAAGTTCCCCACCAAGAACGGGGTAGGGGAAATCCGAGGTAACCAGGCCACGGCCCGAAGGTGCTACAACATCTCGGTGGAGGCCACGCGACCGTACGGGAATAATAAGGGCCCCTGGGAAGTCGAGGAAAATTCCGCAGCTGCTAAGCCAGGAGGCGTGATGGGGACATCAACTACAGCCCGCTCACATTGTGTTTACATTTACGTCCTTTTGTATTTGTATGTATACCCTTGTGATATATGGGTACACAATAGTAGGTCTTAGTGGGGCCCTGCAGGGGCCCCCTCCCTCCTCCTTATTGGTCCACTTGGACTCCCGGGCCCAAGGGGGCTGGTCCATGGTCCATCCTTGGACTTGGACCTAGATTTAATTAAAGAAGACAATTCCAACTTGCCTTCTTAAAGGGGGGGGCGAACCTTGTAGTTTATTGGGATTTATTGTGGTTGTTCAAACCACATCCCAGCCCTTCACTCATCAACCCTTGATCCAAGGGTCTAGAATTAGTTAGAGACCTAGCCTATATAATGTTGTATTTTTCATGAGAAATTCAATGAAAAAATCAGAATTTTATGTGTAAGCCTTGGAGCTTGGTGCGCCCCTTGCCTCTCCCCTGATGTTCTTCCTTCCCCAACCCCAGATCTAGAGTGGATTCTATCTCCTTACTCCCCTCTCAACCTCCGGTGATCGTTTGTGCCGCCGCCGCCGCCGTTCGTGCCGCCTTCGAGCCGCCACGGGATCGTCTTCGGTTTTCTGTCCTGCTGGACAGAGGTGCAGTTCATGAATTCCTGAAGCCAGCCACGAGCTCAGATCGATTTGAAGTTTTGAGGGTTGGTTCCTATCTTCTATCCCCTTCTCCACAAAAAAATCCAGATTCAAAAGACACCGTTTCATATCTTTACCATTTCGTTCAACTCTCAATCTCAGATCTGTTCTGTCACTATCTACAGTGACAGTAGCCCTGAGTTTCATGTCTTAGGTCCACTTTTTGATTTATTTTGGTTCGCCCAATTTTACTGGAGGTTACACCCATCCACCCCTTCATCAACAATTTTTTTCAATGTTTGGTTCGTCCATTTCATATTTTCTAAAAATCGTTCTCAGTCCCAGCTACAGTTCTGTCCCCCTGATCCCAGATCCGACCTTCGTCCACTAAACAAATCACAGAAAATCATAGACACATCCAAACGGATCCAAACCACTTTTTCCGTCTTCCCAGTGCAATTTCCCACAACATTTCTAATAAACACAACCCCAGATTCGAACGTCTACCTCACGGTCAAAGGTAATCCATAGTCAAGTTCTCTGCAGGTCTGAGTCTTCGGTTACTGTACAACAGGAGATTGAAAATTCCATAAGTCAAGATCCGAGCAGATCTAGGCCATATCTTTGAGCCTAGGTTGAATAAATTCAAGCTAGCTTTCCAACGGCGCCAGTCTCGTGTCGATCCGACATCGGGGCTGATCGCAGCGCCCATTCTCGCCGGAGCATGCGCCGAAATACAGAACCGGCAGATTTCCGATCGGGTTTTCCGACCGGTGCCGAACGGAGCCGCCGGGCCTCCGGCCGGCGAACCAGCGTGCCGCCATCCCAAGGAGCGACCCTCCGGGCATCCACCACTACAGCGGTGCCACCGGGTCCCACACGGCCCCTCCGGACAGCACGTGGGCTCCACCGTCACCTATTCGGGTGTTGCCGAATCAACGTGAGAAGCCGCCCGTCAACCCGAATTCGGTCCTCCCGGACCCCATTGTGTAGCCCTTTACCTCCCTGCGTGGAGTGGGCAGCGAGTTGCATTTCTGTAATATCCGTGTATAATTGTTCCGGGAGTATGACTTCGGCCGGGTCCGTCTTCCCCACGCCAAGCGCGTGGAGGTATCGTCTTCGCTCCTACACTTGGCATTTCGCTTATTTCATATATGCTTGTTTATGCCGCTGCTAGAGAGCATGATAGGGTAACTAGCTCGCTTTCTATTTGTATCACCGCTGCTACGAGAGTGAGCATTACCGTCCCGTGACCCGATCCGGGCACAAGTGAGAGCCGACCACCCTAGCTCACAGCCGGTTTCTCAACCGCGCACGTCCGACGCTTCCCTCATTAAGGGACGATTGCGAGCTTGTCGTGTCCGTGGTCCCGTCCCGCATCAAGGCGAGTTGCTGACGATCTTCCTAAACGACGACCCGACCCTAGGAGTAAGGATCGGAGCCGACCTACCACTCGAGGAACAACAGCAATATAAGAATTTTCTTTCTGAGTACATCCGAGTATTCGCTTGGTCCGACGATCAGCTCCCTGGAATACCTGAGGAGACCATGCTACACCAACTCAACCTCAACCCCACCGTGAAGCCCGTGCAGCAGCGCCGAAGGAAGCACGCACCAGAGAAACAGACGATCATCAAGGCGCAGGTCACCAAGGGGCAAGAGACGGGTCTTTTTAGACAGGTCCTGTACCCGACGTGGCTAGCCAATGTCGTCCTGGTACCAAAGGCTTTCGACGAGTGGCGGATGTGCGTGGACTTCACCGACTTGAATAAGGCGACCCCTAAAGACTGCTATCCCTTGCCCAGCATCGACCAACTGGTCGACTCGACATCGGGCAACGAGATGCTCAGCTTTCTAGATGCCTATTCGGGTTACCATCAGATCAGGATGAACCCTGGAGACATCGAGAAGACCGCCTTCATCACCGACTACGGCGTGTACTACTATACCCGGATGCCTTTCAGGTTGAAGAACATCGGAGCCACATACCAAAGACTGGTCAACCACATGTTTGAGGAACAGCTAGGTCGGAACGTCGAGGCCTACATTGACGACATGCTCGTCAAGACCCCCAAGGCCCAGGACCACCTCACCGACCTCGCCGAAGCCTTCGGCGTCCTCCTGAAGTACAATATGAAGCTCAATCCTGCCAAGTGCGCCTTCGGAGTAAGATCCAGAAAGTTCCTGGGTTTCCTGGTCACTCAGCGTGGGATCGAAGCTAACCCTGACAAGTTTCAGGCCATCCTGGACATGCGCCCGCCCGCCTGCATCAAGGACGTCCAGCGTCTGACAGGGCGTATCGCCGCTCTCAGCCGTTTCCTATCCCGTGCGGCCGAACGATGCTTGCCCTTTTTTAAACTGTTGAAGGGGCCCAAGTGGGCATCTGCTACGTTCGCATGGGATGAGGAATGCCAGAAAGCATTCGCTGAGCTTAAGGAGTTCCTGGCTTCGCCCCCTGTGCTCTCCAAGCCCGTGCCGGGCGAAGCTTTGCTACTCTATCTCTCGGCGACGTCATCAACGGTCAGCTCGGTCCTGGTCAGAAATGACTCGGGAATCGAAAGACCAGTCTACTATACCAGCAAGGTGCTTAGCGAGGCCGAGAGGAGGTACCCCGCAACCGAGAAGCTCGTGCTAGCGCTGGTTACCTCCGTAAAACGCCTCCGACCCTACTTCCAGGGGCACCCCATCACCGTGCTAACCGGCGAACCGTTGAAGAAGATCTTGGCCCACCCCGAGGCCTCGGGGCGACTCGTCAAATAGGCCCTTATGCTTGGGGCCTACGACATCTCGTATCGCCCGCGCGCAGCTATAAAAGGTCAAGCGCTCGCCGATTTCATCACCGAGAGCACTATCCCGGCCGAAGGGAGGTTACTGACCACGCCCAGGCCAACCTGGGAACTCTACGTCGACGGTTCCTCCAACTCGGTCGGTAGCGGTGCTGGAATCCTCCTAAGATCCCCCGAAGGAGTGGAGCTGCAGTACGCCTTGAAATTCAACTTCCAGGCGTCCAACAACGCTTCTGAGTACAAGGCCCTTATATCGGGAGCACGTATGGCCCGGCGGCTAGGGGCTGAGCGAGTCAGGATCCACACCGACTCTCAGCTGGTCGCGAGCCAGGTCAACGGCGAGTACGAAGCTCGAGAGGCACCCATGATCAAATACCTCCAGCTGGTCAGGAGCTTGGCCCAACGATTCGAGGGATTCGAGGTAGTCCAAATAGCCCGGGAAGAAAACTCCCGAGCGGATGCCGTCTCTCGATTGGCCTCCTCCCTAGACCCAGAAGGTACCCGATCGGTCCTCCTCAAAAGAGCTAGAGCGCCCGAGCATCGACTCGGAGCTCCTCGCTGTTGACTCGGCCGCCCCGAGCGACTGGCGCACCCCCTACCTGTCTTGGCTTCGAGACTTTTAAGAGCCCTCCGACCCCCGGGAAGCACGCCGAATGAAGTACCAAGACCGGCGCTTCGTCGTCCTGGATGACACACTCTACTGAAGGTCCTTCGCCGGCCCTCTCCTGAAGTGCCTCGGCCCCGACGACGCCAGCCGAGCCATTCGAGAGGTTCATGAAGGCCTGTGCGGAGTGCACTCAGGGGCAAGGTCACTGGCCAGAATCCTGTTACGACAGGGGTACTGGTGGCCCACCCTACAGCGCGACTGCTCGGCCTATGCTCAACAGTGCGACCGATGCCAGCGGTTCGACCACTTGCTCCATCGGCCGGCCACAGAACTCGTCACCCTCGCCGAGCCTTATCCCTTCGCTCGGTGGGGGATCGACATTCTTGGACCATTCCCCAAGGCTCAGTCCCAGAAAAAGTTCATCATAGTCGCCATCGACTACTTCACTAAATGGATCGAGGCCGAAGCCACTGCAAGGATCACCGAGACAGTAGTCTGGAGTTTCGTCTGGAAATCGATCATTTGTCGCTTCGGCATCCCCCGAGTGATAGTGAGCGATAACGGTCGGCAATTCGATTCTCGATATTTCTGAGACAGATGCGGCGACCTAGACATCCGCAACCACTTCACTTCGGTCGCCCACCCTCAGGCCAACGGGCTGGTCGAAAATGCCAACAAGACTATCTTGAAAGGCATAAAGACCAGACTCGGCAAGGCCAAGGGAAGTTGGCTCGAGGAATTTCCTAGCGTACTATGGTCACACCGAATGACTCCCAGGACGGCAACCGGTGAAAGCCCCTTTCAGTTGGTGTATGGCACCGAGGCCATCATTCCATTGGAGATCGCCAACCCGTCTCTCCGAGTCATCCGCTACTCGACTGAGGAAAACAACCAAAAGTTACTCGAGAACCTCGACCTAGCAGATGAACTCCGGGACATTGCCAGCATCCGAGCGACGGAATACCAGCGACGCCTCACTCGATACTACAACGCCAGAGTCCGAAGCAGACACTTCCGACCAGGAGACTTCGTCCTCAAGAAAGCTGAAGCCTCTCGACCACTAGAGGCGGCGGGCAAGCTGTCCCCTAACTGGGAAGGCCCCTACCGAGTGGTCGAGACGCTCGGGAAAGGTGCGTACAAGTTAGCAACAATGGAAGGGGAACCCATTCCTCGGACATGGAACGCAGTCACATTACGCAAATTCTATTTTTGGAATTGTACAGCAAGATGGACGGAATAAATCCCTTTTCTTTTCATTCCAAACTATTGATACATCAGAAAGGCAAAGGCCAGTACATTGCATGACAAAAAGCAAGAAAATCCGTTTAACACCGCTGCAAGGGGTCATTCCTCCGTTGACTCGATCTTGATCTCCTCGCGTCCAACCACTGACTCTGCCTCGCGTAGAAACTGGCTTGGACAAGAGGGGGCCGATCCAGTTGGCTCAGATGACCCCTGACAAAGGTGATAGAGGGACTGAAGAGAAGGTAGCCACCTTCTAAAGTTGGAGAAGGCTACCTTCCAAGTTAATAGAGGCCAGGGAGAAGGAGCGCCGTGAAGACCTCCTCTTTCCCAACCCAACAACTCCCTAGAAGGGAACAGAGAGCAAGCAGCCTCCGAAGAGTAAAAGAAATGAAGAGCAGAAGAGGGAAAAAGAGGCTACAGATGGAGGAAGGCTTCGGTGAGGAGGGAACTTGATGCGCCTCCCCCCCATGCAGAGGGGGAGTGGCGGTAGGCTTCCCTGATACCCCCATCCGTCCTCCACCTCGGCGCCCGCCCGGAAGCCACGCCGGAACTGAGAAAGGGCAAGAGCCGTGCCCTCACACGTCGAAGCCCTCTCCAGATCCGCGCGGCGACCGTCAGACCCGTCTCAAACCCGCACGGCGACCGTGGGACCCGTCCAATAAGCTGGGACGGCAAGGACCCTCTGCTCCCCGTCGTCGGCGGCGTCGCCCTCTGAAGGACCTCCATGCTCCGAATGCAACGGCACGACGCAGAGTGAAGAAGAAGGAGTGAGGAAAGACTGTTAGAGAAAATCCCAATCGGTAAAGAGGAAAGGGCGCCTTTCGGTCCTTCTTATAGACCAAAGGAGGCTACACGCCTTAAATGACTCCCCCCTCGAAAACACGCCAAAGGATTTCTCCCCTGAACAGTCACCTCCAACTCCTCGTTTCCCGCCCTAGCAGGATTCACGAAGCGGCCTAGCATTCAAAGCATGAGGGAACGGAAGGACTCCCCGTTAGAAGCCTACCAAATCAGCATGCGAAAACCACGCAGGACATATCGGCACTTTCCAACTACTTCAGATACGCCAACCAAATCACGGCAAGGATGGCGATCAAACAAGTAAGTTATTTATTATCTCATAAAAAGGAAACTCCCTAAAGGGGGAAAGAGAAACAAACGAGAGAAAGGGGCAAAATAAGGCAAAATACATCAGGACTCGGGCCCACTTTGACACTCGGAAACAATGGAAGTAGGCGTGTTACCCCCAGCACCTTTGGTGACGGCCGACCCGGGCACTGACGTCGCCTGTGCGAGAACTGTCTCGGTCGCGAGCCCTCCCGAGACGTCCGGAGATGGTGACCCCGCCGAGGGAGACCCCCCTGGATCCTCCCCGCTCGACGCAGAGGAACTCGAAACCGACTCATCTGAGTCATAAGTCTGGCCCAAAGGGAACTCGATCTCGGAGTCTCGATCGAAGGCGTAGTCCACCGCCCGGCGATAACCTTGCTTAAACCCCTTTCGGGCGCCACGGCGAAGCGCTACCTCGTAATATGGTAGGGCGGCCCTCTCTAGGTCGACTGAGTAAGCATCCGAGCTTCTATATCGCTTGATCGCCTCCGCCTCGATCTGCTCCGTCCTTCCAACGAGCTCGACTCGAGCCCGCTCCGCCTCGGCCGCACGCTCCTCTGCTCCCGCTAGGCGTTCCTCTGCCGCAACCATCCTTCGTTCGGCCTCGCTCGACCACCTCTCCGCCCGGACTCGGTCCGCCTCGGCCACGGAACGAAGGCGCTCCGCTACCTCCGCCCGGTCCAGTAACTCGGCCCGTTCGAGCTCCCAGCGGCCGTCCAGCTCGAGGTGACGCAGACGCTCCTCTTCCAAGAGTTTGCTTTTCCTCTCGAGCGACCCCCGGGCCTTAGCCAACTGCTCAGTCAACGCCTCGGCTTCTAGCCGGCTCGCCCATGCCGAGTCCCTGAAGGCGGAGAATTCCCGTCGGAGCCCCTCATGTTCCTCGCTAAGGCGGGCCAGTTTCCTCTCACACCCCCCGAGGGTCCAGGCGAGATTCGACCGTTCCGCCTCCGCCCGAGTGTACGTCTCCGCCATCAAGGCCGCCGTTCGAGCTATGACTAGGCCGCCCTCCATGAGGACGTCGAGGATTCCGGTGGGGGAGTAGCGCTTATCTCCCCCCCTCGTCTTCGCGGCAACCTCTCGGAAAACCCGATAGAGGTCGCCCGAAACACCGAGCCTTTCCAAGGCCTCCGACATGGAGACCCGCTCCCCACCGGACGCCCCGCCAGAAGGCTCGGGTCGAACAACGAGGCCGACCGCCCCGCACGCCGCGGTTGGTTGGGGTTGCGACACCTCTCCGGGCGAACCCCCGACCTCGACTGACACCACAGGATCGGCCACACCAGGAACTTCGAACACTTGGGACTGCGACGCCCTCGCGGGCGAACCCCCATCCTTAGCCATCTCGGCCCGCGCCTCACCGCCCGAGACATCGCCGACCTCGACCGGTCTCCTGGTCTCGGCGACGGCCACTTCGGCACCGGTCCCCTCCATCCCCGGGGAGGGGAGAACCGACCCATCTCCGCCCTCTGAGGGGCCCCTGGTCTCCTCGGCCCCCTCTCGCCTGGTAGGTGGGGGAGCTGGCCCTGAAGGGTCGGCCCCATCTTGCCCCCGAGAGGGGAGCGCCGCCGAGCCTGAATCACCCCCGACGGCGGTAGGATGGCCGGCCTTCTTGGCCCGTTTCTTGGCCTTCGTGGCTTCCCGCAATCTCCCCTCCAGGGGGTCCTTGCGCTTCACCCCGCTTGACCGCGCAGATCCCTCGGAGGCCGCCCCCTTGCCCTTGTCCCGGGCTTGGGAACGACCCGCGGGAGCAACAGGTTCATCGGCAGCCGAACCATCCCCAAGATCGACGACCTCGGTGACCTCTTCCAAGGGCTCCCACCGAATGTCTGCAATGAAGAAGAGGATTCGGTTAGGAAACGAAAAGTCGACCCTCTGACCCTGCAGCAGAATCCGAAGAATGGCACCTGATGGCTTGAGCTGTGTAAGCAGATACCGCTCTACGTTCTTGAGCGTCACTAGCTCCTCAGTCGACCGGCGATTTGTCAACAAGCGAGCAGCGTATTCCTCCACATCGGCGGGGAACTCCTCCTGCCATGGGGGGAGATTTGGATGGAAGTTGGGCATAACCTAGCACCTCCAGGACTCGTCCACCGCTTCCGCGTTCACCCAGAAAAATTGCCTCTTCCACCCTTTGTGCGAAGAATCCTTCGCCGCCAGCAGAATACAACTTCGATTCCTGTGCGCCTGGATAAAATAGAAGCCTTTTCCTGCCGACGGATGTGCCTTTAGAAATAATGAAAGAGATCCAGGGACGGGGGAACCCTCTGCAGGCGGCAGAGGATCCGAAAGGCAGAAAGCAGGAGATACGAGTTGACCACCAGCTGAACAGGCGCCAACACGAAAAAATTGAGGAGCTTCAAGATGAAAGGCTTGAAGGCGAGGCAGAATCCGCTCTTCCACGCCAGGAGAAAAGTACAAATATGGCCCGTGCGGCTGTCCAAACTCGTCTCATACGGGGCAGCGGCTACGAAGCTATACCGGAGAGGCAGGCAAAATCGATGTTCCAATTTCTTCACGTCAGCCTCCCCCAACTCGCTGCGATTGGGGACGGGCTCCCGCCTCACCTGCTCGATTTCTGAGCGCAGATTTGCCATCGAGCTAGAAGAAGAGCCTTCGCTAGAGCCCAAAGACTCCAGAGGAGGAGGAAGCCGCCGGATCGCCTCCGCGGTTACGCGCGCCAACTCCTCAAATGCCGCCGCAAGGGCTTGCTCCCCCGCTGTATCTTCACACGCATCCAGGAGCCCCAGAAGCAGAGAAATGGAGGAAAGGCCGATAACCCTGAAAAGACTGGGAGGAACGAGCAGCGCCCTACGCCTATAAACCCTCGCGGGAGGCGGCGCGCCGTTTCAACCTCCGAGAAAAAGGGGGCCCCTTCATTTCAAAATCTGTCAGGATCATTATTACTATGGGCCCAGGCGACCACTACACGTGGCACCATCACGCTAACAGGATTCCACCCACCCGAGCCACGCCGGTCCAAAGCCTCAAAAAGACTACTCAACCGAGCCTCCTTGGCTCGGGAGTAGGAGGGGGACAAGTGGAGAGGGGGATTCCTGCAGCCCACTCAAAGAGCAGACCCAACTAGGCCCAACAAGGCCCAACGAGGCAAGCTCGCCCAAGTGATAGCCCATAGGGCCCACTCGGAAAAGTCCAATAAAACAATGCTCGAGGAAACAACTCTCCTAGGCGGCCCCAAGGCTCGGAGAGCCCGAGCCTCAGTCAGGTCACAGGAAGACCCGCGCACGAGCTACCCCTCCGTCCGAAGGGGGGAAGCGCTAGCCGATCTATCCGACCCATCTCCTCACCGAGCTAGGCCTATCGCCCGATAGGGCCGGCCCCCTTAAGCTCGGGACGACCAATGAAATCATTGCAGCCGTTAGAGTCCACAACGGGCCAAACACTAAGAAGTCCAGGAGCTCCGGTTTCCCCGCGAGGATAACGCCCCCATGATGAGGCCATCAAATCCCACGACGGAGACGTAACCTCCACTGGAGACCTCTCAGCTTGCAGGACTCCAGAAGGCGGCGCACTATAAAAACCTGGGATACCCTCCGGCGAAAGGTAAGTCATGAAGGGTATGATTCCACCCCCGAACTCCTGAGCAAGAATCACTTCACCCCATCGGTAGAGAGGGATCTCGCGCCCTCATCTCCCCCTCCCTATCGCTGCTCCCACCATTGCTCTACTGACTTGAGCGTCGGAGGATTTTACCCCAGGGAATCCCCCTGGGCCCTCTGACCTGTTTCCCTGTCTTGCAGTTCATTATCTTGGTGATTACCAGCCAGCTCAGGAACCAGCGCGAGATTTCACCTCTTCAGGTGGAGAAAGGGGTGACCTAGCCTAATGGAGATGGGAGGGGGGCATCCAAAGACTTGGAGGGAAGGGGAATTCAAATTCAAAATGGTCTTGGAAGATGGGAGAGGGTGTGGGGAAGAGGGGTGAATGTGTTGGAATGGGGAAGATTTGGTTGGAATGGGGGAGATGGTGTTGGAATGGGGAGGGCTCTACCTTGGAACTAGGGGGGAAGTAAATGGGGTGTGGGGAAGTGGAGGGGCCTTAATGGAGGTAGGTGGGGGTTGGAGGTGGTTGGGAGGAGGAGGAGAGAGGAAAGGGGCGAACCTAGGAGAGAGAAAGAGAGAGAGGTGGGGTGGGGAATCACTCCCCTAGGGCTTCTCACCCAACTATAGGATTCACTCCACTAGAACTAAGTTTGAACACTCAAATGGAAATCTTTTGTATTGAATCATTCATTACCTCCAAATGAAGGAAATGGGGCCCTATATATAGGAAACCCACATTTTACAATAAGTCCCTTACAAAAGACTCAATAACAAATAACCGAAGGGGTAGGGGGGCTCATGGGCCAAGCCCGAAGAAATGGTCCCAATAGTACATTACACAATCTAATGACACTCAAACTTAGGAAAATAAATGCAAGACCTAGGGACATGACTCTAATAAAATGGAAATTACATCAAATGACTCAAGAAGATAGCACAAAAGGGATAATTGGGCCTTTATAGAGAGAGGCCCGAACTCAAACGATGCCAGAGTGCGAAGAAGACCCTAGCCAAAGGGAGTTGTGGATGATGCCTCCATCACCTAGGGTCGGGTCATCATTTAGGAAGATCGTCAGCAACTCGCCTCCTGGCTTAGTAGCTGCGGACTTTTCCTCGACTTCCCGGGGGCCCTTATTATTCCCGTCCGGCCGCGTGGCCTCCACCGAGATGTTGTAGCACCTTCGGCCTGTGGCCTGGTTACCTCGGATTTCCCCTACCCCGTTCTTGGAGGGGAACTTCATTTTCTGGTGATAGGTAGATGGTACTGCCTTGATCCGGCTGAGGATTCCCCGGTCGAAAATGGCGTTGTACGCTATCATCCCTTTGATCACCATGAAGTCTACCATGACCGTAGCGGTTTTGGGTGGGGTGCCGAGGGTAACTGGCAGGCTTAGGGCTCCCTCGGGGAGAGTGGCCAGGCCATTGAACCCACAGAAGGGCGTCCGGATCGGGTGGAGTTTGGATGGACTCTCTCCCATTTTGAGGAAACAGTCATAAGACAACACATCAGGGGCACTTCCATTGTCCACAAGAATCCGATCTACGTTACAATGGTTTATAGTGGCCGAGATTACGAGGGCGTCATCGTGCGGGGTGCTCAGCCCCTCCAGGTCTTGATCGGAGAAGACTATGACCTGGGGCGGGGCTTTGGGTGGCTCTGGGGCTCAGCTCGCCCACTCGGCATGACGCTTCCTTCCACGGCTGCTGTCGCCTCCTGATGCTATTCCTCTAGAGATGACGTTGATGTGGACCCCTCGGGGGGCGTTGTCAATCTCCTCTGCGGCGCGTTGATCTTCTCTACGCTCGGCAGTGAACTGAGCCAGATGCCCCAGGCGGACGAGGCGCTCGATCTCATCTTGGAGCTGGTGGCAATCACCGGTGTGATGCCCGTGATCGCCGTGGAATAGACAATGTCTATCTCGCTTGCGGTTCTTCGACCTCATCGGCTCGGGCCGACGGAGAAGTCCCGAGTCTTTGACGTCTTCATAGATTTCATAGACCGGGGCGGTTAATGGGGTGTACCGCTCGTACTTCTGCTTGCGCTCTCCATCTCGATCCCGCTTCTTTCCCGAGCTAGGATTTGGCTCGGGGCCCCGCTTCTTGTCCCCCTCCCGACCCGAGCCGGTTGCGTCTTGGCAAGCGCTGAGCACTTCCTCGCACTCGGCGTGGCGCAGAGCCAGAGTCACTAGCTCGGCAAGGGTCGAGGGAGGGTGGAGGACGAGTTCGCGGCGGAGGTTCTAGTCCCGGGTACCCCTTGTCAGTGCGGTTGTGGCCGAGGCCACATCCCAGTGGGGGATTCGAAGGGCTTCCGATTTAAACCGGTGGACGTAAGCCCGGAGCCTTTCCCCTTGCGCCTGTTTGAGGGCCAAGAGCCCCACCACCGACCTTGGGGGGGCACTTCCGGCGAAGCTCTCCTTGAAGACTCACCCGAACTGCTTGAAGTCTCGGATGGATCCGGGGGCGAGGGCCTGGAACCATGCTTGAGCGCCCTGGACGAGAGTGGTCACGAAGGCTCGACACTTGATGGGGTCCGACGCCCCGTGTAGAGTCATCAGGGCGTCGAAGCTATCGTAATGATCGGCCGGGTCGCCTTGGCCGTCGTAAAGCTTGAAGGTTGGTATGGGGGCTCTTGGAGATACCTCCGCCTTCAAGATATACTCGGAGAACGGGGATTTCTCTTCGTCTTCCGGAGAAGAGGCTTTCTGCAGGGCGTGGTCCTGCTCAGCGAAGCGCCTTTCGAAGTCTCGCAGCCGGAGGGATAGCTCCGGTTGCTGTCGTGTCACGAGGCTAGGGGGGTGCCTTGGCGGTCTCCGGGGGCGTTGGCTTCCGGATCGGGCCGTTGCACCCCCTGCCTTCCTTTCCTTGGTGTGGAGGAGGCCTCTTGCTCCGGAGGCGGAGCTTGCGAGGGTCCTCCGACCCTGTTACGGATGAGCTGCTAGCCGCGGAGGGTGAAGCGGCCCCCAGCTGTGTGCTGGGATGTACTCCTGCGGGGGGGGCTCCCTGACGGGGCGTGGGACCTTGCATCCCTGGCTGCCTGGGTCTTCATGAGATCCACGAGGACATCCAGTTTGGCGTTGAGGGCCTGGAAGGCTTCGGCGCCACCGTAGGGGGCTAGCCCCGCTGTCGCGGGGGGTGGTGGTGGTGGTCCGTCGGCGGGGATGCTGGTGTTGGCGGGAGGGTTCTGTGAGGCCCTGGAAGGGCCATCCCCTGCCGCTACCACGGCCTTACCCCTCTCACCGGTGGACCTCCTCCCTGAGCTCCTCCTCACCATGTTGGCTCTTCATGCGTTTCCCACAGACGGCGCCAGATGAAGAGGCGAAATCTCGCGCTCGTTCCTGAGCTGGCTGGTAATCACCAAGATAATGAACTGCAAGACAGGGAAATTGGTCAGAGGGCCCAGGGGGATTCCCTGGGGTAAAATCCTCCGACGCTCAAGTCAGTAGAGCAATGGTGGGAGCAGCGATAGGGAGGGGGAGATGAGGGCGCGAGATCCCTCTCCACCGATGGGGTGAAGTGATCCTTGCTCAGGAGTTCGGGGGTGGAATCATACCCTTCTTGACCTGCCTTTCGCCGGAGGGTATCCCAGGTTTTTATAGTGCACCGCCTTCTGGAGTCCTGCAAGCTGAGAGGTCTCCGGTGGAGGTTACGTCTCCGTCGTGGGCTTTGATGGCCTCATCATGGGGGTGTTATCCTCGCGGGGAAACCGGAGCTCCTGGACTTCTTAGTGTTTGGCCCGCTGTGGACTCTAACGGCTGCAATGATTTCATCGGTCGTCCCGAGCTTAAGGGGGCCGGCCCTATCGGGCGATAGGCCTAGCTCGGTGAGGAGATGGGTCAGATAGACCGGCTAGCGCTTCCCCCCTCAGGGCGGAGGGGTAGCTCGTGCTCGGGTCTTCCAGTGACCTGACCAAGGCTCGGGCTCTCCGAGCCTTGGGGCCGCCTAGGAGAGTTGTTTCCTCGAGCATTGTTTTATTGGGCTTTTCCGAGTGGGCCCTGTGGGCTGTCACTTGGGCGAGCTTGCCTCGTTGGGCCTTGTTGGGCCTAGTTGGGTCTGCTCTTTGAGTGGGCTGCAGGAATCCCCCTCTCCAAGGTCCAATAATGGAGGTGATTTCTCCAAAGAGAAGAAATCCAAGAAGAGCAACAAGCCTTTCTCCATTACCACCACACCCTCTAAGGAGATTTGCAAACATTGTGATAAGGCTGGACATAGGGCCGAGGAATGCTGGCGAAGATTGGGAGCATGTCTCCAATGCGGAAGTCGCGATCATAGGATTCCCGACTGTCCTCTACTCAATGAGCAAGCTGATAACGAGAAGCGCCCGGTCAAGAAGCAAGGCCGTCTCCAAGCTCTCCAAGAGGCGGAACATAGCGAAGGAGGAATTGTGGAAGGTACATTGAAACTTTGTTCTAAGACTGCTCATGTTACATTTGATACCAGCGCAACTCATTCATTTGTTTCCAAAAGATTTGCTGTTTCATTATCTGAGGAACCTATATGGTTAGAAATAAATCGAATTATCTCTACTCCTCTTGGAAGCGGATCCGAAATTACACATCATTACCCAGATAGTGAAGTTATGACTGAAGAGCAAAATCTATCTGCCAATCTAATATTCCTAGATATGGATGGGTATGATGTCATACTAGGTGCCGATTGGCTATCCACACACAAGGCAGTTATAGATTGACAAAATGGCAAGGTAACCTTTAGTGATTACCCGAAGCTTGTCTACATTAGTCCTTAGAGTCGAAGTAAGTCACCTCTTATTTCGGCTCTTTGAGCCCGTAAACTTATAAGGAAAGGTTGTATGGCTTTTCTTGCTCTTGTAACCATAATGGAGGTTAAGGAAGCGAAGTTAGAAGACATTCGCGTAGTTCGGGTGTTTCCCGATATTTTTTTGGAGGATTTTCCGGGCCTACCCATGGAGAGGGAGGTGTCATTCACCATTGACCTTATCCCTAGTGCTGGCCCTGTTTCAAAGGCACGGCCATATAGAATGTCCCCCGCTGAACTTAAGGAGTTAAAGGAGTAATTGATGGAGCTTTTGAAAAAGGGATTTATTAGACTAAGTACTTCCCCGTGGGGAGCGCCCATGCTATTCGTCATAAAGAAGGATGGATCTATGAGACTTTGTATCGAATATCGGTAGTTGAATCAACTTACTATCAAGAATAAATATCTGCTGCCGAGGATCGACAAGTTATTTGATCAAATATCAAGAGCTAAATATTTCTTGAAGATTGATCTCAGATCGATCTCAGATCGGGATGCCACCAATTGAGGATCAAGGATGAAGATATTCATAAGACCGCATTTCGGAGTAGGTATGGGCATTACGAATTTACTGTTATGTCTTTTGGACTACCAAATGCCCCTGTAGCCTTTTTGCAGTTAATGAATAGTATATTCGGGCCTCATCTGGATCAGTTCATTGTGGTTTTCATTGACAATATATTGATATATTCAAAGTCCAAGGAAGATCATGAAGAGCACTTGAGGATTGCATTGCAAATGTTGAGGAATAATCAACTCTATGCCAAATTTAGCAAGTGTGATTTCTGGCTCGAGGAGATATCTTTCTTGGGACAAGTAATTTCAAAGGAAGGGATTTCAGTTGATCCGTCAAAGGTCGAGGCAGTGAAGAACTGGGAAAGACCTACAAACGCTACTGAGATTCGTAGGTTCTTGGGGCTGGCTGGTTATTACCGGCGATTTATAAAGAACTTCTCCAAGATTGCTATCCCTCTTACCAGGCTGACACGAAAGGAGAATCCTTATGTATGGTCCGAAGATTGTGAAGAGAGTTTCCAAACTTTAAAGGATCATTTGACTACTGCCCCTGTCTTAGCATTACCCATCGAAGGAGAAAGATTCGAGGTATATACCGATGCATCTGGGATTGGCCTCGGGTGTGTGTTAATGCAAAAAGGGAAGTGTTTGTCCCAGGGTAGGCGAGTGGATAAGAAGGGGGGTTAAATTATCCCCCATGCGATATGGTAAATTTAAACTTTACGCAGCGGAATTAACAAGTTTAACGAGATTGATAGAAATGAACTAAGCAAGGGTAAACAAGTTCTCTCAATCTCACTGTTCACACATGATCAAGATAAACAACGTTAACATGAAAACCCACAAACACACAAACCACAAGGCAAACCATAGGACACAGAGATTTTTAAGGTGGTTCGGGACCACGACGGACTCCCTACGTCCACCCCTTACCAAACCGGTAAGGCTTCACTCGGGGATAAATCCCCAACACGGAGATGACGCTCCAACACACACACGGGGATAAGTCCCCACGAGGAGAACTCTCCTCACGCTGTAGACATAGCAACATGGGGATGAACCCCAAACGCTCTGGATCGTAAGTCCAGCAGCACACACACACATGCTACAACAACGGCAGCACCGTAAACACAACCGTACACAGACGGTCCACACACACAAATATCTAGTTGAGAAATAAACACAAATATTCAAATTATGCTTAAACCACAATACAACTCATGATAACCATCACACATAAGTAGAATTATGATGTGAAGTATTTTCCCCCTTGTTTCCAAGACGAATAGATAACGTTGCTCGAAGCTCTAGTCGGATGAAGGATATTTTTGGGTCCTCGCGATCCTCTCTTCGATCCGCTGCTCTTTTTCTTCTTCCTCGAACTCCAGAAACCACTTGTAGGAGATGAAATCTCCCTCTCTTCTATCCCTTTTCTTCCTTTCTCCTTTCTTCACCTGCAAGATAAGAAACTATAAGCTCAAATATGGAGTTCTTACTCAAATTCGTAGGTCACATGAGTATATATAAGAGACATGAAAAGACCCATAAACCCTTCATAAAACCCTTGAAAAACCCCTCTAAGATATGTATAATAACTCTAGGGGCAAATGGGTAAAAGTAGAGCACAAGTGGATAGGGTTTAGATTGGTTTTGGATCCACGTTTTAATGTTTTCGCCGCATTCGGTCGATCAAAATTTGCCGTCGGTCGACCAAACTTTTACAGACACATTTCCAGCATTTGCTGTATATTTCGGTCGACCAAAATGTGAGGGTTGATCGACCGAAGTGCAGAACATGCAGAATTTTAAGCTTTTAGCCCCTTAAGTAGATTGCAAGAGGTGTATACAAGAAGGCCCATTTTGACAAGTTAAATCTACATGATGTGTGCTCATGAAAAACACATGATCAAGGTGCATGAAACCATTTTGAATATTCAATAATCACAACATAGGATTAAGATCATAAAGCATGAATATGAACAAGGTGTGAGCAACTTGTAACCATGAAGAAAGTGCAGAAGGCACATACATTAAAATTCATGTTCGAGGTGCATAAAAACACTTTGGAAAACTTGTTTATCCACATTAAGAAATCAAGTTCATATAGCAATGTAATTGTCCAATATGAGTGCATCATGTAACCAAGCTCCATGAAGAGTAAGCATAGAAAGCATGCAAAGCTTTACAAAATAACCATGAAACCTTCATTCACAAAAGAACCCTTATTTGAAACCCACATTCAAGCCAAAAGGCTTCAGGTTGAAAATGCATCAATTACATTCTTAAACCATCAAGATGTATGCAACTCAATTTCACACAATTAAGGATTGGAATGAAAAGCCATGCATTCAAGCAAATCTATTCGGCTATCAAGCCATGCAACCATTTCAATGAATGAGCATTTTTCAAACTGGTTTCTACCAAGGCTTATGTGAAATTCTTAAGCACATTGTGAACCTCAAAAGCCATGAACGAAGTGTATTAAGAGAAACTACGTGAAATGCACATGGTGGGGTCGATGCTATGAGAGAACAAGAATCTTACCAATGGTTCTTGACAAATTAGACATGACATATCCACCTGTTTTAGATTGTTGATAGCAAGGAGCTTATCCACATGTTTATTTTACCTTCCAAACGACCACCATGAGGTTTGATCCTACAATTCCAAATAGTCAAAGTTAATACATCATGAGAACATCAAGAGCACAGATGCTCATATGAAACACATGCAAGCATAGCAAATATCATGAGTGCACACTGTCATCAAGAATATATGCAAGCATACACAATATACATAAAGTTTAGTTATCATCAAAAACATAAACATATGCAAGGCACACAACAGGAAGGTTATTGCCTACTCTTCCCGGCAGTTGAAGAAGCATGAGGAGAACTACCCGGTTCACGACCTTGGCCGTGGTGGTGTTTGCCTTGAAAATCTAGAGACACTATCTTTATGGAGAATGATTCACCGTGTACTCCGATCATAAAAGTCTCAAGTATTTATTCTCCCAAAAAGAATTGAATATGAGACAAAGACGCTGGCTAGAGTACCTCAAGGACTTCGACTTCACCATACAATATCATCCAATAAAGGGAAATTTCGTAGCTGATGCCCTTAGTCGGAAGCCAAGAGCATTATTAGCTAGCTGCATGATTCAAGAGTGGAGAATGTTAGAGCAATTTTCTAAGCTGAACATAAGTATAGATGGAGAAAAAGGGTGTATTACTCTGTCACCTACGAGTTTACACCCGGATCTACTCTCCGAGATTAAGGTACTACAAGATGATGACCCGGTACTAGTTGAAATCAAAGGCAAGATTGAAGAACAACCTGACTTCAAGATGACATCTGATGGAAGGTTATTATTTCATGAAAGAACTTGTGTTCCGGATTGCTCGGAGTTAAAAAATAAGATCCTAGAAGAAGCTCACCAATCAAAATATACTATTCACCCTGGTGCCACCAAGATGTACCAAGACTTGAAGACTTCTGGTGGTCCAACATAAAGAGAGAGGTAGCAGAATTTGTGTCTCGCTGCCTTACTTGCTAAAGGATAAAGGCGGAACATCAAAAGTCCACTGGTAAATTGCATCCCTTAGACATTCCTAAGTGGGAGAACATAGGAATGGACTTTGTCATGTGTTTGCCTAAAACCAAGGGCGGACATGACTGGATATGGGTGATTATTGATCGGTTGACCAAGACCGCACACTTTCTGCCCATCAAAAGTATGTGGTTGGTTGATGTGTTGGCCGCTCTATATATCATGTCTGATGGAGACCCTCGCTTCACATCACACTTCTGGAAGGGTCTACAATACTCCTTGGGGATGAGACTCAACTTCAGCACTGCATTTCATCCCCAAAAAGATGGTCAGACGGAACGAACAATTCAGGTCGTGGAAGACATGCTCAGGGCCTGCGTCATAGATTTGTGTGGAAGCTAGCACGATCATCTGCCTCTGGTGGAATTCGTCTACAATAATAGCTACCAAGCTAGCATCCAAATGGCACCATTCAAGGCATTATATGGAAGAAGTTGCCGCTCACCTATATGTTGGGATGAAGTTGGAGAAAGACAACTTCTAGGACCGGAGATGGTAAGGGATACCACCAAGAAGGTTCAAATCATTAGAGAAAGACTTCAGACTGCTCAGTCTAGACAAAAGACCAATGCCGACACTAGAAGAAGAGACCTCGAGTTCCAGGTTAGAGACCATGTATTCCTTAAGGTTTCCCCAGGATGAGCCATTAGAAGATTTGGTGTTAAGGGTAAACTTACACCGAGATATATCGGTCCCTTTGAAGTCCTAGAAAGAGTTGGCGACGTTGCCTACAAGATCGCCATGCCACCTCAATTATCGGAAGTCCACAACGTATTTCATGTCTTTATGCTCAAGAAGTATGTTCATGATCCATTCCATGTCATAGAACACGACAACCTGGTGTTACAAAAGGATCTCACAAATGAACAAAAGCCCTTAAGGATCCTAGATCGTGAAGTCCGTGTACTGCGGAACAAGACAATTCCCATGGAGAAGGTTCAATGGAACAAAAACTTCGAACATGAGGCAACATGGGAAACCGAAGAGTCTATGCGAAGGAGATTCCCCGACTTATTCCAATAGTAAGTAACCTACACCCTCTATTAATCTATGCAATTGAATTTGGGGATCAAATTCTTTTAAGTGGGGGAGGGTGTAGCACCCCAAATAATATATATATATATATATATATAATTAATAGACAAAAGAGTGGAAATAGAATTGAAATAATAAAACCCAAAACTATAAACTATACTAAAGGCCCTGTAACATCCCGTATAAAAAAATGATAAAAAAATTATTATTATTAATAATATTTTACAAATAAAAAAAATTAATATTAGAGAGTTTATGTAAGAAGTGGGAACACGAAGTTATCATATGTAAAGATTATTCACTTAACAAGTGTGGCTTTCTAGTGTAGTTGGTTAAGTAACTTCCCTTTCAACCCAATGACTAGGGTTCAAATCCTAGCATCCACAATTTATAATTTGTGCCAAATAATTATATACGATAGGCTAGCAATTAGACAAACCTACGTTGGCATCTGTCCTTTTCATACGTGAATAGTGCCATGAATAGTATCACTTTTTATTTAAACAGAATTTTTCAAAAACAATTATATGTAAAAATAGAGAAAAATATAAGGATCTTATCCATGAAATTTCATTAACTAACTCCATCAAATTTTAAAGATAAAAATCATGAAAGTTAAGTGGGAAGTTTAAAATAAATAAACCACCCTCTCATAAGAGCTACAATCCACCAGACAACCTTTCGATTCCCTTATCCCCAACAGCCTGTACAAGCTGTAAAGTCCCATTATTTCAGATCTTGCCTCCCATTCGCTCATGACAGACCCTATAAACATACCCCTTTGCTACCCCCATTCTAGGCTAGCTAAGGTTGGGGCAAAGCTTTGCAGGGAAGGGTTCTGCTACTACGATCTTCCAACAGGTAGGTGTTCTCAACTTTTAACTAAACTAATAGCTAATCTAGGATGATTAGTCTAGGCATTTAGTCTTAGGCTCATTTCCATGCGATATTTAGTTTTTATAAAGCATGTGTTGGCTTAAATCTAGGACGATTAGTATGCCTTAGCTTGATACCTAAGATAATTAGCATGTATTAACTTTATACCCAGAATAATTAACAAGTATTAGTCTCATATCTAGAATGATTAACATGTGTTGGCTTAAATCTAGGATGATTAGCATGCATTAGCTTCATACTTGAGATGATTAGCATGTATTAGCTTCATACCTAAGCTGATTAGCATGCATTAGCTTCATACTTGAGATGATTAGCATGTATTAGCTTTATACCTAAGATAATTAGTATGTATTAGCCTTATACCCAGAATAATTAGCAAGTATTAGCAAGTATTAGTCTCATACCTAGAATAAATAGCATGTGTTAGCTTAAATCTAGGACGATTAGCATGTATTAGCTAATATCTATATTTGATATAGTTCATGCTTTAGTAAAGGGCCTGTCATTATGTCAATTTCTGTGAAACTAAAACCAACATGTTAAAGATGTTATATGAGAGAAACTAAAGCCTGAAAATAGTGAAAGAAGAAATTGTAGTCAAGAGGATGAAAAATGTGGAAAAAGACTAAGTTGAAAGTACAATGAAATGATATTAAAAATAGGGGGTTCTAAGAAGGAAAATAATGAAAAATCTAGAGAGAATGAGAATATGTGAAAGAAGAGAAAGTCATAGATTGGAAGGTTAGGAAGAAGTTTTATTAAGAGTGCAGAGAGATAAAATGAGAGGAAGAAGGTGAAAAATGAGGAAAAACGAGATCTATAGGCGCAGGTGAACAGTTACTGAGTAAAAAATAGAACCGTAGAAAATTAATTATAACTTAAAAACTAAGAAGAATTGGAGGATGTGGTAGAAGAAGAAAATCTATATCTACAAGAGAAGAAGAACTTTTGTGAAGAGCTCAGAGTGAAAGGAGGATTGGAAGGGCATGAAAACTACGGAACAAAAGAAAGTATCGACCCTGCCTGTTGACAGGGTCGACCCTGCCTGTTGACAGGGTCGACCCTGCCTGTTGACAGGGTCGACCCTGCCTGTTGGCAGAGTCGACCCTGCCTGTCGACGCTGCCTGTTCACTGCGTTGACGTAGTGAACGGCAGAGTCGACCCTGCATGTCGACGCTGCCTGTTCACTGCGTTGACGCAGTGAACGGCAGAGTCGACCCTGCCTGTTGACAGGGTCGACCCTGCCTGTTGACAGGGTCGACCCTCCCTGTTCACCGCGTTGACGCGATGAACTGCAGAGTTGACCCTGCTTGTTCACAGGGTCGACCCAGCCTGTTCGCAGGGTTGACGCGATGAACTGCAGGGTTGACGCGATGAACTACTGAGTCGACACAGCCGGCTCATTACGTTAACCTGATCGTTAGGCCTTCTCTTTTGCCATCTCCACTGATAGATGGCAGCCTGAGAAGTGATATTTAACTCCTCACAGGGTCCTCTAAACCCTGTATAGTTCCCAGGAAGGGCATCCCACAGTGAGGGTGTCGTTTCTAAAAATTGTCAGGTGGCCCATAAGGCACCTCTCTTATCTAGTTTTTTTCGTGTATCAAACGTTACTGGTTTCCACTCCTAGTTCATCCCTACACATAAATGCGCCCTTGGACTCCATTCCATAATTCCACCTTATAGATCATACTGGTCAAACCTTGAAATTCCATATTGGCTATAAATAAGAGTGAATGTCAACAAACATGATAAATGCTGTGCATATAGGACCCGGTCTGGTCCTCGGGGGAGCACCCGAAGGTACTTGTGCCCATGGGAGTTTATTGACCACGGTGTTTGGCATTACACCGGAGTACTTGCTTGCTAGGCTTTAGACATTCCACTCATTCTCGTGATATTACTTGATTGATTTGACTTCAGACCCGCAGAAGGGTAAAGTTTTACTTGAATGAAATTGATAAATAGCCAATTCCAGTTTTACATGCTTGAATTTATATTACTTTCTATTACTTGCTTGACATGAGTTCTTACTCTCTTGGAAAGATTTCGTTAATTCCAGTTATTACTTGTTTGAATCTCTTGCTATTGCTGCATTGAAGTTGGAATCCTTATACTCTCACTTGTTATTCCTTCACTACTCTTGTCGATTTTTACAATCCTTGATATCTACTCATCTACATGTATAGCTTTACTGACATTAATTGAACTTGTAAACCACTTAAAGCATGTTAAATCTTGAGATGTAATTCCTACTAAGCGATTCGCTCATCTAGTTGTTTTCTAATATTTTCAGGTAATTTGGATGTCAACCAACACTCGGAAGGGAATGAGATTGAGTGATGAGTGTTAGAGTGAAGTTATCAAATTATCATGTCCTTTGTGTTATTGTATTAGTTCACTTATGTCAGTTGTATCAATTCATCTATGTCATTTGTATTAGTCAACTTGATTAGAACTGCTTAAGATTTGAAGCCTAGTCGTTGGACTCTGGGAACATATGTATTTGTCCTTTGATTAGTTGTGACAATTGTCAGCTCGTACTATTTGTATTAATTTCGAGTTAAATCTTAGTTATTTGTGCACTCTGATATTTACATGATTGACACGATCTATATAGACGCATCACGCCTCCGGGTAATCTTCTGCGCTCGGGGCGTGACAGTCTTCGTGGTATCAGAGCCTAGGTTTTCAAACCTAAAGAACTAGAAAAAATAAACGTTAGAAATTGAAATCTAAGTAAAAACTTGAGTCCAAGGATAGGTAAAACCCAAGTTCAAGGATAGATATACCTTACCCGGTGAGATGGATAGAGCCATGGGTTAAGTTCTACAATGACTTTCGACCTTACAAGTAAATCCGATCTTTATCATACTTAACTCTTTTGTAGGATCATGGCTGCTGAAAGAGCACAATGGCGCGAGATGCAGCGCACCGTGCAGGGCCTTACACAGGCACTACAGCAAGTGGCCCAAGGCGGAGCTAACCGTGGAGCGGGTGACCTCCACAGGAGTTTCCGTAACATGAACCCACCAAGGTTCACAGGTTCGTCCGACCCCGAGGATGCCGAGAATTGGCTAAAGGAGATGGAACGAATCTTCCGTGTAATGCAATGCACGGACGAGGAGAAAGTTTTACTGGCTGTATTCCAACTTGAGCGGGACGCTCGATGCTGGTGGGAATCCATAGAAGCAACACTGCCAGAATATCATGTTACATGGGATGAATTCATGGAGCATTTCAACAACAAGTACTTCTCCGATCATATCTAGGAAAAGAAGGCCACAGAATTCGCCGTTCTAAAACAACGGGGCTTGAAAGTGGCCGAGTATGAGGCCTAGTACTCCAGATTGTCTAGGTATGCACCCCACTTGGTGTGTATAGAAAAGATGAAGGCGAGAAGATTCCTCAATTGGTTTCGGCCCCATTATATCACACAACTTGCCCCGATAGACATCCAAGTCTATTCGGAGATGGTTCGGCGTGCTCAACTACTGGAAGACGCCACCGAATTATCTGAGAGAATCCGAGGAAGAGACAAGAAGGAGCCCGTCACAAGCCCGGGAAAATTCAAGCAATCCTTCAACAAGAAGCGATTCTTCATGGGAGGGGAGCCCTCTAAGGCGAAGAAATTCCAGAAGAATGACAGACCATTCTCCACCACCACACCATCAAAGGAGATTTGCAAGTATTGTGATAAAGATGGTCATAAGACCGAGGAATGCTGGAGAAAGTTAGGAGCTTGTCTTTGATGTGGGAGCCGAGAGCATCGAATCCCGGACTGCCCACTGATGAAGGAACAAGACACCAAAGACGAGAAGCGTCCGGTAAAGAAACAAGGCAGTCTGCAAGCTCTCCAAGAGACGGAACCCACTAAAGGTGGAATTGTGGAAGGTACTCTCACTATTTGTTCAAAAACTGCTCAAGTTTTATTCGATACCGGAGCAACTCATTCATTCGTTTCCAAGAACTTTACTGCTTCATTTTCTAAGAAACATGAACTGCTAGATTTGGTCATATCTACACCTCTTGGGAATGAGTCTGATATCACTTATCATTATCCAAACTGTGAAGTGATGATTAAGGGAAATAATTTACCTGCTGACCTGATATGCCTAGACATAAAGGGGTATGATGTCATACTAGGTGCCGACTGGCTATCCACATACCAAGCAACTGTAGATTGCCGGCATGGCAAGGTAACTTTCGTAGATTTCCCAGAGCCAGTTTACAATAGCCCTCGGAGTAAATCACTTCTTATATCAGCACTCCGAGCTAGTAAACTTATGAATAAGGGATGCATGACTTTCATAGCATTCGTGACTGCCACGGAAGTCGAGAAGGTTAAACTTGAAGACATCCGTGTAATTCGGGATTTTCCCGATGTTTTTCCAGAAGATTTAACCGGCTTACCCCCGGAAAGGGAAGTGTCATTCACAATCGACCTTGTCCCTGGTGCTCATCCTATTTCCAGGGCACCATACAGAATGTCCCCTGCTGAGCTGAAGGAACTAAAAGAGCAGCTAATGGAGTTATTGAACAAGGGTTTCATCAGGCCGAGTACTTCCCCATGGGGAGCACCTGTGCTATTCGTCAAAAAGAAGGACAGATCGATGAGATTATGCATAGATTATCGACAGCTAAATCACCTTACAATCAAGAACAAGTATCCACTGCCAAGGATTGATGAGCTGTTCGATCAACTTTCTGGAGCTTTATATTTCTCCAAGATTGATCTTCGTTCTGGTTACCACCAATTGAAGATCAAAGAAGAAGACATTAATAAAACTGCATTCCGAAGCAGGTATGGGCATTACGAATTTACTGTTATGCCTTTCGAACTAACAAATGCCCCTGCAGCTTTTATGCAGTTAATGAACAGCATATTCAGGCCCTATTTAGACCAATTTATTGTGGTCTTTATTGATGATATTCTGATCTATTCAAAGACCGAAGAGGATCATGAAGAACATCTCAAGAAGGCATTGCAGATATTAAGGGGAAACAAGCTATATGCCAAATTCAACAAATGCGAGTTTTGGCTCGAGGAAGTATCTTTCTTGGGCCATATCATTTCGAAGAACGGAATTGCTGTTGACCCATCAAAGGTCGAAGCCGTGAAGAACTGGGAACGACCCACAAATGTAACTGAGATTCGGAGCTTCTTGGGTCTAGCTGGTTACTACCGGTGTTTTATAAAGGACTTCTCCAAAATTGCTGTTCCCCTGACCAGGTTAACCCGCAAGGAAGTGCCTTATGAGTGGAAGGAAGACTGTGAAAAGAGTTTTCAAACTTTGAAGGATCTCTTGACCACTGCTCCAGTCTTATCATTACCAATGGAAGGAGAAAAATACGAGGTATATACCGATGCTTCTGGTATTGGCCTCGGATGTGTATTGATGCAGAATGGGAGAGTCATTGCATACTCTTCCCGACAATTGAAGAAACATGAAGAGAACTACCCAGTTCACGACTTAGAACTGGCCGCAGTAGTATTCGCTTTAAAGATCTGGAGGCACTATCTCTACGGAGAACAATTCACTGTGTACTCCGATCATAAAAGCCTCAAGTACTTATTCTCCCAAAAGGAGCTGAACATGCGGCAAAGGCGTTGGCTCGAGTATCTCAAGGATTTCGACTTCACTATACAGTACCATCCTGGTAAGGGTAATTCCGTAGCTGATGTCCTTAGTCGAAAGCCGAGAACAGTATTGGCCAACTGCATGATACAAGAATGGAAACTGCTGGAGAAATTCTCTGAGCTTGATATCAGCACAGATGAGAAGAACATGTGTATTATTCTATCTCATATGAGCCTACATCCAGATTTGCTACCTGAAATCAAGAAGTTACAAGAAGAGGATCCCTCGCTAGTGGAGATAAAGAGCAAGAAGGACGAGAGACTGGATTTCAAGCTGGCACTTGATGGCAGATTACTATTTTCATGAACGGACATGTGTGCCCGACTATCCCGAATTGAAGAAGAAGATTCTTGAAGAAGCTCATAGATCGAGGTACACAATCCACCCTGGAGCCACTAAGATGTACCAAGACTTGAAAAGAACTTTCTGGTGGTCTAACATGAAAAGGGAGGTAGCAGACTTTGTGTCTCGTTGCCTCACATGCCAACAAGTGAAGGCGGAACATCAAAAATCCGCCGGAAAGCTACATTCACTGGATATTCCCAAGTGGAAGTGGGAAGATATTGGCATGGACTTTATCATGGGTTTGCCCAAGTCTAGGGGCGGATATGATGGAATTTGGGTAATTATCGACCGGTTAACTAAATCGGCCCATTTCTTACCCATCAAAAGTCGATGGTCAGTTGACGTACTTGCTACCCTGTATATTAAGGAGATGGTTAGATTGCATGGAGTTCCCGTCTCGATCGTATCTGACCGAGACCCACGCTTCACCTCTCATTTTTGGAAGGGTCTACAACACTCTCTGGGGACGAAACTTAATTTTAGCACTGCTTTCCATCCCCAGACAGATGGTCAGACTGAAAGGACAAATCAGGTTGTTGAAGATATGTTAAGGGCATGTATTATAGATTTCGACGGAAGCTGGCATGACCACTTACCACTAGCCGAATTTGCATATAATAGCAGCTATCAAGCTAGTATTCAAATGGCTCCTTTCGAGGCGCTTTATGGCAGGAGTTGTCGTTCTCCAATATGCTGGGAAGAAGTCGGTGAAAGATAAATTCTAGGCCTAGATATGGTTAGAGATTCGACTGAGAAGATACACCTTATCAGAGAGAGACTTAAGGTAGCTCAGTGCAGGCAAAAATCTTATGCTGATAACAGAAGGAGAGATTTGGAATTTCAAGCGGGTGACCATGTATTTCTCAAGGTATCTCCCGGCCGAGGTATTAGAAGATTCGGTGTTAAGGGCAAGCTTACACCAAGGTTTATCGGTCCATTTGAAGTATTGGAAAGAGTGGGCGAGGTGGCTTACCACATTGCCTTACCTCCTCAACTCTCGGAAGTGCACAATGTATTTCATATATCTATGCTGAAGAAATATGTGCACGACCCTTCGCACGTCATCAATCATGCTGAATTGGTGATTCAAAGGGATCTTACTTATGAACAAAGGCCGATGCAGATCCTCGACTGCGAAGTTCGAGTTCTAAGGAGCAAGACGATCCCTATGGTAAAAATCCAATGGAATCGATGCTCGGAGCAAGCTGCAACTTGGGAGACCAAGGAATCTATGAAGAGAAGATACCCAGAACTATTTTAGTCGGCAAGTATCTTATACTTTCTACAATATCCTTATGTAGTTAAAATTACCCTTATACAATTGAATTTGGGGACCAAATTCTTTTAAGTAGGAGAGGGTGTAGCACCCCGTATAAAAAAATGATAAAAAAATTATTATTATTATTAATATTTTTCAAATAAAAAAATTTAATATTAGAGAGTTTATGTAAGAAGTGGGAACACGAAGTTATCATATGTAAAGATTATTCACTTAACAAGTGTGGCTTTCTAGTGTAGTTGGTTAAGTAACTTCCTTTCAACCCAATGACCAGGGTTCAAATCTTAGCATCCACAATTTACTTTTTGTGCCAAATAATTATATACGATAGGCTAGCAATTAGACAAACCTACGTTGGCATCTGTCCTTTTCATACGTGAATAGTACCATGAATAGTATCACTTTTTATTTAAACAGAATTTTCCAAAAACAATTATATGTAAAAATAGAGAAAAATATAAGGATCTTATCCATGAAATTTCATTAACTAACTCCATCAAATTTTAAAGATAAAAATCATGAAAGTTAAGTGGGAAGTTTAAAATAAATAAACCACCCTCTCATAGGAGCTACAATCCACCAGACAACCTTTCGATTCCCTTATCCCCAACAGCCTGTACAAGCTGTAAAGTCCCATTATTTTAGATCTTGCCTCCCATTCGTTCATGACAGACCCTATAAACATACCCCTTTGCTATCCCAATTCTAGGCTAGCTAAGGTTGGGGCAAAGCTTTGTAGGGAAGGGTTCTGCTACTACGATCTTCCAACAGGTATGTGTTCTCAACTTTTAACTAAACTAATAGCTAATCTATGATGATTAGTCTAGGCATTTAGTCTTAGGCTAATTTCCATGCAATATTTAGTGTTTATAAAGCATGTGTTGGCTTAAATCTAGGACGATTAGTATGCCTTAGCTTCATACCTAAGATAATTAGCATGTATTAACTTTATACCCAGAATAATTAGCAAATATTAGTCTCATATCTAGAATGATTAACATGTGTTGGCTTAAATTTAGGATGATTAGCATGCATTAGCTTCATACATGAGATGATTAGCATGTATTAGCTTCATACCTAAGCCGATTAGCATGCATTAGCTTCATACTTAGATGATTAGCATGTATTAGCTTCATACCTAAGCCGATTAGCATGCATTAGCTTCATACTTGAGATGATTAGCATGTATTAGCTTTATACCTAAGATAATTAGCATGTATTAGCCTTATACCCAGAATAATTAGCAAGTATTAGTCTCATACCTAGAATAATTAGCATGTGTTAGCTTAAATCTAGGACGATTAGCATGTATTAGCTAATATCTATATTTGATATAGTTCATGCTTTAGTAAAGGGCCTGTCATTATGTCAATTTCTGTGAAACTAAAACCAACATGTTAAAGATGTTATATGAGAGAAACTAAAGCCTGAAAATAGTGAAAGAAGAAATTGTAGTCAAGAGGATGAAAAATGTGGAAAAAGACCAAGTTGAAAGCACAATGAAATGATATTGAAAATAGGGGGTTCTAAGAAGGAGAATAATGAAAAATCTAGAGAGAATGAGAATATGTGAAAGAAGAGAAAGTCATAGATTGGAAGGTTAGGAAGAAGTTTTATGAAGAGTGCAGAGAGAGAAAATGAGAGGAAGAAGGTGAAAAATGTGAAAAAAATGAGATCTATAGGCGCAGGTGAACAGTTACTGAGTAAAAAATAGAACCGTAGAAAATTAATTATAACTTAAAAACTAAGAAGAATTGGAGGATGTGGTAGAAGAAGAAAATCTATATCTACAAGAGAAGAAGAACTTTTGTGAAGAACTCAGAGTGAAAGGAGGATTGGAAGGGCATGAAAACTGCGGAACAAAAGAAAGTATCGACCATGCCTGTTGACAGGGTCGACCCTGCCTGTTGGCAGAGTCGACCCTGCCTGT
The DNA here is from genome assembly GCA_022559845.1 of Amorphophallus konjac. Lineage (NCBI taxonomy): Eukaryota > Viridiplantae > Streptophyta > Magnoliopsida > Alismatales > Araceae > Amorphophallus > Amorphophallus konjac. The sequence goes on from CM040121.1 coordinate 488,753,119, forward strand.
TGACAGGGTCGACGTTGCTTGTCGACGCTGCCTGTTCACTGCGTTGACGCAGTGAACGGCAGAGTCGACCCTGCCTATCGACGCTGCCTGTTCACTGCGTTGACGTAGTGAACGGCAGAGTCGACCCTGCCTGTTGACAGGGTCGACGCTGCTTGTTCACTGCGTTGACGCAGTGAACGGCAGAGTCGACCCTGCCTGTTGACAGGGTCGACCCTGCCTGTTCACCGCGTTGACGCGATGAACTGCAGAGTCGACCCTGCCTGTTCACAGGGTCGACCCAGCCTGTTCATAGAGTTGACGCGATGAACTACAGGGTTGACGCGATGAACTACTGAGTCGACACAGCCGGCTCATTACGTTAACCTGATCGTTAGGCCTTCTCTTTTGCCATCTCCACTGATACATGGCAGCCTGAGAAGTGATATTTAACTCCTGACAGGGTCCTCTAAACCCTATATAGTTCCCAGGAAGGGCATCCCACAGTGAGGGTGTCGTTTCTAAAAATTGTCAGGTGGCCCATAAGGCACCTCTCTTATCTAGTTTTTTTCGTGTATCAAACGTTACTAGTTTCCACTCCTAGTTCATCCCTACACATAAATGCGCCCTTGGACTCCATTCCATAATTCCACCTTATAGATCATACTGGTCAAACCTTGAAATTCCATATTGGCTATAAATAAGAGTGGATGTCAACAAACATGATAAATGCTGTGCATATAGGGCCCGGTCTGGTCCTAGGGGGAGCACCCGAAGGTACTTGTGCCCATGGGAGTTTATTGACCACGGTGTTTGGCATTACATCGGAGTACTTGCTTGCTAGGCTTTAGACATTCCACTCATTCTCGTGATATTACTTGATTGATTTGACTTGAGACCCGCAGAAGGGTAAAGTTTTGCTTGAATGAAATTGATAAATAGCCAATTCCAATTTTACATGCTTGAATTTATATTACTTTCTATTACTTGGTTGACATGAGTTCTTACTCTCTTGGAAAGATTTCGTTAATTCCAGTTATTACTTGTTTGAATCTCTTGCTATTGCTGCATTGAAGTTGGAATCCTTATACTCTCACTTGTTATTCCTTC